>CM064900.1:34697649-35297649 GCA_030347415.2 Decapterus maruadsi
CGAGTCTTCCTGACAAATACAACAAAGCTGTTTGATTCTGTTGCACAGAGACTGCAGGGACAGCTGTGTCACAGAGCCCGGCCCCTCCCTGACTAACTAGATTTATGAGGCCAATGCTGATATTAAACAAATAAAGTACTAATGTGCTTTGGCCTAAAAGGGACAGCAACATTGCGGGCAAATGATTAAATCCATGTCACCATATTGTTATGCGAGTGCTGTGCCTCATCTTTTAGTCTTTTACAGCCAACGGTCTCATTATGTTGTGACTCACATGTAAAGAACGGCTTAAAAACATTTTTTTAATCTTTAAAGGCGGTTGCTTTATAGTCATTCTGGTGAAAAAACAGTGTTTAAATCACCTCAAACACACAGCGTCTGTGACATCACATCTTGAACAAAGATATCAGCCCTCCTGCTGCTGAACTGAGCTGCAGAAAATATTAGTTTTCCTGTGAATCGTCGGTTCAGTCTGGTAAAGTTTAGCAGTTTGTCTCTGCTTTTCCTCTACTGAATCTCTACTCTCCTGCATCTGTCTTAAATACGGGACTGGATGTGCCCTCGTCTGCCCCTCTGAACCCAGAATATTCTGCAATAATATTTCAAGCGATCCTTTCTAATGAGGATATCAGCTCCATTAACATATGAGGAGCTTGTCCTCCATCATCTCATATCGGTGCAAGTGGTAATCTAGGGGCAGAATGTGAAGATATAAAAGAAGACTGGAAGAGGAGAGTTAATTAGAGCAGTGAGACGCCCCGATGACACGTGATCCCTGTGGTAATTTGGAGTCCAGACACTATCCGTCTGATATTGATCTCAGGATAGAGGGAGCAAAGAGAAATGTCAGTTGAGGTCTTTTTGTTTTTTTGGGTGAGTGACTGCAGCTACACTATGTGAACACTGCTGCATATCCCATAATACTGCGTGTGTGTGGTTCGCGCTTCACAGTTTTTCCCCATAGGAGGGATGATATGAAGGAATCAACTTCATCCTTGGGAGAGATGCACTCTATTTTAAAGGGATAGTTCACCCAAAATTCAAATTTCACTCATTATCGACTAGTCGACATGAGGTAGATACAGGTAATACTCAGAAAATTAGAATATCATGAAAAAGTTCATTAATTTAAGTAATTCAACTTAAAAGGTGAAATGAATATATTATTTAGACTCATAACATGCATTGCAAGATATTTCAAGCTTTTATTTGTTAGAATTTTGATTATTATGGCTTACAGCTTAAGAAAACCCCAAAATCAGAGTCTCAAAAAATTAGAATATCACATGAAATAAACAGAACAATGGGGTTTTCTTAAGCTGTAAGCCATAATAATCAAAATTCTAACAAATAAAAGCTTGAAATATCTTGCAATGCATGTTATGAGTCTAAATAATATATTCATTTCACCTTTTAAGTTGAATTACTTAAATTAATGAACTTTTTCACAATATTCTAATTTTCTGAGTATTACCTGTAATGAGTGAAATTTGAATTTTGGGTGAACTATCCCTTTAAGACAAGCATTGACACAGGTGGGTTTGGATGATACATACCTGACTGCGGCCTGGTGATGGCGCTCTCGTACACTGGGATCCCCTCGCCCACATTGTTGTAGGCCTTCAGTGTGATGACGTAGTGGGAGCTGGGGTCTGGGAGACGGAGACACAGAGAGCAGCAGCGAGCGGATCAGAAGAGCCAGATAAATGGATGCGACCATCTAATCAAGCCAAAACTCTGGAGACTCTCAGCTCATAATTGCAGCATTAGCCACAGAGCGTATTTGAATACAATCGTCCCTCTCACTGTGATTGTAATGAAGGCTTCAATTATGCATATACAGATATTTGGCAACAATTCCTCTGCTAAATCTCCTCATTTCCTAAGATTATTTCTTTAACTCATAATCCACTTCCAGACCCCTTCCCGTGCCTTTGATTACTGGTGCGTCGCTGATGGCGATTATTTATGACATTGATAAAAAAAACCCAATGACAGGATGTGAGTGACTGTAATAGACACAGTAGGACAAAAATGGATTTTTGCATAGAACAAAATCTGTAATTGTGTCGTCACCACTTCTCACTGAAATAAGCGTTCATCTGAATACTCAACACAATTAGTGCCACTTTATTAAAGGAATAGTTCAACATTTTGGCAAACTGGCCCATTGCCATAATCCCAGTAGGTTTGTTACCTTTAATTGTCGGTGCAAGCTATTTTTAGAACGGCGGAGCAGAGCCGTGAGCTGCTCAGAGCTACGCTACGGAGGCTCATGGGATTTCTTGGTTTCCCTCATCAAACATATCAAATACACAATCCAACAACTCCACAACGCTCTGGTGGACAAGTTGTGACCTGCACATTCACCACGCTATGAGATAATAACTGAGCGTTATGAGATGGGAGTTGTTTTCAAGACAAATGCAGTTCCTCTGACGGAATTTCCCTCTAAAACAACTCTGTGTGGTAACGTTGTGTTATTATCTCATAGCGTGGTGAATGTGCAGGTCAACTCTGTGTGGTAACGTTGTTGGATTGTGTATTTGATGAGTTTGATGAGGGAAACCAAGAAATCCCATGAGCCTCCGTAGCGTAGCTCTGAGCAGCTCACGGCTCTGCTCCGCCGTTCTAAAAACAGCTTGCACTGACAATTAAAGGTAACGAACCTACTGCTATGACTATAGGGATTATGGTGATGGGCCAATTTGCCAAATTGTTGAACTATCCCCATGACACTCGTGTAAAGTAGAATCCATAAAGTGGATGTGAATTCAAACTTAATGTTTCCTGTAGTCTAATGGGAGGAAATGTGATAATCACCAAAACAAATTTGCCTTATTCCAACATTATGCCCCCCCCCATTAGGCCAATCTGTGTAATTAGTAGCTCCGGCCTGTGGTGGAGAAGACCTCATTAATTCTCTAAATCTTACTATGACCCACAGATGAGTCGCTCCGTCGTGTTTCTGTGTATGTTTCCTCATGAGTAATTAAAATGCTTTAATAATTGTCTAATAACTTCATTAGAATAGTGTATAAGGTGCAGGTTGAACCACTTCATGTGATAATGTGATGTTTTAAATGAGGACATGACGCTCCGATGTAATGATGTCATGCCGTCCTATCAGAGGCGATCAAAGCCAGAGTGGTTCGTCCTTCCTTACCGAGGTTCTCAATGGTGAAGTAGCGCTGCTTGTAGTCCACCTTGATGGTCTGAGCGTGGGGACTGCCGATGCCGTAGCCGATGGTGTAACCGCGCACCACGATGTCCTGGTTCTCCGGCGGCGTCCAGCTCACCACGATGCTGTTGACCAGCGGCCGGACGTGGAGAGAGCTGGGCTGGTCCGGTACTCGGGATTCTGGTGATGATGAAATAAATAAAAAAACAACGTGAGCTGCAGTTTGTTATGTCAACCTGTTGCAAAAACAGGAGATATGGATCTGGTTTTACCGTCCAGGTCGCTCTCAAACGTCTCCGCCGTGGTCCACTCGGTGGCTGGTCCGGTGCCGTTCACCGTCACGGCCGACACACGGAAAGAGTACTCCGTCCCACGCTCCAGACCTGGATGGACAACATATGCAGCTTTAGAGCCAGAAGCTTGGATATTAAGATCGTGCTGTTGTTAAAAATGAATCTCGAGCAGCGTAAAAAAAACAAAAACTCTTTTATTATAACTTTGGCTTGAATTTACCGGTGTTTCCACTTCCCCAATTTATTTCTTGAAATTTTACCACTTTTTTTTTTCGTTTTTTTTTTTGTTTAATTTAACCACTTTTTCTAGATTTTTTTTTTTACTTAAAAAAAAAAAAAAAAATTGTACCACTTTTTTTTCTAGAAAAAAATTATTTTTATTTTGAACATTTTTTATGAGAAATTTTACATCTTTTTTGAGATTTTTTTTTCTCCCTTTTTTGTAGAATTTTTACCACTTCTTCCTAGAAATGTCTAAATGTTTTTGAAAAAATTGGACCAATTTTTTCTATAGGTTTTTTTTTGTTTAATTTTACCACTTTTTCTAGATTTTTTGTTTTACTTTTACTTTTTTGTTTTAGAAATTTTACCACTTTTTTTCTTGAAAAATTTCATTTTTATTTTGAAATTTTTTTATGAGAAATTTTACCACAAATTTTTCCTTTTTTTTCCTTCTTCATTTTTTTGTAGAATTTTTTTTTACCACTTCTTCCTAGAAATGTTTAAATGTTTTTGGAGAAATTGGACCACTTTTTTCCAGAAATTTCTCTATAATATTTCCAAAAATTCACGCCATTGGCCCTAATTTAAAAGTATAAAAAAGTAATGTTCTTCAGTCTCAGAACAAATATTTGTGTATTTCTGGTGTTTACTTCTAAATTTGGTCCAATGGGGGTCCGTGGTCTAATTTGTGTCAATTTAGGGTCCTTGATGTACAAAAGGTTGAGAACCACTGGTCTAAACAGACACTCAACACGGCAGTGAGAACATTTCTAAAGCTGTACAGAAAAGAAAAGTGAATTTGAGCCCACTGTGGGTCATAACATTAGTGTAATAACTCATCTATCAGACGATGGAGGCCAAACTTTGTGCAAAATTCTATTTTCGAGTAAATCCGGGATGAAAGTGTGTCCTTTACTCGGGTAAACTCGTGCTGCAGCTCGTGACGACTCGGCGCGACACAAACAGAACAAACAGGCCATTTCTGTACACCTTTAAGTCAAGTTTTCTGTGGTGCAATTAATTCTCTTCCACTCAAAATCATAAAAGTGACTCCTTTTTTTTTTTTTTTTGGTGAAAATGTATTTGCAGCTACCACAAAAAGTGCAACACTCCAGGGCTGAAAAGAGAGAGAACTTCTGGAGTCTGGTTTGTTCATATTTGAAGCCGTTGCTCTGCTGGGTGCCAGCTTTGCTATTCAGAAAAGAGAGGGGATGCCTGCTGACAAATGATGTGTTGCTGTATTAATTTGCTGTAGAAAAAAAAAATTTCATCATCGTCACATTGTCCCATTTGCACGCTACATGCTAATCCTGTAGTCTTTTCTCTCTGTACCCCCTATTCTGGGCCGCCCTTGGGGGTTGGCTTCTGAAGACTGCCTAACCATCCGTGCCTCCGAGGCTACAACATCTCCTTCTAAACGCTTTTGAACCAACAAACACTCCTCTGTTTCACCCCCCAGAATGCTCTAAAAAATCTACTTTTAAGTGTGTATTCTCTTTGATGCGGCGCGCAGCGTGAGGCCGGGGCCACTTGAAAGTTGCTGAGACAACATCTAATATTAATCACCATTGCTGTGTCTGTGTGGTGATATTGTGCATACTTTGGTGGTGGCGTTGGATAATGCTAGGGTGCAGTTTAAAGCGTGCAACCCCACCTCCGAGTATTTAGAGGAAAATCTTAAGACGTCGATTAAATAAACAGACGTCGTCGCTGCGGCGCTAAACTCTGAACAACAGCTCGGCCGGCGTGTCTGAAATATACGTGACAAGATGAAATGGAGTCTGAAAGCACGAAAAGCTTTTATGTTGGAATAATCTGGACACATCTGAGGCTTCGAGAGGGAACACGAGGGCTCTGACAAGAAAAGAGATCTGTCATCTTAAGAACCGTGTTCAACTATCACATCTAAAGTATTTGCAGCAGGAGACTGGAGTCTTTGGTCCTGGACGTTAACGCTGCAAGGGCTCGAGCTGAGTTTTTGAGTCAAGGAGCACAAATTACTATTTGCCAGCATCTCCACTTCTGCAGCCCTGCTCAGCCTGAGCAGAGTGGACAGCTGTCAGCTTGAGTGTGAACACACCTCGAGACACATTGAGGACAGCGTCACGCAGGCTGCAATCACCGGGAGGCCTTTAATATTTGTAATATAACTAGGGAGGCCTGTTCACTCTTCTTTATTGCATCCACTTCTCCTTTTCCATTTATCCACCCTGAGCGCAAACAGTGACAATCTTTTTCCTCTTTTCGCAGCCACAAGCTGAAGATATTACAAATATTTTCTCTTCTTTCCTGCAGCCGTCAGAATTCACCGCCCGTATAACTTCTTCTAAACCGTCTTCACCTCACTTATCCCATGCAGGCTTTGCGAGGCCCGCGTTCCCATCTCGGCTTGCACTGTTTGAGGTCCACATTCTATCACAGGGAGTCAAACTTTACCCACAGACAAACCAAATATGAGAGGCGATGGGAAATTCCACCACAAATGTTGACTCGAGATGCATTTAAAATGAATTTTAATTCCTTGTGTGAAGCGTGGTCGGCTCTCTGCTGGATCTACATCTAGTCACACAAACTGGATGGAACTGGATGTGCAACGCTACGTCTGGAAACTAAAGCTCTGCAGCTTCTACAACCAAAATGTTGCACCACATTCACACCCACCTGCAGGAGATCAATGGAAAAGCCTTTCTGAGAAAACTGCAATGGAAGACAACAAAGCTAACTCTGTCACAAGTTTAGTGGTGGAGCTTAAAGGGATAGTACCATGTTTTTTTTAAAGTGTGGTTGTATGATCTAAGTACTTTAATTGCAGTAGAAGACTCTCTGCACTCCTCCCGTTAGCAACGCCAGCCCATAATAGCCCTGCCCAGAGATTTACAAAATGTTGCAAATTGTTGTAAATCTCTGGGCAGGGCTATTATGGGCTGGCGTTGCTAACGGGAGGAGTGCAGAGAGTCTTCTACTGCAATTAAAGTACTTAGAGGCTATTTGTAGATCATACAACCACACTTTTAAAAAAATGCAACTATCCCTTTAATGAACACCTCAGACTGATGATACAGCAGGTGTCGTACTGCACTTTCATCACTGTCCGTTACCATCAATGAGCTTGCTGAGCTGGGTGCCTCCCGTGGTCTCGGCCGCCTCGCTCCTCCGGGATCCTTTCCGATAACGGATCTTGTAGCCCGTGATCTCCCCGTTCTGGGCGTTGAGGGCCGGGGGCTGCCAGCGAAGCATGATGCTCTGGAGGAGGAAGAAGAAGAGTCGCATGAGACAAAACATCACATTTTAGCACGTTGAGGTGACTTTGTGGATTAGTAGGTACTGTAGCATCCAGAGGTGGATTAATGTCTCCCTGACAACACAACACAACACAACACAACACAACACAACGTCTTCCATGTGTTCCTCATCAGCATTAGCTATGGAGGCAGCCATGTTGATGCCAGAGTACCGTACGTTGTTCACACGCCCACTCCAGATAAAACTTTGATCGAGCGGTCCTATCCTGCATATATATACTTTGGAGTTGTTGGATTGTGTATTTGATGAGTTTGATGAGGGAAACCAAGAAATCCCATGAGCCTCCGTAGCGTAGCTCTGAGCAGCTCACGGCTCTGCTCCGCCGTTCTAAAAATAGCTTGCACTGACAATTAAAGGTAACAAACCTACTGCTATGACTATAGGGATTATGGCAATGGGCCAATTTGCCAAAATGTTGAACTATCCCTTTAAGTAGTGTAACAAAGTACATCTACTTCATTACTGTCCACGCATCAAGTTGTGTTTCTCTGTGGGTTTATTGTCGTGTCCTGCAGGGACACTGTCTCACCTGCCCCTGCCCCCCCCTCCACCCCCTCTCTGGGTGACGCGGTGCAGATTGACGTGTTAGGAAAAACAAACAGATTAATTATAGACGGAGGTTTCCTGATGAGTTGGGTGTGTACATGTAGGTGTGTGTGTGTGTGTGTGTGTGTGTGTGGTCAGGCGAACCCTGCAGAGACGCTGAGACAGAGACGTGAATGCGGGACTTTTTGCTGGCGGGCCTGTGTTGCACTGCTGTGGGATTCATGCATCTGAATGTGTGTTTAAAGAGATAGGTTGGGGGCAGGGGGCGGAGGGGGGGGGTTAGCTCAGCGTGGGAGAGGAGTTAATTAACGCTTCCCCACTGTCACACTGAGACACACACACACACACAAACACACGTGTTCCTCCCCAGCCGAGTCGGAGGAATTGCACAAATTAAATTTGTGTTAAGTGTGTTCAATTATTTCCATTTTTTCTTATTACACTATCAGCTGCAGCTCTGTGTTGTGTTGCTTCCCTGCCTTATTTTCCCTCATCAGGAACCTGTTTGATTGACTTTTGGCAAAACACAAGGGGAAGTGTGAAAGCCAGATGCCAAAAGAGTAAAAAAAAAAGATCACATAACCATGACTTTCAAGTATTCTTCCAGGTAAGAAGAAGATGCGAGGTTCTGCCTGACGAGGCCCAGAGAGAGAGAGGGATGGATATGAAACGCATGTTAATGAGTTTTCTTCCCAGTTCCGTTTGGCTGAGCATCAACGTCAGCTAATTACATCAATGCTTTGTATCTATAAACTGACATGATGCTTGTTTACATTCAGAATTTAACACAATGGCAACAGAGACAGAAAAAATATGACTGATTTTAATCATTTTAAAGGGATAGTTCAACATTTTGGCCAAATTGGTCCATTGCCATAATCCCTATCGTCTAAAGGAGTAGTTTCGTTACCTTTAAAGGGCCAACCCACACTTGTTAATGGCTCCATTTTCGATCAATATATCGTTTTGTCTCTATCATTATTTTGTTATTAAAGGAAATGTAGGTTTCCTTACTTTTCGCGGAATTGTCGGGTTAGGCGGCGGGTCGGAACTTGAACCTCTTTGAACCTTTTTAATCCTTGAAATTTTTTGCGCCGGTGGAGGAATTCTACGGTGCGCGAGGGAAAACACATCCAAAACTCCTCGTTGTCCCTTTAATTGTTGGGTGAGCCTCTGAATTTTTTTTGATGAGGGAAACATCCCATGAGCCTCTGTAGCGTAGCTCTGTACAGCTCGCGACTCTGCTCCGCCATTCTAAAAACAGCTTGCACCGACAATTAAAAGGTAACGAGCCTACTCCTATTGGGGTTATAATGGACCAATTTGCCAAAATGTTGAACTATCCCTTTAAAGGGTTAGGTTTTGCAGTTATAAATGGGTTTGTCTGGGTGTAACTGGATGTACACGATCCATTCAGAAAACAATCCTGTCCTTTTCCACAGAGCGAACCGTCTTTATTTTACTTTTAACATTAGCATCAGGTTTTGTTTTGGGTTTTTTTTTTTTTGCTTCTCTGCAAATCTCTGCTGAGTATCCCTCAGCATGGGTGGCCAGTTCTCACTCAAGCTGGGAGTGTGTGATAGGATTTTCTATCAGTCTTTCTCTTTTTTTTCCCTCCCCGGTCTGCTTTGACAGTTCTCTCTCACTCGGCATCGACCAGCAAAGGGCTAAAAACGCTGGCTGCTGCTTTCATAGTCTGCAGGCACCCTGAGGTTTTCCGTATCTCCTTCTCTGTTTGCACTTGCTGTCTCACGTGTGATGAGTGAGAAACAGCTTTTGTAAAAAAAAAAAAAAGGAAAAATAAAAAATAAATCCATCATCTGGGTGGAAATATACAATAAATACGCCTACAGCTCTCTGTTTGAAGATCAAATGGGCGAACAGATAGGCAGCCGAGACCGGTTTCCTGTTTAATCGGAGGCCTGTTGCGTCGCCTGCGTCCACCTCGTGGTGGAGTTCCTACACTAATAAATCTGACTTAACGACAACATTTAAAGAGCGAGACGCAGCGGGAGTCGCTGCCTGTGAGGGATTTGAAAGTTGTTTCTCAACCAAAGGAAAATGAAAGCTTGATAAAAAAAACAACAAATTTCACTTTCTTCCATATCCTGTCGGCTAAAGCAGTGGTGCTCAACGTGGGGTCCGGGGCCCCCTAGGGGTCCCTCAGAGATCTGAAGGGGGTCCCCAATTTATTTCTTGAAATTTTACCACTTTTTCTAGTTTTTTTTATTTTTTTGTTTTAGAAATTTAACCACTTTTTTTTTTTTTTTTTGAGAAAATTTTTCCTTTTTCTTTTTTTTGGAGAATTTTTACGACTTCTTCCTAGAAATGTTTAAATGTTTTTGCAGAAATTGGACCACTTTTTTCTAAAATTTCACACCATTGGCCCTAATTTAAAAGTATAAAAAAGTAATGTTCTAAATTTGGTCCAATGAGGGTCCTCGATCTAATTTGTGTCAATTTAGGGTCCTTGATGTACAAAAGGTTGAGAACCACTGAGCTAAAGGAACATGTCAAATAATCAATGAATTGATGATAAAGTGGCTGTTAGAAGGGTAGATAGTGACTCATTAAGCAACAATATGAACATTTAGATACAATAAGACATCTATAAAGATAATTAGGATAATTTGGTTGAGTTTAAATCTGCAGGTTTGAGTAACTTGACATCTAAAAAAAACAAAAACCTCTCAAAACAGACCTGGGCTGCTTTTCTCTGGATGCCGACACGTCTTTTCACCTGTAAACCAGATAATCAATGCCTGACCGACACCTCAACTCCCCTCGTATCATTTCTAGCATGCCAACGTCTCCCAGGATAATGTTTTTTCACATCCATTTTAGATTTGAGCTTCGGGCTACTTTGCCGGATCCTGTGGAGACGGAGAGTTATTCAGAGGCTAAAACCTTCTGACAGGAGAGTCTCCTGGCGATGAGCGGATCGATGAAGGTTCACACACCCTCTTAACCAGCCGGGGCCGCGGGCGTCTGACGCAGCTCATCACACAGAGAAACAGCAGCGTCCTGCTTTGCAGCCTATGGATCTGTTCACCTGTTTGTCTGCGTGAGCGTTTGTGTGTTTGGTGAAGCGGCCACACGCTCTGCACACCAGTCCAGTGAGTTTAGCTGCGTCTGTTGTTTTCCCTGCTGCAGCTGCAGAGAACGTGTGTGCAACAAACATGGCCGCCTTTAAGCCCCAAATGCTTCAGTTACGGCGTTTAAAAAACTCACCTTTGAGTTCTGAACCTCCACCGTGAGGTTTTGTGGCGGGCCGCTGGGGACTGTGGAGCAAGAAAACACACACACGTTGTTCAGCATAAAGCAAATCAGACACATGAGATAGAAGAGTTAAAGCGGTTAGTCGATTATAGCAGTTGCACCTATTTACAGGATCTTTTTGACTCGTCTTGTAAATTCAATTGTTATTTCTATTCTATTTGGTTGTTGCTGTTTTATTTTTTTGTGCATGTACCAATAGAGAGGCAAGCACCTATATGTTTGTAGCAACCCATGCTTTTTGCACCAATGTGGTTGTTTGTGCAGTAGCCTGTGGGAGAAGGCAACAACCAGGAGTGTGTTTATTAAAGGGATAGTATCATTTTTTTTTTAAAGTGTGGTTGTATGATCTACAAATAGCCCCTAAGTACTTTAATTGCAGTAGAAGACTCTCTGCACTCCTCCCGTTAGCAACGCCAGCCCATAATAGCCCTGCCCAGAGATTTACAACATACAGTGTTGTGAATGGACCTGTGTTTTTCCTGCAATTATATTATAGCCAACAATGGAGCTGTGTATTTTTTTTTTCAGGTAAAATCTCTTTTAGGCCGTGAAAATAGGCCGTTTCTTTGGGTCCATTCACAACAATGGATGTTGTAAATCTCTGGGCAGGGCTATTATGGGCTGGCGTTGCTAACGGGAGGAGTGCAGAGAGTCTTCTACTGCAATTAAAGTACTTAGGGGCTATTTGTAGATCATACAACCACACTTTAAAATAAATGATACTATTCCTTTAACTCTAATTATAATATTTTTCTTTAACCTAACCAAATTATTTCTGTGCCTACCCAAGCTGTGATTGAAAAAATAAGATAGTATGTCTAAAAACAAGTAAAAAATGCTGCTGGGTGTGAACAGATGCACATATAGGTAATGACTCGAGTCAATAATGTTCAGCGTCTTCATGAACCAACTGACCGTCGGACAGCGTGCGGACCACGATGTCCTCGGTGGAGACGCCCGGACCGTGCTTGTTGTTGGCCACCACACGGAAGCTGTACTCGGTGTTCTTCTTCAGCGCCGTCATGGTGTAGGACTGACCGTCGATGTCAACGTCCTGAAAGACAAAGAGACGCTTCCTTTACCTTCTACAGTAGAACCCGTCTGCAAAAAAACTGACTGCAAATAAATACCCACGATTGTCTGCAACTCAGATTTCAACATAGTGACATTTTATTATGTGAAGACAGGAATGTGTTATTCTTGAAAATATCATCTACAAAATAAGGTCAAACAGATCTGGAGTATTTCTCTTCTCTTTTCTCTGCTGACAGTCGTTTGATGAGTTCAGCGATGGAAGTAAAACTGGCGAATCCCTTCCATGTGGCGCAGCTTCAGAAAGTGACGCCTGCTTTCATCGAATCATCACACTAACATTTCAGTCGGTAGAAATGTCATCTTCCACTGAGACACAAATCATGCCTTCTGTGATTACGACTTCTTTTTGCTTTACAAATTGGCCGCGCGTCGCCGGCCCACGCCCCGATTTGCATTCAGCTCTTCAGCTCGTGACATTTTGAGTGAAAAGAGGAGATTTTCACGAGTCTTAACGTGAATCTAATCCTGCTTCCAGACTGAGCTGCGTCCGATCGCGACCTTTGAACTCCGGTCAGATGATTGTCTCTGACCCGATCGCCCTTGAGGAGAAGCTCTCCCTGACTTTCCTTTTAATATTTCATGCCGTCTCTGCGCAGCGTCTCTCTAACTTCATCTCACTTCTGTCCCTTTGCTTCACCTCTTCTTTCTCTTTTCATCCCTCCCTTCATCTCTCCCTCCGTTCTCCACCTCATCTCTGGCTCTCTTCTCCTCCGGGGAGCTGAGGCATCATTACTCAGTGCGCTGGCTGACGTTTCATCCATTATCATATTAAAGGGTTTTTAATGCCTCGCTGGCTCGCACGCTGCTACTGCTGCGGCCGACTCGATATCCAAGCTGCTGGATTTCACTCTGGTGACAGAGTTCGACCTGCAGAGAAGAACCGGGTGAAGCATATGTGCTTTCTCTTTGCACAATATGTGTTTTTGTGTCAGATGTGTGATCAAGAGTGCAGCTAAAGATCGGGACAAAGAGTCCTTTGGCGAATGACGAGGAACTTCTTACCTCATCACCATGTACATTAGACTACGCAGTCATACACTTTTAATCTAATGGACCCAGCAGCTGCATGCACCACCTCTCCTTTTTGACTGCAGTAATGTCATTAGCTGTGTGTTTCTCTCCAAACTCTACATTTACGCTAAGTGCATTAAATGAAATGTCAGTAAAAAGGCAAAAACACATGAAAAAAAACAGCACGAGCATGTTTTTTTTTTTCTTTTTAAATACAGTTTAAGCATGTCCAGATGTTACTTGATGTTTTGTTTATTCAATTTCCAGCTGTGTTTTTACTGGAAGCTTTTAATCATTTTATCTTCAAATGTGTTTAATCACCTAATAACAAATAAGATCAGGAGATAAACTGCAATAAGCGTAAAAAAAAGTGACATCATATGATCTGCACTGGTTCCCAGCATTTGTGGCTCGTGACCCCGTTTTGACATCATACATTTCTGGCGACCCTGTGATCAGTCAGGACGCGCCAGCTCTAGTGAAAGTATAAAACACAGTTGTTTAAGATTGTGTGTGGTGTTTTTAATTATAATTTTATAAAGAATAATAATTAGTTAAAAAACATTTTCATCAATTTTTTTAAATTTTTTTATCAATTACCAGACATTTCAGGCGACCCGACCCCCAAGGTTGCACAACACTGTATTAGTGTATTCTACTACTGGTGAATGAAGCTGAGCGGCTGCAGGTGTTTCTGCAGCGACACCTTACCTCTTCGATGCCGACGCTTTTGTCGGTGTAGTACAGCTTGTAGGTGAGGATCTCTCCGTTGCCGGTGAGCGGCTTGTCCCAGCTCAGAGCCACAGACGTCGGCGTGTTGGACACAGCCTGCAGGTTGGGAGCAGGACCGGGCACTTGGACTGGTGACAAAACACAGCAGAGGAAAAGAAACGATTAGAAACCTTTAAAACTGGAGCACTTTTGAACTTAAAGGGATACGCCAACATTTGTTTTTTTTATGTGCCTTTGTAGGAGTCCATGACCAGCAGATAGACGCCATCCTTTAGACTGTGCGTGCAGTAACAAGGGAGATAGAGCCGTATCGCCTGTAATTAGCTTAGCTCAAACACTGGAAGTGTATGGGTAGTGTTAGCCTGCCTCCACCTAAAGTAGCTAATTAGCTTAGCTCAAACACTGGAAGTGTATGGGTAGTGTTAGCCTGCCTCCACCTAAAGTAGCTAATTAGCTTAGCTCAAACACTGGAAGTGTATGGGTAGTGTTAGCCTGCCTCCACCTAAAGTAGCTAATTAGCTTAGCTCAAACACTGGAAGTGTATGGGTAGTGTTAGCCTGCCTCCACCTAAAGTCATCAGAGAAACTCTTAATCAACTCTAAACGGACTGATCTTCGTCTCAGAGCTGACAAAACTCTCCGGTAAGGCATCTTGAGCGGTCAAATGCCGCTAACGGGACGAGATCGGTCAAAACGGAGGGTTCAAGCAAATACGGTTTATTTTGGTTCAAGCTAGCTACTTCGAGGCTAGGTTAGCTTCCTGTTTCAAAGTAAAAGCACTTCTGTATGTAAAGGACAACGGGTGTTTTATTTTGTGAAAGTAACCGGAAGTGCATTGGTCACAACAGCTAGCTTGAGTAGCGCTGAATTCATCCGAACAAAATTGTAATTGAAATGTTAATAAAGTGATATATTTACAGAGTTTAGAGCTAAAATGAAATCAGCTTCAGCGCTACTCAAGCTAGCCGTTGTTACCAACGCACTTCCGGTTACTTCCACAAAATAAAACACCTGTTGCCCTTTACATACAGAAGTGCTTTTACTTTGAAACAGGAAGCTAACCTACCCTCGATGTAGCTAGCTTGAACCAAAATAAACCGTCTTTGCTTGAACCCTCCGTTTTGACCAATCTCGTACCGTTAGCGGCATTTGACCGCTCAAGATGCCTTACCGGAGAATTTTGTCAGCTCTGAGACGAAGATCGGTCCGTTTAGAGTTGATGAAGAGTTTCTCTGATGACTTTAGGTGGAGGCAGGCTAACACTACTGTTGGGATTCGGCCTGACTCAGTCCATTCAAAATGGACGACCCGACCACATGGCTCCCTTTGTCTGGGAAGGCAAAGGAGAACTTTCGGACTCAGCTTCCCAGCATGCCTCACCTCTTCACACCTAGGTGTGAAATCTCCAATCCTCACCTTCATTGGTTACTGTATGAACCAGGACCCGTGAGATCACAGGCCATATAAAGGGAGAAGTGCACCTCTCTTCTCTCTCTCTTCCCCGGCTCTTCTTTTTAAGCGGTTCTCAGAGGGAGCTGCCGCTCCTCTGAAACCCTCCCTTCCCCTGCTCTCTTCCCCGGCTCGTCACCTCAACAGGAGCGTCGGCTCCTCAGCTCCTCACCTGGAGCTACTCTACAGCTCTCCAATCTCCATGAGGCCTGCACAAGGCAGAAGGCCTCTACCGGTAGCGCCACGACTGCCTACCGACGGATTCAAGAACAAGAACCAACCAGCACGACGCAAGGTCTGCTAGTTGAGCAACGGAGCCACAGGACAAACAACCAACCAACGTTTCGAGGACGACAAGGACTCTCCTCAACGGAACCTAAACCACAGCCAGAACTGCTGTAGTTCATCGGACAGAGACACACAAGAACTGGACTTAACAAACTGCAACAGGACCAACAACCCTGCAACCGCAGGACCCCCACCAGCACCGGAACCTCTCTTCCTCACATGATTTGGTAATGTAACTGGGCCTAGTTAGTTTACCTTGCAATGTGACTAAGTATTGAATACTTCACCCTTGCCAATGTATGTATTGATTGAAATCAGTTAAATACTTGAGCTTTGTTGTTGTCAGCTATAACCTCACATTCAGTACACTGGTATGTTTAACATGCAACTTGAGTGTTGAACGAAGGCAGACCTTCGTTCGCCTCCCCCCACACCTCACATGTCATGGCCTTAGAGGCCATCTTGTAGAGTAACTTCCTTTGTCTGAGGACAAACCATCCTCCATCTTCCCATTGTCTGAGGTCACACTTCACACCTCACCGACACATGGTCTCACACACACACACACACACACACACAATCATACACTTTCACCAACCTACACACATGCATACACACACACAAACACACATGCATAGTGTATTTAACTTGTCTTAGTTTATGTTTTGTTATTCCATTTTTCCAGAATTGTCCAATAAACTTCCTTGAAACTTTGCTCGTCTGTTATGTTGTGCAATAGTGACTATGCCAACCTCTACGCAGTAGAACTCCTAAATCCTTCAACTTTGCAACTATTGATAATGTTATTTTGTTTATAATTATTAACTTAATCAGTAAACAAGATTCCATATTAACAGTTAGCACACCCTTTATGAGACTGACTTTGTTATATTGGCTGTCTGTCCGTTTAATAACATTAAATCCCATTAAATTTTATAGTAATTATTAATATTTCGCCTTACTAGTTTGATAGCCAATAACCCTTTTGAGTTGTGTTAAATCATAACATTAAATGGCTTCCCCGCGTAAGGCATAGTAAACTCTTTTAGTTGGGCGTGTCAAACCCCAACATAAATGGTGCCCGTTGCGAGGCCTTAATAATTCAGCCCTATACAGTTGTGCCTGAGCACAACACTACCCATACACTTCCAGTGTTTGAGCTAAGCTAATTAGCTACTTTAGGTGGGGGCTGGCTAACACTACCCATACACTTCCAGTGTTTGAGCTAAGCTAATTAGCTACTTTAGGTGGAGGCAGGCTAACACTACCCATACACTTCCAGTGTTTGAGCTAAGCTAATTAGCTACTTTAGGTGGAGGCAGGCTAACACTACCCATACACTTCCAGTGTTTGAGCTAAGCTAATTAGCTACTTTAGGTGGAGGCAGGCTAACACTACCCATACACTTCCAGTGTTTGAGCTAAGCTAATTACAGGCGATACAGCTCTATCGCTCTTGTTACTGCACGCACAGTGGAAAGGATGGCGTCTATCTGCTTGTCATGGACTCAGGAGTGAGGCAAGACACGTAAAAAAAAAAAAAAAAAAGTTGGCATATCCCTTTAACTCATGTTCAGAGTTTTGCTGCCAACAAACTTGTCTACTTTAACCACATGTTCCTCCCATGACAAACAAACTGGAGGCGCGCCGCCTCCAAAACAACACGGTGCCATGCTTTGCATTCCAGCAGCATCTGCTTTTAGCTCATAGTGGGCAACGGTTGCATGGCTGACAGTTTATTTCATTGTGTTTGGTTTAGTCCAGATAGGAGGCAGGATTAGGCAGAGAGTGTATTACAGTGTGTCTGTGCATCAGCTTGATACGATGGTTGCTAGGCAGCTCTATGTATTTTGGTAAGATAAGCGCAGCAGGGCAGATACGTCCATCTTGAATGCTTAGTAATAGTATCTTAAATTAAATGCTTACATAAACACATGTGACACTGTGTTTAGAGAGAAGATTATCTGACAGCTTATAAAAACTAACAAATGAGAACATAAGCATAAATGTGTGTGTATATATACTGTGTAAATATGAGTTTAGGTTACTTTATACCACCTGACATTAGACTATGGATAAATAAGGCTATAATTCCTACACTGTTCAACATGATGCAAATGTAAACACACTCAAATCCAAGCTGGCAGACAGCAGTTTACCCACTAAGTAAACATTTCATTTTATATTACGCTGCAGGTCCAAGCTACCGTGATAAAATATGCATCATTACCCTAATAATCTGTGACTCCACTGTACACACAGCTCGCTGGTGTCAGCACGTATATGGACAGGGATTTTCTGTAGTGCCACATTGGATTTAAAAATGAGACGGCGAGGTTAAAGGGATAGTTCACCCAAAATTCAAATTTCTTCTCTGAGTTACAGGGGGGTCCATGCATTACAGACCAGCAGTATGGAGGTATCTGGATGTTTTTTGGTGTATTTTGTTGGACAAAGAAAAGTGGTATCCATTCACAACCATTATATGGACAAATCCTGCTGCGTGGACCCCCCTGTAACTCAGAGAAGGAACGGGAGGACTCTGAAAATTCTCATAGCTCATGAGGGTGAGTAGATAATGAGTGAAATTTTAATTTTGGGTGAACTATCCCTTTAAAGTGCTGCCTGTCAGACACACATCTCTGTCTAGTGAGCTGTAGCTGCAGGTGTTCCTGACAGAACAGGAGAAGCTCCCATTTGTCAGCGCACGTGGATGTTGGAAGTGTGCGTCTCCTGAGTTTCTGTGTGTGTGTTAGTGTGTGTGTGTCTGTGTGTGTGTGCGTGTGTGTGTGTGTCCAGGTGTATGAAGCGTTCTCTCTCTGAGGAGACGGGATGCGGGTCAGCCCTGGTGTGCACACGCCTGGCGCTCAGATGCGGGTCAACAGTTTAAGCTCCAATTCGTAGCATGTTCTTACACTAAAAGTGCACGCCGCCACGCGACAGAGATGTAGTGCACGGGTACAGCCCGCCCTCGCCGCTCACCCGCTCGCTATCCCCACGGGCGGCTCGGCTCCTGCTAGCAGGTATTAAAGTGTACTGTGTGTATTTGTGTGTGTGTGTGTGTGTGTTGTTGTGTCTGCCCTCCAACCAAGGACACGGGTGGAGGAACAGCAGCTGACCTAGAAAACGACAGTGACGGAGCTGCAGCCGAGCCGAGGAGGCGAAGGGACGGCGGGGAAACCCCCTTCACAGCACGGCGCGGCACGGCGAGGAGAGGAGGAGCCGCCACGGGGAAGCTCGCCTCGCACACCTTAACACACAGACACCCCCCCCCTCCCACCCTCTCAATGACTCTTATGTGTCCTCCAGTCAGAATACTGTAATGAGCTTGTGTGAGTGTTGCAGCGTCTCTGTACAGGCTGAATGAGACGAGGGGAAACAGTTTTAAAGGGATAGTTCACCCAAAATTGAAATTTCACTCATCATCTCCTCACCCTCATGTCGACTAAGAGCTGTGAGAATTTTCAGAGTCCTCCGTGGCTTCTCTGAGTTACGCAGCAGTATTTGTCTATATAATGGTTGTGAATGGATACCACTTTTCTTCGTCCATAAAGACACACCAAAAAACATCTAAATACCTCCATACTGCTCATCTGTAATGTCCCTCTTGTATTGAAGCCACAACATGAGAAATTGTCCCAAAATTTTTTTAAATAAGTCCATATTTCAAGCTTGTTTTGCAGCAGAAGCTCCTCTTCCTGGTTTGTCCAAATTTGACAAACCAGGAAGAGGAGCTTCTGCTACAAAACAAGCTTGAAATATAGACTTATTTAATTTTGGGGCTTCAATACAAGACGGACATTACATACAAGCAGCATGGAGGTAGTTAGGTGTTTTTTGGTGTGTCTTTTTGTTACGAAGACAGTTGCAACCGTTATATGGACATGCACTGCTACGCCGAGACCCCCTGTAACTCAGAGGAGCCACGGAGGAGTGAAATTTGAATTTTGGGTGAACTGTCCCTTTAAAAGGAATACTAATGTCAGACATTCCTCGCTGGAGGAGGCAGGGCTTAGAGCAGCTACTCACACACACACAGAGGGCTTACGGTACATGTTGGGGAGTAAACAAGAAGAAAACGCCGCTGCCTGTCTCTGCTGTTGGGTGGTCCGACTAGCGCTCTGCACTAAATAGCCTCCTCTATGTGTGTGTGTGTGTGTGTGTGTGTGTGTGTGTGTGTTCAGGGGGGGGTGGGGCTCTGTTTGAAGTGAGCGTTCGCTGTATGTGAGTGAATATTTGTTTGCGTGAATGTTTATTTGCACATTTGCGCGCTCCTTCTGAGTGCATCCTGTTTGCCTCAGTGAGCCAGTGTGGAGCACATTTCCAACAAACTGGCTGGAGTTCCCTTTTATGTTTGTGTGTCTTGTTTACTGTGTGTGTGTGTGTCGTTGTGTGTGTCTTTGTGTGTCTTTACCTTCAGCCTGGGTGGCCACTTTGAGCGCTGTCGAGCTCTCTCCCTGGCCGTTGCTGTTGTGGGCCACCACCCTGAAGCGGTACTTGGTGTCTGGCATCAGGTTCTGGATGGTGACCTGCATCTCTCCTGGACGGCTGGTGTTCACCACTCGCTCCCTGACGCACAAGGACACGCACACGCACAACAACATGTGATGATTTGAGACTCTCGTATTTGTTGGATTCAGGTTTGTGTGAGTCAAATCAAATCAACTGATCAATCCATCAATGAAATAAACTGAATCAAATGTCTGTCTTCTGTTGGTTTAATAAGTTATTATAGTTACTTATTATATACATTGTTGCAATGTTCGCATTTAGAGGGTAAAACGCTTCTTTTTGAGGCCGTTTATAAAACTTGTTTTTATGTCTTACGGCGGAAACATGAAAAGTGGCAATTGTGGAAAATCCTCTCAGCTTCTTGAATTTCCTTCTCAGTAATGAGCAGTAAATCCTCCGTCCAAGAATTTATCACAGGTCTACTTGAAAAAAATTAAATTACAGTGTTTGAACAGATTTTTTTTTTTTTTTTTTATACTTCAAAATTAAAAAGGTAATCCTTTAGGGAAGGGAATTTGTTTTTAATTAATGAACACTTACTGCCATGATAAGAGCTTTAACTGCATTAGACATTCTGAGAGCGGGCTACGAGTCCGGCACCGGAGAGGTTCCTTATGAGCGCCTTGCTGATGCCAGAGGAACGCTCTGAGAAATAAGGGCTGAGGTTCTACCTGGAACCATTTGCTTCTGAAAAACCCTTTCCTCAAAGAAAAGGTTTTTAACAAAGGGTCCAGTAAAAGGGTTCTTGGTAACACTAGATGAAACCATTCCAGATATTTTCTGGATGAAACCCCCAGGTTCTTGGGAGTTTTTGGAACTCTTATTGGGGGTTCAAGGTGTAACCTTTCACAGATGGTTCTAGATATAACCCTTTATGTTGGGTTCTAGGTATAACCCTTTAAGTTGGGTTCTAGATTTAACCCTTTATGGATTCTATTTAACTCTTTATGTTGAAAACCCTTTAGTAATATAACCCTTTGTTGGTTCTGGATATAACCCTTTATGTTGGGTTCTAGATTTAACCAATGTTGGGTTCTAGGTATAACCCTTTATGTTGGGTAGTTTTTTGGTGGAACCTCTCATTGGGGTTCTAGGTATAACCTTTCACAGATGGTTCTAGTTGTTCTAGAACCCTTTATGTTTTTATGTTTGGGTTCTAGATATAACCCTTTAAGTTGGGTTCTAGATTTAACCCTTTATGTTGTTGGGTTCTAGATATAACCCTTTATGTTAGGTTCTAGGTATAACCCTTTATGTTGGGTTCTAAATATAACCCTTTATGTTGGGTTCTAGGTATAACCCTTTATGTTGGGTTCTAGATTTAACCCTTTATTTTGGGTTCTAGATATAACCCTTTATGTTGGGTTCTAGATATAACCCTTTATGTGTTGGGTTCTAAATATAACCCTTAAAGTTGGGTTCTAGGTTAACTTTATGTTGGGTTCTAGATATAACCCTTAAAGTTGGGTTCTAGGTATCACCCTTTAAGTTGGGTTCTAGATATAACCCTTTATGTTGGGTTCTAGGTATAACCCTTTATATTGGGTTTTAGATATAACCCTTTAAGTTGGGTTCTAGGTATAACCCTTTAAGTTGGGTTCTAGATTTAACCCTTTATGTTGGGTTCTAGATTTAACCCTTTATGTTGGGTTCTAGGTATAACCCTTTAAGTTGGGTTCTAGATATAACCCTTTGTTGGGTTCTAGATATAACCCTTTATGTTGGGTTCTAGATTTAACCTTTTATGTTGGGTTCTAGGTATAACCCTTTATGTTGGGTTCTAGGTATAACCCTTTATGTTGGGTTCTAGATATAACCCTTTAAGTTGGGTTCTAGGTATAACCCTTTATGTTGGTTATAACCATGTTGGGTTCTAGAACCTTTAAAGATTCTAGATTTAACCGATGTTGGGTTCTAAAATAACCCTTTATGGGTTCTCTATAACCTTTAAGTTGGGTTCTAGATTTAACCCTTTATGATGTTAGACAAGGTATAACCCTTTATGAAATATAACCCTTTATGTTGGGTTCTAGATTTAACCCTTTATTTTGGGTTCTAGATATAACCCTTTATGTTGGGTTCTAGATATAACCCTTTATGTGTTGGGTTCTAAATATAACCCTTAAAGTTGGGTTCTAGGTATAACCCTTTATGTTGGGTTCTAGATATAACCCTTAAAGTTGGGTTCTAGGTATCACCCTTTAAGTTGGGTTCTAGATATAACCCTTTATGTTGGGTTCTAGCCTGGTTTGATATAACTTTAAGTTCTAGGTAGAACCTGCTGGTGCCCTCCTGGCTTCTCCTATGAGGACAAGCCGAAGAACCTTATATGGTTCTAGAAGACAGAGTAGGTATGTGTGCTGTGTGTACTTGTACAGCCTGGTGTGTACTTGTACAGCGTGGTGTGTACTTGTACCTGCTGGTGCCCTCCTGGCTGTAGAAGACAGAGTAGGTCAGGTCGTCTCCGTGCGGCTCGGCCGGCGGGCGCCAGGTCAGCTTGATGAAGCGCGTGGACACCAGCGAAGCCACGACGTCTCGGGGGGCGGAGGGGGCGGGGCCTGCTGGGTTGGCCACGCCTCCAGAGCCTGGCGTTACATGGTCAGTAGTGTTAGGAGTCAGTGAGGGGGGAGGAGGGGAAGAGGGCAGGGCTACGTCTTTGGGTTGGGAGGAGGAGGAGGAGGAGGAAGGGAAGGGAAGGGGAGGGGGAGGGAGGTGGGATAGGTGTAGGGAGACAGGAGACAGCAGCGTTTGGGGGGAGGAAAGGAAGGGAGGGAGGGAGGGAGGGGGAGAGGAGGGGAGGGGGGGATTGCACAGAGGAGTCCGATAGGAACAGGTGGAGGAGGAGGAGGAGGAGGAGGAGGAGGAGGAGGAGGAGGAGGTCAGGAGTGGAAATGGAAATGACAGTGAAACGAAAGGAGGGAAGGAAACAAAAAAAAGAAGAAAAAACAAAATAACAACAACGTAACAAAAAAAGACTTTTGGCGTGACGAGGAACCACAGAAATAAAACACTTCTACTGCACTCACGAAGCTGACAAATAAAAGCACGATACAAGGAGGGGGAGGAGCTACACATGCACGTCTACACACAGCTCTCTAACGTACAGGGGGGGGGGGGGGCAGGACATTATGCCATACATTGAATCTTCATAGACGACTTTCCCGCCAATCATTTATTGATTAAAAATGATTGGTTTGCATTTCTTGTGACATTTTTTTTTTTTTTACTAAAAACTGAAAAAAAAAACTGGTCGGCATTCAATGGCAAACAAAGGTAGACGTTGTTTTGAAAAGGGACAACGCCACCGTTTAGCCGCTCAAATGCAGACAAGAAAACCGTCTATGCGTTCAGGAAACCACACCGGTTTTATTTCAGACATTAACAACTGAGGAATAACCCCCCACCCCTCCCTCCCCCCAAAAAAGTTGTGTCCAGATGCTCTCAAATAACGCACCATAGATGTTTTTAAAGGGATAGTATCATTTTTTTTAAAGTGTGGTTGTATGATCTATAAATAGTCCCTAAGTACTTTAATTGCAGTAGAAGACTCTCTGCACTCCTCCCGTTAGCAACGCCAGCCCATAATAGCCCTGCCCAGAGATTTACAACATACATTGTTGTGAATGGACCCAAAGAAACGGCTTATTTTCACGGCCTAAAAGAGGTTTTACCTGAAAAAAATACACAGTTCCATTGTTGGTATAATGTAATTTTTAATTTTGGACCTAACCAACTCACATATCCCTCCGCCCAGGGTTGGCGCCCACCAGCAGTTGGTTGGGCGGAGGGATACGTTGAGTTGGTTAGCTCCAAATAAAAACTGTGTTTTTCCTGCACTTTGAAGGGCTGGAAAAAATTATATCATAGCCAACAATGGAACTGTGTATTTATTTTCAGGTAAAACCTCTTTTAGGTCGTGAAAATAGGCCGTTTCTTTGGGTCCATTCACTGTAAATCTCTGGGCAGGGCTATTATGGGCTGGCGTTGCTAACGGGAGGAGTGCAGAGAGTCTTCTACTGCAATTAAAGTACTTAGAGGCTATTTGTAGATCATACAACCACACTTTAAAAAACATGATACTATCCCTTTAAAACACTTTTGCCGTCACATTCCACAGCCGAGCCACAGAAATGTTTGTGATTTCTTTTCTTTTTTTTCTTCTCTCCCTTTCTTTTTTGGAGGAACAATCTGCGGTCGCGGACTCTGCGAGATCTGCTTTCCATTCGCCTGGCGAGCGGGCAAAACAAAACCATACGGAAAGAATGTCAGCATGTATGACATTTCCATTTGTTTGTAGGTCGGGGGAAATTGAGTGGAAGGCAAAGTTGAAATACAGGCAAAATAGCGCCGTGTGCAAATAGTGTATTATTACTGGAGAAATTGCGTTAAAATGCAAAACAGCCGGCGGGCGACTCTGTCAGTCACGGCCTGTGTGTGTGTCTGTGTGTGTGTGTGGACTAACTGCTAATTTGGCTTTCGATATTTGTTTACATTTCAAATTCCCAGGGTTCACTCACTTCTATGATTGCAGCGATATTTTTCTTCCAGAGAATTACACATTGCTAACACACTCTCCTGTACAAAACCACCTAAACACACACACAGAGTAAAAAAAAAGCCTGTTTGTGGAGCGCCGACCTCGTGCATCTGTACAAATCTCTGACAAGCTGCAGCTCCACGTTGCTGCTGCACACTGTTTTATGTTGTTAGAGCTCGACTTCAGCCCCTTGGGTTTAAACCACAGCCATTACTATGCAGGTGTTGTTCTGTCTGGAGCTGCAGACGTGGACGAGCAGCTCCCAAATTTGATGAATTGATACAATCACACAATAAAAAAAGTTACAAATTCATCATATTATGAAGCGTTGTGGCTGTAGCTTTAACTCACAGACAGATTGAATCGCTGCTTGTGATGCTCTGGTGGGCCTGCCAGATGTAGATTAGGAGCCTAATATGGTCAGTGTGTTGATTTTTGCAGTGTTTGTTATACAAAAAAAAAAAAAGTAAAAACCTCAAATGGCCTCAACCTGAAAACTCAGCTTCATTTCAAAGCCATTCGACGGGAACAGAGCCAGCAACAATGAAAAACACATTGTCCTAATTCTTTCTGACTGCAGTGTAAATTACCAGATGCCCAATAATTATCCTCATTTACACAGCGACACACACACACACACAACAGAGGGAGGGGGAGAAAAAAAAAAAAGCACAACACATCGGTGTCGCACGTGCCCGGGTGATGAGGTTATCGCAACATCAACAAGAACCACAACAAGAACCACAACAACCAGGTTCAAGGGATAAATAAAAGCTGCAAACTTCTCTGTTGATGAGGATAAACAGCAATTATACCGTCACAAATTAGTGTTGATCTTAACAACACGTTCATAAAAGATACAGAAAATAATCATATATCTAACACTGAATGGTGAATTAGCAGCCGACTAATCAAAGGGCATCCGAGGTGGAATCAAGTCATCGTTCCCAGAATAAACAATGATAAAGAGCTTTAAAAAAAGACTATTTGTAGGCAGGTAGAAGTAAAGTTGAAAGCTGATAAAACACAGATTTAGAGCTGGACGGTTACTGTGACAGAATTCAAGAATCTTTTACAGAGTTGATCATTTTTGACAGATTTACCAAATTAAGTTTTAAAATATTCATCAGGGAGATCGGTATCAGGTATCAGTGTAATTTAGATGGAAGTGAAAACGACAAGACGACGACGAGATAAAATCACATTCTGTTCATTTAAAATTAGTCTTGCTTATACAGAGCTGCGGGCAAATTCAGAAAAATAAATAAATAAATAAATAGGATTCTAAGAAAGCAGCTGTGTAAAATGATTCCTAATTACTGAGATAAAGATAATGGAATTAACAATTTAGAAATTAGGCGTAAAAACCGAAGACAGCTGGTATCCATCATATAGCCGAGACCCCCACGGAGGACTCTGAAACTTCTAGATAATGAGTGAAATTTCATTTTTGGGTGAACTATCCCTTTAAGGGAAAGCTGATTTCCCTTTAAAAACTATTTTCCTTCTTTTCAATTGAGCGAACAACACTAAAAGTTAAGAAGACAAGTCTCCACAATGTGTTTCCTGTTAGTCTCGTGGTTCCCTGGTTACGGAGCTGAGCCACTTGTTGATTGAGACGAGAACGAGTCCAGAAACAACAACAACAACAACAACAACAACAGCCTGACTCATCTTTTAGCTTTGTGTCTGCAGGAGCTGGAGCTGGAGCTGGAGCTGGAGCTGCAGCAGGGCAATCTTTTAAGTGGGAGGGAAAAGGAGGCAGATAAAGCCCTGAGTGCTCCTCCAGAGAGACAGAGAGGAGGGGGGGGGGGTCAGAGGGGTGAGGGGGGTTCTCAGAGGTCAGAGGGAATTACTATGAGTGGCGGTGGAAACACTGTCTCCCCGGCTCTTTGTGCCCTCGCCTGGTGTGGATCTCAGAGTACGAAGGAGTAGACAAAAAAAAAAAAAGTCAGGTAAAATAATAAAGAAAGAAAAAATCCAGCATAAGAAACAGGAAGAGGAAGTAAAACCCTGTTGCATTGTGGGATAGGAAACGGAAGATGTAGTTTTTCTATCTATGCACACCTCATCACGTGTAGGTAATTGACACACTGTCCTTCTGACAATCTGTCTTGTACATGCACGCCTTGGATTGTCCCGGTGAGGAGGTGTCAGCACCCCCCTCCCCCCCCACCCCCCCTCCTGCCCCCACCCCCCCCCCCGGCTCTATTCATAGCTGATTAATAGTGTCATTAGTCTCTGTGCCAGGGGTAATGAATGGTTGGCATTAAGGCTTAACGAGGAAGGTTACTCTGGATCTGCATAATAAATCTGGGTAAAGCAATACGCAAAACAGTCGCCGGGACAAAGACGCGCGGAGCGAAGCATTCATCTTAATATTCAGAGGAAGTAAAAGGGCTGTTTCCAAAAATTTAAATAATTGCAGTAGTTCTGATTAAACACTCCTAACAAAAACTTTTATCTTGCGTTGCTGTAACTCCACAATCCTTCTGCTCTGCTCCCCCGTGAGCCAAGCTGTAAAGTTGCGCCAAGTGTTTTTTTTTTTTTTTTTCATCATCTGGTCTGAGTCCACAGATAAGAGAGCCTACTTCACTGGCTCAGACTACACAACTCCACCAAGAGAGCATAAATCTACTGAATGGAGATATCTGCCAGAGGCGCCAACAGCGCTGCACCTACAGATAGCCTTTTGCAGAGGAAATCCAGCAGGGCCCGTGCCAAGCTCTTGCAAAAAAAAAAAAGAGGATTTTCTCAGGACTAGTTTCCATGTCTAATGTGGTTCTGTAACGATGAGCATGCGAGAGACGGACGGCAGCACAATGCTAATGGTCCATTACCGACTCGCTACTTTTATCTGCCGAAGAAAAGAGGAATGAAAGGAGCGAGAATAAACAAAACGCTTCAGAAAACCAACACAAAAGCAGGCTGTCGGTTCAAACTGACAATCTTTGTCGTGTTTCACACCGACATTCAAAAAAAAAAGGCGTATGATGGGAAAACGTGCAATTATAATCTGTAGCTACGTTACATCTGTGGGCACGAGGTTGGAGTGCAGGAACGTAATTGCAGAGAAATCATAGATTTATTCTGAGCGAGGACAAAATGTATGGAGACGTTTTTTACATTAAAATGTGAAGGTAATATTGTATAAGCACCGGAAAACCACTTCAATAGCTCTAAAGAGGCTCTCGTACACCGAGGAGGCTGCATTCAGACCTTCATGGAGGTGGAGTTGGATGCACCGCTCCAAACAATCTGACAGGAGTCACACAACTGAATTATTTTTTGACAAACTTATACCAAAAAGTGTATTTAAATATTCATTAGAGAGATAACTATCAGTATAATCCTGAAGGAAGTGAGGAAGACAAGACAGAGATGAGATAACAGGCTGCACAAAGAGCTGCAGGCAGCAACAAATAAACAAACTGGAGTCTAGGAGATACAGATAATGAAATTAACAATTACAACAACTTCTCAATTAAATGTAGTGGAACACTTTTGGTTTCCTGAGAGCAGATGCTGACAACTCAGCACTGATTGTTTTGTTTTTTTCTCTCCTCTCCCCCTCCTACAATCACGTCTCCCTCGCTTCCTTTTCAAGATAAGACTGGAAAGATGAGCGCGGCTGACAGCAGCTCCTTAACGCGCCCACGGAGGAAACCGCGTCACCACCACGAGAGCGCAGACGTCTCACCGGAGACGAAGTGAGAGGTGAGAGAAGAAGGCTGATTGACCGTGGTGTTGGGGTTTTTCCTTCTGAGCAGCCTGTCAACAACAACAACAACAACAACAACAACAACAAACCCCATTTTTAACCAAATTTACAACACCTACAAAGTGCTTTACAAGCAATGAATGAAAAGCAATTATATAAACAATAAAAACACAGAGACATTCATCAACAAAACAAAAATTGCTCCGTGCGCAGGGGGAAATAATTAAACCCCCGCTCGTTTCACCGCGGGGTTAGCGGTAGACGCTCTGTTGTGGGACGTTGTTTCCTGCACTCGGCATCGTTGTGTTGTTGTTCAGACGTCGTATCTACGGCCGAGAGGAAACCGGCGGCGGAGATACGGTGTCAGATTGCTGAGGGGTGGAGCGTATCAGCAGCTGCACACGCTCCCTCTCGCTGTGATAATCAGAGACAGTGGAGATTAAAGCGCAGCTCCAACCTCACAAAGCCTTAAAAACTGACAAGGTGTTCCAACTCGCTGACATAATCCAGGTAGGAGACAAAAAAAAAAGAAAAAAGTCTTTGTGTCTCAAACTGAGTTTTTTTTCAAAGAGCCTCTCCTTAGCATTCCTCCCCATCACTTTCTAGGGCATGTTCACCCACCGTCGAAAAATGTTTGAAATCTGGCACGTTCCCCAGGAGAGAAATAAAGCTTTTATTAATTAAAAGAAATACATGGAAATCTCAAAAATGTATGAATTTTCTTCCTCATTAAGTCTTTAGTGGATGAGATATTTTTCTGCACCAATTTTTCTGCAGCGATGATGATGATCGTGATGATGAGGCCAGATGGGACACATCAAAGTCGGGCAAATTAAGAGGAATAACTCCGAGTGGTCAGAGCTTCCATCATGGTCATGCTGCGAATACTAAAATATGGGACTTTTAAAGGGATACGCCAACATTTTGCCTCACTCCCGAATCCATGACCAGCAGATAGACACCATCCTTTCCACAGTGCAGTGCAGTAACAAGGGAGATGCGGGCAGAGCTGGCGCACCGCTAATTAGCTTAGCTCAAACACTGGAAGTGTATGGGTAGTGTTAGCCTGCCTCCACCTAAAGTAGCTAATTAGCTTAGCTCAAACACTGGAAGTGTATGGGTAGTGTTAGCCTGCCTCCACCTAAAGTAGCTAATTAGCTTAGCTCAAACACTGGAAGTGTATGGGTAGTGTTAGCCTGCCTCCACCTAAAGTCATCAGAGAAACTCTTCAGCAACTCTAAACGGACCGATCTTCGTCTCAGAGCTGACAAAACTCTCCGGTAAGGCATCTTGAGCGGTCAAATGCCGCTAACGGGACGAGATCGGTCAAAACGGAGGGTTCAAGCAAAGACGGTTTATTTTGGTTCAAGCTAGCTACATCGAGGGTAGATTAGCTTCCTGTTTCAAAGTAAAAGCACTTCTGTATGTAAAGGGCAACAGGTGTTTTATTTTGTTAAAGTAACAGGAAGTGCGTTGGTCACAACAGCTAGCTTGAGTAGCGCCAAATTCATCCAAATAAAATAGTAAACAGCTGGTATTTAGACAAATTAACGACACACTGCTGATCTGAACGGCTACTTTCTCACCTAAACATGTTTGAAATGTTGATAAAGTGATATATTTACAGAGTTTAGAGCTAAAATGAAATCAGCTTCTGATGCTGATTTCAGCTCAGGTAGGAGGCAGGCTAACACTACCCATACACTTCCAGTGTTTGAGCTAAGCTAAGGCTAACACTACCCATACACTTCCAGTGTTTGAGCTAAGCTAAGGCTAACAGTGCCCATACACTTCCAGTGTTTGAGCTAAGCTAAGGCTAACAGTGCCCATACACTTCCAGTGTTTGAGCTAAGCTAAGGCTAACACTACCCATACACTTCCAGTGTTTGAGCTAAGCTAAGGCTAACAGTGCCCATACACTTCCAGTGTTTGAGCTAAGCTAAGGCTAACACTACCCATACACTTCCAGTGTTTGAGCTAAGCTAAGGCTAACAGTGCCCATACACTTCCAGTGTTTGAGCTAAGCTAATTATGGGCGATACGGCTCTATCTCCCTTGTTACTGCACACACAGTGGAAAGGATGGCGTCTATCTGCTGGTCATGGACTTGGGAGTGAGGCAAGATACGGAAAAAAAAAAATGTTGGCATATCCCTTTAAAGCTTTGTGTGTGTCAACATTCAACCGAGTTTTAAAAGTAGCACAACACGGCTTCTCTGCTTGAATGAACACAGACCTTAAACGCTGCTCTAAAGCAGTGGGTCACAGATGTATTTATGCCTCTGTGCTTCCCAAACGCTGCTGCAGGGGGAAAAAGTGGGATGTGAAAAGACCCATCTGACAGATCCATGGGACTCCTGGATGCCATAATAATAATAATAATAATAATAAACTTTATTTATAGAGCACTTTTCATACATAAAAAAGATGTAGCACAAAGTGCTTTACATGTTTAAAAGCCACCGCCCGCCCCACCCTACCCAAGCCCAGCCCATAGAAAACCCCACCCAGATGCGCATCCATACATACAAGCGCATACAAATGCACGCACGCTCACACACACACACTCACACACACACACACACACTACAAGTTCTAAGAAATGAGAAACATTGGCTGAATACAGAGGCACCAGGTGGAAACACCAGGCAACCTGGGCGCTGGTCACAGAACACGGCCAGGATGCCCCCAATCAGGCTAAGGCAGTGAGGGCCCACAGCAGTGACACTGCCATAACCGGGCCGAGCAGATGTGCACCACAGGTGAGAGACATCCCAGCTCTAAAGAGGAAACAGTGGGTCACTAAGAACATAAGAAGTTAATAAAATAATAAGAGAAGGTGTCAAAATGTAAAATAAATAAATAAGTGAATAAAAAACAATAAGATACTACTGATAGAAATAGCTGATCTCGTAAAAGAAAATAAAAAGTGAAAATAGGGATAAAAAATGACTAAAATAAAATATGACTATAAAAGTAGGACATTAGTTAAAAGCTAAATTAAATAGGTGGGTCTTGAGCCTGCTTTTAAAAATATTAACATTCTCTGTGGCCCTCAGATCCTCCGGCAAACTATTCCAAAGACGGGGGGAAAACGCCTCACCGTGGTGTTCTGACTTTGGGATCAAAGGCCGGTGCATCTCAGATCCATGGGAAAGATAAGAAGGTCCAAGACCCCTAAGACATTTAAAAACCATTAAAAGGACCTTAAATTTACCATGTGGTGATATACTAAATACTTAAGCAGGAGGGAGGTGTTTGTGCCTCCGAGCTGAGGACACTATCTTTATCAGGAGGCGGTGAGAAAACTCCAGAGGCGTGTGCATGTTCTTGTTTATCAAACAGAAAACTGTCCCTTTGAAACCCTGCAGCGATTCCCTCTTAAATGGCACAGTTTGTTCAAGTTTACATTTATTTATCTCGCTTTTTCACGTCCAAAATCAACATTCTCACATTCCCCATGGGTTTTACATAAACAAGTTGGGGAAAAGGCATTTGTATGGGATGTGTTTTGATGGGTCTCCCCCCCCACCCCCCCTCCGGCAAATTTACTTTCCTGGTAATTTGGTTTTCATATAAAGTGACAATCCCTGCTCTGGGTCCTCAAAGTAAACACTGAGCGGGGAGTTTAATGTAGAGAGCGCCACATAAAACCCAGAGGATGCACAGATCCCAACACGTAACGGGGGGGGGGGGGGCACTGACGGTTATAATTGAACAGGGTCGGCTACATCAATAATTAACCATCTCCCCAGCGTTACATACAGTACAGAACCCTTCATGCAGGGCCTTCGCTGCTTGTGCTTCAACACTTGCAGGAACATGCACGATCACGACGCCAACAGCTGCTTGCCCAGACTCGGTATGCTAATTAAGATGTGCAACTGTGGTATACAACGTAACCCCCCCTTACCCCCCTCTACCCACCTTCCCACTGCATCACATGCATCCCGTGCTCCCCATGCTGGAGTGGAGTGGAGAGCGAGGCCTTTCAAGCAGATCAAACCTGCTGCACGTCTCCAGAGCCGACGCCGCGGCCTGGAAACAAGCTTTTCTTTTCCCGCCGCCACCCCCCGCCTTTGTGTCTTATTACCTTGGAGGTACACGAATACAATTCCTTTCCAGGGAAACAGATGAAGTAATTGATTTCAGAGGAAGCTGTGTGTGTGTGTGTGTGTGTGTGTGTGTGTGTGTGTGTAGTGTACACATGTGCTCACAACACTTCATGTAGAAAGTGAGCAGAGCTGAACAACCAGAAATGGACTGAAAAGGTCAAATAGGATGTTTGTAGAAGAGCAGTTGCCCCACCCCCACCACCCACCCCCCCTTTGGGGAGATTTGCTATCAAACAGTCCAGCTAATCAAACTCCCACCAATAAAACAACCCCCCCCCCCTCCAGGTTAAAGGACAATTCCAGGTGAATTCAACTCGGGAGCGATGAATGGGAGTGGACGGAAGTTCTGGAAACTAGCTCTGTAGCTGTAATTGGGTGCATTTGCATTTTATTTTTTAAAATGTATATGAATGTACACTGTCCCTCCTCAACAAATAAACTGAATTGAATTGAAATAGAAAAAAAAACCTTCTGGTGCATGTTTGAGTCGCCATCTGACGCTGTCTGTGGCTTTAAGGGATGTAAACAGCCTCAGCAGCAGAACTTGCATCCGCTCCCATTCATCGCTGCCGTGGCGATGCGGGGACAGACACAACTACCGCAAAACAGGAGACATTAAACTGAAAATGTTCAGATTCCTTCTTTTAGACCTAAAATGATAGGAACATACACTCTCTGAGTTGAATTTGTGTGGAATTGTCCTTTAAGACCTCCAGAGGAGCAGGGATCACACAACCCACTGGGATGTTACGCACTGTTCTACTTTTAGCTTATGGAAAAAGGGAGGCTCAGTAGAGAGAGAGGGAGGGAGGTGGAGGGGGGGCAGGGGGTGATAACAGGGAAATAAAAGCTCCAGTTTGGTGGGGCCGCTCCCTCCCTCCCCCCCTCCCCCCGTCCCCCTCCCTCCCTGCAGCCAGGGGAAGGGTGTGAAGGAAAAGCGATGTTTTTCTGTGTGGTGTTGCTGCTTCCAACGACGGCACCCAGAGGAGCGGCCGCGGCCAAGAGCACCGGGGGGGGGCATCCTGGATGAGTGTGTGTTGGAGGTGGGGCATCCTGGATGAGTGTGTGTTGGAGGCGTGGCATCCTGGATGAGTGTGTGTTGGAGGCGGGGCATCCTGGATGAGTGTGTGTTGGAGGCGTGGCATCCTGGATGAGTGTGTGTTGGAGGTGGGGCATCCTGGATGAGTGTGTGTTGGAGGCGGGGCATCCTGGATGAGTGTGTGTTGGAGGCGGACGGCGTGATGTCGTAAATAAAAGGGCACGTGTCAGCGAGCTGTCGAAAACCGATTGCCAGGAAAAAGCAGTTTGCGCTCGTCGTCCCTATGAAGCCGTGCAGCGCCCAGAGTGGTGTTGATAACAAGACTGACCTTCTGGCGCAGGTACTGGGGGGCTATTTTAATCCTTTTTTTTTTTAAAGTCTTTCCTGTGCAGAACAAGAGCAAAACAGGCATCCATAACATTTTGCAGCGAGCACTTAGGCGACAGAGCCTTTCACCACGCATGAGTAAATACAACCCATAGAAGAGTTCAGACGCTGCTGTTGAGAGCCTGGGCTTGTAAACACACACACACACACACACACGCACACGCATGCACACTCAGCCCCACATCCCTGGGACACAGCGCCACAACAACACAACCACGCACTCTGCCTGCCATCATCAGCCGCTCCTCCAAACAGCAGCTCGGTGGCGGCTGATTTCAGCTCTTCACAATCAATCTGGGCTGCGATCCCTGTGATCAGCGTCCTGCAGCCTGCGGCGCCGCCCGCAACACATCCACTAATCACTATCAGCGACGCAGCGCCAGTGTGATTGTGTGCGCCGGAGAGATTTTTTTGTTTGTGTGTGTAGTTAAGACACCGTGTGCTCGTTTTAGTGGCTTTTACACCAAATTTGAATTTCAATATATTTGGCTATCAGGCAGTATTTAGTGGAATGTCTTCAAATTTACATATGATTAATATTCTCCATCAAATGTCCCTGATTTGTTTTATATTCCCTTTTAATAATCACGTGCATTTATAAATATGATTATAACGTTCTAAATAAAAACCACAACATTTCCATATTTGTTTAATCAACCGTAACCCGCCAACAGCAGATAATACTCTGTAAGTTTAGATAAGGTGCTTATTATTATAACAGCACCCAGCGCTGCACGACTTGAACATAAAATTCAGCTGTTAATGAACAGGTGGGTCTGCTGTTTATTGGTGTTTTTCATGGAAATGGAGTTTTATCTCCCACTTGCACCATATCTGCCAGTAATTGGTGCCAATAACAAACTCCTCCTCCTCCTCTGGTACATTTTCTTCTTTTCCCGGGCAGTTTCTCCCCAAGATTCATTCAGCACTGGTGAAATAACTTGGCAGCAAACAACAGACTCAGAGAGAGAGAGGGGGGGAGGGGGCTGAGGGAATTTCTTCTATCAAATACAGAATCCCAAAACTCAAAAACACTTTTGTGGACAAGTTGTGACCTGCACATTCACCACGCTATGAGATAATAACACAACGTTACGAAACAGAGCCGTTTTTTAGGTAAATACAGCGTTAATACAGAGACTGTTGATGAAAAACTGTCCCTGAACGCAACGTGCATCAGCGGTTTTGCATGAATTTCCCTCTAAAACAACTCTGTGTGGTAACGTTGTGTTATTATCTCATAGCGTGGTGAATGTGCAGGTCACAACTTGTCCACCAGAGCGTTGTGGAGTTGTTGGATTGATGAGTTTGATGAGGGAAACCAAAAATTCCCTTAGCTTCTGTAGCGTAGCTCTGAGCAGCTCACGGCTCTGCTCCGCCGTTCTAAAAACAGCTTGCACTGACAATTAAAGGTAACGAACCTACTGCTATGACTATAGGGATTATGGCAATGGGCCATTTGCCAAAATGTTGAACTATCCCTTTAACACATGCAACCTCAAAACTGAGCAGGACTCGAAGCTGCTGAAGCATTAGAAAAAAAAATTCATGACAGCAGTAATTGTTGCGGGATGGGCGTCCATTACTCTGTCACACATTCCTGTGTCCGCCCCCTAATATATGTGTATACCATATATATTCTGTCAGCGGTGAGGACGCAGGAGGAAAGCGGGAGTCGAGGCGAGCGAGCAGCCTTGACATGATGAATGCAGGCTGGAACCGGCGCCGAGAAACTATTTAGCAGGATCAATCGGTAAACACACATTAGCCCGTGTCCCTGTGACCTCATTAAAGGCAAATCAACATACAAGACGTGTGACCATATGTGTAGCAGCACACGACATGTTGCTTAACTGTCACATTTTCACGCCCGCTGTTGAAGGGATACACTTAGGACGGAGCCGGTGCCAACAGGAAACACGCTGCCGCCGCACCGCCGCGCGCCGCTGACACATTCACATGCTCACAACGTTACACCACGCTGGATCCCCGCGGCCTGGCTGGCCCCGACCCCCCCCGGCTCCCCGCGGCCCGGCCGTGACCCCGCCGGCGAGCAGATGATGGAGCACGCTGTATTCCCTCAAGTGGGCCCGAGCTTTTATTCAGTGCTGGTGGAGTCTGGCTGGAGGGAAGGGTCTTTTAGCAGCCGATTCTCACTTCTTGATTTGAACAGGGAATAAGGGTGGTGCTCTGATGTGTGGAAGGATCCCCCCCCCCCTCCTCACCCCCCAGCCTGCCACCTCTCCTCCACCGTCTGTGGTTTGTGTGTGTGCCAGCGCATCAGGAGGATTTTTTTCTTTTTCTTTTTTTATTTTTACTGCCTTGTCTTCTCCAACTTGACTGAAACTCAGTTCCTCTGCCGTTGAATGTTGATCTAGTTACATTTTATATGACATGGATTCATAATGAAGCGAAGCAGCTGGAGCTGCGACTGCCGTGATCCGCGCTGACGTCAAACTTTTAAGCGTTTCCTCCTTTTATGTTTCTCTCCGCTTGAAAATTCTGATACATATTTTACATCTGAAAACGCTCTCCCTCAGATATTTGCACATTGCCACAACAATGGATGCGTTCCCATCTCTCTTGTGCATCAGTTGTCCATGTGGAAATAATAACTGCTTGTATAGATTCAATATTTGAGTGTACAACAAGCTGCAGATATCAGCTCTGTACGGAAAACCCACATCTACAACATTTTGAACATAAGGTGCACGAGCTCGGAGGCAGGTCTGTCCATAGCAGCTTCCTGTGGCCACTTCCATTCAGTTTCAATAACAGCTGAGTTTTATATTGTTCTGTATCATTTAGTGGTTTTGTTTGTTCAAGCTCAGTGCTTCCTAAAGGGATAGTTCAGCATTTTGACAATTTTTCCCATTGCCATAATCCCTATAGTCATAGTAAATGTCTTTGTTGGTGCAAGCTGTTTTTAGAACGGTGGAGCAGAGCCGTGAGCTGCTCAGAGCTACGCTACGGAGACTCATGGGATTTCTTGGTTTCCCTCATGAAACTCATCAAATACACAATCCAACAACTCCACAACACTCTGGTGGACAAGTTGTGACCTGCACATTCACCACACTATGAGATAATAACACAACGTTACCACACAGAGTTGTTTTAGAGGGAAATTCATGCAAAACTGCTGATGCACGTTGCCTTCAGGGACAATTTTTCATCAACAGTCTCTGTTTCCCTCATCAAACTTGTCCACCAGAGCGTTGTGGAGTTGTTGGATTGTGTATTTGATGAATTTGATGAGGGAAACCAAGAAATGCCATGAGCCTCCGTAGCGTAGCTCTGAGCAGCTCACGGCTCTGCTCCGCCGTTCTAAAAGTAGCTTGCACCGACACAGACACCTACTAAGACTATAGGGATTATGGCAATGGGCAAATTTGCTAAAATGTTTAACTATCCCTTTAAAAAGAATGTAGCTAGTCAGCTAAATCCGGTACAAGGCATCTCTAATGTTATTTTGTACATTGTCCCTGATACAAATAAAGTTATTAAACTAAAGTAAAAGCCATGGATACAGATGTAGTTATTATTACCACAGGACAGGAGGCTGCAGCTCATTGGGTTGCATTCATTAGTCATGCAGCTTATCTTCTTAGGGTAGTTGGGAGGGGGGGGGTATGATATAAAGACAATCGTTTCCACTGACATTCACACCTATGGGGGCGAATACAAGGTGCCAATGACCTGTTGTTTTATTGTGAGAGAGAAGTGGAGCGTTCAGTTCAGAGGAAACTCACGCAGCCACAGAGAGTGTTTGTATCTTGTGTATGATTTCAATCAAAATCAATAAAATCTATTAAAAAAATAAAATAAAATACAATTCTGTGTAACTTCCCATAGATATCTTGCTAATGTGCGATGCAACACACATCTCTCTATTCCTGTCACGTTGTCTGCTGCAGCGCTCGCGCCACTTTATCATCACGCCAGCGCTCGTAAATACACAGAGTGATGGAGGGAGAGGAAGAGGAGGAGACGCGGTGAGCGCTCAGGCGGTGACGCGGCATCTCCATCTCTCAGCGGGGGTCTGGTGCCTCTGATGGGAGGGGAGGACAAGGCTCTTCTGTTTGCTGCCACGCCGGGGTGAGGGAGGGAGGGGGAGGAGGGGAAACTAATGGCAGCATGGCGGGATGTGAAGGGGAGATGAAGGGAGAGGAGGAGGGAAAGAGAAGCAGAGAGAGATGAAAGACAGCGAGACAGCCCACCTGCATGAGCTCCCAGTTTAACAAAAAGCTCAAATGAATGAACTCGCAGGAGAAATAATAATGCATCGCTTGTGTCGTCATGGAGCGGCTGCAGGAGAAAGAAGCTACGATCCCTGCAGCCATGTTGCACCGAGCAGCCACAAAACGTCTCCCTTTTCATTCACGTCGCTGAAATTCACTCACTGCAACAGTTGCAGCCAAAGCAGCAGCGTGCAAGCTCCGAGGGGATGCACATCCCAAAACAAGCTGTAGTGAAGTACTTGGCTTGGGCACTAGGAGGCAAAATGTCAAAACATTATTCAGGGAGGCTGTGGGAGTGGAGAGGAGGAGGAGGAGGAGGAAGGAGGGAGGAGGGAAGGAGGAGGGATGGAGTCAGACAGAGTGTTTTCATATTGTATTACCACCGCAGCATATGGAAGGAATAAAAGGAGTCACATGCAAATGGAAGTGCATCTCTCAAATTTATGCAAACATAAAAAAGAGAGGAGTGCATCCACTTCTCTTTTATTGGCCGATGTTAAATGCATTTTTTATATCAAGCTTTTAGGTGCTTGAATCTTAAACTTGCCATTTTTAACAAGTAGACAGACAGCGCCCAAGCATTGTGCAAATATAAAATATAAAATACTAGAAAACCACAGAGTGCTTTTTCTTTCTTTTTCTTTCCCCCGACCAGTGTCTGCTTCTAAAATGAAACAGCTGAGTTCTGCATCTCTCCACTTCTAGAAGGCAAAAAAAAAAATAAACATTTGTTTCAGCTCCACAACTACACACACACAAAGTAACCGCACAGCCAAACTTGGATATACGTTTCAGTGTTGCCACCTTATCAAACTTCAAACAAACCTCAGGCTTTGTAGAGCGTATGGGAAGATGACAATCATATAAACAAATGCTTTGTCGAGGCGTGTTCGACTTCAAAGTTGAAAAACGTGACCCGTTTCCTCTCCCGGCTGTAATTGCCGCCTTCTGCTGCTCGGCGCATAAACAGTTCACATAATCACGGGGCCTGCAGGAAAAGGCCGCAGAACTGAACTGAACCGTCGCCGCACCGTGTCTATGGATGACATGTGACAACGATCTCTTACATAACACGTCATCGTGCGGCGGCTGCTTTTTGTTCCAAAGTCGTGTACGATGCGAATCAAGAGAAACCTTCGGCAGAAACTTCTCCTGATTGCCAAGGAAATGATTACAGCGAACTGGAAAGATTGACCGCATGTCAGCGGGTTCAGAGACTGAAGCAGGTTTACATCAGGGGACGGACGACTCCACGGCTTTTATACAACGGTGTCATGTTACACACGACACGGGGACGTTCAGCTGAGTGACGTGGATGGACTATAAATGAAAATGTCACTGGTATTTTCATCATTTTTGTGCTATTAGTTCACATTTTTTTATCATTTCTTTTATTAAAGTGCAGCAGGAGGACAGTACGGATCATCATGGCAGCTGTTAGTCAGTGTATTTATAGTTAAAGGGATAGTTCGCCCAAAATTCAAATTTCAGAGCTGTGAGAATTTTCAGAGTCCTCCGTTCCTTCTCTGAGTTACGGGGGGGTCCACGCAGCAGTATTTGTCCATATAATGGTTGTGAATGGACACCACTTTTCTTCGTCCTGAAAGAGACACCAAAAAACATCCAAATACCTCCATACTGCTCGTCTCGGCTCCCAGTGTCTCGGTTCACTGCTCTCATGAGTGAAATTTGAATTTTGAGTGAACTATCCCTTTAAGAGGCGCTCGCTTGGCCCCGCCTTTCCCTGCATCATTAGGTCCCCTTCAGGTCCTCTTCTGGCATTTGTGCGCCTATTTACCCACATCTGTTTGCAACTAGTTGACCCACACGGCACATGGCTGAGGAATGTCCAGGAAAACTGCGGGAGATGCAATCTGAGGTCCTGCTTCTGAACCTGCAGCTCCCCCTCCTCACCCCCCTACCCCCCACCCCCCAACACCCTCAACCTCAACACGGCTCAACCTCACAGCTCTCAGGCTCTGAAAACATGACACTTAAAGATGTCATGTAAATGTTTGTGCTTTTGTCCGTCTTGCGCTGGTCCAGGAATTTCACCGTTCCTGCAGAGGCTCATGGGAAATGTAGTGAAAACACTTTGTTTTCCCCGACTCCTTGTAATGGACAACTGAAGTGCACGTAAACACGTTAGTCCGACTAATATCGGAGTTCTGCAACTCCTACTTGGACGCCAAGATAATGCGACTGGAAATCCATTTCCTTCAGCACGCCATGGATTCATTTAATCGGACTGAAACTGGATGATGCATGTGACGGGGACGGGGATGCATGTAAACTGGGACAAGGACAGAAGTCTGATTAAACGCCAAAATCGAATTTGGAGCATAGCTTGATTAAGCTGTGCATGTAAACGTCGGGTGAGAGCTGAACATAACCATCCTGTGCACACGCCAACAGCCGAACCTTCCCGTTCCAAACACCTACAAGTGGGAATGCTGATCCGAGCTTCAATTAGCTGCAGCTGGCAGTGTCAAGATGCAAAGATTATGACCGCTAATGAATATTAGGAGGCCGCCGGGTTCAGGAGCGGTTCGACTCCATTGATTTCCCTGTTGGGGGAAGACGGCTTCATCCCCGTGGCAACCAGTCTCATCGTCTCCTGGCTCCGATTCAGGAGGATTACCTGACTGAGGTATACGCCTGCACGCGGGAGGAGGCAAGGAGTGTTTGTGAAGTGGACAAAGATGTCCAGCTGTGAGAGGAGGGGGGGCGAGGGGGGGGGGGGGGGGGGGGTGGGGGGGGGGGGCGCAGGGGGAATATTCAGGTCAGCACAATTAACACAAAGCCCAGTGTGTTGGATTATCACAGAGAGCAGGTGGCCGTGAAAGACAAGGAGGGAGAAAGTGAGTGGAAGTGGTGAGAATGGTGGCAGATGGCTGTGTGTGTGTGTGTGTGTGTGTGTGTGTGTGTGTGTGTGTGTGTGTGTGTGTGTGTGTGTGTGTGTGTGTGTGTCTGTGTGTGTGTGTGTCCGAACTCATCAGCAGCACAAGAAGAAAGGGAGAAAGAATAGAGAGAGACGACTCTACTAGATCTGGAAAAGATTGACTTCACAAATGGCCGTAGAAAATTATCTGGTTCCAAATAAACACAAACTGCACCTTTAAATGATAGACCAGTCATTTGAAGCCAAAAAAAACGGGTCAACGTTGAACAAACTGCAACAGAATCAAACTCAACTGGTTTTGTCTCCTCAACATGTCCTGAATGAGGGAAAAAAAGTTTAGAAAAAGACTCAAATCTAGTCCATTCATAGTCATTATTGTTCTCACGTGAATAGGGTCACATTTTTAACCTTTAGATATCTCCATGAAAATTACTGAGTTGATTACTGACATTAAGACAAACAAAAAATGTATTACAAGTTTTTTGAAATTCTTTGTTAACATGAGCAAATTTGCATAAATTTGCATAAATTTCACCGTTTTGACGGCACATGTTTACATAAAGGTGCTGTGGTGGAACCAGCATGAAAACTGAAAGTGAAAGTAAACTCCGCGACTTGGTCTGAAACTTCAAGACAATACACAGGTCCCTTTATGAACCTCTGGAGTCGACTCAGTCCAGTTTTCATGCTGGTTCCACCACAGCACCTTTATATAAACATGTGCGCCAAAACGGTGGAATTTATGTAGATTTATGCAAATTTGCTCATGTTAACAAAGAATTTCAGAAAACTTGTAATACATTTTTTGTTTGTCTTAATGTCAGTAATCAACTCAGTAATTTTCATGGAGATATCAAAAGGTTAAAAATTTTGACCCTATTCACGTGAGAACAATAATGACTGGGCGTATTATGGACTAGATTTGGGTCTTTTTCTTCTTCAGGGCTTTTTTTCCCTCAGTCAGGACATGTTGAGGAGACAAAACCAGTTGAGTTTGATTCTGTTGCAGTTTGTTCAACCTTTTTTCATAAAATGACTGGACTAGAGAGGAAACTACATTTACTGACACAGCACAACACGGTTTTGCGGGGAGACGCCGTAGCGGGCGCGTCCGCATACGGATAAATGGTCAATAACGTAGAGGAGCAGGAATAAACTGTGTCGCTGCCACGTCGGGGATTTTCTCTGAGCCTCAGATCGGAGACGGGATAATAAACTGATGAATAAACAAGAAAATGGAAAACTTTCTCCTGGTGAGTGTGTTTGCAGGAGTTATTACCGTGACCGACACAGACGCACACACACTCTGGAAAAGTAAAGGAAAAGAAAGATTCTGTGTGATATTTATGGATTAAACAAAGATTAATTTCTTCAAAGCCCCCGCTCAGGGGCAAAACCTCCACGTGCAAGGGCAGCTGTCGGAGTAATTCACCCCATTTATCAACTCACACTCATGAAAAAAAGAAAGAAAAAGAAAGAAAGGAGAGACTGGGGGCCATGTAACGAGGCCAAAGCCTCATCAATAGTGTCAAACACAAACACACAATGAGCTGCAGGTCATCATTATTTCTGACTTAATGTCCTCCAGTCAGAGGGGACGACACAGCTGGGGGGCCACCAGTTGGACACCGCTATGCTAATCCATAGCCACCTGCTTCAAGTGAGGGGGGGGGGGTCGGAGTCGGGACCTCCTCAGCGAACTGGGAGAGTCGGGATCCTAATTTAATAGACACAAAAACACTTTGTGTATTGTGTCACTTAATAGACTTTCTGCTGTTTCATTATCCCATCTCTTCTACCTGGTTATTGTTTTCACTTCTTTTTTTTAATCTTTTATTTCTTGTTGTTTTGTGGAGAGTGTGTTTTTGTCACTAGCCTGTGGGTTAGACTATTATTATTATTATTACGACGACTGTACAAATGATTTCAAATCCAAGTTAAATGACATTGTCTCCAAACGGTCAGAGGTAATGAAACCAGTCCACACACACAACGCTGGGATTTTCACATTTTCTTGTATTTTCAGGCGCTTAGTGCTGGAGCTTCCAGCTGCGACCCTCGGTGTCTGTTGTTGCATCTGCAGCTCCGCTCTGGGAATTAGCATTCAAACCTCTCTTTTAGCTTTAAAGGGAATAGTACAACAAGAGACTGCAGCAGCAGAAGCAGCAGCAGCAGCAGCAGCAGCAGCAGCAGCAGCAGCAGCAGCCCGGCCGGCGTATGGGCTCTTGTTTAGGTGAAGCTCCCTGCTGAAAGGAGGCCTTTGCAGAGCTGGGCGGGGTGGGGGGTGGGGGGGCATCAAAGTGCAATACAACCGAAAGTCCTCGCAACATTTCTGTAAGACTAGACGTGGAATGGAGCGTGTAGCAGCAAAGCGAGCATCGTTTGCCCCACATGTACTTCAGTTCCCTCTGAGTCACCTCTGCTTTAACAAGATCCCGGTGGTTTCACTTCATTTTCCCTCCTCACACCTTCACAGATGTGCTCAGCCTCCAGAATGCATCAAGCTTTTTACAAATAAAGCAAACTAGGACCCACCCTTTTACTGAGCTAGCTTTTTACAAGTCTTTGTTGTTAGAGTGTTTCTGCAGAGATTGTTTTTAGTCTTTTATTGCTCAGCCCAAACAGAAGACTGGGATTTTCTGAGCTACAAATCTGGATCTGCCATTGGACTGTAACATTTTAAGCTTTTTGGGCATTTTACCAAAGATAAAACAGTGATTATCTCTTGTTAAGATCTAACAGCTCCAGTTCCCATGACTGGGATTCATAAGGTGTGTTGCTGCTGTATTACCGGTACAAAATTTAGTAAATATTCAAATGGCTGTGAACAGATTCATGTTTGTCTGCCTGAGCAACACTGATCAGACATTGTTCATGTCAGAGTAGTTCCTGACATTGATTATTTAATCACTGCAGGATGTTCTTGTATGAGACATCTGATTAGCTAACAACCGTGTGGTGTTGGAGAGCGGCGTACCGTGATCCAAGATGATGAGCTGGGCGCTGGACTGGATGTTGCCCGCATCATTTTCCGCAAGGCACTGGTAGAAACCCTCATCTGACTTGACGAGACCCAGAACCTGCAGGTTATGCTCCTTCTACAGAGGAAAGAGCAGTTAATGTATCATTACTGAAAATGTAGGAATGTGCAACTTAAAGGGATAGTTCAGCATTTTGGCAAATTGGCCCACCACCATAATCCCTATAGTCATAGCAGTAGGTTCGTTACCTTTAGTTGTCGGTGCAAGCTGTTTTTAGAACGGTAGAGCACAGCCGTGAACTGCTCAGAGCTACACTACGGAGGCTCATGGGATTTCTTGGTTTCCCTCATCAAACTCATCAAATACACAATCCAAAAACTCCACAATAACACAACGTTACCACACAGAGTTGTTTTAGAGGGAAATTCATGCAAAACTGCTGATGAATGTTCCCGTCGGGGGCAGTTTTTCATCAACAGTCTCTGAATTTCAACTCTGTGTGGTAACGTTGTGTTATTATCTCATAGCGTGGTGAATGTGCAGGTCACAACTTGTCCACCAGAGCGTTGTGGAGTTGTTGGATTGTGTATTTGATGAGTTTGATGAGGGAAACCAAGAAATCCCATGAGCCTCCGTAGCGTAGCTCTGAGCAGCTCACGGCTCTGCCCCGCCGTTCTAAAAATATCTTGCACTGACAATTAAACGTAACAAACCTACTGCTATGACTATAGGGGTTATGGTGATGGGCCAATTTGCCAAAAATGTTGAGCTATCCCCTTTAAAGGGTTAGGGTGCCAAAAATGTAAAATAAACTTACAATGATCTTGAAGTAGTCGCTGGGGATGACAGCATCACCGTTCTTCACCCATTTGACGGTAGGAGCTGGAGACCCTGAAACCTCACACTCGAAAACGATGTCCATGGACTCGTGGGCGTAAATGTTGGCTGGTCGCTTGACAAACTGGGGGGGAACTGTGGAAAACAGATGAGACAGAGAAATCAGAGAAGTTGTTTTAACGGTTAAAGCAAATGGGCAAATAAGGGATGGTGGGAAAACGTGTAGTAGGAATAATTCTTTTTTTTTGTTCCAAAAGAAACCCAGTAACCAATTTGTCAAAATTAATCAGGCACTTAAAAAGAAAAAAAGAAAACAGAGCTCTGGTGTCTGCCTGGAATGAACAAGACCAGATGATTAAAGATCTCTTCAACTGCCAGTTAAAGGGATAGTTCAACATTTTGGCAAATTGGCCCATTACCATAACCCCTATAGTCATAGCAGTAGGTTTGTTACCTTTAATTGTCAGTGCAAGATATTTTTAGAACGGCGGAGCAGAGCTGTGAGCTGCTCAGAGCTACGCTACGGAGGCTCATGGGATTTCTTGGTTTCCCTCATCAAACTCATCAAATACACAATCCAACAACTCCACAACGCTCTGGTGGACAAGTTGTGACCTGCACATTCACCACGCTATGAGATAATAACACAACGTTAAGAAACAGCTGTTTTCAAGGTAAATACAGAGTCTGTTTGCTGTGCATCAGCGGTTTTTCATGAATTTCGTGTGTTATTATCTCATAGCGTGGTGAATGTGCAGGTCACAACTTGTCTATCAGAGCGTTTTGGAGTATTTTGAAGAATCCCATGAGCCTCCGTAGCGTAGCTCTGAGCAGCTCACGGCTCTGCTCCGCCGTTCTAAAAATAGCTTGCACCGACAATTAAAGGTAACGAACCTATTGCTATGACTATAGGGATTATGACAATGGACCAGTTTGCCAAAAATGTTGAGCTATCCCCTTTAAAGGTTAGGGTGGAAAAAGCAACAAACAATATCAGCTCTGACCTGTTCAGCAGATGGCAACACTCAGGACTATTTGATAAAAAGGTTTCACTAAGCTTTCTTCTTCAGGAATAGCAGCCGTTTTCTATCAGTGCGGCGCGTTAGCATGCTACACTGGCAGAGCCCAGCACTTGCAGATCTCCCCTCCCTCGTTCTGGTAATGAGGGCCAGAAAGGAGTTATTTGATCTGCTGCGGTGATACAGCTCCTCATCAATCTGTCCTGGAACAAGGTCAGCGGGAGCACAGCGCCCCGGCCCCGTCCTCTCGCTCTGGAATTGGACTGTACGTGTTGCAGGAGGGCTCTGTGTGTGTGCGTCCAGTGTAGTACAGTGTGTGTGTGTGTGTGGGTGTCTCTGCTGCCTCTGATAAGCGGGGACCTCGCTGACCACGGTTTAAATGACTGTATTGTTAGTGTGTCGCTGCGTGTCAAGCCTGGCCTCCAGCCTCCTGGGCTCTGTGATAGCTGGTTATTAGCATCTATTTTGTGGCTATTCACACGAGCTGATTGGATATTAGCAGCGGCGAGTGGATCGGGTCCCGTTCTGGCTTTGTTCAGCTCACTAACAAGTAGCGGGGTCAAGTCCTCCTCCTCGTGTGCCTGATGCAGCCGCGGCTAATTTATTTTAACGTGACATTTCTAGTTCACGGATTATCCTTCATGCTGGTGGGATGTGTGGTTAAAAGCAGCAAGAGAAATAAAACTCCCAAATTATAGATGATTGTAATTAAATCTGTTAAAAAGGAGCAATCCACTGTACACACATTTCTCAAACAATAATAACCTCATTACGCCAAGAAGCAGCAATTACAGGACACATCGGTCTCCATGATGCTTTTTGTATTTTCCTGACCTTGAGGTGCACTTTCTCCATCTGTTTGGTATTTTCATACCCAACACAGAGCACACGGAGGAGGGAAAGGAGGGAGGAGAGGCAGGAAGAGGACGACACAAAGCCCTGAAAGAAGCGCTGCTGGAGCCGTGGACCGATAGAGAATGTGAAGCTGACGTCAAGCTGCTTTGGCGTTGGCGCCATCTTTGGAGGAACGCAAACGTAAACAGAACGGAAGAAAACAAGCAAGTAAAAGAGAAAGAAAAAGAGATGAGGAAGACGCACAAAAAGAAGAAAAAAGAAAAGGAGAAGGGGAAGGGAGCCTACATGTATGTTGTTAAGCCATTGTTGTGAGCTGGGAAGTGTGGGTGTTAGCAGCGGATGCTAACCGCTAGCGCTAGCTGAAGTTAGCTTCGAGCTAACTCACTACAACGGTCCTAATACTTGTTACGAGCAGTGTTGCCAACTCCTCAGCAAGCAAAGTCGCTATTGGCTGCCCCAAAAGTCGCTAGAAGTCGCTAAATAATGTCATTACCTCAGCGGGGGTTAATGGGCAGCGGCGCTCTGTATGTGTTTATGGAGTGGATCAGTGCGTCTCTGAATGCAGCGGAGACGGCTCTGTGACACTGCTGTGCAGGCTGACAGCCAGTGAGGGCTCGCGGCAGCGCCGCTGCTCGTTGAAAACAGCTGTAATAACGTGATTTCTGGTCCTGAAACGTTTGTAATATGGCCGGGAAAAAGCGACAAAGTCGCTAAGTTGGCAACACTGGTTACGAGTGTCGGTGATGGTCGGGAATTGACCTATGGCTAAGCCCCGCCCCCTCCACTCACTCGGACAAACTGTCAACATTCAGTGACAAGCGCTATGCTAGCAGTCACAGTAGGAGACATTTCACAGGAGGCAATTGATGGCTGTTGGAGACAGAAAGATTAAATATCATCTCGAAGTCACCAAAACTTAACTTAACTTTACTGCTCTGGCTGCCGTTTGCCGCGAAGACCCGATTTAGCGACTCTAACTTCTGTTAGCCTGTCTATGGAGTTTTGCATTATACGTTAGCATTAGGCTAGCAGACTTTATGCTTAGTTGTGATTCTGGCTAACATCCAAACATCTCTCACAATATGTTGCCTCAAATACGTTGTTGACTTAACTTACAACAGATGTAGACATCCTTGTTAAGTTTATCCATGTCTAGTTGGTGTTGTGGGCTACTGCATAACTTTATCCAGAGCAGACACTTCTCTAGGTTGAGATGTGGCTTAGGAAAAGGTAGGTAAAAAATACACCAGAGAGGCTGGGCGATCCCAACCTCACAGGATACCTTGTGTCAGAGTTGCATGTAACCCATGCACACCATCTGACCATTTTAAACTTAAAATGTCAAGAAAAAACACATAAAAACGAATGAAAACTGACTAACTGCAATGCATTTCAATGGACGTGGAAGCAGAGAATGTCCAAGTGTATGGACTAGCTATGCGCACTGTGATTGGCTCATCGTGTTTGGGGGCGTGGCTTAGCCATAGGTCAATTGGTCCGCGGCTCCAGCGCTTCACTCAGACTGTATTTATTTTGTCTTGGTGTTCCTGACTGCTGCTGCTGAGAGAGAGACGTGCTAGCACTCGTTAGCATCAGAGACAGCTAGTGCAGCTAGCAGCCCTGACCGAGCCTTGTAAAAGTCTAATGTTTATTTTTGGGAACAAAACCCCAGACCCTATAACAGATGCCGTTATAATTGCCAAATGTAACATAGTGAGACTATGAATATCCTGTGTTTCTTTACAATTTCATAAAGGAAAGATCCACGTCTTCCTCCAGATAATCATGTAAACAGGATAATTATGGGTAATTATCAGTGTGCGCAATCATTTTAACAGCTTCAACGGGACAACAGTGGCAGTTATATAGTACACTACACTACTAATAAATACCCTGAAGGATTTTTCAACATTATATGTCAGACAATTATGTGCAACTGAATGTTTTTAGCTGGTGTTGGTTAAAGACAGAGACCTGTACACATAATCCACTATTAGAAAAGATTTAACAACAAACTTAACAGTGTAGTTTCCTTTCAGGTTGGATGCTACAAAATGAAAACAGAATAAAATAAGAAGAAAAAAAATTGCAGCCCTCTAGTAGCCGATCTTGTTTTTTTTTTCTTCTTCTGTGATTTACAAATTCCAGTTTTCCAGAAACACGATGTAACAGAATAGGTCAAATACAAAACACCTGAACACTGCCAAAGAAAAGTCGTCTCACATTGCTTAATGAGTGTCGAGGTGTTTTTCCTGCGAGCTGCACGGGCAGATACCGACGACTGGGCCGGGAATGGAAATGAGGATAGTGATGCTTGTGGACTGGATCACTGTATGACTGTCAAAACAGCTCAGACCTGCTCTGTGTGTGGTGTATGTGTGTGTGTGTGTCTGTGTGTGTGTATCTACGTGTGTAGTGGTGTTCCCTGCAGGGGGGGGGTGTGAGCTGTGAATAATGTGTTTCACAGTGTGCTGTCCCCTGGATATTTGCCTCTAGTAGCTGTGTAGCAGAGGCAGGTGGAAGCCTCGGTTCACTTTGGTGTGTCAGGGACACGCCGCTGAAACACCAGTGAGTCCGTATGAGTGTGTGTGTGTGTGTGCATGAGTGTGTGCGTCTGACTGCACCATGGGTGAATATGAATAATTTTAAAAACGTGCCTGGATACTTGTTTTACTCCATTAACACTGGCGCTGTGTGATGTACATGAATGTGTTTGCATCCTTCCCTGCTGGCAGTACTATGTGTATGTGTGGATTTTGTCTGCATATCACATTAAAGGGATAGTACAATTTTTTTAAAAGTGTGGTTGTATGATCTACAAATAGCCCCTAAGTACTTTAATTGCAGTAGAAGACTCTCTGCACTCCTCCCGTTAGCAACGCCAGCCCATAATAGCCCTGCCCTGTATGTTGTAAATCTCTTGTAAATGGGCTGGCGTTGCTAACGGGAGGAGTGCAGAGAGTCTTCTACTGCAATTAAAGTACTTAGGGGCTATTTGGAGATCATACAACCACACTTTAAAAAAAAATGATACTATCCCTTTAAGTGCATGCATGTACAGCATATGTATGTAAATGACTGCTTATGTATGAGAACATATGTATATGTCTCATTCTGTGCACATTCACTACATTTGCATTGCAGTGCAATATCTGTCTGTTGGTTTCTGTGTCTATATATATACATACAGGTACATATATACTGTACATACATAGGTATACACAGCGTATATACACTCTTGTGTGTGCGTGAGCGTGCATGTGCATGTGCATGTGCAGACCCCCTGGTGAGGTTTTGCTGGTGTCTGGTGCCCTGTGGTTCTCTTTATCTCTCCCTCGCTCCCTCTGTTTCACCACTCAGTCGCCCATTTTTCCCCCGACTCTTAATCTTCCTATAACTCCCTGTCTATCTCTCCATCTCCCCCCCCTCCACTCCTCTTACTCCCCCCCCCTCCTCCTCTCTCCTCTCTCCAACTGAGCAGACATGCACCATTTTCTCTAAATGGAGTTCAGACATTTGGAACCTATTGGACTGAGCAATGAGTAGAAACGCCTTAAATGTACCAATAAAGCTTGTGGGGGGTGAGGCGGAGGGAGTGGTGGTGGAGGGGGGGGGCTATCAGGACTCAACAGAGAGTGACATGTGTGTAAGGGTGTGTGTGAGACCTCCTCTAGACTAGTGTCTGTTTGCAGCAGCGGGTGGACTTCACCACGTTGGGGGAAAAAGGATGCAGAGAAGGATTTTTTTGCCGACTCATGCGGCAACAGAACTGAAACCCAACGTGTGACTCGCTGAAACATCGGATGGAGCGACGCACGCATTCCTTCATACGTCATCACATGGAGTTCTAATGCACGTTGGAAGAAAGAGGAAACCACCAGGGCTGAGGGGAGCAGCCTTGGAGGTGTTACTAGACGCCAGCTGTCAGTCAACTCAAGCAGCACTGAAGTCACTACGAAAACATTCACCTTTTGTTCCAAAAATAAGTGGGTCACTACCAGGAGCTTCTAGGAACCAGCTATTTCTGACCACTAGCAGTAGTAAAGAAATGTTTGCATCACTTCTGACAACCTCAGGAAGCAGACGTGGCGGTAACGCTCTGTTAAAGGCTGCAACGTGCAAAGAACAAGGTGTTTCAACAAATATAGAAAATCTGTCTGAGCACATTTTCAATTTGTTTATTTTTGTTTGTTTAAAATCCCTTTTTTCTTCCCTCAGCAAAAAGTAGTACACTTGAAGAAGTATGCTTGAGTATAAGTACAGCAAGTATACTGAACACACACCTGTAGTGTACTAGAAAGTATACTAATACTAAATTGTAACATTTGAAGTTTATAAAAGTATACTTTTTTACACAAGTATACGGCAAGTACACTCATCTATATCCTCCTAGTGTCCACATTGTAGTTTATTAAAGTATACTTTATAAGGTCATTTAAGTTCACATGAGTACACGGCCTCATAGAAATAAATGAGTACACTTGTAGTATTGTCTTGTCCACCTGACACTGCGTTTTTCTGTCCATTTCACTTGTTTCAAATGACTGGTGCTTTGTTTACTTTATTTTATTTTATTGAAATCACTGCTTTAAAATCAATTTGTAAAATAAAACTATTTTTTCTGAATTCATCCACGCTGCATTCTGGGAGCGTACCTATGTTCCCCAGGTCCTATGTTCCCCGGGTCCTATGTTCCCCTATAGGGGAACATAGGACCCTCTTTTTGAAAATGGGTCCTATGTTCCCCGTTTTCACCAAAAAGGGTCCTATGTTCCCCGGTCGCAATACATACTGGGGAACATAGGACCCTTTTTCTGAAAAAAGGGTCCTATGTTCCCCGCTGTTGTTGATGGATGGACTCTATCTATCTGTCTTGTCTAGCCTCTACCTAGTCTTTTTACTAAACTTAACCAACTCCCTTCTTCATTGCCTAAACCTAACCAATGGGGCAATTACACTTCTCACTCAAAGTCACAACTCAACTTCTCAGTCAAAAATAGACAAAAATATGGCAAGTCACGACTCCACTTCCAGGTATGGGACCAAAAATTACATGTTTCCCAGGTCCTTTTGGGGAATAGCGGGGAACATAGGATCCTTTTTCTAAAATAGGGTTCTATGTTCCCCGGTCTGGACACAAAGGGGAACATAGGACCTTTTTTTAGAATAAGGGTTCTATGTTCCCCTGTCCCATACAAAGTGGGGAACATAGGACCTGGGGAACATAGGGATGATCCCCTGCATTCTTCCCTCGACTGCTTTGGTCTTTGAACTGAACCATCGCAATACAAGAAGAAAAATCAATATGGCGGCTACGCAGTAAATGGTTAAAGAGGGCGTTGTTGGGAGCATATTAGTTTGATTGGCAGGTGTCTCAACCCATCGCTCTCTGCAGTGCTTTAGCCGCTGCAGCGCCCGGCTTCCGCTCCAACACACATTTAGATTTTCTGGATCCAGTAACACTGACTAAATATGGACTAAATTTGTCCCTTTATAAACATATGGATGATGTCAGAGGATGCCAAGTTCATGTTTTCCTATAGTCTACAGTTCACAGGCACGCAGATGCTCCGCTCCACCAGCTGGAAAGCCTCTAAATGGACCGACCCGTGTTTGAACATAAATACCACTCTCTAATGAAACAGAAATCCAGCAGAGACAGAAAAGCAACAGAGGAAGTGCAGATACATAAAAGAGGGAGGAAAAAACATCAGGGCGAATACAAAGGAGGGAGAATAGCTGAAAGAAACTCCGATGCCAGTTCTTTGGAGCTGGTTTTATCTCTTTAGCTGGTGGCTTAGTAAAAGAAGCTTTAATGCAGACTTACACTGACTCCAGTGAACTGTTAAAAGAGGGCCACAAAAAGGTCATGTGTGTGTCTCACTGTGAGCTTGTTAAAACAAACCCTCATAGGATTCCTAAAGGGATTCTGGGCAGATTACTTCACTTAAACCTCCACTGACAGCTAGGAGTGAAGTGAATAGAGACGTACTCTCAGTGAAGGACCGGCCTCCATCTATTGAACCAGAAATAAAAAGTAAAATGTCAAAATCAAAAAACATGAAGAAGGCAATTGTTGCAGTCAAGGATCCAAACATGAAAGACACGTTAGGTTACTACTGTACGCTGCGCGCTTGGCCAGAGTCCAGCTCGCTTCATGAAGTTAAACAATAGCTCTCGGGCAGGCAGGGTTTACTCTGAGGGCAAGTGGAGCTCGGACTGCACTAATTACCCATCCTGCTCATGCAAAGATAACAGCTTTACTCTTAATCCTGGCCAAAACAAACAAGTAGGATGCTCTGTGCCTGCTTTCCAAGTCATTGAGGAGAAAATAAAGTCCCGTTATAGGCAGTCATAGGAGTTCAGCTCTCGCTGATGGCTCTAAAATGACTGGAGTTAAGTGGAAGCAGAGGCTTGAGATCGTCCATGAGACACTGAAACATATCCAGGAGTTCAAGGCACTTCCTCTGTGCGGTATGTTCATTTTAGATCAGGAACAACTCTAAACCTTCTACAGGATCAGTGTTGAAAACATAGCACGATACTATTCTTGACACTCTTCTTTTAAATGCACTATTGATCCATCACTTATCATTAAGGAATCCCTGGCAATCTGATGCATCAGACGTAATGTGTCCTATAAACTTGACTATTGGGGTTAATTTGTCTTAAATCCTGATACTGATATAACCAGATATAGGTGAATACAAATGTATGTTAAGGTACAAATAGATGATAACTTTTCCCTGAAAGGGTTAGTTTTTTGGGATACATTTTTCCAAACTGGCCCATCGCCATAATCCCATTACCATAGGAGTAGTTTCGTTACCTTCGTTACCTCATAGCGTGGTGAATGTGCAGGTCACAACTTGACATTGATGAGTTTGATGAAGGAAACCATGAAATCCCATGAGCCTCCGTAGCGTAGCTCTGAGCAGCTCACGGCTCTGCTCCGCCGTTCTAAAAATAGCTTGCACCGACAATTAAAGGTAACGAACCTACTGCTATGACTATAGGGATTATGGTGATGGAGCCAATTTGCCAAAATGTTGAGCTATCCCTTTAAGATTATCTCCACCACACGCAGTTATTCATGTGTCTCTGATGTCATGCTGCTGATTCCCCACAGACGAATACAGATAGACACAAGAGAAGAGTCGGACACCAAGATAAACCCCCGTGAAAAAAAAAGGAAGAGGTGTGACTGTGGGTGTTGCTCCTGCTGTTGTAAAGGCTAAATGGAAAGTTTCATGTTATTTCAGTCAGAACATCACTGTGACACTGCAGGGAGGGCAGGAAGGCGGTGCGCCCAAGTAAAAACAGACTAAAACATCCACCAGATCTGACAAAAGCCGCAATTCTTCCATGCGTCATTTGCAGCAAACTATTCCTGTCACTAGTGAACAAAAATACTCTGAGCACGGTTTAGGGAGGAAAAAAAAAATCCTCTACGGGATTTTCTACTGACATGTCAACTGACTCTGCACAAACTTCAACTTTTGTTAGGTTGTACTTTGTTTCTTCAGGCCAAAGGTAAAACAAAAATACAAGAAGTGAGCTGCTCAGAATATGTAGATGTGACACAATCAGTGGTTTAACTTTTAAACCGCTATTCTTCCCTTGGCAAAAAGTAGTATATACTTAAAGTTTATTTTATTAAGTATGCTTGAGTATAAGTATAAGTATAGCAAGTATGCTATGGACCATGTACTTGTAGCGTACTAGAAAGTATACTAATTTAATACTTCTTCAGACTAAACTGGAACATTTTAAGTTAATAAAAGTACACTTTCAACTTTACTCCTAAATATATATATACTGTATGTACTAAGTATATACTTCTAGTCCACATTTTAGTTTATTAAAGTATACTTTATAAGCTCCTTTTAATTATACAAAAGTACACTTTCAAGTATACAACAAGTACACTCGTCTATATACTCCTAGTGTACTAAGTATATACTTCTAGTCCACACTTTAGTTTATTAAAGTATACTTTATAAGCTCCTTTTAATTATACAAAAGTACACTTTCAAGTATACAACAAGTACACTCGTCTATATACTCCTAGTGTACTAAGTATATACTTCTAGTCCACATTTTAGTTTATTAAAGTATACTTTATAAGCTCCTTTTAATTATACAAAAGTACACTTTGAAGTATACAACAAGTACACTCGTCTATATACTCCTAGTGTACTAAGTATATACTTCTAGTCCACATTTTAGTTTATTAAAGTATACTTTATAAGCTCATTTTGAGTTTCCAAAAGTACACTTTCAAGTCTACTGCCCCAGTTTTAGTATAAAATGAGTATACTTGTAGTACACTTTAATAAACTACTTTCGGCTAAAGGTTGTTACAAAAGAGTAAAGAAGACGAAGATGGAAGAAGTTCAAGCTGAGTGGAACTAGAGTTGTTTTTTTTAATGTTTCTATTTCTATAACAAGGTAAAACCATCCTGCTGTCTGAGGCCATAAATCTAGTTAGTGCTCAGCTTCAAAACTTTTTTTGGGGGGGGGGGGGGGGGATTTCCTGCATGGGAGCGCAAACAATTAAGTTGATGGCATGATAGCATGAAGCCATGATAGATGAGGGCCACTAACTTGGAGCCCAATAAAACTGGAAGCATGTTTGTGGAGAAACTATTTCTGTCTTACACACACACACACACACACTCAGAGTTCAGGTCTGGGTGGTGCCTCAGCCACGCAAGACCATAATCAAAAGCTGCTGTCTCCTCTGGCTCCATTTCTCCTGTTGCCAGCTCTAATAGAGGGTGAGATGTCACAGCAAAGTCTCAGTGAACACTGTAACACGCAGCAGCGCCGAGTCCTGGACATGAGCTCAGCACAAACTATTAACCACCGTGTTTACAGCCTGAAATCCCTCGAATCTACCAGGAGTCCTGTTGGAGTATGTCATGGAAAAATGGAAAACATTCAGACGCCATGGGACCTTTAAGACCCTATAACCCGCCCCCCCTATAGGTCCTGGAGCGACCAGGTGCTCTGCTGGACAACCAGCAGGAAAATGTGAAGAAACCTTAAAAATGAAACTTTGTCAGTTTTCCAGTATTAGCTTCTCTAGCATCAGGTAGCTCGTGCTGCTGTGTAGCTACTAAAATAAGACTGTGTGGTGCTAGCACTTTAATTATACGTAATAATAACACGGCTCCATGACGTGGATTGTTCATTTCCGACACCCACTGACTTCTGTCTTCTGAAGCTGTTTGTGTATTATTTAATGTGGAGAAAGAGAGATTCCTGTTTGCTAATTACAGGCTAATTTAAAGGAGCTGTTGGTAAAGTTTGCTTATTACTACATAAGTAAACAACAATAGCATTAATAATGTTTACTTACACTAGACTGTTGTGATTATAATACGCCCTTTCAGGAGTAGGCTATAACTTCTTCAGGATGCTACAGTGACTCGGTATCGGAAAGTGATGACACGGTCCAACTGGGCTAGGCTAGCTGGTTAGCATGCTAACTTTAAAAAGTCTAAAAGTGGTGGAAATAGATGGCTTTCCAACACTGGAAATGAAGTCATGTTTCATCTGGACTGGTGAATTGACAGCTTATTATGCTAATGTTAGCTATTTGCGATTTGTTTTTTTGCAAAACTATCGGTTGTTTGCTACCAAGTCCTGCCGTGATGAAGTCTTCCTCTCCTATAGCGTCATTTATCCGTCTAGACTTTGGAGCACTGTTTCCAAATGTGCAGCAGGTACACAGACGGTCGGAGTTAATCCTCCAGGCTCATTGTCGTGCACATCTCTCTCCAACGGTAAGTAGTAGAAGATTCTCACTATAGTCGCACCTTGAAACACAGTTCACTGCAAACATTACTCAAACAACCGGAAATAGTAATAAATTTATTTGTGAGGTATTTCCAGTGCCGTACTCACTAAGCTGCAGCAGGAAGATGCATGTTAGCAACAATATATCATAGTGTCTGTGCTGATTATATATTTAAAAACAAAACCTGACATTCTATTCAACACTGTGACTCATTTTTGTGTTTCCAAAAGAAAGAAGCTGCAGGGCGGAGAGGAAGAAGATGCAGCAGTTTGTATGAGATCACTGATAGAAAATAAAAGTCTCATAACTAAATCTGAGGATCCTCCATTTAACTCAAGTGTTTCAATACAATGTGAGTCTGCAAATCATGAGCAAGTGAATTTATTTACTGACTGCATACAGGTGTATTATATTGACCTGGTGTGGCATCATTTTGTATGCATGCCTGTGCGTGTGCTTGTGTGTGTGTGTGTGTGTGTGTGTGTGTGTAAACCCCATGCATTCCTCCCTTCACAGACAAGCAGCAGCTGCATCACAAACCCTCCAGCTATCTCCAGGCGAAAACCTAACAGTGTTTTACCACATCAAATCCCCCGCCTGGCTCCCTGCACCTTCTCCTAAGCAGAAACCATTCAGTGTTTACCAGGAGCTGCTACTGACCGTAAACTCACAGTTTCTCCTTGTTACTCCAGCAAAAGATGCCCTACGGCGTTTTAGAAGGAGCCTCGCCGATCATATACAATGTTTTGTATAGATTCATACCACATTGATTTGTATTAGTGTCTTTCACAAGTGTAACTGCTTCTTGGGCGAATCAATTGACCTTTAAAGTGTCACCTCTGTTGTCAAGGGAGCGAATCAATGCCACCGTATGGTTTCTTCATAAATCTGGTGGAATCAAATGCAATTAGTCCTATGAACCTACAGCATGGGAACTAATTAGATTATTTCTTTGTGTTTCAATGACTGATGTCTTTCAACAAGATCTCAGGAGTGCCGATCAATCCTGTGCAGGAAGAGGGGAAGGCGGGGGGATGGGGGGCTGCCAGAGGTCAGGTCGGAGACATGAAGGATTTCAGAGAGAATTCAGCGAAAAGACCTGAAGACTGAGAAAGCGAGTGAAGTCAGATGTCCTCCTGTGACCTGATCCGGTTTTCCATTACTGTCTCCTTTAATCACAGTGAGCGACGACGGGGAATGATGAAAGGCTGGTGGAGGGGCGACGGAGAGATGAAGGGATTTGGGAAGAGAAGTATGGAGTCATAGCATGATGTGGGTGGGTGTGTGTGAAATGCAGTGAACCCGAGAACGAGCCTCGGGGTGTTTCCCCCCATTCTGAAGTTATTTCACACCAAATCCTGTTGACTTGCTTCACCTGGGAAAAGCACACGGATACACAGGAGACGTCTGTGTCTGTGTGTTTAAGATGTTTAATATCTACTGAAAGGGTTTTACTTACACCAGAAACACTACTGGTAATTGATCAATCACTTAAAGGGATATGCCATAACATTTTTTTAATGTATCTTGCCTCACTCCTGAGTCCATGACCAGCAGATCGACGCCATCCTTTCCACTGTGCGTGCAGTAACAAGAGCTGGCGCACCGCTAATTAGCTTAGCTCAAACACTGGAAGTGTATGGGTAGCGTTAGCCTGCCTCCACCTAAAGTCATCAGAGAAACTCTTCAGCAACTCTAAACGGGCCGATCTTCATCGAGGCTAGGTTAGCTTCCTGTTTCAAAGTAAAAGCACTTCAGTATGTAAAGGGCAACGGGTGTTTTATTTTGTGAAAGTAACAGGAAGTGCGTTGGTCACAACGGCTAGCTTGAGTAGCGCTGAAGCTGATTTCATTTTAGCTCTAAACTCTGTAAATATATCACTTTATCGACATTTCAAACATGTTTAGGTGAGAAAGTAGCCGTTTAGATCAGCAGTGTGTCGTTAATTTGTCTAAATACCAGCTGTTTATTATTTTATTCGTACGAATTCGGCGCTACTGTTATGTGACAGAAATTAACTCCTGCACTTAAATTTGCTGCTTCACAGTTTGGGCTAAAATGAAGGTGAATCGTTTGGAAAATACTTTGCCTTCCCAAAATAATGAAAAATCAACAATATGATGCAGTATTATTACCTTAACAGGTTTGTTCATAATTTCTGATGTGTTTTGCACAAATGAATTAGATATTAGACAGTTATAGCCTACCTCAAATTCTAACATTTTCTTTTATGCTTTATTTGTTAAAAATTGGTATTTCAGTGCTGAATATTTATTACGGACAAGTCTTAAACAAACTAGAGAATGCATTTCCTGAAGGGAATGCGGGTGAAAGCTGGAAGCTGAATGAGCTGAATAAATCGTTGCTGAATTAAGTGAACACACACAAGCAAGTGCTGAGTTTTTTCTTCTTCTTCTTCTTTTTTTTTTTATAGATCTTATTACGGACAAGTCTTAAACAAATTAAGTTCCTTCTGCAGGACTGGGACTTTGAAAGTGAAGATTAGTCAGCATTCGTTTGGGAATTAGCAACTGTTTCATGTGAAAGTGTGATAATTGATACAAAAATGAAGTCTCATATTCCAGGATGTCTACAATTCAAATTTGCTCATTAGCGCTGAATTTTTGAGCGATAAATACTCCAGCATCAGCAGCGCTGTTTCCTCACAGAACTGACCTAGTAAGAGATGAAGAATGAGCGTGTACACTGCCAATCATTTGCAGTTCTAAATTATAGATTGCTATAATTACAAGACAATTGGTTGCAGACATAGATACAAGAACGTGTGGTGTTGCTGTAATGTAGCACGGTGCAAAACATATTGTGACTAATTTTGCAACAGCGAGGAAAACACACAACCCTGTTTCCGTCACACCGATGTGCTGCATGTGCATCCTTCTCAGTGTGGCGTCTGGTAACGACTGCCAGCTTTACTTTCGGCATCTTCTAATTCTAGTGTTTGTCTAGTTTTTGTTTTTTTGTTTTCTTTTTCTTTTTCCTGCCAGGGATGTGTGTGAAGCTCCACTCTTTCTGTTCTTCCTGCGAGGGGTTGAGTTATGTGAAACAGCAGATATAAACAGACGCTCCATGTGTTGGGTATTTCAGTTTGAGAACACGGCTCCTGTGTTCCTCTCTCATGGCGTGCAGCAGCACATCTCAATAAGGGCCGCCCGCCACGCAGTTTCTAACACCTGATCTGCACGCAACAAACACGCCTTGTTCATCTTGTTTCAAAAGAAATCGTTACTTGCTCTTTTCCAAGGCATTTAATAAGAATACATAATAATAAAAATAGAATTAGATAGAATAGAATGCAAAAAAAAAATCAGGTGAAAATCAACTGTTTTAAAGGGATAGTTCACCCAAAATTCAAATTTACACAGCAGAGCCCTGTGTGTGCCTCTGGTGCTACAACTACAGCAGCCGGTGTGGACCGATGATGATGATGATGGTGATGATGATGATGATGATGAAGGTACCTTGTACTGTGAGCTGGGCCTGCGCTTCAATGGTGGCGTTAGAGCTGTCCGCCATGCAGGTGTAGACGCCGGCGTCCTCCTCTGTGAGATTGGAGATCTGGAGACTGCCTCCTCCCAGGATCTCCACGCGGCCGTCGCTGCATCGGAAGGAAACAAAGAGGAGAAAATTAGTTGGATCTGACAATCAACAAGTGTTTGGTTTCTTTTTAATATCCAGCGCTAATGACCTTTATCTGGGGCTTTGATACTGTAAGTGGAACACCGTCGACATGACAGGCAGGAGCCCTCAGGCTGCTGGCAGTGGAGCAGCATCCGCACACAGCTCAACTCTAAGCCTCAGTAGCTTTTTTTTCTTCCAACCAGACATATTAAATATGTAAAAAGTCGCTACAATCCATTTCCATGAAGAACATTTCCCATCCTGCTTCTTGAGATAACTGTGTGGTAAAGGTTGCAGCCTCTGGAGCGCCGTGTTCCCCTACTGACCTCAGGTTGACTCCGTCTTTGCTGCTTTTGCTCCGTCACCTCGTACCAACTCTCTGAATAAATAAAACATGCTAAAAGCCAAGTCAGCCGCTCTGAAAAGAATGTCATTTAGAATTCTTCTCACAGTCATGATTCATAAATAGCCTGTATACGGAGATCTGCTCGGAATAATACTGGGTAGTCAAATACACTCTTAGAAATAAAAGTGCTATGTGGGACCATATGAGGTTCTTCGGCTTGTCCTCATAGGAGAACCCTTTTTGGCTCCATAGAGGTTTTACTTGGAACCCTTTTGGAGGGTTCTACCTAGAACCCAACACATAAAGGGATATACCGAGAACCCAACATAAAAGGTTACACCTAGAACCCCCATTGACGAGTTCTACAAAAATCCCTTTTATGGCGTATTGGTTTCACCCAGAAAATATCCGCCTTCTTATGGTTTAATCTAGAACCCACACAGGGAGTTCCACCGAGAACCCTTTTACTGGAACCCTTAGTGTTACCAAGAACCCTTGAAAAACCATTTCTTTGAGGAAAGGGTTTTTCAGAAGCAAATGGTTGGAACCCAAACTTTTGGAACCCTTATTTCTAAGAGTGTAGAGGCGAATCCAACATAGCTCTTGCTGTGGCAATCAGTACTATTTGGGGAATAAAAGTCATAAATCATTGTATATGTTCCATATGTATACGGCGTATGTATGGACAGATGCCAAAATGTTTTATTCAGTAAGCATCAGCTCTGATTATACAGAGAGTTCTGGTCTTATTGAAGCGGCAGCTGGGACGTGTAGCGTGTACGCTGTCATTACCGCAGTCGTTACATTGACTCAACAAATGTTTTCATTTTCTTTCATCAGCTCTTAATTAACTGCAGTGACATGCAGCTAAAGAACAGCAAGGCAGAGATCTCTAACATCAAGGAGCAGCGATCCTGTCGTCGAGAACTTCTGTTTCTCCTCATCCAGGATCATCAGGGGCTAAACCCAAAAACCCAAAAGCTAAACTTCCTTTTATCAGAAGGTTAACGAATTCACCAACAGCCGGTTTCCAAGTACTACTATTCACCAAGGTGTTGTGTATCAGTGCGTAATAGTTTACACACCAACACCACACTGAATGGCAGGAGACAGGACTAACACTCTGAAAAATTAATAACCAGAGCAACAACCAGGTCCTGCTTTCCAACTATCATAAATATTTATTATCCTACAGTGTTCACACCTCATCTAGACTGCTGCATATCTATTTGTGTAGCCTCTCTCTGAACCACTGACCCTCCACCGTTTAAACAGTCCCAACTTTGATTTTCCCCAGAAGGCCCAGAGGGAGGGGGGGGCGCAGGCTGCGGCCAAGCTCTGGCTTGATCCAACAACCAGTGGAGCATTTGGAGCATGTGGAGGCTGAGAGAAAACAGAAATCAATAGCTGCTTTAAGAGAGAACTCTGCATTCACAAAGAGAAACAAGAGAGACCGGGAGAAAAAAGCAGGAGCAGCGGGTCGGCTGCAGCGAAGATGGAGGATGTACACGCCGGTGTACGAAGAGCAAGCGAGGAGAAAAAAAAAGCAACCCTGAGCTGCAGGCTGATGTCGTTTTAAACAAACTGCTGACTAGCTAGAGCTTCCACATGAGCTGCTTGTTCTCTCTCCCTCACCAGCTCTGGGTTTTTGGCAGCGCTGGCCTTTGAGACCATCTGCCTGTCTGTCTGTGCTGGAGTGGAGCATTCGAGTGGCACTCGACCTGCTGTCACCAAAACCACATCACTGTTTCACTCACGCCGTAAGGATAAAACAGACTATTAACTTGAGCACCGGCCATATCCATTTAACGGTTTCAACAGTTGCAGTTTTAGGTTACCTGCACTCACCATCCTGGCACAGAGCAGGACTTTAGTGCCTGTAAATGGGAAACTGGAAGACAGATGCTGCTTTTTACAGGCTTTATACCAGTGTTTTTCAACCTTGGGGTCGGGACCCCACGCGGGGTCGCCTGAAATGTTGATAAGAAAAAATTATTGATACTTTTAAAAAAAAACTTATTATAAAATTATGATTAATAACACCACACACGAGAGAGCATATGGCGAGAGAGTCTGTGTTTTCTCTGCAGCCAATGACGGAGCTCAGGTGAAGCTACGTGCAGCAGAGTAGCCTAGGAGCTCAGGGCTGTTAGCTGTGCTAGCTGTCTGATGCTAACGTGTGCTAGCCAAGGGGGCAGTTGTCGGTCTGAGAAGTGAAGCTCACTTCCGCGTTCAAAAAACTGCAATCCCCGCCGATTCCTGTGGGGGCTGGTACCGGAAGTGAGCAACTCCCCATAGACCCCCATGTTAAAATCAACAGCTTTCAAAAATAACAGCCTGGTACAAAACGTTTTTTGGTCTCAATCGATAGTTTCTACCCCCGCTCTGAGGGGGGTGAATTTTTTTTTAACGCCACCGTTTTACTGTTATTCAGATAAGATTCTGGCCAATCAGGGCGCGGAAACGTTCAGCTACAGGTCCGTAGTGGCCCAGAGACAGGCTGCTTCGAGCCCAATCCAACATGGCGCTGTTCAAACCGCCATATTTGAGGCACAAAAACGACTGCACAAAACCAATGGGTGACGTCACGGATGCTACGTCCATTCTTTTTACAGTCTATGGTGCTAGCACGTCTCTCTCTCTCAGCAGCAGCATCAGGACAACAAAGACAAATAAATACAGTCTGAGTGAAGCGCTGGAGCCGCGGACCGATTCCCCACCGTCACCGACACTGGTAACAAGTATTAGGACAAGCATCATGCTAACAGTGGTACAGCATCCGTTGCTAACACCGGCTCCCCAGCTCAACGGCATAACAACATACACGGAGGCTCCCGGTGTTGGCGAAAGGTCCGCTATCGGCCCACACGGCTCCAGCGCTTCTTTCAGACTGTATTTCCTTTCCTTTGCTGTCATGACAACTGCTGCTAGCATTAGCAGGAGGCTACACAGCTTAGCCCGAGAGGAGGGGCCCAGTTGGAAATGCATTGTTTACAAACTGCAACGAACAAAACTCCAGACTCTACCTTTAAACAACTGTATTTTCTACTTTCACTTTCTCAAACATGAGTATCTTGAGTCACGGCGGCGATCGTGTGACTGCACATGGTCGCCAGAAATGTTTGTATGATGTCAAAATGGGGCCACGAGCCACGAAACGTTGGGAATCACTGCTTTATACTCTTTTCTGCAGCAGTGGTAATGGACTGTAATACCGTCCCTATTAAAAATCTGACACAAAAAGCCTTTGAAAGAGTTTGGTGTGTAATAATCCGCCAGGCTGCTGTGACAGGCTAATGCATGGTTGCCATAGTAAACACATGACCCATCTTTCTAACTTCACTTCTATTAGGGAGCTTCATAAATTTTAATCATCATGATTATCTAGATTAAGAGTATTTATTGGAGATGGTGCGAAGTTGCCAACAGTTTCTACCGCTGCAGTCACACTACGGTATGATGACGGCAAACCTGTAATTACAGGAACCCGGCGCTCAGACGTTTTTAGCACAAATGTGAGCGGCGTGACACCTGTTGTTGAATGCAGCCCAGAGGTTGAGTGGGGGGGGGGGGGGTTATGAAGTCAGGTAAAGAGAGCCATGTAAACTGGCTCCAACTGACAGGGAACACAGTCTGACCCCGGGGTCTCCACGTCAGTCAAAAAACCGTGTATTTAACAGCGCAGTGGGTCGCCGCTGACACGAGTCCACTGTGTAGGAGAGAAAACAGACAGAGTGTTCCTGGCAACATAAAGAGGGCTGCAGCCTTTTCCTTTGAGTCGACGGCGACGACGTAACACGGAAAAAGTGAAAATGCCAAATGTCTTGCTGTACATTGATTACTTCCTTTGTGCATTTACACAGTGTGGCGGATGGATTCAGGCGGGAGGGAGGCCTCCTCTCGCCCGCCGCTCGTCTCCCCAGGACAGCTATTCAGATTCTCTGGCCTTTAGCGCAGCGGGCGTCATGAAAAAGGGCATGACAGCTCGCTCTTGTACCGCAAAGAGGAACATACAGCACATATCAAAACCACCAGGCAATTTTTTTTTTTTTTTACTCAGAGAGCGAGTCAATCTCAGCTCTAAGTGCCCCGTGTTACTGGGAGGGAGGGAGGGGGGGCGAGGCAAAATGGTTCAAAGACACCTCGCGCTCTCTCTACTCGTGGTCATTTAAATGAAGACGAGGCGTCCACTGTAACGGTGTGACATCCTGTACATGAGCTGCGGGCCCTTAGCGGGAGATGCTGCTAATTAAAACTGCATTACATGTATTCACCTACAAAGAGCTGTTAAATTAGCACCCTATTTCCACTGTCACTTTTTCCTTTTTATCTTGTCACTAACACAACACAGGCACACATGCGCGCACACAGACACTGTGTAATAGGAAGATGAAGTAAATGAGTCACACAGAGCAGGTGCAGTGGAGCTAATTGGCTTTGGTCTTTTTAAAAACAGGTTTAGTTGGACTGGTTGTTTTTTTTCCACTAATTCCAGCTCAAACGGATGCAGCTTTCCAAATCGTCTGTTGGGACTAATATGACAATGTATGGAAGCCCAAAAGGGATAGTTCAACATTTTGGCAAAGTGGCCCATCACCATAATCCCTTTAATCATAGCAGTAGGTTTGTTACCTTTAATTGTCGGTGCAAGCTATTTTTAGAACGGCGGAGCAGAGCCGTGAGCTGCTCAGAGCTACGCTACGGAGGCTCATGGGATTTCTTGGTTTCCTTCATCAAACTCATCAAATACACAATCCAACAACTCCACTATAGGGATTATGGCAATGGGCCAATTTGCCAAAATGTTGAACTATCCCTTTAACGTTACCTACATTGGTGTTCAAGGAGACATCAGTCAGCAGGAAATGTCACGTGTGATTGAAATCTCAGGCCGCTGACATTTCATTCATTATCTCTCAAATTAATTATGTCGTTATTGTGAGAAAACAGAGGAAATAAAGGAATGACCCTTTAGGGCTTCCGTAACAATGTGACAACGTTATATATAATTTCATTATCCGAACAGCACAGATGAAACGTGTCAGTTCAGACGCCTGTTGTTTGGCGCAGCAGCAGCATCCTTCCTCTGCTCCTCTCCGGTGAGTAACCGCTCCAGTGAAGGTGTTGACAACGTCCTGTCAACATGCAGAGGTCTCCTACGCCATTTGTCCCCTGTCCTGCCACTCAGCTCTGAAGGCTGCTGCAGCCACGGAGACCGCAGAGAGAAGGGCTACGGGCAGCGGAGGGAGGGAGGAGGCGGCGGTGGCGGGGTGGTGGGGGGGGGGGCACATTTGGTATGTGTGAGTGGTGACTCAGCCTTCCATAACAGACTGGTGGCAAGGTCAGTTCACCTGGGTGAGGGGAGGCTGCAAATCACAGGAGAGCTAAGGGAACCGTGGGCAGCGCTATATGCTGTCACAGAGCGATCAGTAGCGCTCTGACAGCGGTCGGGCACAGGTCGCGCTCGCTGCAGCGCCGAGAGAGGCAGGTGGAATCACAACTGTCACAACAATAAGAAAAATGCATTTATTATTAATGCGTAGAGTGGCTGCTGCTAACTTTCCTTGGCCTCCTTTTCCTCTTATTTTTCTTTGTGCAGACTATACACTCTTAGAAATAAAAGTGCTATGTAGAACCATATAAGGTTCTTCAGCTTGGCCTCATTGGAGAACCCTTTTTGGAAGGTTCTACCTAGGATCCAACTTAAATATATACATACATATATATATACCAACTTAAAGGGTTATACCTAGAACCCAACATAAAGGGTTATATCTAGAACCCAACTTAAAGGGTTATATCTAGAACCCAACTTAAAGGGTTATATCTAGAACCCAACTTAAAGGGTTATACCTAGAACCCAACATAAAGGGTTATATCTAGAACCATCTGTAAAGGTTATACCTAGAACCCCCAATGAGAGGTTCTATCTAGAAAAAACATTTTATGGTTATATCTAGAACCCAACTTAAAGGGTTATACCTAGAACCCAACATAAAGGGTTATATCTAGAACCCACCTTAAAGGGTTATACCTAGAACCCAACATTACGGGTTATATCTAGAACCCAACTTAAAGGGTTATATCTAGAACCCAACTTAAAGGGTTCTACCTAGAACCCAACATAAAGGGTTATACCTTGACCCAACATAAAGGGTTATATCTAGAACCCAACTTAAAGGGTTATACCGAGAACCCAAAATAAAGGGTTATATCTAGAACCCAACATAAAGGGTTATACCTAGAACCCAACTTAAAGGGTTATACCGAGAACCCAAAATAAAGGGTTATATCTAGAACCCAACATAAAGGGTTCTACCTAGAACCCAACACATAAAGGGTTCTATCTAGAACCATCTGTGAAAGGTTACACCTAGAACCCTCAAGAGGTTCTACAAAAAAACATTTCATGGCGTATTGGTTTCACCCAGAACCCTTACTGGGGGTTTCATCCAGAAAATATCCGACTTCTTACGGTTTCATCTAGAACCCACACAGGGAGTTCCACCAAGAACCCTTTTACTGGAACCCTTACTGTTACCAAGAACCCTCGAAAAACTGTTTCTTCAGGAAAGGGTTTTTCAGAAGCAAATGGTTCCAGGTAGAACCTCAGCCCTTGTAGAAGAACCATTTTGGAACCCTTATTTCTAAGAGTGTACATTTACCACCATCCCTCTCCCATCCCTTGTTTCTTCTCCGTCTACTGTCACCGTGCTGCATCTCCCTGCGCCATCAGGCACCATGGATGCAAACTGCTGCTCTGTTCCAGGTGTTTGTGGTTTAAATTGAACTTCCCCCTCTTGACCAGAACATAATCACAACAGTTCCATGAATTTGAATCGTGTTCGAGGTGCGCGCAGAGAGAGGAGTGGGATTTCATTTTACAGCCACAGAGGCCAGACGGCGGCGGATACGAATGATTGGTCCCGCTTCCAAAACACAACCTTTCTTTTTTTCTTTTTTTTTTACCTTTTACCTCTTCCTGGTCAGACATGAGCCGAGGTACAAAGGGAAACTAGTGTGAGAGACAAAAGAGGGAGGAGAGAAGCCAGAGCAGTCAGGGAAAATAAAGAAATAAGTAAACAAAGATGAATTAATGTGAGAAACAACCTGGTGCCAACAACATAATCTGGGGCTTCTTAAGTGACTCAGCCATGAAAACATTTCTGCTTTCCTCCGGCTCGCACTGGAAAGCTACAGGATCCTGGAAGAAAAACAACTCCTGCATACCTGACTTTATATGCTTTTTCCTCCCCGAGAACAAACTGATGGTTTGATTAGGGCGCGTTGCGATGAAGCTAGCGGCACATACAGTACCTTTACCTCACATGAGAGACTTTATATAAGACGGCTCCCCCCCCCAGGACACCCCATGCTGCGTCACAGCTACACATCTACAGCGTTAAAGCGAATTGTAAAACCTTTAAAAATAGGACACCGTGTCTGGAGGAGTGCTGGGTTGCAGGAGAAATGTGAGGGGACAAAGTGCAAGTCCAGGCCATCAGTGAACAAAGCTCTGTCTTATCAGTTCTATTACAACTAGGGTTGCAAAATTCCGGGAATTTTCAAAGTTGGAAACTTTCCATGGGAATTAACAGGAATTTATGGGAATTAACGGGAATATACGGGAATTAATGGGAATAAATCTGAAATTTACAAAATTGAAGGCTTAAATATAGTTGGAGAAAATCTATTGTAGCATCATCTTGGCTAAAACAACCAGATTTAATGCAAGCAACTTGAATATCTCTGCTATTCCATGTTGGCAGGGCTGTTAAAATACTATTCCTGCAGGGCTGTTAGCATAATCTTTCCTGCAAACACACCCCCTAGATTTAATGCAGGGCAACTTGAATGCATGCTTCCTGCAGGGCTATTCCATGCATGCACTGCTTCCTGCAGGGCTGTTAGGCCACGCCCCCTACATGCACTGCTTCCTGCAGGGCTGTTAGGCCACGCCCCCTACATGCACTGCTTCCTGCAGGGCTGTTAGGCCACGCCCCCTACATGCACTGTGCATTCCTCCATCACATGCACAGATGATTCCTTGAACCCTGGAGGCCACACTTTTGAGCCCAAAGCACAATAGGAGGGCTCCTTTCATTTAAAGGGACAACCAGGAGTTTTTGAAAGCAAAGTGTGTTCACACTACATTTCCCATGAGCCTCCGTGCACGGTGAAATTCTTGGACCGGCGCAAGACAGACGAACCATAAACGGTGATTTGGTGACATTATTCCCATCCCATAACCCACAGGGCAGCATCCGCAAAACCAAAACTAAGAAATGCTGTCTTGAACGTCCTGAATAACGTTCAAGACAAGATTTTTTTTTGATACAGTTTGTTTCAATTACCCCCAATTTCTAGTTAATTCCCATAAATTCCCAATAATTCCCCAGCTTAATTTTCCATGGAAAGTTTCCGGAAATTTACCGTTAATTTATTGGAAATTTTCCATCCTTTGCAACCCTAATTACAACTAATGATACAGGTAGAATTAACTCCTAGGACAAACAAACAAACAAACTGACTTCAGCTTAAGACAAGAGCCGTTATCCAATCTATTCCTCTGATCCTCAAAAAATAAAATAAAAACAGAGGATACAACAGAAAGCATGCTTTGCAGAGAAGCCACTGACATGTTCTGGAGACTGAGGGACATCCATAAAAGGAGAATTCTCATGCTCCGCTGCCAGAAAACCATGTTGCTTGTCTTGTTTTCTCTGGAACACATGCCAGCAAAGCTCCTCCATTACCCCAACCAACCCACCGCTGGCTGCTGGATCCATCCATCACTTCACCAACGCTGGAGGAATTCTGAGTTCCTCGGCAGAAGCGTGTAACCTCCCCGTGTATCAGAGAGAATATGGAGCGCTGGGTGGATGTGCCAGACTCTCTGAACGGGTGGAAACAAGCAGCAGGATCGGTGAAGTTTCTGCTCTCAAATCGACACCTCTTTGAAAGATTTACCAAAAAGGCTGAATATTATGAATCTTATAAATGAAGAATAGCAAGGCAGAGCTGCAGCACTAGACTGCATTACACTGTGCAGGTTCCAGCAGGGTATTAAACTTACATAACACCGAACTACGATACTCAATATTTCCTCCTTAAAACTAAGCCTGGCAGAAGAAATTGCAATGTGTGGTTTTCGTCGTCAGAATCAATGCCTTCCATCCAATGACATCTGAAACTCTGAACTCTATCATTTGCTGCTGCAGCGTGAGTCAGAGTCGAGCACAAAGCAGAGCATTTGCCATTAACCTCATTAATAGCTGCTCTGAAGAAAAGGAGCAGGAGAAAATCATAGGCCATTAACGCCGGCAGGTTCCGTCTCCGTCAGCCTTCACTTAAAGGCTGAAAGGTTAAGTTGCAGCCACTCGTAGTTTTTATTGCCTGCGGCCGTTTTGGACCAATCTCTTTGAAAGCAACATGTGAAGAGCAGCGGGGCGACGCGATACGGAACGCCTCAAAAACTGGTTTGAAAATGTGTTCATTTAAAAAAGAATCAATGGCATCAGTCGGAGGGTTGTGGGTGTAAAGATGTAATTGCACTTAAAAGGATGTAGGAAATTAAGTAGGTTAAAGTTCTGAGTCTCACTTTACGACTTCACTCAAAACAATTATGTTAGGCCGCGTCCGAGCCGAGGGACGGCGAGCGTCGATGACATTTTAAACGGCTACGGTGGCGGCGGCTCGGCCATGATGTGTTTTCAAAAGAGGTCTGATCAGTGATTCTGAGAGCGCGTGCAGCTTCGTCAGAGCCCGACAACCCTTTAAAGCATCGTATGTGGCGACGACTGCCGTGGGTTGGAGCTTCTACTGCGAGGTTTCTGCTGTGAATCATGAAACACGTCAATATGTGACATTACAGAGAGAATTTCATGACATATGAGCTCATGACTGGAACCTGATTGATAGACGAGTCTTGTTTCACCTGGATTAGAACATCTGATGCTTTTCCAGGGGTGAAAACATGAGGACAATAACTTCATACTAACAGTAAATCAGCATCAACTCATTCCACTTCTATTATCTATGCATACGTATCATCACAACAACAGTGGAGTTTGTGTTAAAGGAATAGTTCAACATTAGTTTTAGGAGTAGGTTCGTTACCTTTAAAGGGACAACGAGTAGTTTCTCCAGCGGCGGAACAAAAAATTCCACGACAATACATTTTTCATATTAATGTGGATGAATCTACGTTACCACTTGTTAATGGGCCCATTTTCGATAATATATCATTTTGTCTCTATTGTTATTTTGAATGAAAATGCTGAGTGTTTCCTTACTTTCGTTTCTCATGAGAATAACAGCCAGTCAGAGAATTGGTATCTGAGCCGGTCAGAGAATTTCATGGTGCACGGAGGCTCAAAAATGTAGCGTGAAAACACTTCGCTTTTCTAAAACTCATCGCTGGCCCTTTAATTGTCGGTGCAAGCTATTTTTAGAACGGCGGAGCAGAGCCGTGAGCTGCTCAGAGCTATGCTACGGAGGTTCATTATGGGATTTCTTGGTTTCCCTCATCAAACTCATCAAACACACAATCCAACAACTCCACAACGCTCTGGTGGACAAGTTGTGACCTGCACATTCACCACGCTATGAGATAATAACACAACGTTACCACACAGAGTTGTTTTAGAGGGAAGTTCATGCAAAACCACTGATGCACGTTCCCAGTCTTTGCATTTGCCTCGAAAACAACTGTGTGTGGTAACTTTCCGTCATTATCTCATAGTGTGGTGAATGTGCAGGTCACAACAAGAGCGTTGTTGAACTATCCCTTTAAGAATGAGCTCTGACGATCCACAGACTAGCAGTGTGATGAATATGGGCAGCCGTGTAAAAAAGCCATTATTTGTCCCGTTATGCGTTAGCCTGTGCTCCCGTGGTGACTCACTTAAATGACAACTTCCCGCCTCTTGCCTGTGCATTTATATGCGTGCACATGTGTGTATTCATATTCTCCCCCAAAGCAAAAAACACAGTGATTGTGTGTGTGTTTGCATGCAAGACATACGTGCGAGAGGGTTACACTGCGCTACAATAACAGTGCAATTGCAAACAAATTTCTCACACCATGCTTCTTCCTTCATACACAAATAAAATGCACGATATACACAATCATATTTAAATGAAGGCGAGAAGACAAGGAGGAGAGGAGACGGATCGCTGGAAGGCTTTGGAGGAGGAGGAGGAGGAGGGTTGATTTACATGCTCTGTCAATTCCCTGTTGCAGGCCGACATGCATAATTCATCCCTTTTATTGACTGCTGGGGAATTCTATTAGGTGATAGAGTGATACTCCCAAGAACAAAAGATGACTGTCCTTTTCATGAGCGTCATCAGGGCCAGTGTGTGTGTGAGATCCAAAGGCGTTGCTTCTGTGTGCATCGGCATCCTCACCTGGGGACGGTATCGGTGACTCACAGGGCATTCGCTAAGAGAATGCCTTCTCAACTCGTCGACTGAACGCCTTCAAGTGTTAATATTCTATTATGGTGTTGCTGAGCATAATCAGAATAAATTGTAAAGCCGGTGTCCTTGGCGATAGAGTCGCTCGGAGCCTAAATGAATATGAGTCTGGGATCAGGACACCGGTGAATACGTAAACAGCATGTGATAGTAGAGTAAGCCACAATGTCATAGATTAAGTCAATATCAGTCGCTTTCATTCAGGAGATACTTCACACCTGGCACCGACACAGAAAACTAATTGCTTTTCATATTATTTACAGATTTGTTGCAAGGCTAAAACTATGAAATATTACCATGAGCATGGTTTAAAGGGATAGTTCACCCAAAATTCAAATTTCACTCATTATCAACTCACCCTCATGTCGACTAAGAGCTGTGAGAGTTTTCAGAGTCCTCCGTTCCTTCTCTGAGTTACGGGGGGTCCACGCAGCAGGATTTGTCCATATAATGGTTGTCAATGGACACCAGGTTTCTTTGTCCAAAAAGACACACCAAAAAACATCCAAATACCTCCATACTGCTCGTCTGTAATGTCCCTCTTGTATTGAAGCCCCGACATGAGAAATTGTTCCGCCAGGAAGAGCAGTGAACTGAGACACTGGGAGCTTCCGTTACAAACAAGCTTAAAATATAGACTTATTTCATTTTTTTTGGAACAATTTCTCATGTCGGGGCTTCAAGACAAGAGGGACATTACAGATGAGCAGTATGGAGGTATTTGGATGTCTTTTGGTGTCTTTTTGGACGAAGAATGTTGGTGTCCATTTACAACCATTATATGGACAAATCCTGCTGCACGGACCCCCCGTAACTCAGAGAAGGAACGGAGGACTCTGAAAATTCTTCCAGCTCTTAGTCGACATGAGGGGGAGGAGATAATGAGTGAAATTTGAATTTTGGGTGAACTATCCCTTTAAAGGTCTGGGGTTTTGTAACCAAAAAATAAAGACTGAAATCCATCTTAACCATCACCTCTGGGCTTCCAGTCCTGTGTGGCGGGGGCCGGCTGTGTCTGCAGAGAATCCAGGATGTTGGGAAGAAGACCAGCATGGCAGATTGGAGTTCGCTCTTCTGTGCAAACCGGAATAAACGCCTCAGACGAAACCAAAGACGACTGGTGTCTTATTTAAATATCACCTCTGTGTTGGGAGCAGTGTGCTGAATGAATGACGCCTACCTGAGGTGCGACATCAGCCTCACCACAATAAAGTGAAATTACACTTGCTTAAAAAAAACGTCGTGTTGCGACGCCGACATGTTGGATTTATGGAACACGTTGACTCAACAGAGAGAAATGAACTTCTCAACTAGAGAGTTAGACAACCACCTGTTCTGCGCTCCGTCCCCATCTGTCGTCGCACACATCAGAGAGGTTTTTTTTTTCACGGAGGCTCTTAACGTCCTACACGGCGACACGGGCAGGTGATACAAAAGAAACAGCAGTGTGGCTCTTGATGTCCGATGGCGTACGACGAACATACTGATGAGACTCTTCAAAGACTTAAGGCTGAAAATCTTCATATGGCCCATTTTCAAAAGACTCCTGAAGGTCTCCGCTGTGTTTTTAAAGAAGTATCCTGTGATATCTCAGAGGAGGCGGGCGGTCGGTCGGAGCCACGAGCAGGAATTAAGACCAACTGGTGGTTTCCATTTCTGCCTCAACAACTGCCCAAGTCTCTGAGGATCTGCACAGCCCGCGTGCTGGACGTGGAACCAGGGATCATTTAGATTTTATTCTTGATTCATGTCATTTTTCAACTAAATATGAATAATGTCCATATATGAGTCTGTTGGAGGACCAGTAGTAACCTTGAGCTGGCCTTCACAGATCAGACATGTATCAATGTACATTCTCTAATGGCGCTTTTCCACTGGTGCAGTACAGCGAGGCACAACGCGGCTGTACTCAGTTGTTTTTGCTTTTCAAAAAAATATCGCGATATATTGCCATAGAGCGCCGAAGCGGAAGCAGGAAGTAACGGCGCCATTGGTCCTCAATTCGAAAAAAGTCTCCATACATTTGAATGGAAGACCAAGATTTATTTCATGATCTGTTTGAATTGTGCCATGAGAAAAAAAACATGTCCTCTAGCCGTTTAAAACATCACGTTTCATGCCGAGAAATCAGCAGTTTATCGTAAAACGGCAACAGAAGAATGTATATGATAAGATACGTCACCAACTGACACGGGAAAGGGTGGCACTTGGTGTGTGACGTCACCTACGCCACCTGCAGTCTTTCTGGTTACAGATTCTTCTGAATTTTATTTTGCAATAGGTTTACAACAAACTGCTGATTTCTGGGCTGAGAGGGACGGACAGAAGACAGAGTCCAGACTGAGCGGACGCATCACTGACGCATCACTGACGCATCACTGACGCATCACTGTCGCATCACTGACGCGTGCGCAGCAGAACCTCAGTGATGATCCTGACTGTCGTCTCCGTGGCTCCGTCTTCCACCGTGAGCTTTAACACATCTTAATAAACTTTCCTCTCGTGTCTACGGCTCCACCGACGCCGCTTTGAAGGACGCTGTTTGTGCTGCTGCACCAAAGACCAATTACAAACTCTTTGCAGCCTCCCCCCTGTTCCCCCCCCCCCTCCCTCCTCCTCTTTCTCTCTCCCTTTCACTGCACAGCAGTAAGTTTTAATTGACAGTGGCCCTTCTATCTCTCATGTGACGCCTCAGAGGGACGGGAGACTCTGAAGGAGGAAAAAAGGAGAAAGTTCCTGCAGCAGCTTTTCTTTCTAATTGTCAACGTCGTATTAAAATCAAAAGACGGGTCTCGGTAATGTATTCGCCACACAATCCATCTCTGCTCTGAAGGCGGGAGCGTTGGGGGGGGTCCACTTCAATATCGTAAAGACCTCCCCGCTTGTTCACAGTGCGCTTGCTAATTACCAACAGAGACACCCTTGGGGGGGGCGGGGGGGGGCACACTGGATGGTGTTTTGTAATTAATACAAGGTAGATTAATAAGTACCTTTTTAGCGAGCTCCCATCGGGGGTCAGAGGCTCTGGCCGACTCTTCCATGGGTGTTAAAGACATTTAACTTGAGATGTGGGGGCCGCGCTCGGAACTAAAGGTTGGGAAGTCTAATGATATTCCGGCTCATGCGCCACAGCGGAGCCCTGTGGTTCCCGATGTGATGACCTTACATCTGATCTCCCACTCCGGGCTGGATTTAGATGAATGAGCTCTAGTTCTGCTCTTTTCTCTTCACCTCACAAGCTGCAGAGTTATTATTATTCCACAGGACCCGTACGTACACAGGGGTTAGGTAAACAAAGTCCTTTCTTAATTGGTCCAAATCAAACTTCCCATGTCCAGTGCAATTCCCTCCCAGGGATCTGAGCTGCTCTGCCTGAGCTAATGAGAGCCAGAGGAGTGAGAGCACAGGCGCTGTGACACTCTCTCCTGGCTCGCAATTTGTGAACTTTCCCTTCGGCTGGCAGACCTGCAGCCCCGTCTCCCGGCTGAAGAGGCTCTGTCGGCACGTTTCAGCCCCCCCCTCGCCACCGCCACTCCTCCCCCAGGACTCTCTGAGTGAGTAGCAGTGGCAAAACAGCATTAACACCTTGGGGAGCAGGCGCCAGGACACAGAGGTGAGCTTTCCTTTCAGGGGCCGGAGGAGCAGGGGCCTCATTTATCATTGTGGATACACGCTTTTTTACACGCTCTTTCCCCCATTTTGTGCGTACACGCTTTTCTCCGCCTAGTTTGGGATTTATCAAACCAAAATTGGTCGGGAGATAGGGGCGAAATTTACGACGAGTCTGACCATGGCGTACCGGCATTGACACGCTTTTTGAAGAACAGGAGGAATTGGCGACGCCGCTGCTGAGTCGGAGAATCGCAGTGAGAGGCCGAGAGGAGCGGATCAGTGTTTCTTATTATTAGTAGTAGTGGTGGAGCCTTGATGCTGGCAATCCAAACCGCTCCGTAACCCGCTCTATAATAACACTAGTTAACTGATAAACAAAGCGGATTGAGATTTTTTGCTTTTTGCTTATAGCCTACACACTCTGAGGGTCCAATCCGACCCCCGCACGGACACCAGTTGAACCATAACACAGGGGAGGCTGTCGGAACGCGCGTAATAAAAATAAAGAAAAAAGGGCGAGAATAATCAAATGTGGACAGAGAGCTCCACCAGTCTCTTTATTGTTAATGGAGGGAGAGAGGAGCGCGGAGGTCTGTGTTTGAAGCTGAAGTAGTGGTGGTGATGATGCACAAATTAGTATATAACCTACATTAAATAAAATGAGGGCAGATTAAATATGATTCTTCTTCTTTCTGCTCTCTGTTTCATTCAGATTAGGGAGTTCTTGTTTTTATTGTAGCCTATTTCAATGCAAGATGATGTTTCTGACTGATATTGGCTTTCAGAGAAATACCACTTTTTTCTCCGCTCTCCGTCCGTCCTGTCTTCACCGTCCTCCACATGACGTCTCTCCACACATTTCCGGAGTGAACGTGGCTAATTAATATGCATATTATGCAATATGCATATGCATGCTGATTTGCATTGACCGTATATGGTTGTTTTGGGCCGTTCGGAACCTCCGCACTCTTCTTGTGTTAGGTGTGATTTACCAAGGGAAATACCGTGCAGCCGCCTGTACGCGGAGTTTGATAGATCTGAAAACAGCGTGTATATTTTGGTCGTACGCTCATTTTGCCTTTCGGTCGTACGACCAAGTTTAGTAGCAGTTTTACACCCTCTTTGATAAATGAGGCCCCAGGACGTTATGATGGACGGTGAGTATGGGAGGACTAACAGCAGCATTTAGCTGCTGGAGTAATTATTGTCAACTTTCATGCTTATATAAACACTTATTACTACACAAGCTGCAGAAATATGGCCCCGGGGTGTTTGTACCATTTGTGAAACTCAGGGCCGGTTTGTGCATTTGTGCACAATAAAAACATTTTTGTTATTATTAAAAGCTTATGTAATTCCTGCAAAAACTCAAAATCAAGCAAAGAATATTTGTCTTATTTCTAGTCAAAACTAATCTCATTTTATTACAAGCACAAAAAACTCAGATTTTTCTACTTATTTCAAGTGAAAATGAGTTTGAAACAAGTGAAATTTATCTGAAAACAAGTTCATTTTTAGGTGATGATATTAGTTTCGACTAGTAATGAGACATTTTGACAAATATTCTTTGCAGTGCAGACTTGCTTTTTTTTTTAAAAGTAAGATAAATCCATATTAAAGGGATAGTTCACCCAAAATTCAAATTTCACTCATTATCTCCTCACCCTCATGTCGACTAAGAGCTGTGAGAATTTTCAGAGTCCTCTGTTCCTTCTCTGAGTTACGGGGGGTCCACGCAGCAGGATTTGTCCATATAATGGTTGTGAATGGACACCAACTTTTGTTCGTCCAAAAAGACACACCAACAAACATCCTAATACCACCATACTGCTGCGGGGGATGAGTAGATAATGAGTGAAATTTGAATTTTGGGTGAACTATCCCTTTAAAGCCTGAGTGCATGCTCTTTCTTACCTTTCTTGCAGCAGCTTGTCTCCCAACATCCAGCGGACGTGCGGTGCAGGGTAACCGGCGAGCACGCAGGGCAGCAGCACGCCGGCGCCCACCACCCTGGTCACGGACACGGGCTGCACCAGGAACTCCGGCTTCCGCTCTTCTCCGGTTTCTGGGATGGGAGAGAAAAAGGTCAGGGTTAAGGCTGAGGTTAAGGTCGGGGGCTTCATTGAGGTGTCATCTGTCTTAAAAACTTCAAAAGAACCCGTGTCCGAGGGGCGGTCGCTCGTGACACCCAAACCAAGACGGGTGGGATGAATGATGTGCATGTTGATGTGTGAGGCAGCTGAAGTCTGGGCTCTTTAGGAGTTCAAAGTAACCTCGTATAACTCCAGCTGCAGCCGACCGGCCATGTGTGACCCCAGGAAATACACACGGCCTTCGGACAGAAACCGCAGCGTGAAATCCTTTTGTCATCCAACTTGGAACATAATGAAATTAAATGAAATAATTTCCACCTTTAAAAGTCGCTCTCCAAAGCATAGAAGTGACTTCACTGCAAAAACTCAAAATCTTCTTGTTAAAATATCTAATTTCTAGTCTTAAAATAAGACTCGTCAGTATGGTACTGGGGGGGTGCCCTTTTCTCTTTTTTTTTTGAAATTTTGTTAATTTTGTTTATTGTTGTTAATAATTCCTTGTTATTTTTGTGTGCGTTTTGGTTTGGTTTTTTTCTTGCACCTTCTGAAGTGCAAGGTTTACACTATTGTTGTTATTTTGAGATGCAATTATTACAGTCAATTTTGTACTGTCTCTAATGCCAATTAATGAGTCGTGTTTTTTGGTTGTAACTTGTATTCTTGTTAAATAAACATTTGATCAAAAAAAAAATAATACTCGTCGTCCAAAAATCAACTTGTTTTTAGAAAATTTTCTCTTGTTTCAAACTGATTTTCCCTTGAAATAAGTAGAAAAATCTGCCAGTGTAGCAGGTTTTTTGTGCTTGTAATATGAAAGAAAAACTAGATTTTTCTACTTATTTCAAGTAAAAATCTGCTTGAAAGAAGTAAAAAGTGTCTAAAAACAAGCTTCTTCTACTTTTTAATGTGATGTTTCTTATTTTTAAGTATAATGAGATTTGTTTTGATTTGAAATTACATTTTGATTAGAAATAAGACAGATATTCTTGGTAAAATATTTGAATTTTTGCAGTGTTCATTCTCAAGTTGACTCCAAAAATATCCAAAAAAAACGATATATTTCTTCTCCTCTCCATTCTGTTCCTGCTGGATGAATTTTATTTGTATTGTGTCTCCATGCAGCCTTCGGCCTCTCCACCACACATCATTGGGGGAGACACACAGAGATAAAGCCTTCTGATTGGCTCCTGATTTATGACCTAATATCTCCTCAGCACTGAGCTGAAGGATTAACTTCAATTTACTGCACAAGACGTTCTGCAACAACCTGAGAGCTCACACATACGCCAGCTCATCTAGAATCAGGGATGTTTGGTATAAACAGGAAACACCTACCTGGCAGGATCTGGAGCTGGGCCTCGTCGCTGGCCTTGGACGAGCCCACGTTCTCCACCAGACAGCGGTAGAGGCCGGCGTCAGCCTCCGAGGCGTTGCTGACCACCAGCGCTCCGCTCGGCAGCTGCACCGACCGGCCGCTGAGCTCCAGAGGCTGCCGGTCCTTCTCCCACCGGGTGAACGGCACCAGATCCGAGTTCACCTCGCACGCCATCACTTGGCTGTCCCCCAGACGCACGGTGGCCGGCGCCGGCTGGCTGGCGAACCTGGGCATTCCTGGAAGACGGAGACACAACAGGGAAGAAGGGGTTAAACAAAAAAATACAGCACCAACAGCCATGTTCACAACGGCTGATTTCACGGTCTGTCCCTTTAACCCTCCTCTTGCCCTTCTGGGTCAAATTTACCTGTTCCTGTATCTGTTCCCTTCCTCCATCCTTCCTTCTTTCCTTCCTTTTCCCTTTCCTTTGTTCCACAATCCTTCTTCCCTTCCTTCCTTCCCTTCGCCCTTACTTTTTCTTCCTTCCTCTTTTCATCCAATTGACCTGTTCCCTATCCCTCCATCTATGTTTCCTTCCCTTTTCCCTTCTTCTTTCCTTGAACGAATCTGTTCTCCCTCCATCTGCCTTTCCTTCCTTTTCCCCTTCCTTCTTTCCACAATCCCTTTTCCCTTCGTTCCTTCCCTTCATCCTTACTTCTTCCTTCTTGACCCAACTGACCCAATCTCTTCCTTTCCTCCTTCTATATTTTCTTCCTTTTTTTCCCTTCCTTCTGTCCTCCCATCTTTCCCTTTGTCCTTCCTTCCTTCCCCTTTTCTCTTCGCCCTTCCTTTCTTTCTTCCTTCCTTCCTTGACCCAGGAAGACAACAGGAGGGTTAAATGCTAATGAGCCACTGCTAGCCCCGCCCCCTCCTACTGGTACCAGGTAGGGGCGGGGTTATGCAAATTCTAAACTTAGTTCCATCACTAGAAGACGACTGAGGGAACAGCTGGTAAAACCAACCTGGAGCCTGAACATCACTGATGTTTTTTGTCAATTCTCACATTTAAATATATGTTAAAGAGCCTTGAAAAAGTGATGTTTCCATAATACGGTATGTCCCTTTAATGGAGACAGTATTACTCCTTTTTTTGTAAATATCCACCTTTTTCAGACAAACTGCTGAGGAAACGAATGATCAAAGTTCTTTGCTTTATATTCATTCTATTTCACATCCTACAATCACAATTATCTGACCAGACAACATTAAAACTATTGTAATATGTGGTATGTGCACGTACAAGGTGAACAGAGGGGTCCAAAAGCCTGAGAGCACTCGTCTCTCTCACACACTCACACACAGAGTGGTATCTGGCCTTAATAGTCTGGCTGAGCAGTGAATGCATCTTCATTAAGGAGTCAGTGAGTCAGACGGTGTCAGGACGGAACAAACAAACAAAAACACTTTCAAACTATTTCAAAACAAAGATTTAGTTCATTCTCGCACACAATCCATATTCTGGAGTGGAACACACACACACACACACACACACACGTCCTGAAACACTGCAACCCACACACAGTGGTGGAGCACCATCACTGATCCTCTATGGTGGATGTTAATTTGCCACGGAGAGCAGGAGACACACACACACACCACAGCAGTCATTAAAAGACTAGTTCACCCAAAAATGAAATTTCTCATTATCTCATCATCTACTCCCCCTCATGTCCATGTCACGGGCTGTGAATGGACACAAACTGTTTCGGATCCTCCGACACACTAAAAACATCCAAATCTCCATGCGTAGCAGTGCATGTCCATCTTGTAACGAAATGTTGTTCCGATTTAATAATTCTGCTACAAAACAAGCTTGAAATATAGACTTATTTAGTTTTTTTCGGGACAATTTTGCATTTCTGAGCCTCAATACAAGACGGACATTACATACGAGCAGCATGGAGGTATTTGGATGTTTTCTGGTGTGTCTTTTTGTCACAAAGACAGTTGGTGTCCATTTGCAACCGTTACATGGACATGCACTGCTACGCCGAGACCCCCTGTAACTCAGAGAAGCCACGAAGACTCTGAAACTTCTCCCAGCCCTTAGTCCACATGAGGGTGAGCAGATAATGAAATTTCATTTTTGGGTGAACTATCCCTTTAAGGCTCCACTTTCATCTCAACGCAAAAGCATTATTTCCTGTGTTTGAAGCCACTGATCTGAAACCAACACACACCGTGGCCTCCGTTAAAAACAACGTGTGAACTCAGGAAGTTGCTTTTAAAATCTACTGTACGACGGCCGCTCGCCATCGGCATTAAAACGAGCCTCCTGCCGTGTTATTACACAGCACGGAGGCCTGCGGAGGCTCTGGCCGACTGCGGTCGTCTCCTTGGTGAGTCTGTCTGTGAGAAATGAACGGATATAAAAATATGTGTGACTGAGGATAAAAGAAAAGAAGCTCAACGTTCTTCTATTTATGAAAGAAACCGCGCTCCCTCTGACACAGGAAGTCATGCTGAAGACTAAGGATGTCACCATTACTTTGTTTTCACAATTAATCGTGGTATTAAACGCCACAATTAATTGATCGTTATGATTACGTCGGGACCGTATCTGCAGATGTGGCGCCAAAGGAAAGGTGAATGCACAGATAGCGGTCCATTTATCCAACGTAGCGCTGAATTATTATATGTTAGCCTGGCATTTCTATTGTAAAAAATGATTAAAATAAACTTAAACATTCGGTTTAGATGATAATTAATGGCTTAAATATTTCATTACACTGCAAAAACTCTCTAAAAAATCTCTCCAAGAATATTTGTCTTATTTCTTGTCAAAACTAATCTCGTTCCACTTAAAATAAGACTCACCACCTAAAAATGAACTTGTTTTTAGATCATTTTCACTTGTTTCAAACACATTTTCACTTGAAATAAGTACTGTAGAAAAATCTGCCAATGAAAAGCAGGTTTTTTTGTGCTCGTAATAAGAAAGAAAAACTTGCTCCACTTTCAGATTTTTCTACTAAAATCTGCTTGAAAAAAGTAAAAAGTGTGTAAAAACAAGCTGCTTTTAATGTGACGAGTCTTATTTATGTGACGATTCTTATTTTGAGTATAATTTGATTTGTTTTGACTAGAAATAATTGAGTTTTTGCAGTGTAATAACTGCTCCTTTATTAAGAGATTAATAATGTTATTATATTTTGACTATATTTGATTTTGCACATTCATAATGTATTGATGCATAATAATTGTAGTACTGTGATTATTTCTCTGACAATAATCAAACCAAGAAAATCTATAATGGTGACATCCCTAACACACACACACACACACAGCTTTCCTCAGTATATCTCAAGACAATGGTTCAATCTAATATGGGCTTAAGCTGATGATGCCAGTGCAGATATTTCTACATCAAAGCTGCCAATCACCTGCTGTATAATCACCACAAGGTAGGAAGACAAAAAAAAAAGAAAAAAAAAAGGCTGGCTGAATTATTTAGATGAGAGTCAGTGAAGCTGCGCTGCTTTTATGATTAGCAGCTGTAGCGTAGTGTGAGTAATCAGCCTGATGAATTCTAGGTGAGGGATTCTGGGATATTTATATCAGGCTTCCAGGGAAAATTTTAATTCATCAAGGAGAAAAAAAAACAAGACATTATATTGCAGGTTAGTCAATCACATACTGTATTATTCTGTAAAATTTCAGAATATTCCTTTACTCAAGCCAATATAGACGTTCTGAGTGTTTGATGTACACATCCTCTCCAGTCGTCTGGTTTGTGTGACAAATGAATCTGCTCATTCTCAAAGTGGACACAACACAGTGACTGATGCAGCTGATAGCGAATGAAAAGACACAAAGAGAAGACGATGTTTGTCTAATCTTACTTTACACACACACACAAATCGCCATTTCCTCGCCGGGCGCTGCCGACCGACTCACGACTCATATCTTCACGTATCCAGGAGGAACAATAAACACTTGTAGCTGCTCCACAGATCAAACGGCGTAAACTGCAGCGATCTGATAAATAGAAGCTGGAGGCGGGCGGTGGGCAGAGGCGGGCGGTGGGCAGCGCCGGGCGGCAACTACAACTTTAGACCCTGCTGCTCTGTCTCTGGAAACCCCTGGTCCTGCACGGAGACGGGACATTTCAGAAGAAGAGCTTGAAGAGTTAATGCAGCTCAGACCTGAAGCTGCAGCTCCAGACAAAACGTCGTGTAACGGCCTGAGACTTGACATTTGGCCCCGAGAGAGAGAAAAACATCAACTGTTAAAGTCATCATCTTAAAGCAGAAGTCAGGTGAATGTTTTAGTTCCTCTAAGTCCTAAATGTTCCTATTTCCCGTCAGCATCACTTCCATAGAGTGTCTGGTCTCTCCGTCACTCTGCTCTGCTGTAAACCAGGAGAAAACTTTCCTTGTGGGATACAAGTGTTATCCAATGAGGAGAGAGAACGGCATGAAGGGCTGTGTGTGCAGCCAAGGGATGCATCGCTGCATCGTGAATGTGGTGACGTAGGGACGAGGACCAATAGATGCCTGACGAGGGCGGGGGCTGCTAACTCATGGTGCCTTCAAGGAAACTCCTAACTTGTGTTTTTCCGACCTGTGAAGTCATACCGGTTCGATCTGGTACGAGTTCACGGGTCGGAAGTTACGAGAGGCCGTTATAGTGACTTTCACAGGCAACAGGACGGTAAAAACACGAGCTACGGGTTACCTGGAATGATACAAAGTCGTAGTTGTGACTTGAAGCTGTAATTTACGGTTTCAAAAGCCTGCCTTGAACGCAGCATTCGCCAAAACGATAAAATAAAATATTTTTATTTTATTGTATATATTTGATTCTGTGAGTTGTATTTGTATTGTTGATGCTTTGGCAACGTAGTTCTGTAACATCCATCCATGCCATTAAAGCTAATTTGAATTGAATTGAACTGAACTGAATTGAACCCCCCCCCATTCCCCCCACACACACACACTCAGATTGTTGGGAGCTCTTTCTGACTCCGTCTGCACTGACTCTGCTCTTCTTCTTCGTCTCAATCGACTGGTCCTTTGTTCTCCTCACCTCATCACATCCATCCTCCCTGACTCCATCACTTTACTGTGTCTGCAGGCTGGGTGTGTGTGTGTGTCTGCAGGCTGTGTGTGTGTGTGTGTCTGTGTGTGTGTGTGTGTGTCTGCAGGCTGTGTGTGTGTGTGTAGATGGGGGATCCAAACTCTCAGACTGTGTGACTTCAGTTTTGTAACAGGCGATGATAATGAAGTGGACACTTCAGGTTATGATGCGTGTGTGTTGTGTGTGTTGTGTGTGTTGTGTGTGTTGTGTGCGTGTTGTGTGCACCACCAGTGCAGAGTGTGCGGCTGAAGGATGAAGTGAAGGCAGCGTTGATGGAGGTGGTGAGTGTCGATGCTAACGCTATTGATTCCAATTAATCACAATTCTCCATTTGGATGCAGCGGGTGGGGGGGTGGAGGGGGGGGGGAGATCCTCCATCAAGAACTGAAAGACTGAGCTCAGCGGTCGGCGTGAGATCCCCCTCCTTTGTGAAGTGTGCTTCGTTAGATTCACCAAAACCCCGACATCATCTGTTTGCCTTCGCCAGCGGAGCTTATAATCATGTGAATGCTAATGAATGAATGTGTCCATCAATGGGTGGAGATTAGCACGGGAAGAGCCAGGCGGCTGCAGGGAGCGAGGAGCGGAGCGGGCGTAACGAGCGTCCGCCTCCGAGCAAAACCTGCATGTAACGGCGCCGACGCATCCGCACAGACACACACACACACATGCACTTAAATCACACAGTTGGGTTCCTACTGTTCCTAATTAAAATCAGGTATAGAATAACAATGAGCAGCTTAATGGAATATGCAGAAGGCTGCAAGAATCTCCCTCTAGATTCAGCAGAATCAGTGAGTGGCTGCCAAACGGCCGCCTTTCACCCCCCATCAAAAATACTATTGTGTTCAATGTTACATGTTTTCAAGCCGTGTCGGTTTAAGTAATTAGGAAAAAAAACATCAAACCGGCTCAGAGCTTACACGCTGCTGCGGCGGCGGCGGCGCTCCTTAGACGGCCGCGGTCGGTCAAAGCACAGGAAAGCTTTTATTTCACACTGCAGAAATTTGGAGTGTAATAAAAAAAACAACTCTTTTTCATTCCAGTCGTATTTCTCAAATTACATCTTTATTGCTAAGGATAACTTCTTATTATTATTTTTCACCTTAAATCCTCCACTTCCTTTTATTAAAGACGTCATTCTGTGAATGTATGTAATTAATCAACAGGCATTTTCGCTCATTTCCAGAATACTTGAATTCATCAGTGTTTGTGACTTTTTTTTGAGTCTTTTTCATAAATCTTTATGCTGGCAACTGATGAAAATACAATTTTTTCCATTTCTAATGATAAATAAGATAACGGTGCTGCATCATGTGCTACTGTATCTCATCTGAGCATCATCTCGACAGCCAAACTACAAACAGCAGCACAGACAGAAACAAAGCACTACATCAGGACTTGAACTGTGCCTGCAGGCTTTATGGGAGACTGCCTCAACCTCAACCTCAACCTCAACATGCCTGTTCCCGTCCGGAGCCAGTTCATTTCCTGGTACCGGACCGGACCGGACCGGACCGGACCGTCCAGGCTCCTCAGCTGTTTTCCAGCAGTGGAAAATACCGGAGCTACAGATGTGGTTGAACTTATTATATGGAGTGGTACAGAAACGCTAAACGCTGTATTCCTGCGTCGGATGGGTTTTCTAATGGTTTGAAAATAAATTAAATGTTACTCTGTTAAAGGGATAGTTCACCCAAAATTCAAATTTCACTCATTATCTCCTCCCCCTCATGTCGACTACGAGCTGGGAGAATTTTCAGAGTCCTCCGTTCCTTCTCTGAGTTACGCAGCAATATTCGTCCATATAATGGTTGTGAATGGACACCACTTTTCGTGCAGAGGAGCTTCCGCTACAAAACAAGCTTGAAATGTAGACTTATTCAATTTTTTTCGGGGCAACTTCTCATGTTGGGGCTTCAATACAAGACGGACATTACATACGAGCAGCATGGAGGTATTTGGATGTTTTTTGGTGTGTCTTTTTGTTACGAAGACAGTTGGTGTCCATTTGCAACCATTATATGGACGCCGAGACCCCCTGTAACTCAGAGAAGCCACGGAGGAAACTTCTCCCAGCCCTTAGTCCACATGAGGGTGAGTAGATAATGAGATAATGAGAAATTTCATTTGCAATTTGAATATTGGGTGAACTATCCCTTTAAGTCCCCTGATGACTGAACAATTCCTCGCCTGCACCGACTGTAACAAAGCAATATTTACTAGCGTTATGACCTTTATTTCAACAGCGTCCTCCCTTACTACAGTTTTGCACACACAGACGGTCACAATCCTGTTGTCGGTGCATTTGTGAATTTCACAACACGCGACAGAACCACAACCAGTTTGCTGAACTGCAAAAAAAAAGAAAAGAAAAGCTGAGGACATGGATCCAACCCGTTAGATGAAGAGCAAATTAGACAGAGTGTGGAGAAATCCAATCAATGGCAATGAACATCTGAGACATTGGTGTGAATGGGGGAGTGACAGAGTAATCAAGTAGTCCAGAAAGAAGAAGAAGAAGAAGAAGAAGGAAATAAGGAGATAATAATGTCTATTAGATGTATTGGCTTTGAGAAGCGTGTGCTGAGGCGAGGTCTAAGAGTTATTTCCCTGCTGGAAAATTCCCCAGTACAATATGTGCTTTGCTTTATTCAGTTCAGTGCCTCTTTCTGTTGGTGCTCCCTTTAAGACCAGCTGCAGTGAAAGTGATAATTAATTCCCTAATTGAAGGTTTCAGAGCTTCAGGGGAGAACACTTCTAAGGGCTTCCTCTATTACAGCAAATCATGCTAATCAGCCCGACATACGCTTCCATTCTTACAGTAAAACACTGAAGTATTCGCGCCTTATTGATATTATTGACTTTGAGACTATTTCAAATGTACATTTTCCACAGAAAAGAGGGAAACTCTTGACGGACGCACTGGTACAGTAGGTTATTGGTTCACAAAGCGTAGCCTATACCTGTGCAATCTAATATAATCCAGTGCACCTCTCTCCAGCTGCTAATAGTGTCAGCACCGTAATAGAGCTGTTCTTTCAGCTCATTGGTGTGAACAGGAATAGATAAAGTAATCCAATCCAACACCTCTAGTTTATAGGACTACGAGTTGAAGCCAAACCCTCCTGACAGGTGGAGCTTCACAGGGATAACATGACGGCTACCAGAGCCCTTGTATTGGATTGCCTCATAAAACATCTCAAAAGGCATCCCACACCTTGTTCTGTTGGGATTTAGATTTCTTCTCTGCAGACGGGAAGGATTTTGTGCAATATTTCTTCTCAGATATTATTTCTAATGCCAGATTAAAGCCCTTAAAAAACTATAAGTTTCACTTATGTGAGTGTAAAGTATCCAATTTCAGGGTTTACTTTTAAGAATAGATTAAAATGCCAGCGAGCCAATTCCCTCTGGCTTTCTGAAAAATCACTGTTGGGCCAAAAATGTTCCAAGGATTTAGTACAAGAAAATAAACTTCACAGTGGTAAAGCATTGCTTGTGTGTGTGTGTGTTTATGTGTGTGTTTAGTCATTTATTAATGCACATAAGCGCAGGCTACACCACCGAAGCAGATCTGCAATAAACAATGCATAAAAAAAACTGATGGCTGCTCTGAGACAAACGCTTGGATTTCTCCGTTGCGCTATCAAACTTTAATTGATCTGCATTGCAAAACCCACTCAGACGCTCAAATGCATTCCTCCAAGAAAGCACAACACTGTTCGCCCCTCCCCTCCCCCCTCCCTCCCGTTATCACTCTTAATAAAAGGCGCTGCAGGGTTTTCGCCACGCTGGAAAAGTTCTTCAGTCTCTCTGATGCAGCTCAGATCTTTGTGAGATCTGGCTTTGAGAGGCGGCGCTTTGGTGATGCTGCAAAGTGGCTGCGCATGTAACATGAAAACCACAGCATGAATTCTTGAAATCCTTTTGCCAAGAGGGAGTTTGGCTTTCGCTTCTTTATTTTTGTTGTTGCTGCTGCTTAATACAAATAACGGGATGTGGTCAAAGAAAAGAAAACTTCAGTGTTCGATTTAAATGAAAAGTTAGTTTGGCCTCGTAGAGGAAGACGGGATGGATGTAATAATCTACACAATCACCTCGGGGAGCAGTTTACGGCTTTCAAACGGCACTAAATCAAGAGGATGGAAACTCTGAAGGACTTGTCAGTGTTGGAAAAGATACTCGTCGTCGACGCTCTTCACTCAGCAACCTTCATCCTGTCAGGTGGCGGCAGCTGGGATGTTTCCCCAAAGATCCACAAGAATGAAAACAGGATTAATTAATGACTGCATGTTGGAATCTAATAAAGAATTCACTGAGGGACTTCATCATGTATGACGCCTGACAAGCCTGACTGGACTGGAGGAGGAGGAGGAGGAGGGAGGGGGGGGGGATGATGAAATGCACGGTCGGGCCGTGTCATCGCCAGAGAGTTGTGTTTTCCAGCGGCAGGGCGCGGTGATGCCAGACCGTTAAAATAGTTCCGGCTTCATTCATCAAATCCAAATCAGATCCAAACAGCTGTCTGTCGGAATAAACAGATAACAATGACACTGAGCTAAAATTAGCCCCAGCTCCGATTTGCTCCGAGACGTTAATGAGTGGAAAGACTCGCGGCCTGATGATGAGGAACTGCTGCTTTTTGAACTCTGTGATACGCGTGGAGAACACAAACGCCCCCAGACGCTCCCTGAACACAGGAACGCCTCTGTTGTGTAGCTACAACACAGCAGAAGGACAGGAGATGGATGGCAGCCGGCCTCAGACTAGAGGGGCTCTTATTTTATCTAGTGGCCTGTTAAAACGGCCGCGCTGCTGCAGGAGGAAGGAGCTGAACCTGACGGTGCCTGCATGGAGAGAACCCTGTTAAAAAAAAAAAAGAAAACCCTCAGAAGGAGCTGGTGTCGCAGACTGACACATCAGCCCGTTGTTAAATTTCCCAGTATGACAACCTCTAGACGATGATGGCAGCAGACAGTCAGTACAATGATAGAGACAGAGATGCAAGCGGTGCAGTGAAGCTCCTCCAACAGCCGCCTTAAAGGTTCAGTCTGGAGTTTTGTGCCCAAAAATACACATTAGACTTGTACAAATGAAATCCGTCTTAATCATCGCCTATGGGCTTCTAGTCCTGTGTGGTGGTGGTGGTGGTGGTGGTGGTCTTTTGCTTTGTTTTGTTCAGGTTTTGTTGCACGTGGACGTTTCTGGGCGGAGCTAGAGTCGTGAGAGAACATAGATATCTATGGTGAGAGTCTGTGTTTTGTCTCCAGCCAATGACAGAGCTCAGGTGAAGCTACGTGCAGCAGAGTAGTAGCTCAGGGCTGCTAGCCACACTAGCCGTCTCTGATGCTAACGAGTGCTAGCACGTCTCTCTCTCAGCAGCAGCAGCAGTCAGGACAACAAAGACAAATAAATACAGTCTGAGTGAAGCGCTGGAGCCGCGGACCGATTCCCCACCGTCACCGACACTGGTAACAAGTATTAGGGCCGTTGTAGTGAGCTAGCTCGATGCTAACTTCGGCTAGCGCTAGCGGTTAGCATCCGCCGCTAACACCCGCTTCTTAGTTCACAACAACGGCATAACAACATACACGGAGGCTCCCGGTGTTGGCGAAAGGTCGACTATCGGCCCACACGGCTCCAGCGCTTTCTTTCAGACTGTAATTCCTTACCTTTGCGGTCCTGACAAGTGCTGCTAGCATTAGCAGGAGGCTACACAGCTTAGCCCGAGAGGAGGGGCTTTTGTTTACAAACTGGTTACAAACAAAGGTTGGTCTGGAGTTTTGTGCCCAAAAATAAACATGAAACATTTTAAAAAATATTAATAATATGGAAATGTCGGCCATGGCCATGAAGTGTCCATCTACCTGGTTGTGGATATTTGACTCTTTCATGATATTAGATATCAGAGACTAGTCTTTCCCTCATACATGTTACTATAGTGTGACAAGACGCCGGTTTGATTGGAGAGAGACAGACAGAGACTAGACAGAATCAGCCAACAATGAAATCACACACAAACGATGGCGTGGCGATGGAAGTGACACATCACAACGAGGCTGGCGGCGCGGCTGGCGCTCTGACAGCTCCTGACGAGAGGAGAGACGAGGAGGAGGAGGAGGACGAGGCTGGTGGAGACGTGACGGATGGAGACGGACACATGACGGCCGGGGACGGGTCAGTTGTCATGGGAACGTTAATGAGAAGAAGAAGAAGACAAGCCGGTTTCCGCTTTGCGCAGCATCTGTTTGGATTCCATCGCTTTTATACTTTTCTATGTGTCTGGACTGAACGTAGACAGTCTGCAACAAACGGTAGATGCCCCGCCCACACAGCAGGCGGCCAGATGCCCCGCCCACACAGCAGGCGGCCAGATGCCCCGCCCGCACAGCAGGCGGCCAGATGCCCCGCCCACACAGCAGTCGCCCAGATGCCCCGCCCACACAGCACAGGTCATTTCTCACTTTTCACAGTGTCTCGATACAACATGGTCACAGATTACAAAGGGAGCTTTTTCTCCAAATAGTATTAAAGGGATAGTTCACCCAAAATTCAAATTTCACTCATTATCTACTCACCCTCATGTCGACTAAGACATTACAGACGAGCAGTATGGAGGTATTTGGATGGTTTTTGGTGTGTGTTTTTGTTACGAAGAAAAGTGGTATCCATTCACAACCATTATATGGACAAATCCTGCTGCGCGGACCCCCCGTAACTTAGACAAGGAACAGAGGACTCTGAAAATTCTCTCAGCTCTTAGGGGACATGAGGGAGAGTAGATAAATGAGTGAAATTTGAATTTTGGGTGAACTATCCCTTTAATCATCAATCTTTAGGATAGAGAGAGGAGACGGGTTAGGAGCCCCTTTTTCATTACAGGTCATAGTCGTAGTTGCGTTCAGGTGTGTTTAGCTCATTCTCTGCCCATTTCTGAGGCTTGACCTTCGACAGAGGTCGTTGCCATGGGAGACTGTTAGCGGCGGCTGCACCCGCCCCATTATCGCAAGCGAAGCGCAGATAAATGTGTTGGCGCTACGACCACCATACATCCCTTTGCTCTTTCTGCCCCTGCCTCTTTCCCTCGCTCCCTTATCAGAGAGAGGAGGAGGAGGAGAGGGGGGAGGGGGGGGTGAGAGGTGGGGGTGGGGGGGGTTGGAGGTAAAGAGCGGCGAGCGGCGAGCAGAGCAGCTTCCAACGTCAGAGGCGTCACCTGGGATTATGAAGGAGACGTCAATCAAACGCATCTTTCGCCGCCTGCTTGTTTCCTTCGCCCCCCTCCCCCTCCCCCTCCTCTCTCACCTCTGGAATGAAGGGCCCCCTCCACCATAACGCTAACTCAACAGGCCGTCCAGATAAAGGAGCAGTACGTACATGTCCTGCCGTTGATGGACACAGATATTTACTGGAGGAGCTGAAGGGAAAACCTCTCTCCTTCCTCCTTCCTCCTCCTCCTCATTCCCTGCATTACTCTCCGAGTTGCTTTCAATCAGTCTCCACACATTCCTATCACCCCCTCCCTCCCTCCCTCCCTCCCTCCCCTTCTCCTCTCTCCATCTTCCACTGCACATTTCAGTGGGAGCTCTATTGTCTGCTAGAGAGAGGGGGGGGGGAGGGGGGCATGCTGCTGCTGGCTCTTATCTGGGGGCCGTTGGCGGCACATCTGTAGATGCTATCGCTGGCCCTGCTGTTGCTCTGTTTATGCTTCGGCCCTGCGAGCGGAGCGGTGCAGCTCGTGGGGAAAATGAGATGGAGGATGGGGCAAGAAGAAGAAGAAGAAGAAGAAGAAGAAGAAGAAGAAGAAGACTGAGCGTCTTCCTCTCTGCAGAAACGACACTGCAGAAAACCAGAGCTCAGCGGGGCAGCGTTCACTCTAAATGCTGTTTTCTAACCAACTTTAAAACCATTAAGGATATCTCCATTTATTTATATATTAAAGAAAATTATTTTCATTATTGCACAATAATGAAAAAAACACACCATTTTCCACAAACACCCCCTTTACTTTCCCATCGGGCTAGGAGGAAGGAAACTCAAATGTGTCAAACAGCAGTGAGCAGACTTATTCCTGAGCATAATTTAGTGCTTATCTTTAAAAACAGTGCGTGGGTGTCTGCTTCAAATTATAGCCCTATGAAGCTGAGGTAGAACAAAAAAACACAAAAAAACATTTTCTGCACCAGTGAGTGTAGAAGTGAGCTGAGGATTGTTAAAGAATCTGCACACAGTCACATTAAGGGTATGGAGGCAGTTTGTGGCGCGTTACTGTTGTTGTTGGTGGTGAAAACGTGCAGCAGACACAATGAGGCGACCAAGCTGCACAAAGGAGCTGCTTGACTCCTGAACTTAAAGGGCAATTCCGCGCAAATTCATCTCGGGGCTGTATGTTCCTATCATTTCAGGTCTAAAAGAAGGAATCTGAAGATTTTAAGTTTAATGTCTCCTGTTTTGCGGTAGTTGTGTCTGTCCCCAACATGCACCGAGAAGTTTATTTATGGGACAAGCCGACATGTTTGTAAAACTAGATCTAATTCAAAGTCCACAGACCCAGTTGCCGTGCTCGTGTGTTCAGATGGCTCCTCAAAACATGCACCAAAAAGAAAAAAAAACTTTATTTTGACTACAAGCTGTCTGTGGGAAAAAAATGCGGCTTTGAGGGATGTAAACAGCCTAAGCAGCAGAACTTGCATCCGCATTCCTTCTTTTAGACCAGTGGTTCTCAACGTGGGGTCTGGGGACCCCCAGGGGTCCTTGGGAGAGTTCAAGGGGGTCCCCAACTTTTTCTTGAAATTCTACCACTTTTTTTGTTTTGATAATTTAAAAAAAGTTTGAGAATTTCAATGTTTTTCTTTTGAGAATTTAATATTTTTTTTTTTTAGATTTTTTTTTTGAGAATTTCAATTTTTTTGAGAATTAAAAAAAAAAATGTTTTGAGAATTATTTTTTTTTTTGAGAATTTCTAAAAAAAATATTTTGAGAATAAATTTTTTTTTTGTTTCATAAATTTCACAGTAATTTTCTAATTTTTTTTGAAATTTCTAAGAATTTCTAAAAAAAAATTGAGAATTAAAAAAACATTTTTTTGAGAATTATTTTTTTGAGAAAAAAAAAAGTTGATTTTCTACAAAAAAGTGGTAACACTTTTTTTTTAGAAAATCAACTTTTTTTTTTTTTTTTACCACTTCTTACAAATGTATTTGTACCACTTTTTTACAGAAATGTCTCTATAATATTTATAATATTTCAAAATATTTCCAAAAGTTCACGCCATTGGCCCAAATTTGAATGTACAATTTTTTTTTTACATTATCCAGTCTCAGAACAAGTATTTCTGGTGTCTGCTTAAAAAAATTGTCCAATGGGGGTCCATGATCTAATTTGTGTCAATTTAGGGGTCCTTAATGTAAACAAGGTTGAGAACCACTGTTTTAGACCTAAAATAATAGGAACATACAGCCTGAGTTGAATTTGCCCGGAATTGTCCTTTAAAGGGAATCGACTTTCAAAGTGCTGAAAATCTATAGAGAGACAGACGGTGATGAACCACCGCTCTCACCATGAGACTCCTAATAGGCCCTCAGTGTGTGAGCGCCGTGCGTGCCCACGTATAGGCTGACACGTGCACGGTTATGGAGGCGGCAGCAGCAGATGTTTCTGGAGACGCAGATGTCTGGTGCAGGGCGATGATGTCACTCAGCATCGGCGTGGGCATTTGTTATTGTTTACCTCGTCAGGAGACGTGATGATGTGGTAAATTAAACCACCATACCAACACACACACACACACAAACAAAAAAACAAACTCTGGCACATCACGGTGACAGGTTCAGGTTTAACGAAGGAAATGACAGATCATTAGAGAATTTAAGAGAAAACACGACAGGAAAGATTAAAAAGCTGTTGTGAAAAACTCAGCTATAGCTAATTAGTTGGAAAATAAGCTGATTGATAAACAGCTGATTGATTGTGCCTGTCATGAGTGCTAAATAATAATTTGAAAAAATCTCATTTCCATACACATATATGCATGTAAATATCTTTCTGAAATGCTTCAGTGAGTCTCAGTAGCAGGCCGAGCACAGCCACACCAATTCCAGCTGGGGATCCTACTACATGATGAGAAGACCGATCTCTCCATGTACACATGAAACACTCGGTTTCAAAGTTCATTAGCCGTGACTGGGAAGATGCAGATGCTGTGTATAATTCAGAATAAACAAACATAGACATCAAAAACTAGGAGAGAACACGGCGTACATGTTGAATAGGCTTCGGGGGGGATGATGGAGTGTGCAGTTTTTCATACCCTCAGTGGGCAATTCTTTAAACACCACTAACAGCCAGACTGTTTATTTATTGTGCTTAATTACATTTGCAAATATGAAATGGATATATTAACTGAGGGTGAATGTGCAGCAGCAGCAGCAGCAGCAGCAGCAGCAGCGGTGGGGTTTTTTAATCCAAAAAGAGCTCACAGAGGAAAACTAAACAAGAGGTGCAGAAATGATTCCATCAGGAATAGTGACAATGAAGGCAATCTAATCAATCACTCAACCCTAATGGAAAAGGATGCAACAGATCTCCACAACACCTGGACGGCCCTGACAGTGTGGCATTAGTAATTACTCCAGTCCATCTGCAGCGTGCTGCCTTCAAAGAGAGCAGCTGCTACGCCGAGCGCCTCCAAACAACATCAACCTCTGATGAGTCTTAATTGTATATGTGGGACTTCATGCGCCTCTCTATCTCTAAAACATCCAGAGGAAGGTTTCTGTCTGCACCGGAGGAATCTTTGTTCCACTCATACAAACTGCCATATTTCCAAGCTTTAAAGTGACACGTCAACATTATTTTTTCTTCATATCTTCATATCTCACTCCCGAGTCCATGACCAGCAGATAGACTCCATCCTTTCCACTGCGCGTGCAGTAACAAGGGAGATAGAGCTGTATCACCTGTAATTAGCTTAGCTCAAACACTGGAAGTGTATGGGTAGTGTTAGCCTTAGCTTAGCTCAAACACTGGAAGTGTATGGGTAGTGTTAGCCTGCCTCCTACCTGAGCTGAAATCAGCATCAGAAGCTGATTTCATTTTAGCTCTAAACTCTGTAAATATATCACTTTATCAACATTTCAAACATGTTTAGGTGAGAAAGTATCCGTTTAGATCAGCAGTGTGTCGTTAATTTGTCTAAATACCAGCTGTTTACAGTTTTGTTAAGATGAATTCAGCGCTACTCAAGCTAGCCGTTGTGACCAACGCACTTCCGGTTACTTTCACAAAATAAAACACCCGTTGCCCTTTACATACAGAAAACCATGATGATACAATTTGTGCTTTTACTTTGAAACAGGAAGCTAACCTACCCTCGATGTAGCTAGCTTGAACCAAAATAAACCGTCTTTGCTTGAACCCTCCATTTTGACCGATCTCGTCCCGTTAGCGGCATTTGACCGCTCAAGATGCCTTACCGGAGAGTTTTGTCAGCTCTGAGACGAAGATCGGTCCGTTTAGAGTTGATGAAGAGTTTCTATGATGACTTTAGGTGGAGGCAGGCTAACACTACCCATACACTTCCAGTGTTTGAGCTAAGCTAACTATGGGCGATACGGCTCTATCTCCCTTGTTACTGCACACACAGTAGAAAGGATGGAGTCTATCTGCTGGTCATGGACTCGGGAGTGAGGCAAGACATGTAAAAAAAAAAAATAATAATAATAATGTTGGTGTATCTCTTTAAGAGCAATCTCCTTCACCTCGAAAGAGATTTAATACACATATCCAGAACATCAAAGACGAATTCCTTGACGCAATAGCTGCATGGAGATGTGCATGTGGTTGTAATGTTGCGGGAATTGAAAGCAGAGTGTTAAAAATGCAGCGCTGAGCTGAGGTGAGGTGCACGGAGGCTGACAGGTGAGGTGGAGGGAGGATAAAAGGAAATGGGTTGGAAGTGTGTAGAGTGGAAGACATGTTGCTGTGTTGCTGTTTGGCCTCTCCTTCCTGGATGTGTACGCGCGTGTGTGTGTGTCTATGAATAAGCATCAGCAGAGATACTCATCACTGACCTTGGAGCACAAGTTATTCTAGGGATCAGAAGAATGGACACACACACACACAGCATCCCCTACAGCAGGATGCAGCCAGTTGTATAAAAGACAATTCCATAATACTCCACATCAACCCAAACAGCAGGGAGCCACCACTGAAACACTGCAGCCTGTTGTTTTCCTACTTCTTTCTTTTCAAATCATCAATCAAGCCTCATCAGACTCAACCTCAGTGTGTCAAACGTCTCCACGCTGCATGTGCACGTTCACACGTTCACAACGCCTGAATCTGACACCTCCACAGCTTGTATCCACCAGTCAAAAAAATAAAAAAAATAAGCTGTGAAGGCGCTGCATGCATGGTGCGGAGAGGAGAAGAGAGGAGGTCTGAACCCCCCCTCCCTCCCCTGGGCCCTTCCACACAGAGTTCAGGGCAGCTCGGTCCAGGGAGGATCCGCTCCGAGTCCACACTCCACTCATCATCCTGGTTTCTCCTGCGTTCCCCTGCAGAGCCCCGATTGCTCACCGAAGTGACATATTCCTTCCTCGCTCACTCGCTCTCCACCTTCCTTGTTTATCACACTCTGCATTTTCACACTTCGCTCTTGCTCGCACAAGCCTCCTCGCCTGCATCACACATGTCATGCCCTGTGCACATGAAGACAGAGTCTGTGTTCACGCAGGCTTCAACAGGCTCCAGCAGCTCTCCAAACATTTTCATTGCCGATGAAAAACACGTACGGCGCCCCATTCTTTTTTTTTCCACCAGCTTTTTTTTATTTTCATCTCTGCAATGCATAGGAATACTTGGCAAGCAGCATCCATCCATCCATCCTGCACCCTCTAAACCCCCCTTTCACCCTCTTATGTGGGTCTAAGTGGAGCTGTGTGAGGAATGCAGGCTGTCTTTCTGTGGACTAAAAGAAACTAAATGAATGCAAATGAAGTTACCATTAAGGACTGTCAAGTAAAAAATGTGGATGTTCCTGCATGGGTAAAATCCTATTTCCTACAAAAGACCAAATATCAATGCATCTACTATAATTAAGAGAAATGGAGGGGGGATAAACGATGGTGTATTTATTTATTTTTTTGCCCCAGCATAAAAAAAGCTTCTTTTTTTTTAGTGAAATCCAGTCAGCTGGAAGACAGAGCGTGGAATATGAGCTGAGTGCAAGCAGACATGCTTTTAAAGGTGTCACCTCTCACACCGTGATCTTGCCCCTTTCAGCCCCACCCACCCCTTTTCCGCTGCCATCATAATACCACCCGTGCTTATGGAAAACCTGCTCGGATGGTGCAAAAGAAAGAAAGAGAAAAAAAAGTCAATCCATAAATAAAACTGGTCTCTGAAGCATAAAAAAAAAATCCAAGATGCTCACCAACTGAGCACTTTGCACTTTTCTTCAGCTCACTCCATCTGTGCCCGTGGTGAGGCGTTACTTCTTTCGGTGCAGAATATGCAATGAAACACTCATGGTTATTGCACCATATTTCTGCCTCCTCAGCACAAGCCAACTGGAGTAAAATATGCATTTCAAACATATTTTATTTACATCTAAAGTGGCAAAATCAAATCCCTATTCTGTCACCCTGATATCAGAGTTTTTCTTGCAAAAACAACATCCACAATATTTCAAAGGATATCGAATTAAATAATAAGATATGCTCGCCGTCATCTCATGGCGGCGCTTCAGAATCCAACCACAAACACGGGGTCTTGGGGGCAAAGGGGGCTCATGAGAACATCCACATCACAATGATTTTTTTTTTCCTGCAGCTATTCTCTTTCTGAAATCTTTTCATGGAACAGATGTCAAGATAAGTGGCCTTGAATATCAGAAAGTCTACCTAGACCCAGGCGTTCTGAAATAAAAACTTTACCCACTCACTCTCACTTTTTCTGCCCACCCCTCGAGTCTGGTGAATACAGAGGTACATTTGAAGAGATTTCCCTCAGGCATGCAGAGCCATCCAAAAAAAATTGCGAGTGTCAACTCTCTTTCAGGGTTCAAAAGCCCTATGAAGCCCAATTTAGCTTTGAAACATGGGGACTTTTTAATGTTAAAAACCCCAAAACTGCCTCATGCTTGCTCACTCAGACGGGTATTGGGAGATGAAAGGGGCCGATGTGGATGAGCACGCCGGTCCATAACAACGTAGTTATTTCTATCTATAGAAGCACAAGGAGAGAGGCACGGCCAGTGAATGTCAATGAGAGCGGGTGAGAGAGGTGATAAACAAAGTGCAGTTGAGCCTCTTTTTATGCAGATTGAGAGAAGCTGTGGGAGTGATGGATTGTCTGCCACAAAAACTTTCCAAGAAGTTAAACTCCCTGCACAAGACAGCTATTTTGTGAACATACTGTTCCGTGCAGATCAACCACGAGAGGTCTACATCAGGAGAACTCACTTCATACAGTAGCATCTGAACATTTACTTGTGGACAGTGGCTAAAGTGCCCTTTAGGAGCCTAAATGCAGGGAGGGGCAAAGGCCTTTTGGAGCCTAAATGCGTGCTAAAGGGCCTTCTAGGAGCCTAAATGCGTGCTAAAGTGCCTTTTGGAGCCTAAATGTGTGCTAAAGTCAGCTCTAGGAGCCTAAATGCGTGCTAAAGTGTCCTCTTGGTGCCTAAATGCGTGCTAAAGTGTCCTCTTGGTGCCTAAACGTGTGCTAAAGGGCGCTCTAGGAGCCTAAATGTGTGCTAAAGTGCCCTCTTGGAGCATAAATGCGTGCTAAAGGGCCCTCTAGGAGCCTAAATGCGTGCTAAAGTGTTCTCTCGGAGCCTAAATACGTGCGAAAGTGTCCTCTTGGTGCCTAAATGCGTGCTAAAGTGCCCTCTAGGAGCCTAAATGTGTGCTAAAGTGCCCTCTAGGAGCCTAAATGCGTGCTAAAGTGCCCTCTAGGAGCCTAAATGCGTGCTAAAGTGCCTTTTGGAGCCTAACTGTGTGCTGAAGTGTCCTCTTGGTGCCTAAACGTGTGCTAAAGTGCCCTCTTGGAGCCTAAATGCGTGCTAAAGTGCCCTCTTGGAGCCTATATGCGTGCTAAAGTGCCCTCTAGGAGCCAAAACATGTGCTTAAGTGTCCTCTAGGAGCCTACATGCGTGCTAAAGTGTCCTCTTGGAGCCTAAATGCGTGCTAAAGGGCCCTCTAGGAGCCTAAATGCGTGCTAAAGTGTCCTCTTGGAGCCTAAATGTGTGCTAAAGTGTCCTCTAGGAGCCTAAATGCGTGCTAAAGTACCCTCTACAAGCCAAAATGTGTGCTAAAGTGCCCTCTAGGAGCCTAAATGTGTGCTAAAGTGCCCTCTAGAAGCCTAAATGTGTGCTAAAGTGCCCTCTAGGAGCAAAACAGATGCTTGTGCCCTCTTCAGTGGCGAGGATGCACTATATGTGCCCTTTTTTTCCCCTTTTCACCCCTGCCCTTCAAAAAGTGTGCACGCCACTGCTTGTGGAAAAGTACCAGAAGTGACAAAACGAGCCTGTAAAAATGAAGCTTCTTTTCCCTATGAGTAATTGTAATTGGCATTCATTCCTGAACAAAACACTGTTTACCCACCTATCCCCAAATTAAATACATCTAAACTTGTGAATGAAGTCAGAATGGTCGGAGGTATTTGTTTGTTAAGTTTTGCTTGCCGCAGTGGAAACTAAGTCTCCTTCGGGGCATCTGTTCCAGCCTGGTGTTCTTTTTTAATGCAGAGCTACTCGTTTAGAGAATGGTACATTCCAGTTTCCTGCCAGAAAACACAAGAACACAAGCATCATTACCATGCAATTGTGCTCAGGACTGTGAATAACAAGAAACCCAGGCCCTGTAGACAGGAAAGTTTGTGGGAGCAGTGAATCACGGACTAATGGCTCGATTCAGAAGTATTGCAAGTTGCAGCTCCCTAATTTCGACTTGTTAGAAATGATGCGTCTGTGTCTTTAAGTCCTGGTTGTTTACTCCACTTGATTGTTGTGAAGGACTGCTGGGAGTGCTATTTCACATGATCAACAGCACATTTGAAAAAAACTGCTTAATTTACTGCACCGCTTTAGCGAAATGTTAGAAGAGTGTCAAGTTGGAGGCTTTGATAGAGTAAATCCCACACACACACACAACTGTAGCCGGTGAGGGGTAATTCAAAATTGCATGAGACCCAAAAATTATGCTACTCATGTACAAGTAGATATTTAGAGCAGATGGTGGCAAGACATCTATAAAAGACAAAACACTCTATCTGATTAACATGTCATGCTAGCAGCCAAACTCTCACTGATGCCACGACTGTTTTCCTTTGGGTCTGAAGTGAAAACGAGAGCGTTTAAGGAACTCTGTGAGGTCTGCGTGGAAAGCCTTGAGCAGGAAAGAATCGTAAGTGAAGTGCAGATGCCTGGCACATACTGGATGTACATCGGTGAATGGAGGTTCAGATTGTGTGGAGGTGAGGGGGTGGGGGGGGCAGCAGCGGCCTTGAAAACACAGTGGAGAAGAGCAAGCTATGGAAGTCATTATGCACAGAGAGTTTATCTTCATCTGCTGACTGCAGCAGTCAATTATCACTCTCATTAATTCGCAGCCGCCACAGCATGGGAGCAGAAACCCGGCTGAAAACGGCCCGAGTTCAATGGGACAGTAGCCGACGCTTGAATTTGAAATTCTAAATACGATGTCTCCTGGTGTTTGGAGGTTTTTTTTTTCTTCAAATATTCTCCAAGCAGCAGCAGCAGCACAGAAGCTGGCACAGACAAACTCCATCTGAATCTTAAAAATCTAGGCTATAAAGACATGTTTGCCCCCACTTGCAACAGTTAAGTCTTCATTAAATGCAAACCAAATCCATTTTCTCTGTGCATCCACTTAGCTTGTACCGGTGAAGACACTCTGAAAGGAGAATTCTGGTCATTACAGCTCCAGGTCCCCGAGTTTCCCATAGGAAAAGAAAAATCCATGCAGCCAGGACCGAGCTAGCTCCTGCTAGCTGCTAGCTCTCCTCCTGCTAGCTGCTAGCTCTCCTCCTGCTAGCTGCTAGCTCTCCTCCTGCTAGCTGCTAGCTCTCCTCCTGCTAGCTGCTAGCTCTCCTCCTTCTAGCTGCTAGCTCTTCTCCTGCTAGCTGCTAGCTCCTCCTTCTAGCTGCTAGCTCTCCTCCTGTTAGCTGCTAGCTCTCCTCCTTCTAGCTGCTAGCTCTCCTCCTGCTAGCTGCTAGCTCCTCCTTCTAGCTGCTAGCTCTCCTCCTGTTAGCTGCTAGCTCTCCTCCTTCTAGCTGCTAACTCTCCTCCTGCTAGCAGCTAGCTTTCCTCCTTCTAGCTGCTAGCTCTCCTCCTTCTAGCTGCTAGCCCTCCTCCTGCTAGCTGCTAGCTTTCCTCCTGCTAGCTGCTAGCTCTCCTCCTGCTAGCTGAGCTACACTGCAGTTAAACAGTTAAGTAATGGGGCAGAACTTTAAAACCGTGACTTTGGCCTATATTAGGCTCAAAATATCACTACACATGCTTTGCAACATCCACCAGTGCCTTAGCATACCACACAACACTGACTGTGCAGTGCTACATGTGTGTTTTTGTCACGTACCATGTTCATGCTGCTTCCTCGGTAGACCTGACTAGTCGACTGTCGAGCTCTGGACTGTTTCCATCTGTATAATATACTATATAATTAACACACAAGACCATCAAATTGAAAATGTTCCTATAAAAAAAATGGAATTCTCCTTTAATTAGGCCTCCACCTGATTACATAGGACAACTTTTATATTCACCTTCACAACAAAGTATCCCATTGAGTTTGATACATTGTCCTTCATGACAATTCTCCACTGAACAGAGAGCGTGGCAGGAAGCAAAGCCGGCGTGGAGGCCGCTAACCTGCGTCGGTGCTCGGCTTTTAATTCACAATCAGAATAAAAGCTCCTGTTGAAAGATGACATGTCACACACACAGTGGGAGAATAGGAGAAAACATACAAAGACAATTAAACGCCTGGGCGTATGTTCCCACGCACACGCACGCACGCACACACAGAGAAACACACACCAGGCAGGCGCTGAGGTGTCTGGAGAGCAGAGATAGGGCCGTCTCCATCAGCCTCTCCACCTACCCACAGGACCTCATCAGTCAGTGAATACACGGAAAATGGAGGCTGTCATCTACCTTCAGCCCGACAGACTCCCTGCCGACAATTTTCTCCTGCCGTGCTCCAGAGAGAGGGAAAAAAAGATGGATCTTCCCTACAGCTCCATCCTCAACCAAAGTTCTCCACATCATATTTTCTCAGCCGAGCTGTTTCTCTCCTTTACAGCCTCATCTTAGCGCCTGGATACAACAGCTCAAACACACTTTTCTTCCCCCTTCTTTTTTTTTTTTAACTTGTATTTCAGCTCTTTTCCTCTTTCACTTGTGCCCCAAGGTTAACTGAATGTTTTCATTTTCAGCGCAGCATATGATTCATGTGGCTCAGTAAGAAGTGCAGGGTTTGCAGCCGCAGCAGCAGCCTCAGCCTCCCCTATCTTGTCTTGTCGCCTTCCATCCCTCCTCATGTGTTGCCACAGACACATGGAAATTGGGGTAATGGAACATCGTCGTGACCCTGACCCCGCTTCCGGGTCACAGCCATTCGTCATGGCAACGACCCCGGCTCTCAGCAGTAAGGCAGCACATAATTGGCCATGAGGAGGAGGGAGAGGGCGTCTGCACCTACATGCAGACTGTGTGATAAGGCAACGTCGTCTACACCTACGTGCATGATGTTAAAACAATGCCTCCTTTTATAAAGTAACAACATATTTTCTAGTTTTTTGGGGTCAGTTCCACATCTGCATCTGGAATGCAAAAAATTACCGTCTGGCTTTCCTTTTCCTGTTTGACCTGGCAAAGAACAAAAATGTCTATTGCACTAATCATTTGGTGGCGAGTAGGACAGACGGCTGAGTTACAACGCGTTCTCTCAGTGCTTCAAACTTCCATACATCTCCTGCTTTCCACCATCAGTCACACTATAATATCAAAGGCTCCATCACGTAGTTGTTTAGGCAGTTTGTTGAGTGGCAGGTCCAAGGATGTAGCCTATCAGATATTGGGAAATTTGGTGCGCATGTGCATTCAGGAACATGTCAACATGTCTAGTATGTGCCTCCAGTTTAACATCGGCAATACATGTAAATATATTCAGTTGGAATCAGCTGTATGAGCATAAACTTTGCTAAATGAGTGACTTGCTAATTAGCAACTTAGCTTTTAGGGATAATGTAGTTTATACAGTTGAGTTTAGTTATTAGCATTAGTTAGCATCGCTGCTTTTCAGTAGTAGTAATGTCTTGTGTTTGTGTTCAGATGTTTGTTCTGTTTTACTGTGAAACCACCAGCACATGGTTACACAGCCTAGAAAGTAGTTTATTAAAGTGGACTACAAGTAGCCTATACTCATTTTATACTAAAACTGAGGCAGTATACTTGGAAGTGTACTTTTAAAAACTTAAAATTACCTGTAAAGTATACTCTAATAAACTAAAATGTGGACTAGAAGTATACTGTATACTAAGTACACTAGAGTAGAGTGTACTTGCTGTAGCCTATACTTGAAAGTGTACTTTTGTAAACTTAAATTGAGCTTACAAAGTACACTTCAATAAACTAAAATGTGGACTAAAAGCATATACTTAGTACACTAGGAGTATATAGACAAGTGTACTTGTTGTATACTTGAAAGTGTACTTTTATAAACTGAAAATGACCTATAAAGTATACTTTAATAAACTAAAATTAGGATTAGAAATATATACTTAGTACACTATGAGTAGCCTATATAGATGAGTGTACTTGGGAGTAAAGTGTACTATACTTTTATAAACTTAAAATGTTCCAATTTAGTCAGAAGAAGCGTATACCTTCTAATATGCTACAAGTACATGGTCCATAGTATACTTGCTATACTTATACTCAAGCATACTTCATAAAATGAACTTCAAGTATAGTACTTCTTTCTAAGGGTAGCTACTGCCAACCAGCCACAGCTACACTCAGTGTTATCACCTTATAACATGTAGTCGACTGTCACAACTTACTTATTGAAGGCTAAACAAGTACAACGCAGCTATTTGTGCAGAGCTGAGTTGTGCTGGAGTGGCTGTGATGCAGATCAAATGACTACATTACATCCATGCAGAGACACCTGTATTGTGCGACATGCTGTATAAGCATTTATAAAAACAGCTTTGCTATGTTGTGTTAAAGTTATTCATACGCAGCGACCTCACTGTGCTCGAGCGGAATATCACCAGTGTCTTTTTAAAAAACACATTAACTGCGTCAAACTGCAGCTAATGTCTGGAGAGGAGTGTTTTATTGAAGCAGGTTTGGGTGCAAATTGTGAATTTATTACTGTGAATGACAAGTGAAAGCAGCACAACGAGGGCACAGTTAAGACCGACATGCATCGCACACACTGACAAACTAAAGATTACATTTTTTTTTAGGGGAAAACAATGACATGGTTGATGTGTTTCTTTCGGGGGGTTCCTTCGAGAACGAGGGAGATGTTTTTGTGTTGTTTTAGAGATTTATTACTGTTTGTTTGCCATTTTGGCAGCGCACGGCTCGGGTGCCGCCACGGTGGAACAGCAAAATGGGTGTGAGTGAGTGAGTGTGTGAGTCTGTGTGTGTTTGTGCCACTGGTCCTGGTGCTGCCAGAGCAGTGGAGGGGACGGAGAGGATAGTAAAGAGAAAATGGTGGATTGAGAGAGTAGTAAAGAAGGTGAGAAAAGAAAAGAAAGGACAGGAGGTTGGTTCAGTGAAAGCAAGGACAACATGTTAGAGACAAAGGAGGAGGAGAGAGAAAGACAGAGTAGTAGTTGTGGTGAAAAGCTCCAGTGAATGAGTGGGATGAATGAACACGGCTCTGTCTCCTCAGCTAAAGAGAACAGAGGCTTGTGAATGGGCAGACTCCATCTGATTGGACTCTATCTGAAAACAGATCAGTCTCTCAGATAACGCTTTGGTTTGCCCTCGTTTGTGTGTGCGTGTCTGTGTTCTCAACAGGTTCAGTCTTAGAGCTGCAACAGAAAATGACATTGCAACTAAAAATTAGACCAATTAATTGGACAAAAACAATGGATATACAACAGAGAATGCATTATACACATTTCTGGTCAAGGACTACAATCTGAGCATGGACGATAGAGGCGTCAAAGGAACTGGATGTGACGTCTGGAGTATTACATTAAGTCTGAGTTTGGGGGAATTTGGGAGGATTACATAACAGGTGGTGCACTGATGAATTGCAAAGGATGACGGAGAGTGTCCTGCTGCAGCTGGTGGATGTCGCCTCGACCCACAGCTGCTTTACAACAGGTACAACAGGCTTCTTTATTTATCATCTTTCCATTCAGAGATTTAATGCAAGTTTTTATGGTAAAATCTCCTGCGTTGACACAACTTTATCATAGTTTGGAAAATGCACTACTTTTGTTAACAGCAGCTCATCTGTCAACATGTAATTTCTAATATTTTATCTCTAGGTTTTTTTCCATCATCATCATTTGCATTGTTCATGCAAGTATGTTGTTGTAACTTGCACTTATATCAAATGCATGGATCATTTGAATTGCATTGTTTTGAAATTATCACTATCATCTGATGCACATACAACTCGGATTTTAAGATGCATAATGCCTTCAGTGAACTATATGTAGAATATCGCAATATATCATAAAATTTGGATATTGCAATATCGTATCGTATCGTGACTCAAGTATCGTGATGCGTATCGTATCGTGAGGTCCTTGGCAACACCCACTCCTAGATTGCAGTATTATTTGCATAAAGCTTGAAGTGGTGCGTTCACTTAAGTTCACGTAAACCCACTGGTAAGAATGTATTTCTGAGGAAGTCACAAGGTGATTCATAGAAGAGGGAACGCCTACGCTGAGCTACATTCACCTACGCTAAATCCTAACTGTACGGAACGTCAACAACACATGCATTCATGTTTGCATTTGCTTTGTGCTCATCTTTGTCAAGAATCTGATTAGTCAGGCTGAATGTGCACTTCTGTTCACGAGGCATTTACAGGAAACCTTGCACACCATACAGTAGCAACCTCGGTGCAAGTGGGTGATTATTACTGTGATTATGTGTTTGCCAAAAGAATGTTCTTACTTTCCATGACATGCATTTAATGTCATTAAAGACATAATACTTCAGGAACTGTGAAGATGCCAACTTCATTAATCCACTACATGCACAACAAAGCGTCTCCGGCTATATACCATAATGGGCTTGCACTGCAATAGTGACGAAATCATCCTTTTCCAACCCCCCTCCATCCCCCCCTTTAAAAAAAAGAGAAGAAAATACATCAAAAAAAGGATTAAAGATTCTGCCAACACCCCTAAATCCTTCAAAGGGCGTCCAACTCTATCAAAGGATGAGCACGCTTAAATACGAGGCGACACACATGACACATGAGTGTTGCTGTTCATTTGACTGTTTCTACAACTACGGGTTTGGGAGAAATTAGATTTCAGTGAAACGTGATATCAAAGCCACATGATAAGTGGCTTTGCTTATCTTTATAGACCACAGTAGCCGAAAGGTGAGAGCAAGGAGAAGAAAAAAAAACAGATAGAGAAGAAAGAGAGGTAAACTAAAACAAAAAGCTGATACATTTCAATAGATAAGTGAGAGGAAGACAAACAAAGAGAATTCAAAAAGAAAAGGCTAAATGAATTCTCCATTTTCTTATTTTGGAGGTTTCCGTATTAAGTGGCAGTGAGGTGGAGCTCCCCTCCCGGAGGGCTGAGCTCGGAGCGCCGCCGGGCGGAGGGAGGGAGGGAGGGAGGGAGGGACGGCTGTGTGGGAGAGCAGCAGACAGTTAAGACGGGATTTCTCATTACTCGCGTCTCGCTCCGTGTCCCGGCTATCACCGCTGTAAACCGCCTCGCTCGCTCTCTTGCCCTATAATTTTTTCTCCCCCTCCTTTTCTCCAACAGAGACTCCGACTGAATACATAAGACTGAGGCTACAAGGCCACGCTCCCTCCTCCCTCCTCCTCCTCCTCCCTCCTCCCTCTCTCCCTTCCAGCCTGCTCGTCGTGTTTCCACAGTATCTGAACAGAGCGAGGCAGACTGGATGACAGAGCAGGAAGAAGAAGGAAAAAAACACCACATGGCAGAGGGGGGATGTTCGCATGTGCACATGGACGTGACTTCAAAGCTGAGCAATCTGGATAACAATGATTGTCCTAAATGACAGTTAGCAGCGTACGGCGTGGTGGTGGTTGTACCATCAAAGAGCATAAAAAGGTGGAGTCGTCTGGTTGGAGCGAGTGGAATAAGCTCAAAAATTCACTGCAAAATGTGACGCCGTGGATTGAAATGATGATTTTCTTCTATTAATGATTTAATCGCCCTTATTTGTGTCACAAGTTCCAATCACAGTGGTTTCCAGTTCAGCAGGAAAATAACCACCAATGATTCAATGCACTATGATGTGATAGGATGCAGTGATGAAGGAAGATGTGTTACAACCAGTGTGTGGTTTCACACAGTCGAGGATTTATCAACGTATCAGTCTGACGCTGCTGCAAAGTGTTAATTCACACACCAGCAGCAAATAAATGGATTAAACAACAAAAGCTACTCCTGTTGAGTTCAATGTAATCCATAAAAATTAAAGAATCACATGTGTTACTGGTCCATTCGGTGTATGTTCTGTATTTATATGTATAAATAAGCACAAACTAAACCTCAGTGCGACAGGAGGAAGGAACTAAATGCAGCATGAAGTGATTTCTTCAGCTTGTTTAAATGTTGTGCGACATTTCTCACGCACTCAGGATGTTTCTATGACCTGGATTACTGCAGCATATTTTAGCCTCATTACACCTACTCCCAAAACATGAGTTGGCGTTTCCATGGATCCCGTCCCGCTCTATGAATCATAACGACTAGAAATACATTCTGTGCACATGTGAAAGCTGAGCAGAGAGTCGGGCTGGGGCCGAGCATCGCTTCTTTTATGGCACCGACCGAAATGCTCTGGTCGTATCGAGTATTAAAACAGAACTCGTCTTTCGGTTCCAAGTTTCAGTGATTGGCTGTAACGTTACATGGAGTTGCGGTGTCGTAGGGCGACCGAACGTCCTCTTTTGCCCAGACACGTCCCCTTTTTACGTAATTTTTGCATTTTTCTCAACAAATAAAAAAAACTTTACACTAGAATCCAATCCAATTTAATATATTTTGGTTTTCATGAATATTTTCAAGCTGCAAAATTCCTCTAAATAAAGCGACTGTGAAGTAGTTGTAACATGTGAAGTAGTTGTAACACAGTCAGGGTGAACTACCGTTGAGCCTTAGAAAAATACAACTCACGATTTGTATCGTAATGTGTGATGTCATTTTCTTTTTGTTATCTTTGTGGTATCGAAGAGAGTATCGGAGAGAACCGGTATTGGTATCGAACATTTGTGATTGATAGACAGATGTGAGACAGATGTGAGACGACAGGAGAGACGCAGAGCGCGGCGGCTCTGGTGGCGACGGCAGCCGCGTGTGGAAGTGGAGGCGTTTCCTTGGGAAGAATGAGCTCCACGTCTCGTGGCAATCAATCCCAGATATTAGCCGGGTATTTGTCAGATCTGCTCGCCGCCACGCCAGCCACCCGTGACTCATTCCATCATTACATCTGAGAGGTCGCGCCCGCTCCGCCCCCGCCTGCACTATCATTCCTGGGTCTGCTGGCGGCCTAATGGCCTGCTCGCTCTACACCGCAATTAACCTTTTTATTGGCCACCTGCCAGCCAGCTGCAGATACATCGGTGCTGCTGCACATGTGTGTGTGTGTGTGTAAGGACGACCATAAACGCAATAGCTTAATGCGTTCTGCACTTATACGTGTGTGTGTGGTTGGAGCTTTGTGTGTGTGGATTTCCATGTGTGTGTGTGTCTGCACCTTTAACAGCTGACACATTTCACCTGCTCTGCTCTTTGAGTAGAAAGTGATTGAATCTAACATCCCATCATGGCTGACCCGGTAGATCCCGCTGGCTGCAAGGCTGTCTGATAACACAGAGGAACTAAACAAGTCCCCTCTGCATTATACATCCATGCTGCCGTGGTGACAGCTATTGATGAAGCGCTGGGATGGACTGTCTACTGCAGCCTTTTTCTCTGCACCCAGAGTTACGACGTGGCCGCCGAGCATCAGATTTTGCGACGCCTGCAGCTCTTGACAAAACTCTGACGGGCGTCTTCATGGAACTTTAACGCTGCGCTCGGTGGAACCTCTGGCTCCAGGAGCTGCAGTTGCAGGGTCACGTACTGTAGATGCAGGGACGCTGCAGATCGCCATCGCCACGGGGCGACGGTAAAGCTGCCAAACTGCCGAAGAGAAAGAGGGAATAACCTCCGAAGGGCATGTGCTGCTTATCCGCTACAACAGGAAGGTCTGAGGCTGGCAGCGAATTGTTAGTCCAGTCATTTGAAGCCAAAAAAAGGGTCAACGTTGAACAAACTGCAACAGAATCAAACTCAACTGGTTTTGTCTCCTCAACATGTCCTGAATGAGGGAAAAAAAGCCCTGAAGAATCCCATTAGGGGAAAGTTTAGAAAAAGACCCAAATATAGTCCATTCATACGCCTATTAAGTAAATTTTTAACCTTTAGATATCTCCATGAAAATTACTGAGTTGATTACTGACATTAAGACAAACAAAAAATGTATTACAAGTTTTCTGAAATTCTTTGTTAACATGAGCAAATTTGCATAAATTTGCATAAATTCCACCGTTTTGACGGCTGGTGCTGTGGTGGAACCAGCATGAAAACTGGAATTTTTACTACAACTCCACAAGAAAGAATATTTATTAATGCTTTAACTAATGCTTAATAGTGTGTACTTATTATGAAGTGTCCAGCTGTGGCTAGAAAGATTTGAAGATACACACGTACACAATCACACCAGAGCACAATGTCACAAGCTACGTAACGACCACACACACAAAGCAGGACATTAATGATGATCATCATCTGGGTTTATTAGCACTGAGCGTGTGCTAACACACAGTGAAGTGTGTTATTTGCACCAGACTGAGCAGACATCCCTCACAGTGACGAGTCAAGAGAGGAAAATCTTTGCCATCTCTCCAACACAAACTGTATTGCCTCATTAATTTGCGATTCAAAAGCCTATGAAAAGCAACAGAGCCAGACTGTAACTTCACACAGGCACTCGGAGGTATCTCAGAGGCTTAGACTCTTCTATCCCATTGTCAACAAGAGGCCTCTCTCCTCCAGCAAGCGTCTTCAAATCTGGCAGAGCGCCGCTGCAGCGAATGCATTCTGTGCCTCCTCCAGCTGCAAATTGAATTTCAGAGCACGGCTTGACTCAAAACACCTAATAATCCCATGTCACTTACTGTTCCCCAGCCCAACAAGGTCACATCGTATAGGAGTAGTGATGAAAAAAATAAAAACACAGAGCACTTTACAAGCATTTATCCAGTAGGGCAACACATTCAGGCTCCAGCAAGGTGAACCAGGAGGAGAGAAGAGAAAGTACAAATGGCCGAGCGATCCAAGGACAAACACAAGCGAGAGCAGCTTTCACACCGACGTGGCATGTGGGTGTGCATTTACAGCAAAGTCGTTTCAAAGAAATCCTTTATGGTGGATAATAACCTGCACGATACAGGAAAAAATCTGTTCAATAATGTTTGATTATGGGATGACAATGTACTTGCAGTGAATAAACCAATTTTGAAATGTGTGTGTGTGTGTGTGTCTGTGTTATATAATCTGGAAACCACTTTTATTTCTCATTTAATGACAAATCCCACGTGAGTATGTTCAATATTAGTGGCTCATAAGACGCTTTAAAGGTGACGCCCTGAGTCGAGCGAAGCTGGGAGAGTTGAGGGAGGTCACTAACAATTACATAAGGGCTTTTTTTCATTTACCCATCAACCACCGCTGTCAGAGCGCCTGAGAGAGGACTCATTATCCAGCACCTGCGTAGGTGGTCGATGCCTTTGCTGATGAAGTGGCTCGACTCTTGTCAAAATTGTCAGAACAAATTTACTACCTCTCATTAAAGGGATAGCTCAACATTTTTGCAAATTGTTCCCATTGCCATAATCCCTATAGTCATAGCAGTAGGTTCGTTACCTTTAATTGTCAGTGCAAGCTGTTTTTAGAACGGCGGAGCAGAGCCGTGAGCTGCTCAGCTACGCAGGCTTTCTGGGTTTCCCTCATCAAACTCATCAAATACACAATCCAAGAGATAACAACAGAACGTTACCAGACAGAGTTGTTTTAGAGGTAAATTCATGCAGAGACTGCTGATAAAAAAACTGTCCCTGATGGGAACGCACATCAGCGATTTTGCATGAATTTCCCTCTAAAAAAACTCTGTGTGGTAACGTTGTGTTATTATCTCATAGCGTGGTGAATGTGCAGGTCACAACTTGTCCACCAGAGTGTTGTGGAGTTGTTGGATTGTGTATTTGATGAGTTTGATGAGGGAAACCAAGAAATCCCATGAGCCTCCGTAGCGTAGCTCTGAGCAGCTCACGGCTCTGCTCCACCGTTCTAAAAATAGCTTGCACCGACAATTAAAGGTAACAAACCTACTGGGCCAGTTTGCCAAAATGTTGAACTATCCCTTTAACTGTGCTGTTTAAGGAGAACTGAACATAACAAGGAGTTGTTGTTGAATCCTGCAGAACTCACCTGCTACAGAGAGCCGCGCCGTTCGGCTGGAGATGGAGCCCAGGTTGTCGATGGTGGCGACGCACTGGTAGGTTCCCTCGTCCGGCTTGTTGTGCTTGGAGTGGACCACGTGGTTGAAGAACAGCGTCCCGTCGGGGAGGATGTGCCGCCTCTCGTCCGAAACCAGGCTCATGAAGGTGCCGTCTTTCTTCCACTCTATCCGCGCCGGCGTGGCCGCGTCGCTGTGGGCCGAGCAGTTGAGCAACGCCGCGCCGCCCCTGACGGCCAGCGTGTCCTGAGGCTCCACCGTGAACCAGAAGGGGATGAAGGGCTGCACTGCTGAACCTAGAGAGTCCAGAGGAGGAAAGACATTAGGCCTGGGCACTTAAAGGTACAGTCTGGAGTTTTGTTCGTTGCAGTTTGTAAACAAAACAGTCAGACTCAGCCCCTTCTCTCGGGCTAAGATCTGTAGCCTCCTGCTAATGCTAGCAGCTATCATGACAACAAAGGACAGGAAATACAGTCCGAAAGAAGCGCCAACAACGGGAGCCTCCGTGTATGTTGTTATGCCGTTGAGCTGGGGAGCCGGTGTTAGCGGCGGATGCTAACCGCTAGCGCTAGCCGACGTTAGCATCAAGCTAGCTCCCCGCAACGGTCCTAATACTTGTTACCAGTGTCGGTAACGGTGGGGAATCGGTCCGCGGCTCCAGCGCTTCACTCAGACTGTATTTATTTGTCTGTGTTGTTGCTGAGAGAGAGACTCAGTAGCATCATATCTACGCTAGCTAGCGCAGCTAACAGCCCTGAGCTACTACTCTGCTGCACGTAGCTTCACCTGAGCTCCGTCATTGGCTGCAGACAAAACACAGACTCTCTCACCATAGATATCTATGCTCTCTCACGACTCAATCGCTCTCCATCCATACACGTCCACGTGCACAACAAAACCTGATTTCATTTGTACAAGTCTAATGTTTATTTTTGGGCTCAAAACTCCAGAATCAACCTTTAACATGGACGCTGGTGTTTCCGAGGACGACCTGAGCCACTCAGCAGCCGTGAGCGATGCGTCACATGGAAATTGTATTAATGTCAAACAACTGATCTATTCCGTGTTCACAGCGGCCGATGATGCTAATGTTGGGATATTATTTACAGCTCGTCTGCTCTGAGTGTAAATCTAAAACCCGCAGCAGATGCTCTCATCTTCAAAGTGCCACCGTGACCTTGTGATGCATAACTTAACACAACAGCGTGAGTAACTGCTCGCACAAACGAGTCCAAATGATTTTTAAGAGAATTAAAATACACGATTGAATACATGAGACGGCGTTCGGAGTTCAGCCACACAACAAGAGGATGTTCTCGACTTCACTGTCACATTTTATATGTCCCTCGCAACAACATCAAATCTGCTATGCTGCAGGACTCCACCAAATGTTCCCGAAGCAAAACATCTCTTTGTTCATTCTTCCTTTTCAGCCGCTGCGCCTCAGTCTGTCCCGGAGACTCCGAGAGGCTTTTCATTACGGAACCACAGGCCCCGCTGGAATTGGACGAGAGGAACTGACAGATTTAACCCAGTCTAGCCTCCACTGGCAAGTTAATATCACGTCTGGCCTTATTCTAAGTAGAGGGAGCAGTGAAAGAGTAAACACATTGGAACACGGTTGCAATTTCCCTTTCCTCCGAGCATAAACGGAAACATTGCACTGACATGGATAGTGCCAAAGTCGGAGTAAGTGCAATTGCTTTGTATTTGTCCTCATCCATTATTCAAGTGCTCCCACCTAAGAGTCGCACAGTGGTATTGTTTAGATAAATAACACCAATTATCAGTTCTGCAGGGATGGGGAGAGCCCGAAAAATAATTAAGGAGGTATGAAGGTATTTTAATAATGCAGCGAATGGAGTGAAATAAGTGTCTGAATGTTAAATGCAGTTTAAAATATGCCTGCTCTCTTCCAAGGAAATGGCACGTCTCCAGGGGAGAGCGAGGGCAGGACGAGATAGAAAGAGAGAAACGGCGAGAGAGGAGAGAGAAGCGACGTCGGTGACTGAGCTATTTAACTACTGGGAGGTAATTTCTCCACCTCGCGGCACCGAGTCCCCGGTGTGAGATCCAAAAGAAGGAAGCGATGTAATGTGTGGCCCATTACGGTGGCAATATGGCTGCTGGTCCTCGGTGCACTTAGTTGACTTGAAAGCGCAAACTATTAGGGAGAAATGCTGCAGGAAATGACTGCATTGAAAAGATATTTCACACTTTTGCATTAGGGAATAAATGTAAGACAACACAAGTAAGCTGTGCAATCATCTCCACACTAACTCCCAGGTGGAGGACGCAGGGAAACGGACGGTGCTGCCATGGAGGCCGGATTGATTCGTAACGTCCCTTTTTTTAGACGTATCTCTTGTCATCTTGTTGACAATCTCTAAAAAGCAGCAGCAACGGTGCCATATTTTATTACCAGAGGCCAAGTTGTTGCTGTTACAACTGAAAAGTTTCCAATACTACCGACAGTAAATGTATAAAGCAGTGCAAAAGAAGATTTCAGGATAGCAAACTTTATTCCATCTGCTGACGCACAACAAGCGCCCAAACATAAAATATTTCATTCTATAAACCCCCCCGAGGCGGAGGTAGATGTGAGATTGGAGCGAATAAACAGCAACGAGGACTAAAATACACCGAAGCTGAAGCAGCTGAGTCCACTCTCTGCTCAAACGCTTTACAAGCAAAAGGAGTGGGTTTAAATGAGAGCGGCGATGGCGCGCAGCTGATTTCAGGAAATCAATAAATTGGGAGCAACAATGTGACAACCAGCAAAACGTACTTTACCGACGGTGTACATGACAGATGGAGAGAGACCAGAGCGGAGGAGCAGAGGGGGGGGAACTCGTCTCTGCTGCACCAGAGGCACCATGGCATGCTTAATCATCTCTGCCTTTACGCTGCTGGAGCAGTGTGTGTGTGTGTGTGTGTGTGTGTGTGTGTGTGGGCTGGGCAGAGCTTCCAGGGCCTGAAGCTCTGGCTCCTCGCCAGTCAAAAGACGGTCTTCAGCGCGCCGCTCTCCATGCGAGGAGCCGGCTGAATGGGGCCTTCAAGGTCCTGCAGCATCCTATCAGAGCCGAGCAGCCGCCTTCAGCAGCTTTTTATCCCCCATCGTAGGAGCTGTGGTGGTGGGGGGGGGGGGGGGCTTAGCTTCAGCTCTATACTGTTGGACAAAATGGCGAACCATCTGCACACACACACACACAACATCCACTGTCAGCAGAGCGAGGGCAGCGGGGGGGAAGATTGGACTGGAGATATTGCAACACTCACGGCTCTGTTCCGCCGTTCTGAAAATAGCTTGCACCGACAATTAAAGGTAACGAACCTACTGCTATGACTATAGGGGTTATGGCAATTTTCCAAAAAAAGTTGCACTATCCCTTTAAGGTAAAAAGAGCTGAGCGGAGTGGACGACTAGAACCTCTGAAACAAGCATGAGCAGTTTAACAAGTCGTCATGAACTCCGTCTGTCCTGTAACGTATTCATCAGTAACACGTCACCTGGGTTTTCCCTCCAAAAATCACCACAAAGTATGAAGTTAATTTCCCGTTAAAAGTTTCGTACAGTTGCGGCTCAGAACACACACGTCCTCCTGCCAGCGTTCATTAGCGCTGAAACACCGCAGGCTTTTAACAACGCAGCTGCACGCTTAAAGAAGGAAGTGTCAGAAACCACATTACAGTGTGGGAAGTCTAATCCATTCAGGCCTGGCGGTGTGGGAGCCCCCCCTCCGTAGCCCCCGTAGCCCCCGTTTGTCTTTGAAAAATAGGAACCTCCATAGCAGGCGACCGGCGGGAAGCAGGGAGCAGAGAGCACGGGGCGAGAAAATGAGCTTGTCTGTTTGATAAGTATGGGCTGTTACCGCTGTCCCAAATCCACTTGGCTCAGCAGTCATAAAAGGTTTGGGAGCCCAGTTTAAGGTCCCAATATGCTGCCCCCCCCCTACCCCCCCACCCCACCTCCCACCCCCAGATGAGAGAGCGACAGAGAGAATGGAGACGTGGAAGTAGAGATGCATTTCCCATCTTGAGCCGGAGCTAAAAGCCAGTTTTCATTGGTTTACAGAGCTCGGTGTCCAGGTGTCGAGGCCGCGCTGCCCTCCAGACTCTCCCTGTTTCACTGGGGAGGGGGGGTCTACATTCTACAGCAGCCAGCGAAGCAAAGTCGCTTCTGAGGAATCGACGATAATAATTCGGCGCAGACACGTCCACAGTTTGCAGCCGATTGGACGGGAAGTCTCTCAATGGCCTCTTTTTAAACGGAGACCCTCCGTTACGGCGGCCATTGTCTTTAATCAGCTGTAAAACACACTAAAAACAACTATTTATCCATGAAAAGGTTGGGTTTGCACTTATGATTTCAGTTTGAACTCTCATTATTGTTCATATTGGTCAAAATTGACCCTAAAACCACAAATATCATCATTTTAACCAGAGCATTTTAGAATTTTGTGATTGTTCCTGACAAAATCGAACAGCCTTGATGCTATAAACTAATGTGATGCTATAAAAACTAATGTCCAGAAGACAAGAGGAAGGTTAAAGGAGTCATCACCTGGTTTTTTACGTATCCAGCCCCCTTGTATCAATTCGCATTAAAAAAAAAAAAAATTTTAATCAAACATTGAAAACAGGTCAGTCCGGATGTGCACTGAGGCACCAGAAGACAAGAGGAAGGTTAAAGGGATAAAGTTCCACGGTGAGGTCACCGTAAAATCAAAATCTCGTGCTTTAGGAAACACCATTGTGTGCTATTCCTGTTCGGAAAGACAAGCGAAAACCGCGCCGCTTTCAAAGTCCAGCTTTTCAGGCAAGTTTCAACTGAGGTCAAACACCAATATGCATGTTTTAACAAGAGAAATTGCGATTTCCGGGTGATGACTCCTTTAAAGGGATAGTTCATCCAAAAATGAAATTTCTACAAAACAAGCTTGAAATATAGACTTATTTAATTTTTTTCAGGACAATTTCTCATGTCAGGGCTTCGATACAAGACGGACATTACATACGAGCAGCATGGAGGTACTTGGATATTTTTTGGTGTGCACGGAAGACTCTGAAACTCCTCCCAGCCTTCAGTCGACATGAGGGCGAGTAGATAGTGAGTGAAATTTCATTTTTGGGTGAACTATTCTTTTAAAGGTGCAACATTCCTGTCTTGACTCAGCTGAGTACGTAAGAGGCTGATGTTTGGAGTCGTATCCCAGAGAAGGCAGTAAAGACGGAGGTGGGGTGGGTGGGGGGGGGGCTGCTCTCCACACAAAGACCCCCTTCTCTCTCCCTATTCTACCCTGGGCGCAGCAGGAAGCCTCCTCCCTCCCTCATTGACTCACTCACCCTCTGAGAGCAGAGCGGCCATATTGACCTGCACTCTGTTTATTGAGCTGCTCTTGAGACAGAGCAGACCACTTCTAGAGAGCTGCTCCCACTTTCTGCAACAAAGAACCTGCTGTCGTGTCGTGTCTGACCTTTTGGGGACGAGGAAATCCTGGACAACCTGAACAGTAAACACACTCCACACACACATTATTATTGTATAACACACACACACACACACACACAACACATGATTTTCAAGCGTAGCTCTGTGCTCCTTAGACTCTGTATCTCTGGATCTCTGAGCTTTAACAGGAAACAACAGGCCAGGAGTAAAAAATCATTAACAGCACCTCCAGGATGAATGGAAACCTTTCACACAGGTAAAGATAGAGGCGGCGGCGAGTGGGGGGGGGGGTCGCTTTGTAATGAACCTGAGCGCTTCATTCACTGAGTTGCTGCCTCTCCGTTATTTCCATCCCTCCACTGTTTGTCCTTCCACCCTCAGCGCCAGACTTGCTTTAATGACACTAATGGAAACGGCCGTCTCTGCTTCCCTCCCACTCTCTCTCTCTCTCTCAGCTCCTCGTCATCCCTCGCTATCTTCCTCTCTTCCTTCAGAAGCCTTCATCCACCTCCCATCTCTCCATTCTCCCACCTAAAGCCCATCTGTCACCGACAAACACCTCAGGGAAATAAGAATGATCCGGAGACCCGACGGTAGAGGGAAGGAAGGAAGGAGGGAGTTTCTGGTGAGCTGTGAAAGACTTTCCTTTATTTGAGGTATAGAAAAAAAAAGAGAGATGTTTCCTGTGTAATCAAAGTACAAGTTCAAAGATTCCATTATGGAGTTAAGGCCGCTCGCTCTCGTCTCGTCCTTTCATTTTACTGAAATTGAAATTCGGGCACTTGACATGAAAAGCAGTACAGATTTGAGCCGAGACACCTGTTGCCGTTCCTGGGTAATAGAAAAGATTAGAGGGCAGATTCATTAACATTACATTAGTGTTTTTAATGTTAACAAAGAAACTCTGCGTCTTAAAGCGACGGCTGAGAGACGCCGCGCTGTCGCTCTGGCTGGAGGGTAAACACTGACAGTCCAACCGCCACAAGCACATAATGAAGCACCAGAGAGAGAGAGAGTAGATGACACACAGCTCTCTTTTCCCATTACTGTCAGAACTCTGTTAAAGGGATAGTTCACCCAAAAATGAAATTATGAGAATACCAGGAGCCGTATACTTTATCTGCGTTACCTCCTTCAGGTACGTCTGGCATCGACTCCTTGAAAGAAGACTTGAGTGTCCACATTAAAGGGATAGTTCACCCAAAAATGAAATTTCCAGGGGGTCGTAGCAGTGCATGTCCATATAATGGTTGCAAATGGACACCAACTGTCTTCGTAACAAAAAGACACACCAAAAAACATCCAAATACCTCTGCTTCCACTACAAAACAAGCTTGAAATAGACTTTTTCAGGACAATTTTGCATTTCAGGGCTTCAATACAAGATGGACATTACATACGAGCAGCATGGAGGTATTTGGATGTTTTTTGGTGTCTTTTTTTATTGCGGAGACAGTTGGTGTCCATTTGCAACCATTACATGGACATGTTCTGCTACGCTGAGACCCTATAACTCAGAGAAGCCACGGAGGACTCTGAAACTTCTCCCAGCGCTTAATCAACAGTAGATAATTTCATTTTTGGGTGAACTATCCCTTTAATGTGGACACTCAAGTCTTCTATTAAGGAGTCGATGGCAGACGTACCCAAAGGAGGCAACGGCGATAAAGTACCCGGCTCCTGGTATTCTCACCCACAGCAGCGGATGAAAATAAAGGTTGAGGCCAAGTCATAAAGGGATGGACAAAATGATTGGGGTGTGTAGCGAGTGCACTCACTGGCTGTCCTACGCTGGCTGGCTGGCTGGCAGCGGCTCAACTGGCAGATTAAAGGAGTAAAGGATCCAATTTTTTTCCTCTGTCATCCTGTCTGCTCCCTGCCATTGTAAAACTCCGGAGGCACAGAGAATACAAGACAGGGTCAGAGGCGAGGCGAGGCGAGGCCGGGACGCTGCGACAGCACCGGCTTCTGGATGAGGCCGAAGCCTGCCAGAAAACATCACTGCAATACTAATATCAGTCTCTTTTTAATCAGATGAAGAAATAGATCTTACTCAAATGATCCGCTGGTTAATAGGATTAGCCAAATGCTTTGAGTGCAAGAGTGCAGCAAAATATCAGCTATAATCATCCGTGTCCATTGTGCAGACTCTGGACCGAAGGGGTTTTCATTTTCATTCTGCGCTCGTCTGGACGTCTCCGCATCCTGCGTTCAGTAATGATAACAAGCAATGGTATAACAGTAATCAATAAGCACCTAATCACTCTTTCCCCAATAACCACACACACACCGACATCTATTTCCTGCTCTGCTGTGAGAGGCTGGAGTGAAGACCACCGTGGGGACGAGACGCCGCTGCCTCTTCAAACCGACTGCAACTCCAGCAGCGAAAAAATACTCAACTATGGTTCAGACAGAACAAGCATTCTGCAGCGGATGGAGGCTCTGATCAAGACTATATACCTGAATATAGATTTAAAGGGATATTTCACCCAAAATCTATAATTCACCAATCATCTATACTCACCGTCATGCCAAGGAAGGGTTTGGAGAACTCTGGTCCGGCTGGCAATGGGTTTTCATATAATGACAGCAAATAGTGCTCATTTTTAAATTGAATCCAAAACAGACACTATGAAACAAAAGTGCTTTCATGACTCTGAAAGTTCTCCAAACCCTTCCTTGGCATGATGCTGAGTAGAAAATTGGTGAATTATTGATTTTGGGTGAAGTATCCCTTTAAAATTAGGGAGAATTTGTTGTTTTTTCTGCCATTTCCTCGCTCTGAGAGTTTGTGATCAACAGTTGCCATTGTTTCAAGGATTTCAAACCGGTAATATTTCTTTATAAAGCATTAGCTGAAGGATTAAACAGGAAAAGAGCAGCGCTCCATCATCTCTGGACTGGTCATTAGAAAAGTCTGGTCCAAACACATTTTCCGGACTAGAGGGATTGTTCCACTCTCGGTTAATTGCGCCAAGCAGCGTAGGCTACTGAGCGGCGAGCAGGGACACAGCCCCGCCTCACTAAGTCAATCATGCCTTGCACACATTAGCGTAGCATCAATTTTTCATCAGCCTTTACATCAATTACATCTGGAACCTGTGTCCCTGAAATATGCATACTTGTCTTCCTGCACCGTGCCCATGTTGAGTGAAAAGAGTGAGCGTAATCAAACTGTGTTCTCCATTTTGAAATGGAGCGACTCGCAACGGTGAAACTCTTAATTAAGCTTGATACAATGGACACATCGTAATGAGGCTGAGCAAGACGACTTTCCCTGTTCAACATGAATTATTACTAAAACAGCAGGGTGTGCATGTGAGTCTGGAGAGCAGCAAAATCATCTAAATAAACATAAAAATAAGGAAATGTTTACAAATTCCAAATCCACTTCATTATATTATAAAGTATTATGTAACGTAGACACTTATGTGAATGAATAAAATGCTGTAAATATAGACAGAATCTCCTTGTTGTTTACCAACTACTTCCAGGTAGAAAACCAGCACGTAATTTGAATGAGAACAATGAACAAGAGTTTAGCTAGTATCATATTTTTCACGCCATGAACTGATTGAAGAAACATTACTATTTCTCTGTGTGTTTTGTGTTGCTATGTGTTGTATTTATTCAGTTTGGCTGAATCACAGTGTCTAGAAAGCATCAGTGGCTGCAGCTGACAGGGACAGCTAACGGTAACTAAGCTAACGGCGGTAGCTAAGCTAACAGTAGCTAAGCTAACATCAGGACGTCAGTTGTTAAAACCCTCTCGTTGTCGGACACGACATGAAACTACTCCAGTAGCTCAGTCATGTTGTAACTCAGATATCCACTGGAGAAAATATTTATTCATGGACCGTTTATTGAGTCACTGAGTTATTAAAGTTAAACAGGTAGCCTAGCTAACTGTTAGCCCTGCTAATCTATGATAACCATGACTAATTACAAAAATGTGCACACATAAATAGTAATGTTTGTCTAATCATTGGTTTTATAAACTTTACAAACACCAGATTAGTCTAAACGATGATATAGTGACATGAAAAATGAGATCTAGTGAAACTCTTGTCTGTCACTATTGATCTCGTGCTGGTTTTCTACCAGGAAGTAGTTGTAAACAACAAGGAGATTCATTCTATTCCAAATAATCAAACTAAAATATCATCAGCAAGAATACTTGATTCTGAGCATGACTGACCACAACACAGACACACAGACACACAACAGGGGAGAGATAACACTTGAAGAATGCAAGACAAGAGCCTCCAGCAGCAGCTGAGAGTTAGAGGGAGGGGGGGGATCCAGGAGGGATTGTGCAGACAGGGAAACCTCTCTCACCTCCCCCGGTTGTGATAATTAACCAGCACTGATTGAGGCTTGAATTCCCTCCTCTTATCAGACTCCCCACGGGCCCAGGATGAAGGGCCGGCCCGCTGAGACGACAGCTCCACAGACGGCCGCGCTGCGAGAGCCGGTTCAGGAGACGGCGCGAGGCTACGGCGCGAGAGGAGCGTCACAACCGCCGCCTCTCGCTGAATAATTGGAAGGCAAAATAGCAGGAAACAGCATGTTTCTCGGGCTAAAGCGGGAGCCCACAGAGCAGCCAGACAAAAGGTTAAAACCATCACTTAATGTCAGGATGGCAGGATTGGGATAACCTTTTCTGGTTGTTGGAGAAACGCTGCCATCAAAAAAAACCATCTCAGATTCAGGCGTCTGCTGTTTTTAAGTAAAATGCTCTTTAAAGTGAACTCTCAGGTGCTGAGACAAACTACACACTGAACATACTGACAGATAATCACACACAGTACCTAAACTTGAACCATGGGGTTCCCAGTCCCTAAAGGTTAAAGGGATAGTTCAACATTATGGCAATTAATTGGCCCATAATCCCTATAGGAGTTTAGGAGTAGGTGTGTTACCTTTAATTGACGGTGCAAGCTATTTTTAGAACGGCGGAACAGAGCCGTGAGCTGTTCAGAGCTACACAAACAGAGGCTAATGGGATTTCTTGGTTTCCCTCAACAAACTCCACCTCCAAAACGCTCTGGTGGACAAGTTGTGACCTGCACATTCACTATTTGATGTTGAACTACCCCTCTAATGGGAATAGGCCTACTGTATCTTCTTTTGACCCACTAAGCATTGCTAATCCAAGCTGCTCATCCCATTGGCTACTGTAATAAAACTGAAGTGACAGCTCTAATATGTGGAATAAATGTCCAGATTTGTTGTGGGTCTTGTGATTTTACATTTTTTTTGTTTGGCATGTGAAAACAAGTCATCTGATACGGTCATAAAACCAGTCGGCAAACACGGCCAGGAAGCAGTCGACATCCTGGGCTGATTGAGCCGAGTTCCTACTTTCTCCATGAGCGACAAAAGATGAGATAGTCATCTGAGACAGGAAAGAACATTCATCTTGCCACCCACCTGCTCCACCCCGTTCCCACTCGCCCTGATCCTAAAGAAAATCATGTGCCAGTAATGAGATATCCTATAGATTTTTTAATGAAACACAATATTGTATTCTCTTGCCCCTGGATTTTCTTCTCTTTTTTTTGCCATCACACTCGCTCATGCACACACACACACACACAGAGGAAAGGGGAAATCAATATAATCCAGTATGCTTTGCAAAGTCAAACACTGAGCAATTTATCAGCATTGGATTTCAAAGTCTGGGTCTTTGCCTATTTTGTCCTTGACTGCTGTCATTTAGTCATTTTTGTGCTTTTCCTTCAATCACAATAGAAAGCAAAAAGGGAAAGAAAGGCTGTGTGTTGTGAGCGGTAGCGCTGCAGCACGGCCTGTGAAGAGCTGCAGTGCACATTGATGCACATTGAACACGTCTGTTAGAGGTCACACTCGGCTATTCAGTTGACCAGAAACCTCCTTTATACACAGATTGTGCCGTGTTGACATGGAGACGACCCCTCCCTTTGGCTCTTTTGCTTGTTTGCACTATAGAACGAATCGCTTTGTTGTTTACAACTACTTCCTGGTAGAAAACCAGCATGAGAACAATAGTGATGGACGAGAGTTTCGCTATAATTTTCATGTCACTATATCGCCGTTTAGACTAATCTGATGTTTGTAAAGTCTATAAAACCAATGATTAGACAAACATTACTATTTGTGTTCACATTTTTGTAATTAGTCATGGTTATCATAGATTAGCCAGGCTAACCGTTAGCTAGCTGTTTAACTTTAATAACTCAGTGATTCAATAAACGGCGGATATCTGAGTTCCAACATGACTGAGCTACTGGAGTAGTTTCATGTCTCCAGTGGATATGTTAGCTGAGTTAGCAGCTGCCGCCGTTACAGCTGACTGTCCCTGTCAGCTGCAGCCACTGATGACTTTCTAGACACTGTGATTCCCCCAAACTGAATAACAGATTTGTCTAAATGGTGATAGGACGTGAAAAACATGATATATAGCCTGTCGTGACCGATAACAGGAGGGTTTTAACAGCTGACGTCCTGATGTTAGCTTAGCTACCGCCGTTAGCTTAGCTACCGTTAGCTGTTCCTGTCAGCTGCAGCCACTGATGCTTTCTAGACACTGAGATTCAGCCAAACTGAATAAATGAAACACATAGCAACACAAAACACACAGAGAAATAGTAATGTTTCTTCAATGATTTCAGATTTGTCTAAACAGTGATAGGGCGTGAAAAATATGATATATAGCCTAGCTAAACTCTCGTTCGTTACTACAAATTACGTGCTGGTTTTCTAACTCTAACAAGACGATTCGGTCTATATCAAAAGAAGCTGGTATATGTGACTTTAGATCACAAGAGTGTGTGTGTGTGATGTGCACCAACAGTCTGTACCACCGCGCTGCCCTGTGCCCCCCCTGCCCCCCTTCCCCTCTATAAAGAGGGGCCACAGTCTGGGACTCGGGCTCCTTTGAGTGGTCAAGTGTGGCCAGTCTGACTCTGATAAGCTTGATGCCAATTACCAGCCCCAGACACAAAAACATCTATAAACTATCTCAATTTCTGCGCTTGTTAAGATAAGCATCGGCATGAAAATCCTGCTAATTACAACAAGAAAGCTGAGTCACAGTCAACCCCCCTTTTTAATTCCCAGTGAACATTTACAGACTATTACGCAGGATGATTACTCTTTCTTGAGCATAAAAAAGGAGAGAATTATTTTCCTCTGAAAAAGAACAAAAAAAAAAATCCTCAAAGTCTCTACACAGTGTCCAGCTTGTATCCTATCTCTCATTACATGTAGGCACCATGCATTCTCCAGCTGCAGCCATAGAGTCCCTCACCTACATATACATAAATAGCCTATATGTGAATACATAAATGCACACACATATGTAGGAGTTGCCATCCTTTGCTCCTTTTTGTTCTTTTGCAGAGTGAGTTGTTTGAGGCTTCAAAGTGTCTGGCGAGAGGCGCTGTTAGCAGGCTGCTGATAAAAGAGCAGCCGGTCGCTGTGTGTTCACAGTGATTTGGAGGAAAACCATTTAACACTGGAGAACAGGAGAGATCAAAGCCTTGGAGCCAACGCTGGGAGGGAGGCTCAATTACTATTTTACTTGAAACCGGATGTTAGCTCTTCAAAAAAAAAAAAGAAAAAAAAAAAGAAAACTGAAGTAGCGTAACTCTGGACAGAATATCCGTGGCAACTTGGAGAGTTCAGGAGGGAACGCTGTCTGAAGGCGGTAATGGTGGAGTGAAGTGTGGTTACAGGGGTTAAGTGTTTGCACCAGGGGTGTAGTTAGATTACAACATGAAGAGGCTGTGTGAGGCATAATGTAAGGTCTGGAGGTCTCCCTGATATTTTTACTCTAGTGTACAAAACTGTCAAGCTCCTTCTGAAATCTTGAAAGCATCTTCTTTTAAAAAGTACTTGTATTTCTTTTTCCAGACTATGTGGACATTCAGTATCTAGCCCAGGTATTTCAATTCCATCACAGTTACCTTTAAAATGTATGTTTGTGTTGGTTTTTTCATCAGTTTCAGCAACAGAGCAGTAAAAGATTGAGGAACCAAGGAGGAAAAATATTGTCTTATCAGTCTATGCTCTTATATTAAAGGGATAGTTCAACATTTTTGCAAATTGGCCCATTGCCATAATCCCTATAGTCATAACAGTAGGTTTAATTGTCGGTGCAAGCTATTTTTAGAGCAGCAGAGCAGAGCCGTGAGCTGCTCAGAGCTACACTGCGAAGACTCATGGGATTTCTTGGTTTCCCTCATCAAACTCATCAAACACACAATCCAACAACTCTGTGTGGTAACGTTGTGTTATTATCTCATAGCGTGGTGAATGTGCAGGTCACAACTTGTCCACCAGAGCGTTGTGGAGTTGTTGGATTGTGTATTTGATGAATTTGATGAAGGAAATTCCATGAGCCTCCGTAGCGTAGCTCTGAGCAGCTCACGGCTCTGCTCTGCTGTTCTAAAAATAGCTTGCATCGACAATTTACTATGACTATAGGGATTATGGCAATGGGCCAATTTGCAAAAAATGTTGAACTATCCCTTTAACAAAACATTGAATCCCCACACACATCCGGATTTAAGAAAAGAAAAGAAAAAAAACGATAATGGGCCTTTGGTCACAGTGACTGACTGAGCCTGACATAAGTACATGCATGTGACCTGTGTTGATAGCCGTTTGACGCCTCTGCACGACAGGGCCTCTTCCTTTCTGCTCCCTGCCCAACAGAGACTCAACACTCATTACGGAGCGAGCTTATCTCTGCTCTCAGTCCTGTCGGCCTCGGACAGCGGGAGCTGCCCGGGCCGGTGCGGATGCTAATGTGGATCATATTGCAGGTGAGGAAGAAGCGCAGTGATGTGGCAACAAGACGGAGTAATGGGTTTTTTGTTGTGCAGTCGAGACGTCAGGAGGAGGAGGAGGAGAAAAAAAGAAAAGAAAATCCAGCAGGACACAACAAGGTGAACGTCACTCACAGGCCTGTGTGTGTGTGTGTGTCTCCAAGACAGCAGAAAAGGGAAGAGAAAAAAATCAACACATTTGTTTAAGAGAATTATGGCTGTGGCCTCAATCAGTCTGGTTTAGATAAGAGCTGAATGAAAAAAGAGCCGTCTGTCCCGGCAGCCGCAGGAGGCTGGCGTGACTCCCACTGGGTATCATTCCTCACTGTAACAATATCACTACACAATATATGCTGCATGTTCAGTCTTAAGCTTGTGTGTGCGTTGTCTACGTTTCCAACGCAAAATGTTTCTCGATGGCAAGATATTAAAAAGGTAGAGCCGGTAATTGAATTCAGCTGGAAAAATGTCACCTTGTCGTCTGAGCTAATAAACACAGACTGTTCCTGGAGGTGAAAATAAAAGATTGCAGTTATTTGTGTGAATATTCATGAGTACGGCGACTGAAGAGCTCAATCTTCATTTCTGAGAAGGATGCACTAATTTTATTACGCCAAAGAAAAAACTGTAACCAACAGAACAGACTCGTGTCGCTGCTCGCTTCTTACCGCAAGTTTGTCTGTGTAAAGAACAGCTGAGTGAAAACAATAGAGAGACGTTACTCGTTTCCCTCGGCGGCGACTCATTTGTCTGCGCCGAGTGCAACGTATGATCGGAATCAATTTGGCAACGTGCAGCTGACAAAACAGCGCTATCTGTGCAATTGCTGCTGCAGAGTCAGATAGATGAATCCCATTTCCTGTGCGCTGCCGAATTGCATCTTGGCTGATGTGTGTGTCTGTATCGCAAACACAAAGCAACAGACTTAGCCCCCCTCAAAGGGAGCCCCCCCCTCCCCTCCTGCAGCCTCCCACCTCAGAGAGCATGAGCACTTGACACAGACTGGTTCCTGTGGCAGATCGGATCGGAGCGCCGCTGAAATTCCCTCTTATCTGTCAGCCGAAGGTGTGTAAACAGCCGACCACCAAGCATGACGGGCTTGTGCGCCAGTGTTTACAGTATATCACAGACGTATCAGCAGATGTAATCTCTTCCTAGAGCAATCTGGTTGGAGTTGCCCCCCCCTCCTGCCCCCGCCCCCCCTCCCTCCCCCGCCGGTTGCTCACTTATGAATCAGCCGGGGTTGAAGCCACCACGTCACTGCTGTGGCAGTGGGAGGTTCTTCTTATCAGTGAAACCTGCATCACAGGATTTATGTACTTAAAGGAATAGTTCACCAAAAAATGAAATTCAGTCTTTTGCTCAATTCCAATTCTATTTTCCATCCCTACCACTACGACACTTCACTTTTAATTCAAACAAACTAATGCGACTGCCACAAAACCTTTAAAAACCTGCAGGTAAGTTAATTAGCGATCGTCTTTTCCCCCCGGGATGACGACGGAGGTTGGCCGGCTGACCAGCTCTCTGGACGGGGTGGTGTCTCCGTGACGAGCCGTTGATCTGCTCCACAGGTGGAGCTTCACTTCTCCCAAAAACATCAGAGCAAACGTCTTAACGGTCGTCATTTGGATAAAACCGACCTCACATTGGGATCTAAACAGCTACTTTCTCGCATGAAAAAATATTAAAACTTAACAAAGTGACCATAAACTACACAATTATATTCCTCCACACTGCTCGTCCGCTGCAATCCAAGTGTCCTGAAGGGAGCTAGTCCGGAGTTTACTGGAAACGACATCATTTAGGACATTTTTACAATGTCAGAGGGCAATCGAGGACTATTTAGGCTGTAAAAATGTCCTAAATGTGGAGTAAACTCTGGACTATATCCCTTCAGGACACTTGGATTGCAGCAGATGAGAAGGAAGGAGGAATATTAAATGGTTTTTGTGTAGTTTACGGATCCAGATGCACTTTGAGGAATAAAAAACTACTCCGGAGTATTCATCAGCATGAGTCCATAGTGACTGAATTTCATTTTTTGGTGAACTATTCCTTTAATATGCTACATATAGCTTACGTGATACAGCGGTCATAAATAATTCACTGAGAGGTATTAGATCGCTGAAGCAACACTTTCCTTTTGGCTTCTCCCAAATGAAAACTGCAAACTGACACGTGTTGTGAGGACATGAGGACGTGACGCCGTGACGCCGTGGCGACGTGACGCCGTGACGACGGTGTCGGGAACCGACTGTGAAGTTGTGATGAATTGTGTGTTTTCAGCTCGAGGTATTGACCCACTCAGCGCACGCAAACTACAAAACATCCACATTCCCCCGAAACAACAAATCATTGAGAAACAACAGTGATTTCTTACCCACAAGTCCTGACGTATAATGAGGTATGTTTCTGTAAGTGTGTGTGTGTGTGTGTGTGTGTGTGTGTGTGTGTGCGCGTGCGTGCGTGTGTGTGTGTGTCTGCTGAGTAAATAAGCAGCTGAGTGGCAGCAACTGATGAGCAGTAATGATTTGTGTGCAGTGCAGTCTTTTCCCCCTGAGGGTTTCACGGCGGTGCACCCCCCCACCACCCGGCCCAGACACCACACCGTGGGGGGGGAGCGGAGGGGGTAGAGGGGGGGGCTCTGGCCCTGAACCCGTCTAATCCTCAACACAAGGCCCCTGCTAGTGTGTGTGTGTGTCTATGTGTGTGCGTGTTTTCCAGGGAGCAGGAACCTCCATGAATGTATAAATACACAAGTAGCTGCCGTCACCGCGCGGCTCCGTGTCGGAATATCTGGAGGTTCATCCTCCTGGGATGAACTCACCCCTTCCTCCATCCTTCCATCCCTCCTTCTTTCCTTCCTCATTTCCTTCTTTCCACAATCCTTTTTCCCTACCTTCTTTCCTTCTTCTTCCTTCCTCTTTTGATCCAATTTACCTGATCCGTTCCTTTTCCCTTCCTTCTTTCTCTTCCTTCCTTGAACAAATCCGTTCCCTTCCTCCATCTTTCTTTCATTCACCTTTCCCTCCCTTCTTTCCACAATCCTTTTTCCCTTCCTTCTTTCCTTCCCTTCATCCCTACTTCTTCTTCCTTCCTCTTTTGATCCAATTTACCTGATCCATTCCCTATCCCTCCATCTTTCTTTCCTTCCCTTTCCCCTTCCTTCTTTCCTGCTTCTTCTTCCTTGAACAAATCTGTTCCTTCCCTCCCTCCATCTTTCTTTCCTTCCTTCCTTCCACAATCCTTCCTTCCTTCCTTCCTTCCTTCCTCCTTGACCCGATTGACCCAATCTGTTCCCTCCCTTTCCTTCCATTTCCCCTTCCTTCTTTTCTCCCATCTTTCCCTTCACCCTTCCTTGACCCAGGAGGACAGCAGGACGGTTACATAGAGCAGCTAAACATCTGCTGGGACAGATTTGTTTCAGTAAAACAACTAGTAGAAATAAACTGTAAACTAAGGTTGACCATATGAACCGGGACAAGGAGAGGTTGATCCGCTGCACTGACAGCAAACAGAGGGAGTCAATTTACATCCAGACTGCACTCACTTCCTGCTTAATGCTTCCTGATCAAACTATTTAGCGTCCTCGCAGGGCCCAGCTGAATGAGCAGCGACGCCGCCGCCGCCGCCGCCTGCAGCCCGCCACCGTCCTGAGCTCACAGAAAACAAAAATAAAAGAGTTAGTCGCCACAAATAGTTTTCATATTTAATAAGCTCTCTGGAGCGGAGTGAGTGAGTGCTCCTCGCTCGTCCTCGCCGCTCCATCACGTCTGAGTGTTTGCTTCAATTATTCATGTTGCCCTTCCAGCTGCAGGTTGGCCGAAAGGCCGGGCGCTGGTACGCCGCGCCAGGACGCCGCTCCAGCCTCGTGTTTACACGCTTGTGGGGATTGTGATTGAGTGTTTCACCTGTTAGTCGCCCACAGTGATGTCAGCCGCCGCGGTAGACCGGTAGACCCGGAGCATTTAATATACATGGGTGTCTGTGTGTACAAGCACGATACAGTTGGGGGAGAAGGGGTGAAAAAAATGGCAATAGGGGCTTTTGCAAAAGGTTGTGTGATTAAAACCACAGCTCTGCAGGGAAGCTGGACGTGCACGTGCAGCTGCGGCGCGGCGATACCAGGAGCAGCGTCCTGCCGGTGGAATCAGCTCAGAACACGGAGCTGAATTATCTTCCACAGGCAGGAACGGCAGCTCCGCTCGGCCACGCTGCTCCCAGTCACCTGGACAAAGGTAAACACAAGAGGAACGCCGACGTGTCCCAGGACGCCTCTGTTTACACCCGGGTTTCACTGCTGACACGCGGCTGCTCGACTAAGTCACAGCTTTATTAAAAAATAATCTGACGTTCTCCAAAGTGTTGCTTGTGTCTCTGTGATCTCCCTCAGGACGACGACGCCCATCTCCTCAAGGTTCAACACGGTGAGTTCACCGAGCGGCGACAGAGACGGTTGTGGGATGTTCAGGCCGAGCTGAGGCCGAGGTGAAGGCCAGAATAACAGGCACCAATTGGATTTAACTAAGCTAATAGGAAACAGCCTCCTATTGGATAATTACTGCATGGATGATTATGTTTCCGCTAACTTATCTCACTCTAACTGATGCAGTTTCATTTCTTAAAGCCCCAGTATGCAGGATTCCCCCCCCCCTCCATCTAGCGGTGCGGTTGCATATCTGAACGTATTCTTGATGCTGCATTCAGGTGAACTCGGACAAACAACAGACACTGCAGGATAAACAAGCCTCTATGTAAACAAGTGGTCCATGGTGATGCAACATGGCCGCCTCAGCTCGGTGCACCCCCCCTTAACGACTTGTAACAACTCATTCTAAGGTTTCATTTGCATGCGGGTGTGATTCCACTTCAGTGAAATACGTATTTATGAAAGACATGTTTGAGTTTTTGCTAATAAAAAGCCAAATAAATCACACACTGTGGCTTTAAAACCTGGAAGGAACGTGAGGAACCATCGTCTTCAAGGAAGAAATGTGGTCCAATGTGACAGACGGAGGACAGAGTCCAGACCTGAACAACTCTGGATGCGAGTGACGCTGCAGAAGCGAATTGAAACGACGCCACAGCTGTAATCAAAGCTACAGGAGCACAACCAAATGTTAGAGTGTGTGACTTGACGAGCGTGCAGCGTATAACAAAGAAGAAGAAAAAGCAGGGTTTGCCCCCGTCTGGAGTAGTTCCTTGAGTCAGCAACAGCAGCTCCGCCCGGCCTGGTCCGGAGCAGGCGGCGGCTCCGCGCTGCACAAAGAGGGAAGCTGATGTCGGGGCGGTGGAAAAAGGGATTTTAATGGCTTCATTTGACTCCTGACAGGACTCTGGTTTGACTCCAACTCTGCCTTTGATGGGTGGTAGGGATCCAGAGGGAGGGGGGGGGGGGGGGGGGGGGGGGGGGCACCTTTGTTCAAGCGCTTAGGCTCTGGCACTTTAGAGAAAAGTGAAACTATGAGAGTAATTTGGCAAAGCTATGTGTGTGTGTGTGTGTGTGTAGTGAGTAAGATGGGGAGGGGGGGGGGGCACGGGGACTACTTTTATCCACATTCATTTGGTTTCCTGTCATGAGCACAGACAGCACAAAGGGGTAATGGAAGACTCGCTCTGAGGGAGGGGGGGGGGGCGGGTTGGGGGGGATTATGGTAATGGGGCACCTCAGCAAAACGGTGCAAAGCTAACGCTAACGCTAACCCGACCCTGCCCACAAACTACTGCTACAGCAACATTTTAAAACCTGCACACACAAAAAAAAAAAGAAAAAGAAAAGATAAATATTCCCAAACAGAACCTGGAGGCACGGAGCGCTTGTTTTCCGTTTCCCACTCTTTTGACTGCCTTGGAGCGCGCCGCGTTTTCTGTCATATGAACCTGTTTGTACACGCCGCTGGGACCGGGATAATTAGCTCTGATGCTCCGTCTATTTTAGGGACGAGCCAACTGTGCAGCATCACGGCTTCATACTGTACATGAAAGGCCTGAATGAGTGAGGGATGAATCCATCCATTAGTCTGGAGCGTTCTGCTGCAAGACGACGTCTGGCCTCCGCTTTCTCTTTCTACGTCGAAAAGAATGGAGGGCAGGGAGGAGGGGGAGGAGGGAGAGGGGGGGGCGGCTGTTGCGTTGAAAGGCAATGGTGATAATTGGTCTTGGCTCTTTTGATGTGCAGACAACGCCATAATCCGTCCTAATCATATTAAGGGGACCCTGCCTGGACCAGCGAGGGCGACCCGGCTACAGCCAAGATATAGGTAATAGCTGCAACAAGCTCTCGCTCTGATTGGCTGCTCTCTCTTCTATATTATTACACAGGTGTTTCGTGACATCATCTCACAGTTGATCTGCCGAGCATTTGTCTTGTCTTTGTGTTTGGACAGGAGAGGTTGATCAAAAGGCGAAGACGATCGATACGAAAGGTTGATGAAAAGGTTCAAAAGAACCTTTTTTGTGTGTGTGTGTGTGTGTGTATGTTTACAGCGTGTCATATCAGCAGGAGGACAAAGCACCGAGACAGGCGGATGAGGCCGTCTGCGACCATGTGTCCACACCCCGGGGGGAGCAGCCGATGATCTAAGTGTCCTGAGAGGCCAATATGGCGCTTCCTGCCTGCACCCCGGGGCTTGGCACCGGCCGCCGCACCATAGGATGCATGAATGGCGGGCATATGGCGGCCGGCGGTGTTTTCTGTTTCGCCTGCTCACGACTTTCTTATTGATTTTCACAGCAAGAGCATCTTTCAAATTAGTCGTTCTTCCCATTTTCTAAGAGCAAATTACCACCGGCAATTATGTTTCATCAGCTCACGAGGGGGAGGAACATCTCACCGGCTGATACGAGTAGTTAGCAAGACATGTCGGGTAAATTCATTTGGACATCTGGAAGGGACATCCCAAACACTGCTCGATCAGCTGTTTAGAAACTGAAACCGGGCAATGTATCAACTGTGAAAGGCTCCTCGTCTATCAGAATACAGCATCACAACATGTGAAATGTGGGTCCAGGTGTCGTGTGTGAGGAGCAGGATTCAATCCTCAGCTAGTATGTCTGCTTAACAGTGAAGCATGCAAATCACGGCCAGACAGGAAAAAAAACTACAACAACACAGACACGACAGGCCATAAATTCTTCTGATGTGAAATGACGGCTCTCGACCTCATATCGTAACATCCACTGTCTCACACAATCAGGCGGCGAAGCCTCCGTTTCCATCGCCGTCTTTCTTCTAAACGCAGCCGGTAGAAAATACAGACTTCACGTCTTGACATCTTTTTCTTCCAGCAGCACTAACCCACCAATAAACATTTATACTGTCAGCGGAATGACTGTTGGAGTCGGGTGTAACAGGCACAAAGAGACGCTCGCCCCCCCCCCCTCCTCCTCCTCTCTCTGATCCCATGCAGGCTAACATGTTACCAGCAGTGTGTTATTACTGTTCAAGGGCTCAGTGTGTGATTGAGCACCTGGCCTCGTACTCCAATCAGCATCACAACGGAGACGGAGATGCTAAAAATATCCTGTTTGCTTTATCTGAAGGCAGTTTTTTTCTTTAAAGAAAAAAAAAAGTGTAGGTAATCTTGTTACCGGTAGACATTTTTCAAGAGTGACTCATTCCAACTACGTTATTACTGTTAAAGACTGGGAAGCACAGAACCATGTAGTGTCTATAGACCCAATCCTCTTGTTGTTTACGACTGATTCCAGGTAGAAAACCTGCACGAGAACAGTAGTAACGAACCAGAGTTTAGCTAGGCTATATACAGGGGTGAAAGTAGTTTCAAACTCTTGCCGGTACTATTACCAAAACCATCACCACACCCCCCACCCCCCACAGTTTAATTTCTCATCCAGCCATATTTTTAAAATAGCCAATCAATCACAATAAATTATATTAAAACTGAGCAGCTTCAGCCTCTGAACCTTTAAGAAAAATTGATACACAATTTAAAATAGGTTTTGTTCGTGAGTGTAGGGCCAGCAACATGATGATATTTTGAATATAAAGTATGTATGTTTAGTAACACTAAACTCACTTCTCTGCTGCTCTGCTGAAGTTGGTGTCATTTTGGAAACACCGTGACGTTGCTTGCTGACCATGCGAGATGAACCATGCTTGTTATGAACATCACGACAGTCTAGGATCATTTTAAAAAGAGGATCCTGTCACAGTTCATTCATGTTGTTAACCAGAGACCGGACATTGAAGAGTTAGAGGAGGAATATTGCTGAGCAACTCGACAGCGCATTACCAAAATGAAGCCAACTTCAGGACGAGGGTCGGCGGAGCATCCGACGGAGACTTCAGCAGTCGCAAAGTGATCCCCCCCGCGCCCCCTCCCCTCTACTGATACACACACAACCTAGGCTTATGACTCTCAGCAGCAAGGTGACAAAGGGGCGCCCCAGTGCTCATTCCACTAACTTGAGACGTGGAAATGAGCGGTCTAGAAATATAGCGAGTTTTTTTTTTCTTTTTTTTTTTTTTTTTTTTTTTTTTTTTTTAAAGATTGCGCCCTGCAGCGGTCGCCCACATTGCCCATAGCTAAAACCGGCCCTGCAGCAGACAGTTCGGAACAATTCGGAATTAATTAAAATTAGTTTTTATTAACCCATTTAATCCCATCGGTCACAATAGTGACAGACAAAGCAGTTTTCAAGACTATATACTGTATTTCTATTGATCTATTTTCTGACTCGGTGCAGGCAGCCTCTCTCTCATGATCTTCCTGGTACTGAGTACCGCCTCTGAATCTTTTAGTGGTACGCAGTACCGGACCGTACCGGCCTACTTTCACCCCTGGCTATATATGTTTTTCATGCCCAATCACCGTTTAGACAAATCTGAAATGATTGAAGAAACATTACTATTTCTCTCTGTGTGTTTTGTGTTGATATGTGTGGTATTTATTCAGTTTGGGGGAATCACGGTGTCTAGAAAGCATCAGTGGCTGCAGCTGACAGGGACAGCTAACGGTAGCTAAGCTAACGGTAGCTAAGCTAACGGCGGCAGCTAAGCTAACGGTAGCTAAGATAACAGCGGTAGCTAAGCTAACATCAGGACGTCAGCTGTTAAATCCCTCTCGTTGTCGGACACAACATGAAACTACTCCAGTAGCTCAGTCATGTTGTAACTCAGATATCTGCTGGAGAAAATATTTTCATGGACCGTTTGAGTTGCTGAGTTATTGAAGTTAAACAGGTAGCTAACCGCTAGCCCGGCTAATCTATGATAACCATGACTAATTACAAAAACATGCACACATAAATAGTAATGTTTGTCTAATCATTGGTTTTATAAACTTTACAAACATCAGATTACTCTAAACAGTGATATAGTGACATGAAAAATTATAGCGAACCTCTCGTCCGTCACTATTGTTCTCATGCTGGTTTTCTACCAGGAAGTAGTTGTAAACAACAAGGAGATTCGTTCTATAAAGTGTTTATCTAATGACTGATGATTGAATGGCTCTCCAGTTAAGCCAAAAAAAAGTTTCCTTATAATAAAAGCATCAATGCTGATGAAATAAATCTTTGTCAAGCTCAAGAACTGGTTCTCAGTTGACTTAGCAGGTTAGATTAAGGTTATATAAATAAAAGATGAGCAATATCACAATTATCAGAATATTTGAAACATCTAGGGCCACACAGTTAATCTAATATTGCGATATGTGTCACAACAGACCATAAAAGGAACCGCTGTGTTGCCATGGAGACCCATAAACATGGTTCTTTAGATGTAAAGGGAACATGCTTGTTTGATTAATCACATTATCATAATTTTCAATTAGCCATTCCCTTTATAATAGTGACTCATGCTGCAGTTGGAACATTTGTCTGAATAAATGTTTTTTTTTTCTCATGTCTCATGTTTATATTTAACACTGTTTCCTTCATTCTGGTCTCCAGTCACAGTTAAAACCTTATGATAACTGGCTTTGGCTTTTTACCCCCCCCTTATGATCACTGGCCCCCCCCCCCCCCCCTTCTTCCCAAGGAGGGCGAAAGCGCACTTTTGTTTTTGTTGATAAGTTTATTAGATTACACTTGTTACGGTTTTCAGGATCCGTGATATAATGGTATTAATTATGGGATTTAAATTAATTTGCAAGCGGCATTTTAATCACACAAGAAGTAGCTCTTAATTCACACGGGCATCGTCGTCCCCGACTCGTCATAGTCCAATCGTCCAATCGCACGAGCCCCCTGTCCATCACTGTGTGTAACCGAGTGTGTAGATCTGAACAGGAGGAGGGGGGGGGTGGGGGGAGGGGGGGGGGGGTGAGCGGGGTAGGTGTGTGGGGGAGTGGTGGTGCTCTGGCATTGTTGTAGGAATCAAATATTGTTGCCATGGCGACCCTCTGGCAAGCAGCAACAGCAGCAGCAGCCGCCTCTTTGCAGTAACCAGAGAGTAAGGACCCCCAGGGACCCCCCCCCCTCCACCCCCTCCACCCCCACCACCCCCACCCCCACCTCCTCGCCTCCGGCACGTTTATGGAGGGGTCGCAGCGCTCCAACTGGGGGGCGTCTGGCACCGGCGAGGGGCAGCGTCCATTTGAAAACACCCCCCACCCCCACCAGCAGCTCAAAAAAAACAGGTTCAATTTTCATCTACGAGTTTGCTTTCAAACATCGGCGTGGGGCTGGAGCCTGTTGATAGACATTTGGAGAGTACGAGGGGGGGGGGGGAGCTACGTTCTGCCTGTTTGAGAGCAAAATAACTAGCTGTGTGTGTGTACGTGTGCGCATTCACTTGCACGCGCACACACACTCACAACCAAGCCACCCCCCCCTCCTTTGCCTAACACAGGTGGGTATTGTCTGCAGCGTGGGGCGCCGCTGGCAGCCGGCCAGCTGGGCTCAGTCACCGCACCGCGAGTCCCGCTCCAGTCCGCTGGCTGCACAGTCCGCCGGCTGCACAGTCCGCCGTGGCAGACTCGCCGCTCCGCTCCGCTCCGCTCCGCTCCGTAAGCAGCTTTTAACCCTTTCCTGTCCTCACGGGCTCAGTGGGAAAACTGGGTTCAGAATTAGAGAGGAATCCCACGGCGACGCAAAGACAAAATGTAAACAAACCAACGCTGCACTTCTTCCAGGTACCTGCCCCACGGCGGGGGTTGCTACATAAAGGGTTACCCGGGCAGACCTGGATGCACCCTGAGGAGGAGTCCTGCTGGACCCTTTGATCCACCAGACTTCAGACAGAGCTCTGTATCTGTGAAAAGCATCTTCATTGCCCTTTTGTTCCTTTGTGCTGATGTCAGGTCAGTTAAAATAGGAGACCTACAGTCAGCCAGGGAGTATAAAAGGCACGTTAAACTGATTAAACTGTTGGAGCATACAGGCGGCTTTTCTGCTAAATAAAAACTCCACAGATAATCATGCAAATATATAATGATCTGAACCTTTGCAATAAGCTTAGAGGAGCAAAACTCTGCAGAAAAACGTCTGTAAAGAATGATAGTGACTGACTGAAGCATAAACAGCATAAACAGCCCTTTGTCTGCTACAGCGTTAAGATATTCATTAATTAACAAATTCACTGATTTGTTCACTTCCCTCTTTGAAAAGTGAGAGTGATGAAAGCCCGCCGTAGACGATCTTAATGCTGAAAGACTTTCAGCATAAAACCCACATTATGCTCCCGTTACATCATACCGATCCTTAAAATGTTACAGCCATTACGTTTTTAACAATATCTGCAGGGAGCGCTCACAGGCTCACATCGCTCAGATCTCAGGAAATGAACAAATAAATTCAAACAATTCAGGAAACATAAATGGGTATCCGAGGACCCGACCCATTGATTTACAACAGCACCCGAAGACCCGCGAGCAGCAGCTCAGGAGCCGTAGGGTTTGTTTTGTAGCGAGAGGTTATTGATGGGCTCATTGATTAGCCGTCAAATTTCAACATAAAAAAGCAGTCGAGATCAATCAACGAGGCTCAACGCCGGCCCATGATGTGTAACGGTATGTGTCCGACACCATCATGACGCAACCTGCGACATGAGCGTTGAAGACGCCGCAGGCTGCGGTTGCTGACATGAGTGACAGCAACCAAGTTAAAGGGATAGTTCAACATTTTGGCAAATTGGCCCATTGCCATAATCGCTATAGTCATAGCAGTAGGTTCGTTACCTTTAATTGTAGGTGTATGCTATTTTTAGAGCGGCGGAGCAGAGCCGTGAGCTGCTCAGGGCTACGCTATGGAGGCTAAGGGAATTTCTTGGTTTTCCTCATTAAACTCATCAAATACAAAATCCCAAAACTCCAAAGTGCTTTTGTGGACAAGTTGTGAGCTGCACAACCACCACGCTATGAGATAATAACGGAACGATACGAAATGGAGCCGTTTTCGAGGTAAATACGGAGACTGCTTGCTGAAAAAATGTCCCTGAACGCAACACGCATTAGCGGTTTTGCATGAATTTACCTCGAAAACGGCTCCGTTTCGTATCGTTCCGTTATTATTTCATAGCGTCGTGGTTGTGCAGGTCACAACTTGTCCACAAAAGCGCTTTGGAGTTTTGGGATTTTGTATTTGATGAGTTTGATGAGCGAAACCAAGAAATTCCCTTAGCCTCCATAGCATAGCTCTGAGCAGCCTGCTGCTCCGCTCCACCGTTCTAAAAACAGCTTGCACCGACAATTAAAGGTAACGAACCTACTGCTATGACTATAGAGATTATGGCAATGGGCCAATTTGCCAAAATGTTGAACTATCCCTTTAACAGGAAGTAACTTTTAGTTTACACCAAGTTTCTCCTGCACCGACAACTCCGTCCCCGGAGCTCAAGTTGGAAGTTGTAGGAGTTACACCAGTGACGTTCACTGGGGGAGTAGACAAGGAGATGGAAAAGCCTTTTCTTCCTTCAAGTCTTCCAAAAAAAAAAAAAAAATGAGGAAGGGAAAAAAAAACCCTGGAGAGCATTTGGGGAGATTTTTTTTCTCAACTTTAATTACAGGCCTCTTGTCAGACAGATCTTTCTCCAAGAGCTATAAATTGGAGGGAGGCGGTTGGAACAGAGACGGAGCAACTCTTTCCCAGTCTCCGAGTCTCTCTTTCACTTTTCACCTCGCAAACACGCAACAAGCCAAAGCACGCACACAAGACAGTAGGCTACGTACGCTACGCAGCAGGACGGGAAGAAAGATGAGACGCATCACTGCAGATGTGACAAAACACAAACACGGGAGCCGCTCCGACCGAGACACTTAAAGGGTTTGTGTTACTGATTTTAAAAAAAGAAAAGAAAAGGAGAAGAGAAGCTTCCAACACAATCTCACACATTCTCCCACACAAACGAGATGTTCCAATTATCAACATTAATTAAAACACATAGTGGTAGTGGCTGCAAACACAATGACCGATTGAGTGTCTGTGGATCCACAAACACACACACAAACACACCCACACACACCCGTGGACGGATAATGAAAAATGGGCACGCCAGTAAATAAGAATAAAACAGCAATATAAATCTCATTTAGATTCTATGGAACCACACAAACACTCCTGACATTCAGTCTAACACGGCTCAGATCAAGACTAATGTCCAGGCGACTCCTGTGCAGCGCTCGCCCCCCCCGCCCCCCCGGGACCCGGCGCGCTCTTCCCTCCGCCCTCAAATAAAGCTGCAAAATGAATAACAAATAGCTGCGTTGCAATTTTGTTTCCACAATTTATGGCCACACAATGGAGTGACACTGGAGTGGCTGTAAATCCCCAGTAACCCAAGACATCCCTGTGTGGTTTCACAGTCTCTTCTGTTACACGGGTCCGGTGACATCTGTTCAGCATAAATGTGATGGTTTATTAAGGTCAATATGGGAACGCGGCTATAAAGGGGAAGGAGAGGATAAATCTGGTGTGAGCTGGATTTGAGACAAGAAGTGGGAAATAATAGATTATTTTTATTAGAATGATGAGGTGAGGTGAAGACAAGACTCTCCAACTACTGCTGAGACGTAGCCGACCGCCAGTGACCTATTAACGAATCTCCTTGTTGTTTACAGCTAGCTAGCCTGCTAACGGTAGAAAACCAGCATGAGAACAACAGTGACAGACGAGAGTTTCGCTAATTTTTCATGTCACTATATCACCGTTTAGACTAATCTGATGTTTGTAAAGTTTATAAAACCAATGATTAGACAAACATTACTATTTATGTGTGCACATTTTTGTAATTAGTCATGGTTATCATAGATTAGCCGGGCTAACCGTTAGCTACCTGTTTAACTTTAATAACTCAGTGACTCAATAAACGGTCCATGAAAAAATATTTTCTCCAGTGGATATCTGAGTTACAACATGACTGAGCTACTGGAGTAGTTTCATGTCGTGTCCGACAACGGGAGGGTTTTAACAGCTGACGTCCTGATGTTAGCTTAGCTACCGCCGTTAGCTTAGCTACCGTTAGCTGTCCCTGTCAGCTGCAGCCACTGATGCTTTCTAGACACTGTGATTCCCACAAACTGAATAAATACAACACACAGCAACACACAGTGAAATAACAATGTTTCTTCAATCATTTCAGATTTTGCACAAACATATAATTTAAAATAGTGGACAATCATTATGATTGGGATGTGGTGGAAGGGACAAAACCCAAATGAAAACCTCAGTTGTTGGTCATAATAAATACATCAATGTAATTCATCAATGTAAATGCTTTTGGGTCCATTTTTAATGTAAAACTTAATATTTTTAATAATGTACCCTGTTAGAGAGTTCCTGTACAATTTGCAGCATTAATTCTGTGAAAATCTCTTTCATAGCCAACAAAACTGGTATATCTAATGAATCAATATCGAATCAAATAGGCGATCAAATTGAAACCATGTGAATCAGAATCAAACAGATTCAGTAAAGTATAACTCGCCCTAGTGATGAATAAAGGACAATATGATGCACAATGTCGACACAACCTGTTCCAACTGATTACACAGCTCAATCTCCTCCATGTAAAACTATAAACTGACCAAAGAACAAAACCCAACCTTTTAAATCACATCCTCTGATAGATTTGGTATCACATGAGCTGTTTGATGGTTTATGCAAAATTATGGCACATATCTGTTGAGGCGGTGGGGGGGCATTATGGTGGAAACGGCGTGCCACAGTCCATCCCCTTGAATGCACCGTCTGTCGCTGCAGCAGGTCCCAAAGCACCGAGCTGCCAGCCTGTTTCTACGCATGCATGATGATGGCTGACGCTGGAAGCCAAAGGCCCCGTCACACCATTACAGCCATTGTCTGGGAGATTAGACCAAGTTCACTTATGAGCCCACACAACCAACACTTGAATGTCAGCGTGTGGAAATTCAGCCTTGTTTTTTTTTTTTTTTTAAATGTTAATGCTTCTGCCTTCTTTATAGTGAACGATGAAATGTCACCGGCTGCTATGATGTTTTATTGAAAAACTATTAGGATAAAAAATTGAAAAGAAAATAACATTTAGATCTTCTTTCCTCTGTTCCAATATGTTTGAGTCTGATACAATTCTAGTAGAAAACCAACCCATCTATGAACATACAGTAGCGTGCGCTCGTTCAGGTGGGCTGCCGTCACCTGGTTCTGCATGGAGCCGTGTAATCACCTGCTTCCTGCATTTAAACTGTGAAAATCAGCGCTGAAACAACATTTCACATTTACGCTTGATGTTTTCTGATTCTATGGTGTTTTTACTTTGCTTGCAGCCAATCTCAATCACCCACTTCTTCTACTTATGGAGGGGGAGGGAGGGGGGGGCTCAGGAATCAGCCAATATCCTACTTAGAAGCACCTTGTTCGCCTGCGGCTGCTGCGTTAGGAGTAAAGGAGCTGACAAGCCTCCTGCTCGCCCAGCGCATCCACTGCCAAGGTTTACGTACGGCTCCTCCTGCTCCTTTTACCCCGTCTTGGGAGGAGGGGGGGGGCCGTGGGGCCGCTCTAATGTCATGGAAGTGTGGAGAGCGTCCAGCGATACAGCAGCTCTCCCAATTTTGCAGCACTAGACCGGTGTGATATCCCATTTTGGCGTGACACCTTTGACATGCCGTGTTGCTCCCTGCCGTGAAATCTGTTTGTCTGTCGGGTTTACAGACTAAGAATGTCCCACCGTGCACACACAACCACAACCACACACACCCCTGTGGCTCGGGGTCCCCAATCCCCCATGCATGATCATTTGCATCTCATTAGCCGCTGTAAAACAAACAGTTGTGTGCGGTGTACACGTCTCATTTCACGTGTCCAGAAGCGTCACGCGGCCGCCTCAACCTGTGTCAACGAGGGTTAAGACACCTGCTGCGTCATTGATTACAGCAGCTCAGCGGGGGTGGGGGGACGACGACACCCCATCTCCATTTCTACCTTTCACCTGCGTGCGTTCTTTGTCTCTCCACAGCTTGAACGCCTCTTTGAAAACTGTCCGTCGGCCGGCGAGGCGGCGTCACGCCACGCATACCAAAACAGACGCGCGGGCATTCAGACAGAAAAATGACGTGTGCTGAATTTGAAACACAGACACAGACACAGACACATACATGCAATCACTCATACAGGAGCCGGGAAAACATATGTTCCGTGGGTTTACATCCTTGACAGGACGCCAAAACAAGGTCGCCTGACGAGGCCCTTCCCGTCCGTCTCCCTCTTCACCCGGCGTTGGACGCGGTCCAGAGGGTGAGGGAGACAAGGACGGCGGACAGGCGAGGTGTAGGACGCTGCTGTCTGTAGGAGAATGCCACGTGTGTAATAGGCGACCCCCCCCCCCCCTCGTTAAAGCAGGTTGGGTGAAGCATGGCAGGCATTCCGCCTTGTGGATGCCACGAGGGAGCCGTCCTGGCATCGGCATCCTGAATGCCGGTTTCACGCCAGACAATGAGGAAAGGCAGAATGGCGTGTGGGGGGGGGAGATAATCCGCCCTACGCAACAAATAACGCCACCCCCCGGCTTCCGGAGCCTTCCTTTTGTTGACAGGGGGGCCACAGTGTCGTTCAATATTCGACCTGACAAGCACAGCGAATCACCGCGACGGAGCCGAGTGTCAAGAGGAAGTGGGTTTGTTTGCTTATTGAGCTGCAGCGGGAACGGTGGGAGGGGAAGAGAGAGAAGGAATGATGAGACAAACTAAAGAGAAGAAGACGATGGCTGAAGGAGACAGAGAGCAACAGAATAAACCTCGTAGCTGACAAACAAACAAACAGAACAAAGAGGATTAAGAGGAGGAGGGGGGGGATCTATAATTCAGAGGGTAGTTGGGAGATCCAGGGAAACAAGGGGGTAATAAAATCTCCATAGTGGGGTGATGCTGATGGGAAGAGGAGCAGAGAGGAGGCAGGAGCTGCCGGCGCCCGGGGAGACGCCGAAGACAGTTTGTGGGCGTAAGAACAGGGACGGACGAGTCCTCCCTTCGTCACCGTGCAGTCGGAAGCTCCGCGTTTCAAACACTGTCATGTGAAAGACAGACTCTTTTCAAAACAGTCGCCCCCCCCCCTTCACATCCCCATCACCTGAAAGAAGGAGAGCAGCGGAGAGACTGCAGACAGGAGTCCGCTACTCCCTTTTGGTGAAGGAAGGTTTCTTTGTCTCCGGTCCCAGAGGAGGAGGAGGAGGAGGAGAGAGTGAGGGAGGGGCGGGGGGGGGGGGACGGGGTGGAAAGCCCGATGGGACCCTTCTACACTCTCAGTGGAGAGGCTAATCACTTTACAACAGTGTCAAGACACCCCAGCGGTCCTGATGGAGCAGTAATGACCGTCATCATCATCATCATCATCCTACCTTTCTGCATGCAAAAAAAAAAGAAAATCAATAAGAGCAGAGTGACGTAATCATGGATGAGCTGCCTGCATTCACTGCTGCTGCTGCTGCTGCTGCTCTTAACCGGCTGACTGTTACTGCACCCCCCTCACCCCCTCCTCACCCCCCCACCAACCCCTTACACAGTCAATTAACCAGATTCATTAACCAGCCGATACATCTCGTTCAGAATCAATCTGGCCCTCGTCTCCCTGAGCCTGTTTCAAGCCAAATAAAACCAGCATGTAAAAAAAAAAAAGGAAAAAAAAATAAAAAAAAGAAGCTGACACTAATCACACATAAATAAATGGCGTGCATTAGGCCGACATTTCATGGTCCGTGTCCAACCATTCATTTTCTCATTTCCTGTGCAGTTATCGCTTGCTTTTCTTCCACTGCTAGAACCGACCTGTCGTCGTGTCTCGTTCCTCATCAGAAGGAAGAAGTGGCGGCAAAGTTTACTGTTCCAAACTGTTTACTGTTCTGTTGTTGGATGTGTAGTTGCATTCAGTTTTAAAGGGATAGTTCAACATTTTTGGCAAATTGGCCCATTGCCATAATCGCTATAGTCATAGCAGTAGGTTAGTTACCTTTATTTGTCAGTGCAAACTATTTTTAGAACGGCGGAGCAGAGCTGTGAGCTCATGGGATTTCTTGGTTTCCGTCATCAAACTCATCAAATACACAATCCAACAACTCCACAACGCTCTGGTGGACAAGTTGTGACCTGCACATTCACCACGCTATGAGATAATAACACAACGTCATGAGATTTGAATTGTTTTCCAGGCGCTGCTTGGTGAAAAACTGCCCCCGAGGAGCCTCCGTAGCGTAGCTCTGAGCAGCTCGCAGCTCTGCTCCGCCGTTCTAAAAATAGCTTGCATCGACGATTAAAGGTAACGAACCCACTCCTAAAATTATAGGGATTATGGCAATGGGCCAATTTGATAAAACGTTAAACTATCCCTTTAGGTGTGTGCCTTCCTGTTCCACCAGGGGGTTGGACTATTAATTCACTTTAATTCAACCCCACATTTACTAAAAACGACCGTCAGTAATAAAACATATAAAACTTCATTATATGTAGGTCGAGGACGCTCTCTCCCGACGCCGCCCTCCAGCCCGCGCTCCTTCCTCTGGAAGCAGTTTTAAACTTGGCAGCTGCGACTGCGATGATGGAGCCGCTCCAGACAGTAATGTGATGGTGGGAGACACTTCCAATTTGATAAGCATTTATCACCCCTGGTATCATCAGCTCCCTCTCCGTGCATTCACCGAATTCACTGAATGGAACCGTTTAAAAAGAGAGTAGATTACACATTTTGTAAGAATTAAAAAAAAAAGAAGAATAAAAAAAACGAACACCTGAACAGCAGCAGCGTCTGCAGACCTGTGAAGGTTACAGGATAATGTGCTAATGCAATAACACCCAGATTTGTAGAGTCACATTACAGCAACTCTGATTGTGCATCGGTGCAATCTGTTTAGGCCATATTACCTTGTCAGGGCTTAGAACAATCCTTTTTGAGGATTAAGTCAAGGCCTGTGGAATAGCATTAATCTGGCCTACAGGATCCCAGCCCTCCGCTGCAGAAGGATGGTGATGAGTGGTGGAGAGGGGGGGTCAGAGGGAAACAGAAGCAGATGATAATAAGAGAAGGACAAGCCCGTGCCATTTCTCTGAACTCCATTCCACGGCGGCCTGCAGACCTCCTCCAGCGCGCCAGCCCATATGGCCGCTCTTTGTGCACAACAGGACACACAACTGGCCTACATGCGAGCCAGTTCCGAGCAGGTCGACCGAGCCAACATGCTCGGGTTCTGGTTTCCCCCCTTTGAATAGTAACAGGGTCACCTCGATAGCCCCACGCCACCAGCATCCTATATTTAACCTGCTGCTAGCCGGTGGCCAATAACATATTAATATAACTCTGTTGAAAGCCGATTTGCTTAGGTGTTAAACTGATCCTCTCGGGGGCTGCTCGGTTTTCCTGTGACATCAAGGTGACTTACTGGCGTTCCTGGGGATTCAGGCAAAGGTTGGGTGGAAAAGAAACGACGGTCCAGATGCTGCACAGGCAACACGCCCAGAGAAAATCTGACTCCACTTCTGACCAGTAATCACCAATTCTATCCAATAATCAATGCGATTTCCTGCGTGAGCGCTTAAAGAGCCGAAGATAAGCTGAAAGGCTTCTTTAAAGGGCATAACTAACTATGTAAGCGGCTCTTCTGCTCGGTATAGACGGCGATTGTGGCCCCAGTGGTTTGCAAATGTGTTCTCGGATAAGGGAGGAGAGCAGACCGATGCAAAGAGATTAAAGAAAAAAAAAGAAAAGTTTGCAAAATATTCTGAGACGGGAAGCTTTTCATAAACTTGCTTAACTTAGAAATCAAAGGAGAGCGGCTCAAGCAGAGACACCGAGCAGGCATCTGTGTGCAATTTGCCTTTAAATCAACCCTTGAGGGTTGGTTGGGATAAGCGCCTTTCCCCTGCAAATTAAATATGGAGAACACACACATGCACACACACACAACCACAACAGTTGTTCAGGAAGTAATCAGGTGTGAAACTGTATGTCTAATATGGTGTGAGGCCGTTCACAGTCGCTGCAGATGCAACAATAGCGAAGCTCAGGCGCAGCAGCAGCAGCAGCAGCAGCAGCAGCAGCAGCAGCAGCAGCAGCAGCAGCAGCAGCAGCAGCAGCAGCACGAGGACCAACATCCCTCCAAACACCACAGTAGCCTTTCCTCTCTACTATAATTCCCACTGTCATTAGAGCTGTAAACATCAACCTACATCCTGCTACCAATGGAAACATGGCGCCCATTATCCTCTCCTGTGACAGAGACAATAGTGCACAGGAGGGAAGCATGGATGGAGCATCCTATTTTGTGGCAGCCTATTACAAGGGACTGTTTGGAGCATGATGATGAATAAATCATTTCAATATGGCTTTGGTGGAAGGGGCAATTAGACGCTGCAGCTTGAGGCTAATCAAATCCATGACTCTGCCTCTCCTTCCTTGGCATTCATTAGAATGGGCGGAGGGCGGGGGGCGAAGATGAGACACTATAAACATTAGTGGCCTCTGCCTTCCTGCAGCCGTGGTGCTCGCCGCTCGCTCTAAGGATGGGCAAAAATATCGATATGGCAATATATCGTGATACTTTATATCGCGATACGATATCGATTTTCAAAATTCGCCTCCTGCTCCACTCGATACCCCCCCAATATCGATATTTTATCAAATAATAAATCATGTTTCAGACGTAAATCCAGTACTTCTCTGCGAGGTGTCTAGGGTTGCAAAATTCTGGGAATTTTCAAAGTTGGAAACTTTCCATGGGAATTAACGGGAATTTATGGGAATTAACGGGAATATACGGGAATTAACGGGAATAAATCCGAAATTTACAAAACTGAAGGTTGGCCCTTAACAGGGAACTTAAATATAGTTGGAGAAAATATATTGTAGCATCATCTTGGCTAAAACAACCAGATTTAATGCAGCAACTTGAATATCTCTGCTATTCCATGCACACTGCTTCCTGCAGGGCTGTTAGGCCACGCCCCCTACATGCACTGCTTCCTGCAGGGCTGTTAGGCCACGCCCCCTACATGCACTGCTTGCACTGCTTCCTGCAGGGCTGTTAGGCCACGCCCCCTACATGCACTGCTTCCTGCAGGGCTGTTAGGCCACGCCCCCTACCTGCAGGGCTGTTAGGCCACGCCCCCTACATGCACTGCTTCCTGCAGGGCTGTTAGGCCACGCCCCCTACATGCACTGTGCATTCCTCCATCACATGCACAGATGATTCCTTGAACCCTGGAGGCCACAAGCCCAAAGCACAATAGGAGGGCTCCTTTCATTTAAAGGGACAACCAGGAGTTTTTGAAAGCAAAGTGTGTTCACACTACATTTCCCATGAGCCTCCGTGCACGGTGAAAATCTTGGACCGGCGCAAGACAGACGAACCATAAACGGTGATTTGGTGACGTTATTCCCATAACCCACAGGGCAGCATCCGCAAAACCAAAACTAAGAAATGCTGGGCGACCCGACCACTAAATAATAACAAAATAACGTTAAAGACAAGATTTTTTTTTGATACAGTTTGTTTCAATTACCCCAATTTCTAGTTAATTCCCATAAATTCCAAATAATTCCCATGAATTCCCAATAATTCCCATAAATTCCCATAATTCCTGTTGAAAATTTCCAATTTGGAATATTTCCAAAATTCCCCAGCTTAATTTCCCATGGAAAGTTTCCGGAAATTTACCGTTAATTTATTGGAAATTTTCCATCTTTTGCAACCCTAGAGGTGTCACTGTACCGCTGCCTCACACAGTGTGTTGTTCATGCAAATATGTTGTTGTAACTTGCACTTGTATAAAATGGCATGGATCATTTGAATTACATTGTTTTGACTCAGTTTGTCCCATAAATTATCACTATCATCTGATGCACATACAACTCAGATTTTAAGATGCATAATGCCTTTTACATTTTTCAGTGAACTTGCACTATATTGCAAAATGTGGATATTGCAACATCGTATTGTATCTTGACTCAAGTATCGTGATGCTTATCGTATCGTTGCCCACCCCCAGCTCGCTCCTATTGCTGCATTTGTAATAGTCCTGTGGTGTGAGTGCATGGGCCTGCGGTTTCTGTGTGTGTGTGTGTGTGTGTGTGTGTGTGTGTGTGTGTGTGTGTGTGTGTGTGTGTGTGTGTGTGTGTGTGTGTGTGTGTGTGTGTGTGTGTGTGTGTGTGTGTGTGTCTCGCTGAAGTAGCACTCATTTAAAACTTCAGACAAACAAGAAAACACTGCTACAAAGCGCCAGCGAGCGGACGAGGATCTGGAGTGAAACAAGGCCTTGTTGTAACAGAATCAAAAACGGAGACTGGAGGAATTCGCAATCCATCATCCCTTTATGTGAGCTCACTGGTAACCAAGCTTTTTTATGGCTCTGTCGATAAAGTTGTGCAGCTGTCAAGATGTTTCACAGGCAGAAACACTCGTTAAGGCTCTAATAAAGACAGACCCCGGTGTCGAGTGACACCGCGTCAGAAATAACACACAAAATAATGATTACAACAAACGCATGCACAGGCATCGTTACATCAGACTGTATTATATCATGTATGGCTTGGTTCATTATGGGATTCATACAAGGTGGCAGAAAAGAATCTGTTTAAAGTGAATTAATACCAACTGCTACGTCTATACGCTGCTAACCAGTCGCAGCGTGGGGAGTGAACACACGCTCCCTATGGGATGTAGGCGGGAAGACACGACCACAGCCGCAGATTACGACATTATATGACTCATAAGAGCAGCTAGACTTATTAGCTTAAGATAACTCTGTTTTTATATTAAAACCATGTAAAGCAGAGTTTCCACTACAGTCACAGCTCGACTCGACTCACTCGTCTACACCTCCTTAACACAGGTGAAGAACAACAACAGTCTGAGTCCAGATCAGCAGGCGTTGCTGCTGCTGCTGCTGCCGCCGTCGGCCTCGTTCCGTCTCTCGGCCGCGGCTCAGATCTGACGCCGGGCGCGCGATCGGCATTAATAATAATAATCTGAAGCGTCATCAATAAATCAGCAAGCGAGTACTTTAAGAAGGTAGGTGATGGTCCATGCACAACCCCCCCAGAGCAACCTAACTCAGCATACTGTGAATGTTGGGTTACCACCAGCTATAAAGACAGATATACTGACATGTGAGTAACAGACGGTGGTGTTTAACCCTGTTCCCTTCCTCCATCCTTCCTTCTTTCCACAATCCTTATTCCCTTCCTTTCTCCCCTTTGTCCTTCCTTCCTTGTTTGATCCTTTGACCTGATCTGTTCCCTTTACCTCCATCTTTCTTCCTTCCTTCTTCTTCCTTTTTGACCCAATCTGTTCCCTTTTCCCTCCCTTTTCCCAGTCTGATCCTGCTCTAATCCACACCACCTCCATAGAAATTCACTTTTCACTCAGTATATTTTCACCCTGTATGTCTGTGTGTGTATTATCGCCAACACAACCCCCCCCCCTCCACCCCCCCCACCACCACCTCCTAACATACACACACTCGTGCTGAACTCCTCCTAAGCAGGAACGGCTCGCCCTGCACCGAGGGAATGAATTATTTATCGTAGGCCCTTTGCTGCATGTCAGCAGCTCCACGGGATGAAATGATATTTATGGAGCCCCCTGGGCAGGAGAGGGGAGGACACAGGCAGAGACGGAATTAGGGGTGGGGATGGGCAGAGGGGGGGGTGACAGCACTAAAACACAAACATAGATATATATAAATGAATATATATAGTATATATATAATAAAACACACATCCTGTATGTGTAGCGCAGAGGAGCTGAATGGAGGCTGGTTGTAAAGGAGGGGGGGCGGGGGGGGGCAGAGACCTGCAGGTCAGGACACACTGGGACAGTAGACCCCTCTATGCATGAATTAGGACATGTTGTGTGTTAAAGCATTGTCATATAAGTCGTATTTATGCAAGTTGTGTGTTTCATTCTAGTCTTTTTGTTGCATTTGCCGTTTCTGTTCTGACGCTGCTGACGGAGCGAGTCCCACATTCCTACCATGTGCTGTTTACACAGACAAGTGGAAGACAAGTGGGGGGGGCAACAGACGTGAGCTGGATTTAAACAACCCACTACAGCACACACACACCAGCAGGACACACAACCACCAGCACCACTACGCTGCAGCTCCTCAGCCTGATGCAGCCCTGCACGGCCTGAACCAGACTCGAACCCCAACGCCGTGATGAACACAAAGGACCCGACACACACACTCACTCAGAACCACAACGTGCACCAAATGTTTCATCTGATGAGCACAAACAGAAAAGGAGGGGGGTATCTGGTGTCCGTGTCTCCGCTGCAAGGGACATCTCTGAGGCCACGTGCAACAGTTTCCATCATTGCACGGTCGTTGTGCAAATAAAAAAATGCCGTCTTTTTGCTCTTGTTTTTTTCTGTCAGTACAGACGCTTTCTGTAAATAAAAAAATGGCATCTCGATCGTCTCTTTTTTCCGGCCGTTTTTCCGTTTTTAGTAACGTTGGTTATAAAAATGCTTCCTCTTAGCGTCACATGATCCTGCTTTGAGTCTGACCAATCAGCACACAGTAAATCTCAAGCCCCACCAGGACTTCTTCAGGGCCGATCCGAGGACCGACCCCCAGGCAGGGACTCTGTTCGGCCCCGTAAAGGTTCCTGTAAGCGGCCCCGTGGGGGCGAACCCGTAAGATACTGTTTACTACTTGGAGACACCAACCATGGAAGTCTGAGTTCAGGGATGGAAGGTTTGTCCCTGTTTGTCCCTTTCTGCCACCCCCCTCCTCCCCCCTCGCCCACCAAAGCCAAGATCACGTTCTCCACCAGTCAGAAAGTCATAACAAGACCACTTGGGTTTCAAAATGGAGTCAGGTTACTGCTGTGGCAGAGAGGGAGAGGGGGGGGCCACAGTCACACAACCAGAGGTGTGTGTGTGTGTGTGTGGGGGGGGGGGGTTGGGGGGGGGGATTACAGCTCCATCCCTCTCACCTCAGCTCTCAGTGCCACGCGCTTCCTTATCACTTAATAACCTGCTGCTTCTCTTTTCTTATTCCTCCTCACCGTGTCTGTCTGCATCCCTATCCATCACCCCTCCCCCCTCCTCATCCCCCCCCCCTCCTCCTCATCCTCCCTATCTGGTGGCAGATAGGCTGCACAGACCGTGAACGTGAGGGGTGAAAGGTCACGTGACGGCGCCGGGGATTTACCTCCATCATTAGGATGTAAATGACTGTCAGTGAGCAAGGACACAACTGGCATCTGTGTGTGTGTGTGTCTACGCACACACACGCACATACTACACATGTGAGGGTTAGACATGTGTGTGTCTTCAATCCACGAGGATGAGACGTCATGGCGTCATGGCGACGCAACAGCAGCAGGAGGAGGAACAGGATTCAGTTAATGACAGAATTAATTGAGAAGCTTCCACTGTGTGTGTTTGTGTGCGTGTTTGTACATATAACCCTACTATATAGACTGTATGTGCCTTTTAGTGTGTTTGTGTGAGTGTGTGGGTGTGTGGGGGGGGGCTGCATTAGCCAAACCAAGAAGAGGAAGGAAGGTTCCTAGGTGATAATACTCTCCACTGCCTTTGATAGTATGGACCGCAGGGGATGGGGGGGGGGGGGGGGGGGGCAGACAAGGTAGAGCAAAGATAAATAAGAGGTGCAGCTAGGAGAGGGGGGGGGGGGGGGGATTAAGAGAGTGGGACACAGTGTGGACATGCATGCCTGTGAGAGGCTGAGCACTGATAGCGCCCGTGGGAGGAGGCGTGAGGCGGCGGCGGGCAGTGACAGACGGGCTCGACTCCGCCGCCACGCCACGGAGGAGGAAGGATGCTTCCCTCAGCAGGAATGTCTGGAATACCAACAACAACAAGCAGCCTGGATCACTCAACTGGATCCGGCCAATGAGGTGCAGCAGTCGGAGGGGAAGGAGAGAGGGTCGGCCTCGATCCTGAACGCTCACCTCAAGCTCCAACATCTTCACCATCCTGATTCTTCTGGAACTGACCTACGACCTACAGCTAAGCCCCGCCCCCTCCACTCACAGACAAACAGTCAACATTAAATTAAATATTAAATATCATCTCATAGGCACCAAAGCTTCACTGCTACGGCTGCAGTTTGCCGCGAAACGCCGATAGCGTCGGGCTAATTTCTGTTAGCCTGTCTATGGAGTTTTACATTATACATTAGCATTAAGCTAGAAACCAAAACCAAAACAAGTAGAGAACCTGAACCTGAAGCAACAACCATCACATCCATCAACACAATCGTCGTCCCATTATGTCAAAATCATAGCCAAATCTATAACTCCTCACCATTTGAACACAGAACACCTCAGAACAGTTCCTTGTAACACAATTTGTCAGGTTTTAATATAAAGCCTCACAGAAATCAGTAGTAATCACATAATGACATCCTTACCTTTCCTCTGCTCATCAAACTGGCAACATTCCTCTTAATCTGCCCATTGTGTGTGTGTGATAAAGGAGCGGGGTCAGTGCTGTGTGTGTCTGTGTGTGTGTCGACTGAGAGCACACACAGCATTGTCAGTAAAGAACAACACAACACAAGCTCTTACTGGAGGTATGGAAATCATCTTTGTCTGTGTGCCACGGATTGTTCTGGGTGGCATTTGTTTGCATTTTATTTGCCCACGGATTCAGAACTGCTTTTGTGTCTGAGTGTGAGAGGAGGAGGAGGAGAGGAGAAGAGGAGAAGAGGAGGAGGAGAAGAGGAGAGGAGGAGGAGAAGAGGAGGAGAGGAGGAGAGAGGAGAGAGGAGAGGAGGAGGAGAGGAGGAGGAGAGGAGGAGGAGGAGAGGAGGAGGAGGAGAGGAGAGGAGGAGGAGGAGAGGAGAGGAGGAAGATGGGTAGGTTTTTTGGTCTGCCGGCACTTCAAAGCTGCCGTGCCCGCCTGATTGGCTGCCTGGCTCGCCGGCTGACTGAATATTCCCCGGGGGGGGGGTGAGGGGGGGGGGGGGACCTCAGATTTGATTACAAACCCAATAATGTGTGCTTCTTATTTGCATTGTGAACAGTGTTCAGAACTGGCTCAGACAAGAGATGCAGCCTGATGGACAGCAGTCGGGGGGGGGGGGGAGGGAAAGGGTTAAAGGGGGCGGAGTCTCTTTCCTGTCAGTTATTCTGTTGTCGAATAACAGGAGACATGCTCATGTGTGTAGACCAAAGGCGGGAGAAGTGAAGACCACTTCCGCGTTCAAAAAGCTGCAGTACCTCGTCCGGCCTCTGGGGGCCGGAGCAGCTCTCCATTGACCCCCATGTTAAAACAGCCGACTTTACAGCTTAAAAAAACATATTTACAGCCAGGTACTTTTTTTTTTTTTTGGTCTCTACCGATAGTTTCCACCTCCGTGAACACTGTGGGGGGGGGGGGGGGTTATTATTGTATACGTTTCAGATTCGTGTATAAATTACATTGACAGGTTCATTGGTTGCTCCGAGTTCAGTGGGCGGGTTCTCGGCCAGCTAACCGCCGGCCGCACCTCCCCAAATATGGCAAGTAGACTCTACCTAAAATCCAAGATGGCGCAGTTCAAACCCCCGTAGTAGCGGGCAGCACAAAACAGACCCCCCCCCTCCAAACCAAGGAGCGACGTCACGTTTGCTACATCCATCCTCAGACGGATGCTTCTGCAAATGAAAACTATCCCTCCCATCCATCCCTCCCATCCATCACTTTCCCCCTGTTGTGCTACATTGTGAGCTTTCCAAGTCATCCCATCACCATTTTCCAACCACAACCAAACCCATCTCCCCTCCCCCCCCCCCCCCCCCCCTCCTCTTCTCCTCAGATGTTTTTTTTTTTTTGTGCCACTGTGACATTTGGTCTCAGAGAGCGAGCTCTGTGTCTGCTTTTCTCCGGGCCCTGATTTCAAGCCAGCGGGATGATCATTAATTATCATGGAATGGGCTGCTAATGGTCGTCTGTGCTGCTCTCCAACCCCCACCCCCCCCCTCACCCCCCACCCCACACTGTCCTGGGTCTCCATGGCGACCTGTAGCTGAGTGGTTAGAGGCCTTTTTACGAGGAAGTGGATGAGGTATAATGATTGGAGGGCGGGCCTGACCCCTGTGCTTCCTGTGCCACTTGACGAGGCATAGTGCTTATTAGTGGACAATTTCTTTGGCACCTCACAAAGGCCGTGAATAACTAACGAGTCGAGGAGGACGTGAATGGAGCGGCGCTGCCAGACCGTCCAGCTTCAAGAAAAGCCTGAGTGGGTTTCGGGGCGTGCCGGGTAAATTCTGCTGTAATTTACTGCCAAGGAGTCTGTTGAACGTGTCTGTGCTGCCTGGTAAGTGTCTCCAGGGACATTTAACTGTCCATCAAAATGAGACATTTTAAAGGGATAGTTCAACATTTTGGCAAATTGGCCCATTGCCATAATCCATATAGTTTTAGCAGTAGGTTTGTTACCTTTAATTGTCGGTGCAAGCTATTTTTAGAACGGCGGAGCAGAGCCGTGAGCTGCTCAGAGCTACACTACAGAGGCTCATGGGATTTCTTGGTTTCCCTCATCAAACTCATCAAATACACAATCCAACAACTCCACAACGCTCTGGTGGACAAGTTGTGACCTGCACATTCACCACGCTATGAGATAATAACACAACGTTACCACACAGAGTTGTTTTAGAGGGAAATACAGAGACTGTTGATGAAAAACTGTTCGTGATGGAACGCACTTCAGTGGTTTTACATGAATTTCCCTCTAAAACAACTCTGTGTGGTAACGTTGTGTTATTATCTCATAGCGTGGTGAATGTGCAGGTCACAACTTGTCCACCAGAGCGTTGTGGAGTTGTTGGATTGTGTATTTGATGAGTTTGATGAGGGAAACCAAGATATCCCATGAGCCTCCGTAGCGTAGCTCTGAGCAGCTCACAGCTCTGCTCCACCGTTCTAAAAAATAGCTTGCAGCGACAATTAAAGGTAACAAACCTACTGCTAAAACTACAAGTATTATTTTATATTTGCCAAAATGTTGAACTATCCCTTTAACTAGGATTCATGCCAGATGCATCTCCTGAAAGATCACCATCTCTGTGATTATACATCACCTTGACAGTGCAGGAGCAACCTGCTGGATGTTTATATACTTTATGTTAAAATGAACCAAACCTGTGGGCGACGTCGCCACATTCCATCTATCTAAGGTTTTCCCGCCGCCAGAGGAGGGACTTTCCCTCTCCTTATCTCATCACTTCAAACAAATACAAACCAATGTGTTCAGCTGCCTCAAAAAAAAAGGAAATGATGAGTCTGGCCTGTATCCCATGACAACGTTGGGGAGCATATGGCATGCAACAAATTCAATATGAATGTAAATGAAGCTCAAATTAAAACACAACAACGGATGGGAAAAATAAAGAAAGGAGAGAAATCACTTGCAGCTTCCAGAGTGGGGAACTGGAGATATGTTTAATTTGCAAGCGCCTCCACAAATCAAAATACATCTAAAGCCCCCCCCCCCCCTCCCATTTTGTCAGCAAACTGCAGGGAAGACTGTCTGCAGCCAGATAGCAGGCTGACATTCACCAGAGTGATTCTAAGCCGACTTCAGCTCAGCAAGGCCACTTGATGCTCGGAGATTAAAATCCCTTGTTTCTATGTACTCTCCTCTTGAAAGGGTTTTGTTATCCTTGTGCACAAGGTGCACAGTGATATTGCGGTTTTATTTACACTCTCATATCGCTGTGGCTGCCTGAAAGAGGGGCTTTTATGAAAGTCTGCTCTTCCCTCTGAGCCAGACATTTCCTAAGTGGAGATGGAACGCATCCCAGCTCTGAGCGTATAACTCCGGGCTACATGAATCATTCCTGTTATTCCGTTTACACACCTTCTCAATGTCAAACGGCCGCCACCAGCCTCCCGTCTTCAATGGCCTTTTCCCATATTAATGAGAGTTGGAGGGGATCAATAGGATGACAGGAAGACAGATCGCCTCTGGTGGAGAGGAGGATGCTCCCATGGGGGAAATGAAAACTAATTCCGATGGGCGACGCTCCCAACTTCTAAAGCCCCGAACCCTCTGAAGGGGCCACGTCCCGTCTTAGCATTATGGTCTGTGTTGTGTTGACGAGCTGTAGCCGCTCTCACACCTCAACCAGAAGCTCACCGATCCTACGCTGGATTCTTTTATGGAGTGAAATCACTGCCACAAAGCCACGAAGCATGTTTTACTCACGTCCAACGATTCACAAACAAATCTGTGTTTTTTTTTGCAAATACAAAACATAATTCACAAACTAATGCATTTTGTTTCACGAGTAAGAAATGTACCTAGCTAGGGTTGCAAAATTCCGGGAATTTTCAAAGTTGGAAACTTTCCATGGGAATTAACGGGAATATACGGGAATAAATCGGAAATTTACAAAATTGAAGGTTGGCCCTTAACAGGGAACTTAAATATAGTTGGAGAAAATATATTGTAGCATAATCTTGGCTAAAACAACCAGATTTAATGCAGCAACTTGAATATCTATGCTATTCCATGCACACTGCTTCCTGCTGGCTGTTAGGCCACGCCCCCTACATGCACTGCTTCCTGCAGGGCTGTTAGGCCACGCCCCCTACATGCACTGCTTCCTGCAGGGCTGTTAGGCCACGCCCCCTACATGCACTGCTTCCTGCAGGGCTGTTAGGCCACGCCCCCTACATGCACTGTGCATTCCTCCATCACATGCACAGATGATTCCTTGAACCCTGGAGGCCACACTTTGGAGCCCAAAGCACAATAGGAGGGCTCCTTTCATTTAAAGGGACAACCAGGAGTTTTTGAAAGCAAAGTGTGTTCACACTACATTTCCCATGAGCCTCCGTGCACGGTGAAATTCTTGGACCGGCGCAAGACAGACGAACCATAAACGGTGATTTGGTGACATTATTCCCATAACCCACAGGGCAGCATCCGCAAAACCAAAACTAAGAAATGCTGGGCAACCCAACCACTGAATAATAACAAAGTAACGTTAAAGACAAGATTTTTTTTTTGATACAGTTTGTTTCAATTACCCCCAATTTCTAGTTAATTCCCATAAATTCACAATGATTCCCATGGAAAATTTCCAATTTGGAATATTTCCAAAATTCCCCATCTTAATTTCCCATGGAAAGTTTACTGAAATTTACCGTTAATTTATTGGAAATTTTCCATCCTTTGCAACCCTATACCTAGCAAATAAATACACCATGCTTCAGAAACTTGCCAGTAATATGTTTTTAGTTGTAGAAATGTGGCTGTAGAATTGTATTTGTAGAATTGTGTTTATGAAGCATGGTGTATTTATTTGCGAGGTGCATTTCTTAGTTGTGTTTTGGCAGTGATTTCACTCCATAGAATCTCTCCATCTTGGTATCACGTCATACAGGTGGCGTAGTGACAGTGACAGATACGAGATCTCTGACTGAACCCAAAGCCGTTTGTGTTTCATCTCTTTGACAACACCTCGGTGGTGAAGGTGTTGTTCTCCTCAGCTAAGTAATGACACCTAGTGCTTAACCTACACCAGCAATCTCACACATAAAGACATGTACAGACTGATCTCAACAAAAGATGAAGAGTAAGATCCTGTTTCTCCTCTGCCAGAGCAGCAAACCCAGTCCCACCACCTGCCTCCGCCCCTTTTCATTGATTTTTTTTTTATTGTGCTCTCTTTTGACTGTGACGGTGTCTGACAGACGAGTCCAGCCGAGCTTTGATAAAGGAAATACACGACCTGCCAGAGAGACGCTCACAATACAACTTGACTGAATGACGTGTGGATCGCTTTCTATTAGAAAATAACCACTTTTTTTTTTTTTTTTTAAATAAAAAGAGAAGTGTTAATACGAGGACGCTGTGGTTGCACGGCCCGGCTGCACCGCAAAACCTTCAGGAAGTGTTTGCGCATTATCAGCTCGTTGGAGCGTGGATTCAACGAGGAAACACCCTCAGCAGGTTGCAAATCTATCGACGGGCCATGACACAATAATATTGACATGAAAAGGATTTATAATAGACACATCTGCTCACACATTCCTGCCTTAAACACCAACTGTTGTGCACTTTGTTTTTTTTAGTGCCTGCCATAAAGCGAGATAATTAGACGGTGTCGTTCTATAACCAAGTGGGTTTTTAGACGTCAGTCGTGGCTGCAGAGGGATTAGCAGCGCAGCAACTACTAGAACTTAACATATACCATATATTCCATTTATCATAGTGAGAGGATTAGTGCAGCATTACTGCCTTTCAAATGCCAAATATACTGTGTTTATGTTGATATGATCCATGATACACGTGACACATGTGAGTGCACTTTTCCAAGCGTGCATTGTGCAATACAATATGTTAAATCCAACGGAGGCTGTTGCTTCTTCATATCAAATGACAGATGCAACGCTGCAGTGACAATCAGACAGGACGCGGTATTAATAAAACAAGCCTTTCCCCCCCATCGTGCCCATCGTGCATGCATTAGAGTGTCAACAGCAGCTTGTATCCACTCCATTTTATTCACAATATCTCTGTGGACTTTGTTTGTCATTCATTTGTCATTGTCTGAAGGTTTGTGTCTGGAGAAACAAACACAAGCTATTGTGTCCTCATCTCCACCCAGATAACACAGATTGCTACAAAAACTAAAACACACTCCACTATTCAATGGTTTTTACACTCCACTATTCAATGTTTTTTGTTTTTTTTCCAAGCAGGTGGATCTGTCTGTCTGATGATGACTGTTTGGGCGCTGCGGGCTGTGTGGCGAGCGCCGTGATGATGTATGCACACCTGCCATGGCTCCTGGCTAGCAGTCTCACAGCTGAAACAGCAGGAGGAGGGAGGGAGGGAGGGAGGGAGGGGGGAGAGAAGGGGGACAAGGGAAGGGTAGGACAGGATGGAGGTAGGGAAGCAGGGGACAGGAGAGGAGAGAGGGGTAGACGCCTTCAGGAGGGGGGGGGGGGGGGGGCCCGCGGGCGGCGAGGGGGGGAGGGGCAGAGAAAGCAGAAGGAGCTAGAGAGCTGTATCCATTATTAATGGTAGTTTGGTGTATGGAGAAAGAGATCTAATGTGGCCATCAAGGTTGTAGCGCGTGTGTAATCGACAAAGACGGATTCTCTCACTCTGCCACTTAAATCCGCTCCCATTCCTCCTCCTCCTCCTCCTCGCCGGCCGTCCTTCTCCTCCATCTTTTCTCAAAAACACAAACCGTTTAGGCCGCAGATTATCCTCACAAAACAACAAGCTGTACACGACGGCTCCACAAAAGGGACATTACAACTCATTAGCTGATGAAGGGATTAGATGAGACAAAGGTGGAAACAATAACGTGGAATTAGATATTTGTCGGTTAATGCAGCTCTGAATCCGCTCGCGTGAAAACAACCCTGGTTTATTCTATGTGTGAAACAAATGGCACTCGTCTGGGACCAACACACACACACACACACACACACACACAAACACACACATACTATTAAAAACAGACATTTCGTCACTCGTGCCAGTTTTCCTTGTAGGGGAAATAAAAATCTGTTGGTGTCGAATATTTTCACATTGAGAACATTCTTCAAGAAAGAAGCTGCTAATGAGCATGAGTCACAAACATGGCCTGGAAGTTTATTTTAAAGGGATAGTTCACCCAAAATTCTAATTGCACTTGCATTATCTCCTCCCCCTCATGTGGACCAAGGGCTGGGAGAAGTTTCAGATCCTCGGTTCCTTCTCTGAGTTACAGGAGGTCTCGGTGTAGCAGTGCATGTCCATGTAACGGTTGCAAATGGACACCAACTGTCTTCGTAACAAAAAAACATCCAAATACCTCCATGCTGCTCGTATGTAATGTCCGTCTCTACGCCGAGACCCCCTGTAACTCAGATACGCCACGGAGGAATCTGCAAATTCTCACAGCTCTGAGTCGACATGAGGGTGAGGAGATAATGAGTGCAATTTGAATTTTGGGTGAACTATCCCTTTAATATAAGCACACTTAAAAACACTTATTACTCAGCTCCTGATAAAAAAATAAATAAAAGAAAGACAGGGATGATGGGAACAAAGGGAATAAGGAGGAATATGGTCTTTAATAAAGGACGTTGTGTACCTGAGGGTACCGGGGGGGGGGGACCCGCCCAACTGTATCCTGCACAGCGCCATATGGAAATAAATTAAATACTAAAAAGATACTTAAACCTGCTGTGTGTGGGGGGGGGCAGGTACACATGGAGACGGTCTCTGTGGGTCCACTACGAGCCAGAGAACCGCACCACCGTGACCAATCTAATACAATTACACACGTGGAGGTGTTGGGGGGGGGGGTTGACAGAGAATGATGAAGCCAACATCAAACGCTGTGTTGATAAATGGAAAGCAAGGAGAGGCTGACCAGAGGAGGAGCCGGCGGTGGGGGGGTGCGGGGGGGCGGGGGGAGGGGGGCGGGGGCGGGGAAGTAAGGCAGTTATTGATTGTACTGCCTGTGTTCTCGTTGTGAGGAGGATGGAGAGGAGGAGGGAGGAGGGGGGAGGCGGGAGGGGGCTGGCCCTGCGGGCAGCGGTTAAAGCTTTGTGCCCCCCCTGAGAACACACCAATAGTCTCAGATGAGCTGCCCCCGCTGGTCACGCTGAATATTTGATTGACACGCGCCCCCCCCCACCCCCCCCCACCCCCCGCCCCCCCTTCCCTCCAAACAAACACAACAATGCATCCGAAAGGGCTGATTGAAATTCAAACGCGAGCCTGGAACGCCACAGGCACAGGCAGCGATGGGCAGAACGAGGGGGGGGGCGGGGGGGGTGTGGCGGTCGTGACCCACCAGGGTCCTATAAAAAACAGATGCTAAATCACTTAACAAGTCCTAAATTAGTTGCTTGGGAATCTGCTGGGATGCAGGGAAGCTGCAGCAGCACAGTGGGACTGGGCGGCGCGGTGCAAAGAGGAAAACACATCACTCCAGGCTAAATGGACTACAACACACACACACAAAAAATAAAAAAGGCAAGGCAGCCCCCACCGGAGCCACAGACCAAACAAGTCACTGCAGCTGCATCAAGTATCATTAGAGACAAAGAAATTCAATATAGAAAATGCACGGCCACGCTGACGGAGACGCAGCTCCGCCGCCGCCTCCCCATCACCTGAGCAGTCACTATCAATCCATCGGAAACGAGGACATGAGCGGCCGGTGACTGACGACGGCGCCGTGCGTGCATCTCATTCTCTGGGAGGGGGGGGGCTTTGCTGCAGGATTTATCGCCACCTCTGATCTCATTTCCTTTTCATATGCTAGTAAATCCCAGGTAAGGAGGACGTTTGGGATGATACGGGCAGAGTGGCCGGCCCACTCCAATTGGACTCCTGGAATTAATCTGGGAAAATCCTCAATGCTAACCTGCTTAGTTGTCACTTAATCTAGGGGTAAACCAAACATCAATTACACTAAGCACAAAATGTGGGGCAGATAACCACTGATCCCTTCTACCCCACAATGAAACTGCTTCATTTGATTCTTGCAGAGTAATTGGCACACATGACCTGGAAGCACGGTGGATGCGCATGGAAGACAAAGTTAATGGCTAAGGAGAAAAAGTGGGCATTGCTTCAACGCACGCACACACAAACCGTTGTCTAATGAGAAGTAGGATTGGTAGTAGACGTAACCCCAATCCCAGCTACATTACCAATCTTGAGCCGAATCCAGGTCAGCTCCAATAGGCTTACGGCCCGCGTCGCATCCAACCACAAAACAACTTTCCCCTGGAGGGTTTTCTCAGGTGACGACTTAAGTAACACTGTCTGGCTGCGAGTCACGCCTGCATTCCACAGAGAAAAATGAGGATGTTGCAGCCAGGTGAGGTTTGCAAGTGGTAAACATGTCGACACCGAGGGTTGGCCACCGGTTTCACACAGACACATGCAGAGACTAAAGTAAAAACAATGTCTGTCCTTTGTACTTGCAGTATTTTATGCTACGTGTTGCGTGTAATCAATGAAAGCCTGACTTTAGCATCATGGATTCAAACTGGGAGCTCTGGTTTAAAGGTAGAGTCTGGAGTTTTGTTTGTTGCAGTTTGTAAACAATACATTTCCAACTGGGCCCCTCCTCTCGGGCTAAGCTGTGTAGCCTCCTGCTAATGCTAGCAGCAGTTGACAACAAAGGAAAGGAAATACAGTCTGAAAGAAGCGCTGGAGCCGCGGGCCGAGAGCCGACCTTTTCCCCAACACCGGGAGCCTCCGTGTATGTTGTTATGTCGTTGTGGTGAACTAAGAGGCAGGTGTTAGCGGCGGATGCTAACCGCTACCGCTAGACGAAGTTAGCATCGAGCTAGCTCACTGCAATGGCTCTAATACTTGTTACCAGTGGCAGTGATGGTCGGGAATCGGTCTGCGGCTCCAGCGCTTCACTCAGACTGTATTTATTTGTCTTTCTTGTCATGACAACTGCTGCTGCTGAGAGAGAGACGTGCTAGCACTCGTTAGCATCAGAGACAGCTAGTGCAGCTAACAGCTAACTGAGCTAACTGAACGTCAAAGTACAACAAAGCAAAGCAAAAGACCAAAAACTCCAGAGCCAACCTTTAACCAAACTGGGTCAGTTAGGACGTGACCAAAACAACTCTGAACATTTTCAAAGTTATGCAATGAACCTCTGCCTCATTAGCTGCTTCTTTTTTTATTATTTTTTAATCACACCTACTGTAGCCTGTGTTACCTTTGAGCTATTTTTGACTAAACCAAGAGAAAAAGTCTTGCTTTTATCAACCAACCTAGTTTGGTCAATTAGCAACACAATGAGCATCCTGCACGCTCCTGTGTGAGTACAGTTCATTTCCTGCCTTTATTGTTACAAGTGCTGGGCTCATTGAAAAGTGGATGGAGTGAGGGAGGGGGAGGCCCAGACACTATTTACTCAGCAGGGAGAGACACAAGTCCCCGGCTTCCTAATGGCTTCCTGCATTTCACACAATTGTTTCCCCTCAGGAAATCTTATCGATACAGACTGCCGCCGCGTTGACCGAAAAACCCACAACACACTGGATACTGTGCTTTAATTAAGTATCTTTGAAAGGGAAGATGACTTTTTTGTTCCTTTGACTAAAAACAGTTTTTGTAGACGTTCAATGATCTGTATCCATTTACTTTACAAAAAAAAATGGAGCCATCATATTTACTGGCAATGTGTGTGTGTGTGTGTGCATTTCTATGCACTTCCACCAGAAGAATCAATGTGTTATCTTTATCATATTGACTAAGGATGACAAAGACTCGCTTTGTTTACAAATGACAAACCATCAACCATGTGTGAGTCTGACGAGTACCTGCCTGCAAACACACATGTGGTTCATTCAAATACATGACAACCAATCAGCAAGAAAGAAGAAACTCATTCAGCACAGGATTTGTATCTTAATATATGCTACAGTTTTACTTTCATTAAACAGCTTTACAGTAATTGTGATGGTTTATGACAGGTTAAACTACACAAATATACACATCGTATATGATATATAACGTTATGCATGGCGCTATTGATTGATTTACTGCCGGTTTCATTATAAACAAATGCACATGGCCAGGAGGAAGGTTAGCAAAACAACAGAAGAAAACAACACTGCCCAACTACATACGACATAGAGGGTGCACGCAGCATCTGAGAAGTCCAATCCAGACTGTGACCAAGTGTATTGGTGACGTGCTCTCAGGCTAAATGATCATCTTAGCGCTGCTATGCTACGAGCTATGAGCCTCTAGCCTCTGATGAGCTATGCTAAATGCATCCAAGCGCTATCTCCATATTAAATGCATAGAAATTCAATTGTTATTGATCTTCAAACTCAAACTCTTAGTAAGACAACATATAAGTGAATTGTTCAAAATGTCAGAGTGTTACTTTAAGAGCATCTTATGAAACAAAGCCTCAACTGTAGATCTATATAAAATCCCCCCAAACACAGGAGGATTAGGTGTTGTGATCGAGGCCGAGAAGCCTCCACGTCTTGGAGGAGCAGCAGATACGTGTGAGGGGTTAACGCGGTTAAGCTCCTGCAGCATGCACATGAACCACAGGTATGTGTGGGACTAGCAGAGAGACAGCCCATAAAATCCACACTCAACTTCTGCCTAGCACGCGAGGAATGTTCTCTGAGCGCTTCACTATCAGCGTCGAGCCAGGAGGGGCTATCCTCGCCTCTCCCTTTGAAGTCTGTGTGGGAGAAAGGCAAAATGGGGAAAAAGGGGCAGTAATAGCGAGCGAGAGCCAAGAGGCTATAGCTACTGCGAGGTCAGCCAATTTCTTTCTCATTAGAAATTAATTACCGACGTAGCCGGTGCGGGGGCCGGACCACGAAGTCGCTAGGCATGCCATGCATCGCCCCACAGGGAGCACTTGAACCCATGACCCCCCCGCCACGGGCGTTTGGGGCCAGAAGGGGTGCGTGACATGGCCCTGGCCCAGAGACACTGCCCCGCCAGGCTGGGAATGCAGTGGCACTGTGGGGGGATCGGGAGAGGGACAAAGAAAGGGAAAAAGGGGCTCCACTGGGTTAGAGAGCTTCATTATTAAGTCCCCTTGTCAGCCGGCAACAAAAAGTACCCCACAGGCTAGCAGCGGCTAATAAAACCACCACCCTTTATAACTCAAGACCACTTCTGACATCTTCTTTTCAGGAGAAATGAAAGTATGCGACTCGGTCCCCGGCTTAATGAAAGAATTCACATATTTCACCTGAATGAACTGTTGCTTTGCAGCCAACGTGGACCAATGAGAAAGCAGCCGAACCCGACCCCAACGAGGCCGCCGCTGCTGCTTCCACACCTGCTTAATTAGATAATGTTGCGTGCATTTTTATTTAGACTTGCTCCATGTCACTACGATATTATACGGCATATGGCACAAACAGACTGCAGGACATATTCTAGGATCTTGCTGTGTGTGTGTGTGTGTGGGAGAGTGTGTGTGTGTGTGTGCTCTTTGAGTGAATTTGTTCAGCAGGTGTCCTGAAAGCTTGAATGACATGCTTATGCACTCAGGACTAATTTAGACCACTCCAGGTAAATGAAGTATGAAAGCAGGAAAGGCAGATTGCTTTTCTCTAAACCAGTAATTCAAGCACTTTCGCCGGCTGCAGACAAAAAGCCTGACGTTGTCCTTCACAGCCGTAATGTACACATTCAATGTCGGAGCGATGGTTCTACTTAACAGTTGTTACACAGCTCCGACGCTTGTTGTTCATGTTGAAAATTGAATGTTTGATAATACCTTTCACATTTAGAGGATAATTAGCTTTTTTTTTACAACCTGGACCTTATTTCTAGCATGAAATACGATCATTTCCTCCCCCAGATAACTTTGGTGTCATTACAAGTTGTTCTGATGAAATTAGCTCCAGCCGAGAGCCGCGTATATCTGTATAATGTGAGAACACGGGGCAGCGCAATGCAGCCTCTAAATAACACATTATCTGCAGAGAAACTCCTTCATTTCACCAAGATTTAGTTCTGATAGGCTAGTGCTGTTCCCCTCTGAGTCCAGGTTAGCTGTTATCAACATCCAGGGTCTGTAGGTCGACCTGCTGACCTCTGACCTGGATGATGTCATCTCCGACCAGCATTCAGGTCCATTTTTATCTCAACTCTCCAGAGCTTCAGTGAGTCCAGGTTGAGGAGAGGAAGTCTGTGGAAGCTGAACTTCATCCAGCTGCTCATTCTGTTCTGACAAGTCAGAAACACGCAGAAATGAACCGTAGCATTAGCGGTAGCAACAAGCTCAGAGATGACATCATCCAGGTCAGAGGTCAGCAGGTCAACCTACAGACCCTGGATGTTAATAACAGCTAACCCGGACTCAGAGGGAATAGCACTAGCCTATCAGAACTAAATGTTGGTGAAATGAGAAAAAACACTAATTATCCTTTAATAACCTTTAACTTTTGTCAGGCCAATTGGTGTGGGTCGACAGTGAGACTGCTTTCACATCGGCCACTGATGGATGTCACAAAATGCAACATTAAAGGAGACATATTCTGCCCCTTTCCACAAATTAAAATAGTCCCCAGGTCTTAAAGACGTGTCCCTAACAAGCTTTGGTCAAAACCCCCCAAGGATCAAACATCACAGCTCTTTTCATCCTCTCTAAACAGCCCTGGTCAGAACAGCTGGTTTCACGGTCTGTCCCTTTAAATGCAAATGAGCCACTGCTAGCCCCGCCCCCTTCTACTGCTACCAGGTAGGGTGCTGGTAGAAGGGGCGAAAGAGAATATCTCAGAGTTGTTACGTTGGTTGAACCAAAAGAAGCAAAAATGAATGATGTCACCTCGAGCTCTGTGAGTTTATGACATCACAAACCAGGAGTTAATCAGCCAATCATAACAAAAATAGATAAATCAACACAGACAATAATGACTGTACGAGTCGCAGCCTCATTACGGGAAAAGAGAAGCTAAACAACGTTGAAATGTGGCGTGGAAGGAAAAAAAACCCCAATTACCATGGTCCCAAAACATGTCATCCATCATGATTGAAGAGGGGGGTTAAAGGGGGGGGGGGGGGGATAAATGAACAGACAAGTCCGACTGTAGTCATTAATGTTCATCTCCCTGCTTCCTTGATGGGGCACCTCATTAGGAATCTGTTGGTAGCAGCTGGCTCGCTATCCCACTCCATTACTGCCCCACCACGCCAAAACCTCTGCCACTGCCCCCCCCCACACACACACACACACACCCACACATCCCACCCTCCCCCACTCCAAACACGTCCCTGGTGTCTCATGTGACATCTGTGTCTCGGGGTCCTGTGAAGGAATGCCGCTCGCCGCGCTGTTCCTCCGCAGGTGCTCCGCCTCGCCTCGCCTCGCCGCCGGCCGCCGCCATGCTGCTGCTGTGGCTGACTGACCTGTCACAGGCTGAGAGCTACGAGGGGGGGGGGGTGCAGTGGAGTCATGGTTCAAGGGACAACGGTTAAAGGGATAGTTCACCCAAAATTCAAATTCCACTCATTATCTATGACATGAGGGGGAGTAGATAATGAGTGAAATTTGAATTTTTGGGTGAACTATCCCTTTAAGGAATACATGCAGCTGCTTTCCATCGATGCCCGTTGTGCATACTTCAAGCTGGATGAAAATCTTGCTGCTCTAGTGCCACCACCCGCTTACCAACAACACCCCCCCCCACCCCCACCTCCTCCTCCTCTACACAGACCAAGCTCATCCTCCTCTTCCTCTGCCATGTCAGACAGAGAGAGGAAGGTCATGTCTGTATTTAGACGCAGCTCAAGGAGTCCCAGAGGCTGCATGCGCTCAGGTTCAACCAGTGAGTCAAACGCTGCTGGACGACGTGAAGGGAGGGGGCGGAGAAAAGGAAAAGTGAAAGAAATGACTCTCAACTCATCATCAAAGTGCGATTTTCATTTTTTCACAATGGTTTACACACTGGGTTGTGTTGTGTTGTGTTGTGTGTCGGCCTGTGCCAGTGGCTGTCCTGCTGGTCAATTACCAGACTCCATAAAAACAGGCACATGAGGACATGATCATCTTCCCAAAAGGTCAAGGACTGGAACGCCGGTGTCTCCGCCCGCCACCGCTAAATGACTGCAGCCACTGTAATGTCACAAAGTCGCAATTACACGAGTGCAGGGGAGCTTTTAATCTGAAAGTGGAGCGGCGCCACCCTGTAGCGGTAAGAAAGGAGACTTAAAAAAGAAGAAAAAAGGGAGAGAAAGGTGGATTAAAGGGATAGTTCAACATTTTGGCAAATTCATAGCAGTAGGTTGATTGTCGGTGCAAGCTATTTTAAGAACGGCGGAGCAGAGCCGTGAGCTGCTCAGAGCTACGCTACGGAGGCTAATGGGATTCCTTGGTTTCCCTTCATCAAACTCATCAAATACACAATCCAACAACTCCACAACGCTCTGGTGGACAAGTTGTGACCTGCACATTCACCACGCTATGAGATAATAACACAACGTTACCACACAGAGTTGTTTTAGAGGGAAATTCATGCAAAACTGCAGGTCACAACTTGTCCACCAGAGCGTTGTGGAGTTGTTGGATTGTGTATTTGATGAGTTTGATGAGGGAAACCAAGAAATCCCATAATGAGCCTCCGTAGCGTAGCTCTGAGCAGCTCACGGCTCTGCTCCGCTGTTCTAACAACACCTTGCACCGACAATTAAAGGTAACAAACCTACTGCTATGACTATAGAGATTATGGCAATGGGCCAATTTGCCAAAAAAAGGAAAGGAATAACACTCATCCCACAAAGTTTGGTCATATTTTATTACTCTGGTCACTATTGTTCCTATAACCACATGGGAAGTGCGGTCATCTCGTCAAAAATCTAAAAACCGCCTCGAACATAATTCAACGTAATATAACAAACCTGACTGCGAGTCTTAAATCCCGAGCAGCGAAGCTCCTGTTTTCTATCATTGTAAAAGTAATACCTCACTTAAGATGCATCACGAGTAAAATTTATTCTCCACATTCGTACAGTAAATCAAATTTCAGGGCGCAATTAGTGTTTTCTATGGCCGAGCTCGGGAGCGGTTCGGAGTTTGAGCCCCGCGACGTTAATATGAAAGGAGAAATGCCATCATCTCTCAAGTAAGTGCTGCTGAGGGACGCATTTATTCAACTGTGAAGGGCCAAGAAAGCAAAAAAATCAAACGAGACGGCCAATTCCATTACATCATGGCAGTGTATTAAAAAAGCTTAAAGCCGTAATTTCAGCATTTCAGCTGCCTCTCTCTCTCTCTCTCTCTCTCTCTCCTGACCTCCATCAGCTTCAGATGAGCTCAGAGTCGAGTCGAGGAGGAACTGGCTCCAATAACATGGTGAGAAGTCGATGCAGTCGGTGGAGCCCGAAGCCAGAGGGGTGGAGGGGGGTGGAGGAGGAGGGGGTCCCAGCAGCACAAAGGAGCCTCTATCTGATGCTGGACTTTTTCAAAGAATCATTTCAGCTTGGATTTAGCAGCAGAAACATTGGTTAATACCAGCAGAATTCTTCTTCTTTCTGGGGTCACCATAGCAGCAGGTGAAATCAACAGAATGGGAATGATGGGATGGCGCTCCGAGAGGCATTGCTGCTGCTGCTGCTGCTGCTGCTGCTGCAGACACGACGACTGCTTACAGCATTAACTCTAAACCCTAAATTGTTGAAACTTTAAAGTCAGAGACTCAACAATCCAGAAGCTGCAGCAGCTCTACATGCTGAGACAGCGCCGTGGAAAAGTACTGACACCTTCTTCTTCTATTCTTGCTGAAGCCTTAAAAAACACTACGCCTACTACGCTCCAAAGCCATGTGGTTTCTATGAATTTCCACTACAGAAACCAGACAAACCAGTTCCTGAACTTGTAAAACAGACCCAAGAAAATATTGGAGAAAAAAAAATAAAAATACCGCCACTTCAAATAGAATTGTTCAGGCTCTTCTCCTCCTCACCAAATATGTAGCGGCTCTTTAACTATTAAACAGACGCCATAATTAGAACTCCTGGTTGGAGCCGAGCCGAGCGGAGCGCCGCTGTCGGACCGTCGCCGTCGTACAGAGTCAACATTTGACTTCATCGCAAAAAGAAAAGAGAAATCTCAGCGCGGCTTTGTGCCAGAGCACGTGTCAATATTTTCCAATGGAGAACATCAGCTCTTAAGTTATATTATGTGAATCCTTTTTTTTTTTTTCCTAACTCAGCACATTTTTAGAAATGAAACTTCTTTGACAAACCCAAACCGCACAACGACCGACCACTTTACAACTCACAACTGCCAGCAAATCTGTAATTTAAACTAAATAAAGATTCTGACAATAAAAAATAAAAAAACGCCAATAATATTGTGAGGGGTGTGGCGGCGTTCAGCCCGACTGATGCACGTCTTACATAAACATGATAGTGAATAATTGTGTGACATTGAGGTTGTAGCTTTGTTTGTTTGTCTCTCCCGCTGCACGGCAAAGTTCAAGTCGGGGAAACTCTCCTAACCTTGTTGATAAAACAGCTGTTCAACCCCAGATGGGTGGCATACGCCTTTACAAATACCCACCCAACTATACACACACACACACACACACACACACACACCCCACTATAACTAAAGCTGCCAAGAGCCACAGGCCGGGCACCAGATGATGGCAGCCAGCGCTTCACAATCCTCTCTCTGTGACCGACTGCCCCACACCCTCTCAGCACATGAAACCTTCCTTTGACTGGATGAATGAAGGCTGAGAGGCTCTGTGTACATGGATGACTGATACTTTATGAGTGTGTATGCAAGAACTCCCCCACACACACACACACACACACACACACACACACACACACACACACACTGGTAAACCTATCAGCAGTAATCTGACCAGTACGCTGAAGATAAGGCTAGAAACCAACAATACAAGTTCACTTTATGAATGAAATGGATCCGACTCTCATGTGTGTGTTGGTCTGGGAAAACCCTTCACATGCTGAGATTCTGACATTTTCATTTTTTGATTTCCATAAACTAGAAGTTTTCAGCTATTCATAACTGTTTGAATAACCGAGATCGCCCTTTCAGATCAAAAGTTATGGGCATTTTAATCTATTATGACCGAAAAACTGAAAAGTGAGAGAAATGGCTTTAACTAGAACGTTGTTGCTTTAACGCTCTAAAGACAACAAAACAACTTCTGAACCGTTTTTGATAGAGACGAGCTGTAAACTGTATCTGAATAGTGAGGTTTTCTGCTTTCCGAGGGTCCTTGAATGGAGCCTCTATGACAAGAAGGGACCTCATAGGGCGCCTGTAATCACGTGGTACGGGAACAGACGCTAAACCTAGCATAGCATCGATGCTAAACAGAACGTAGCATCGATGCTAAACCGAACGTAGCATCGATGCTAAACCGAACGTAGCATTTGCAAACATGTTAGCATCGATGCTAAACAAAGGTAGCATCATGCTAAACCGAAGGTAGCATCGGCATTAGCACATGTTTTACAAAACAACAACATATTATAACTTCCGAACTGTTTATGATGAAGACGAGCTGTAAACTGTATCTGAATCGTGAGGTTTTCTGCTTTCCGAGGGTCCTTGAATGGAGCCTCTATGACGAGAAGGGACCTCATAGGGCGCATGTAATCACGTGGTACGGGAACAGACGCTAAACCTAGCACGTAGCATCGATGCTAAACAGAACGTAGCATCGATGCTAAACCTAGCACGTAGCATTGATGCTAAACAGAACGTAGCATCGATGCTAAACCTAGCACGTAGCATCGATGCTAAACAGAACGTAGCATCGATGCTAAACCTAGCACGTAGCATCGATGCTAAACAGAACGTAGCATCGGCATTTGCACATGTTTTACAAAACATCAACAACATATTATAACTTCCAAACTGTTTATGATAAAGATCAGAGTAAAAAAGCATCCGAATCACAGGATTCTCTGCTTTCCGAGGGTCCTTGAACGTTACCTCTACAACAACAACAACAGACTCTCCTCTAGCGCTGCTGCTGGAAATTAAACACTCTATTCGCCTCAAAAACATAAAAATATGTTTTTTTCCGTTTTGTTTTCTTAAAATATTTATTCACCACGATGTCGTAGGGAGTTCAAAGAACCAGAATCACACTAAATATAAAAATATGGGCCTACTTTTCCACCTATTTTGGTCATTTGCCACAATAGAACGTCTTCCGACGGGTTTTCCCCGGCCGCCGCCGCCACACAAACTGCTTCCTGATCCATTAAAAAGAAACCATTCAGGGCTCAACCTGTGCAAAGCGAACCGGACAGTTATGATGAACAAATATCATTATGGTGTAAAAGCTGTGTTGGTTCTTGTTTGCCTGCGTTCTCTTTGAAGCGCGAGCTGCTGAACAGCTGCACTACACCATGAACTACACCGTTGAGAAGACTTCCAGGTTAATTCATCACACCCTGGACGTCCTCCAAGGAGACGGCAGAGAATAAATCCACGTCTGAGAGCTGCAGGATGTTGGAACTCCAGCAGATACGCAGCAACCAAATGAAGGTCATTAATCAGTCTTTCAAGAAGGATATTAGTCTCTCTTAATTTACAACCAGGACCGCTGCCAGAAATTAAACCTGCCACCTCGCAATTACATTAAATAGAAAGTGCATTAATTATATTTATTGTAGTAGTAACAACCCACTGGGCAAAGAGTTGCCAAAATCTAATAACATACAGTCGACACAGTCCAATGCTATGAACGTTATCGGCTCCTTTTAGTTCAAAATGACAGGATTGATGGCGGCCACCAATAAAAACACGTCAGCCCACGTGGCACGAAGCGACACGGACCATCTGCAGCAGATGCCAACGATGATGTCACTGGTATCGGTGACAGAAACATGATGCAGCATCATTACACATCATCCTCTCACTCACTTCTTACTGAAAAGTAAGATTTAAAGGTCCAGTCTGTAAATTATTTGGCTTTTTATTAGCAAAAATCAAACATTGCTTTCATAAATATGTATTTCACTGAAGTGGAATCACATCCACATACAAACAAAAGCTAATGAGTTGTTACAAGTCATTACAACACTTTGTTTATCCTGTTACTGCAGCGTCTGTCGTCTGTCTGACGTCTGCCCGATTTCACCTGAATGCAGCATCAAGAATACGTTCAGATATGCAACCACACCGCTAGATGGGGGGGGGGGGTCCCTACATACTGGGGCTTTAAATGGTTGTGCACTTTTAATTTACATGTGTGAATAAAACAGCCGTCACTGGGTCCAACACAGCTTTTTAAAATCCCGAGGAAATCGCAGACAAGAATCCAACATTTTCTAAAAAAAAAACTCAAGAAAAAAGAGTCTTACAACATCTCATTTCAATAGGAAATGCCTGTATCATGCCCCCCCAGGGCTGTAAAAACAGTTCCTTGTATAACAGAGCCTTGCACTCATTAGCCCAGTCTCATCTGACAGGCACAGCTTGCATGTGTCATAATCCCATGCAGCTGCCACGACCAACAGGAGACACCGTGACAGGAGCTCTGCAACCAAAATAGCGTAAGTTTGAGGGATTTTTTTTTTTTTTTTTTTCCTTCGGGGGGAAATGTCGCTGTCCTGCTGAGGGGGGGGTGAGGGGGGGGGGTTACTTCTTTGCTTGCAGTACACCACTTAAATCTGGCCTCAATGCACACACTGCCATTTTCTGCACTTATATATTTAAAAAAAAACAAAAAGGGCGGTGCAGTGAAACCCAGAAGCTCCTGCAGCTCCTGCAGCTCCTGCAGCTCCTGCAGCTCCTGCAGCTCCTCTGTCGGACCGGACAACGCCGCTCTGTCCTGGAGAACACGACCGTGACTGCGGCCCCGGCAGGACATAAATATTATAGGACGTGTCACGCTGCAAGACGACCACGTGCTGTTCACACAACCTGCACTTACAAGTGGTTCAGGACGTTTTGCTGCTTCTGCTGCTTCTGCTGCTTCTGCTGCTAAAAGCTTCAGTAAATAACCGGCCGGGGGCAGCGAGGGGGTGCAGCAATGCATTTCACAACACTATGTAGAATCAAATATAATAACATTACTAATCTCTTAATATAGGACCAGTTATTAATCCCCCAGGGGAAGTGTTTGAAATATTTAAGTCATTAAAGAAGAAGTAAGTGGTCAAATCGCAGCTTCAAGTCACAACTACATTTCACAACACTATGTAGAATCAAATATAATAACATTACTAATCTCTTAATATAGGACCAGTTATTAATCCTAGTGTTTGAAATATTTAAGTCATTCATTATCATCTATACCAAATGTTTATGTTCATTCTAATCATTTTTTTTAATACAAATGACACGCTAACATTTAAATTCAGTGTTACGTTAGATAAATGAACCGCTATCCGTGCATTTACCTTTACTTTGGCGCCACATCTGCAGATACGGTTCCAACATAAACTTTTTCAGAGAGTGACCGTATTTAGGAATCTTAACGATCAATTAATCGTGGCGTTTAATACCACGATTAATGGCGACGTCCCTAGTTGTCGCATTAGTCATTTTAATGAAATTGCTTGAGACAGAATTTAAAAAATTCAACTAAAAATCCAAAGTGAGCGCGAGCCGACGCAGCAAACACAGCCGTCCACTCTGTGTTTGGAACCAGGCCTGTGAAGCAGAGCGCGACCGCTTTAATTCTCCAGAGCACAACACAAGACGACACCTTCTAGTGGAGGTGTACGACGACAACACAACACCAGCAGCATAACAACAGAGATGACAAACTGGGCTCGTATCGCCAGTCCCTTCTCTGCTGCTGCTTCTCTCCTCACGACGCCGACGCCGCCGCGAGCCTCGGCTCCAAGGAAACAGCGAAGCCTCTGCTCTCCCTGAGGTCATTAAGCCTGAGCATCATTCAATCACAGCAGAACAGGGAAGCCTGGAGAGCACAACAGCACCGCCGCGGATTAGACATTTTGCATTTTGTTCTAATTTTGAAAAACAAGAAATGGAGGGAAATAAATAGAAACATGGAAATCAGGCAAAGCAAACAGTATTTCCAGTAAAAAAGACAAAAATATTGTTGCTGTAATGTCCCTCTGGTCTCAGAGGAGTCGTCACACGGGGCAGTATGGACAGTTTTATGGGCCCGTTGATGCTACTCAACCTTTTTTTTTCAATTTCTACGCTTTTTTTTCCCTCCACAGGCTTCGTCCCGACATGAAAAGAGCAGCAGACACAAAGAAGAGAGACAGCAGCCACACTGGAGAGGTTCTCCATCCCTCCGACACAGCAGGAACACCTCTGGATCTACTTTCTATTTCCAGGAGCAGCTTAATGTGAGCCGCCTTCTGTGGACTGACTAATCACACCATGGAATAGGCTGATTTTCAAAATGTTTTCAGGACAACAGCTCGACTCCTTCCGAGCCGCATTAAATCAAACCGTTTGTCCGTGTGTCGGCGTGGATCAGGGTTTTCCCCCAGGAAATTGGTTACAAATAAAATTCTTTATTCTCTGCTGGCAGTGGCACGTAACAAATGTACAAAATGTCCTCAGGAAACTGGTCACTAAGATTACAAATGTGGAACTTTTAGCATTTTAAAGGGATAGTTCAACATTTTGGCAAATATAGAATAATACTTATAGTTTTAGGAGTACGTTCGTTACCTTTAATTGTCAGTGCAAGCTATTTTTAGAGCGGCGGAGCAGAGCCGTGAGCTGCTCAGAGCTACGCTACGGAGGCTCATGGGATTTCTTGGTTTCCCTCATCAAACTCATCAAATACACAATCCAACAACTCCACAACGCTCTGGTGGACAAGTTGTGACCTGCACATTCACCACGCTATGAGATAATAACACAACGTTACCACACAGAGTTGTTTTAGAGGGAAATTCATGCAAAACCGCTGATGCACGTTGCCTTCAGGGACAGTTTTTCAGCAAGCAGACCCTGTATTTACCTCAAAATGACTCCGTTTAGTAACGTTGGAAACCAAGATGAGCCTCCGTAGCGTAGCTCTGAGCAGCTCACAGCTCTGCTCCACCGTTCTAAAAACAGCTTGCACCGACAATCAAAGGTAACGAACCTACTGCTATGACTATAGGGATTATGGCAATGGGCCAATTTGCCAAAATGTTGAACTATCCCTTTAATAGAAAGCTCTTTTCTCTTTTATTCCGACATAGACATTCCACATGTATGATTTTTATTAATTAAAAAGTCATTCTTCACCGACTGATCCAGACTGATGCTTCACCGTCGTCGCCTCCCACAGCTCCGCTCAGATTCTTCTTCTGCTGTCGTTTCTTTTCAGAAACAAATTTATCTCTGCCCCACAAGTCAGAAGTTAATTTTCACGCCTACTCAACAGCTGCTGCTTGTAATGTGACGATCATGTTGTTTTCAGCGCTGGAGCTTACTGGATATATCGGCTTTAAAAAAAAAAATTGTGGCAGTATCTTGAATGATGTGGGAAAATAACAGCAGCAGTGCAGACAGAGACACAGACACACTGGCTGAGGAAGCAGAACCAGCAGAAACACAGAGGTTTGGAGGACAGTACACTATACACTATAGGCTGTAACCATTCAACCTCTCTCATCTCGATTTCTGACCCACGGTTTGATTCTATTCAAATTGTTAAGGTTAAAAAAAAGAAGAGATTTTGGTCGTAAAATAGTCGACCAAAAAACATCAGCGATTGGTCGATTGGTCTCAGGAAAAACAAACAAACAAACATTTGGAGCCTTATCTTAAGTAAAGTAAAGCAGCAGTACATGCATACAAAAATGTTTTGTTTTTTTTACCCTACCCTTATTATAATAATTAAAAACAATATATAAATATAGCCTATAATATACCCTGGGGGGCAAAAAAAAGAAAAGAAAGACAGAGCGTTGGAATGGGTGTGTCGCGGTTCTGCCGTTTCTACAGGTTCGTGTCTTAGATCGTCGCGGTTTCAGTTTTGCGTCGTTACAGGACGAATGAAGACCTATAGCAGAGTGCATGCTGGGTAAACTCTGCTTCTGCGGCCGCTGCGTGTGCAGGAGGAGGGGCCGAAGCAGAAGCAGCTCTGGATGATAGAGGTAATTTCATCCCAGCGGGGGGGGGGGGCAGAAGCCGTGGACTTGTCCATGATCCGCTCTGGATTTTAGACCATGATGCAGAGGCTTGGCTCCCCTCCATTCAAAACAGCAGCCCCCCCCCCCCCCCCCCAGCAGCAGCACCAGGAGCAACCAGGGAGCAGTGCTGAGGGAGGGGGAGGGAGGGAGGGAGGGGGGCTGACAATGCCAGTTAGCGTAGCCGCCGTTTCAAACAGCGATGGGTAAACACTGGGAGTAAAAGAGTAAAGTGGAGAATTTCACCAGCTTCAACGTGAAGGAGCTGAAGCTCCGGACGACGGACGACGTTATGCTGAGTAACGGGATTATTAAACCATGCAAGTTTTAAGACATTCCTTTTCTTTCTTTCTTTTTTTACCCCTAGTGCAAATAATAGAGTTGAACTGCACTAGACTGACACAAATCCTGCCGTTCAGTTTGTATTCTGGCCTCTTGTTGAATCAGTGAGGAAAGCTGAGAGTAAACATCAGTCTGGAGACCTCACACTGCAAAAACTCTACATCTTTCCAAGAATATTTGTCTTATTTCTCGTCAAAATCTCTCCATTTTAGTCAAAACTGAACTCTTTCCACTTAAAATAAGACTCATCACCTAAAAATTGACTTGTTTTTAGATCATTTTCACTTGTTTCAAACACGTTTTCACTTGAAATTAGTAGGAAAAAAAAGTTTTTGTGCTCGTAATCAGATTTTTCTACTTATTTCATGTGAAAATATGCTTGAAAGAAGTAAAACGTGTCTAAAAACAAGCTACATTTTAATGTGATGAGTCCCTTTTCAAGTAGAATGAGATCTGTTTTGACTAGAAATGACATTTTGACGAGAAATAAGACAAATATTCTTGGTGAGATGTCGTCACCACACACTCATCTGAAAGCAGGTGATTACGACGACGACGACCAGCAGCACTGAAGAGATGCAGCAGCAGATGTCATTCCATCTATTCACAGGATATTGATCCACACCCCCCCACCCCACCTCCTTCACCCCTCTTTGCCAATTACACGTGATAAACGGCTGCGACAGTTGGTGCAAATTATTTCAGTAATTGTGGTCATTTTAACACAACACCACAAACACACACTAAACGCTGCTCTGCACACCGGCTCATTCAGCTGCTGAAATAGCAAAAAAGAAAAGAAAGGAACAAAGCACAAACAAGTAGTTATTTTCAACAGTGATCTCAAAGTGCTGACCTCACTGCGCCATCCCTTCAGCTGGAGAACGGCGGACAGCAGCAACAAACACCGGCTCACGTATCGGATCAGTGGCGTTTCTTAATGGAGGTGGTTTCATTAGTGAAGCATATGAATCAAACACTTGGCAAAGTGTGCAATTACCCGTCTCAGGGTGGATGGAGGTCATTAGGACTTTATGAGCGATTGAAGCCCATAAATAAAAGATCAGTAAACAGCTTCGTCTCTACGGCGATGACAGCAGGTGGCTCTGCATGACACACCCCCCCCCCAAGTTGGTGTGGAAGAGATTCTGCAAGACGCTGTTGGAAAATCCATTTGCTTTAGATGGTGAAAACAGAAAACCGTTTAAAGGGATAGTTCAACATTTTGGCAAAGTGGCCCATCACCATAACCCCTATAGTCATAGCAGTAGGTTCGTTACCTTTAATTGTTGGTGCAAGCTACTTTTGGAACGGCGGAGCAGAGCCGTGAGCTGCTCAGAGCTACGCTACGGAGGCTCATGGGATTTCTTGGTTTCCCTCATCAAACTCATCAAATACACAATCCAACAACTCCACAACGCTCTGGTGGACAAGTTGTGACCTGCACATTCACCACGCTATGAGATAATAACACAACGTTACCACACAGAGTTGTTTTAGAGGGAAATTCATGCAAAACCGCTGATGCACGTTGCCTTCAGGGACAGTTTTTCATCATCAGTCTCTGTATTTCCCTCTAAAACAACTCTGTGTGGTAACGTTGTGTTATTATCTCATAGCGTGGTGAATGTGCAGGTCACAACTTGTCCACCAGAGCGTTGTGGAGTTGTTGGATTGTGTATTTGATGAAGGAAACCAAGAAATCCCATGAGCCTCCGTAGCGTAGCTCTGAGCAGCTCACGGCTCTGCTCCACCGTTCTAAAAATAGCTTGCACCAACAATTAAAGGTAATGAACCTACTGCTATGACTATAGGGATTATGGCAATGGGGCAATTTGCCAAAATGTTGAACTATCCCTTTAACTACACTTTGCATGCAGATTACAGTGTGAAAGGAGGGCGAGGACTGAATTATTCCTGAAATGAAGGACGGATAAGATCCGGCTTTTACCCCCTTCAACCAAAGAAAACGCCAGTTGTTGATAAAAGTCTGGGCAGCGCTGCATCGAGGTGGTCTGGAGGAGCAGGGGGGGTGGAGGGGGGGCGAGGGGGGGGGGTGCCAAATGTTTACACATTTCAGCAAGTTATTTGCATTGTCCTCTGAGAGATAATCAGCACACAATTCCCCCCCAGCAGGATTACAGAGATAAGATAGGGTCTAAATGGATTTTACACTCCTCTAACAGCCACTTGTTTACAAAAAGACAAACTTCTAGGACTTTTTTTTTTCAATCCTAACAACTTCTGGGAGCTCGAGACAAGGAAGTGGTAAAAAAAAAAAAAAAGCGCAGCAGTGAGGCCAAACTTTTACAGGTTATTTCCAAAGTAAAACAAAAAAAAGTGAGCCTCTCCGTTCTGTCTGTCCCTGAAACCAAACGAGACGGAATCACTTTTAAGTCTGGGGGCTGAAACTGGGCCAAGTTTGATAAAGATAAAGTTCTGGCCGCAGTCGAGACCTCAGACAAATGTGTTTTGAATAAACAGATATTTTCAGAGAAGGGGACCCCACAATTAGTAATTTGAAACTCTCTCTGCGTGTGGGTCCCGGTCCAATTCTCTGGAATCAATCAAAGCTCCCAGAGGAACTCCCTGGTCCCCTTAATCTCCTGGTTTTATTACTTTCCAGACAGTCAGCCTGTTTCACCCTACCCCCATCTCTCTCTTTTGTACTGATCTCCAGCAAAGCCAAGGAGGGGCTTTTTTCTTTCTCTCCCTCTGCCTCTCTCTCTCTCTCCTCTATCTCCCCGTCCGTCCACCACTGCAGAGCGCTCGCTGCTCCTCTCTCTCATGCAGGAGAGGCTCTTTCATCAGGCTCCACACGCAAGAGACCCCAACAGCTCGCAGAGGCCCGGCGTTCCAAGGCTTCTCTTCTTTTTTGCACATTCATTCTTTTCAAAACAAGCTTTCAAATGGACACACACACGCACACACAAACTGCTTTGCATATCACGAGAATGATGGAAAAAACTGGGCCATGTTGCACAAGAGTGAGTTATATTTGCAATTTTCCAGACCACATGCTGTCGTGTTTGATAGCGTCTAACGGCTTAAATGATAAAGATATGGCTCCATGGCGATAAGGACGGAGCTGTGTGCACTCCACCGACTGTTAGAAAGACATTTTCTCTAATTCATCTCAGCCACTCAGGGTTTAGAGTGCTTGCAGCCGGAGCGTGGGTGGGTTCCTGTGCTGAAACAAACCGACTCCAATCAATAACTAATATCAAGAATTCACCTCCAATACCAGGGGAATCTCTCTCCCACCACCGGTTGGAATCAGACACACAACAGTGAACGCTGCACTGCAGTGCTCTCACTCCAAAACTATTAACACAAGCAAATGAATGAGCTTCTGTTTATCCATCAGCTAAACGTGTATTGACGGCCAGGTAATGAGATGTCTGCTGGACTGATGATGCCGGCTTATTACCTGACAGTCAACACTAATGAGTCTTTGCATAGTCTATGGTCTTTTTTTAAATAAATATATATGTATTCCTGCCTTCCTTTGCATCTCCATGGCCACAGAGATCCATCTACACATGGATGGAGCGTCTAAATTCAGCAAACAGATGGTTGTATTTGGTCTTTGTGTAGAAAAACCCAAAGACGTTCAGTGAAAGAGCTCCAGCCGAAGTCCTTCTAGGCAACACAACACAGAAGGTCTCTGCTCCGGCTCATGTGCAGCCTGTGAATCAGTGGAAAGGCAAACACACAAACCCAACAGCAGTCAACACACAGGCTCAATGCAGACAAAAGGAAGTGAAAAGCATGTTGCTCTACAGCCTGAGACCGGCGGCCTGGCCTTGGGGGAGAAATGCACTGTGTTGTTGAAATTAACAGCCGACTTTTATAAAGTTGTCCAAACGGTGAAGGAGCAGCTGACCTGGAGCCAGCTCCACCAGGCTCTCCACCAGGCTGCACAGCTCCATATCTGATCTCCAGAGCCAACAAGCTCCTGCATTCCGCCTCTTTCTTCTCTCAAACTCGTGATACAGTGAGGCTAAGTTTCTCCAGCCGAGGCGTAAATAAACAGCCACACACACACACAAACACACACACACAAAGAGAGAGAGAGAGCAGTGCAGCTGGTAAACAGAGGGAATTAGAGGAATTTACCTTTGTCGACATGCTTTGCCGCGGTGGTCGCCGTGGAGAGAAAGGTGAGCCAGAGGAGAGAGAGGAGCGACAGAGCTCCCCGCTCGGCCATCACTTTTCACTAATAAATCTTTGCAGGCTTCAGGAACCCGGGGAAGCGTTCACACACACACACACACCAGGGGGAAAAAAAGGAAAAAAAAAAAAAGAAATCCTTAAAATCCGCCGGCCACCTCCTGTAAAATGCACGAGGGACAAAAAAAAAAAAGTTCAAAGTCCTATAATAATGTGCAGAAACATCCAGAGCCAGGCACTTTGAAAACTGTCCGGATGAAACATGTAGCTGCCTGGGAGAAGGAGAAAGCCGCAGGTTCCAGAGACACAGACTGTTTTCTCAACTTGGTCGAAGGCAGAGGTCGGAGAAAAAACACTGAAATCAATCCATGGCCACGGAGGAGGCGCAGCGCAACGACGGAAACATCTGCGTGAGGCCGAGCGACGAACCGCGCCGACTTAACGCGCTACTCCGAAATGTGTCAAGTGCCGTAAAAAAAAAAAAAAAAAAAAGACTTGAAAGAGCGAAAAAAAAAGATAAGATCCGAGCAGAAGGAGAAATCTCCGCCGCGGCCAGCTCACTGCTCACTGCTCACGGACAGGACGTAAGAGAGCAGCGTGTTGGAGGGGCTGGATCTGGATCTGGATCTCCGCAGGCTCCCCGGAAAACAGGGTGTGGAGTCGCGCGGAGGTTTGGATCCTGGCTGCCAGTGTGTGTGTGTGTGTGTGTGTCTCTGTGTGTGTGTTCAGGCGAGAGCTAAAATACGGTGAGGGATTTCAGTCCCGACGCAACAGCTCACCTTTACACCACCGCTCTGTTAAAGGGATAGTTCACCCAAAATTGAAATTTCACTCATTATCTCCTCACCCGCAGGGCTGGGAGAAGTTTCAGAGTTATATCCGTGGCTTCTCTGAGTTACAGTTGGTCTCTGCGTAGCAATGCATGTCCATCCGAAATGCGAAATTGTCCCGAAAATAATTAAATAAGTCTATATTTCAAGCTTGTTTTGCAGAGCTGGGAAGAGGACGGACCTTGGTTCGTCCATATTTGACGAACCGGGAAGAGGAGCTTCCGCTGCAAAACAAGCTTGAAATAGACGTATATAATTTTTTATGTAAATAATGAGTGAAATTTTAATTTTAGGTGAACTATCCCTTTAAAGTTACAGGTTAATCATTACACCTTTACACAATTAACAACACTAATACACTAACAGGCTACAGACCGTGGGTCCAGACTTTAATCTTGCTGTCTAATTAAATGCTAAATTTAAAACGTGTCAAATATATCACAGCCTCAGTGTTGTATGAATAGATGTGACACCAACACCGAGCTGGAAATAACCTGTCGACTTCAAAACCCACAACTTTACTAGTTTGTTTACAAACAACAATTTTATGATTTACCTAAATAGAGGTGGAACAATCTCTACCTGGATATGAATGGGAGACTATTTAGTTAGCAACAGGCCTGCTAACCTGTAGCCTAGCATAGCCTAGCCTAGCCTAGCATACAGCAGCCTCCAGGTTAAAAACTCACTTCAAGTTGAAACTATCACAGTTTAAAAACTGATCTTTCCTTCCTTCCTTCCTTCCTTCCCTCCATCCTCCCTTCCTCTTTCCTCCCATCTTTCCCTTTGTCCTTCCTTCCTTCCTTCCTTCCCTCTTTCTTTCCTTCCTTCCCTTCGTCCTTCCTTCCTTTGTTCTTTGCCTGCGTCCTTTCTTCTTTCTTTCTTTCCTTTCTTCTTTCTCTCCTTCCCTCCTTCTTTCCATTCATCCCTCCTTCCTTCTTTCTTTCCTTCCTTCCTTCTTTCTTTTCTTCTTTCCTTCCCTTCGTCCTTCCTTCCTTCTTTCTTTCCTTCCTTCCATCTTTCCTTTCATCCTTCCTTCTTTTCTTCCTTCCTTCCTTCTTTCTTTCCTTCCTTCCTTCCATCTTTCCTGTCATCCTTCCTTCCTTTCCTTCGTCCTTTCTTCCTTCTTTCCCTCCGTTCTTCCTTCCTCCCTTCGTCTTTCCTTCCTTCTTTCTTTCCTTCCTTCTTTCCCTTCCTTCCTTCCTTGATCCAGGAGAACAACAGGAAGGTTAAACTTTTAAACATCAGCCTACTGAGTTTCTCTGACAGCTATCGAGTGTAACATCGAGTAAACACAGGGTTTTTACTTCTTGGCCAATATTACTTATGTCGAGTATCTGAGTGTTTCCTTTCATACTAGGCTCATAAATGATCTTGTAGGCAGTTTGTTGATCAGTAGCAACTAGTCACCTTACCTTAATTTGTCCTATTTTTATAATAGTGTCGCAATAATTTTGTTTATATAGACTATAAATTATGAATGATAAATTAATAAATCACTATAATTAGATGAGGCGAGGGCTTCAACTGTAGTACATTTTCAGTAAAAGCCAGTGAAATGTACTTTCCTAGCATCTTTTCTGACCGTGTCTAGTAGCCTACTGCATATTTAATGTTGTATCTGGGTCAGAAAAGTTGATGTCATACTATGTTTAGCAAATAAAAATGTGGATAAACTAAATTTAGATGTTTTAACCCTGAGTGTTCCTGCTCCTTAAGGGGACACTCCCACACTGGGATTTGGCTGAGCAGGAGTGAAACATGATCTTAATTCATGTCACAAGAGTCCTGTATATTCATGCAATAGCAGTGAATCTATTTAACCCCAGTTAATATCTCTATATATTACCTCTCATATCCTAATCCTGCGATTAAACAGCTGTCGTACAGTAGAAGTAGAACAAGTTTCAGTGATACGTCCGCGGCCGCTGCAGCTGTCCTCGTGACTCGTTTATAAAAGCCTAAATAACGGGGAGAAAAATCTTTTCCTGTTTAGAATAATGTTCACAGAAATCCAAACAGTCCAACATCTGTAACTCGATTCAGTCGATGATGTCACGTGGTGGCTGGAAATTTAGAAGATAGGATTAACTTCCTTAAGTTTCAGATCAAGTTGCTTAAAATAATCCCAGTGTGTGTTGTTATAGGAACAGGGACGAAGGGAGAGGTGGAGGAGAGATCCTGGTTTTCTGATGACACGGCATAAAGAGGGGTTTTAACCCTCCTTCTTTACTTCCTTCCTTCCTTCCTTCCTTCCTTCCTTCCTTCGTCCTTTCTTCTTCTTCCTTCCTCTTTTGATCCAATTGACCCAATCTGGTCCCTCCCTCCTTCTATCCTTCCTTCCCTTCCTTCCTTCCTTTAAGAAATCTGTTCCCTTCCTCCCTCCTTCTATCCTTCCTTCCTTTTCCCCTTCTTTCCTCCAATCTTTCCCTTTGTCCATCCTTCCTTCCTTCCCTTCGTCCTTACTTCTTCTTCCTTCCTCTTTTTATCCAATTGACCCAATCTGTTCCCTCCCTCCATCTATCTTTCCTTCCCTTTTCCATTCCTTCTTTCCCTTCATCCTTCCTTGAACAAATCTGTTCCCTCCCTCCTTCTATCCTTCCTTCCCTTCCTTCCTTCCTTGAAGAAATCTGTTCCCTTCCTTCCTTCCTTCCTTCCTTCCTTCCTTCCTTCCTTCCTTCCTTCCTTCCTTCCTTCCTTCCTTCCTTCCTTCCTCTTTTGATCCAATTGACCCAATCTGTTCCCTCCCTCCTTCTATCCTTCCTTCCTTTTCCCCTTCTTTCCTCCCATCTTTCCCTTTGTCCATCCTTCCTTCCTTCCCTTCGTCCTTACTTCTTCCTTCATTTTTGACCCAATTGATCCAGTCTGTTCCCTCCCTCCTTTTATCTTTCCTTTCCTTTCCTTCCTTCCTTCCTTCTTGACCCAATTAACCCAATCTGTTCTGTTTCCTCCCTGCATCTTTCTTTCCACAATCCTTTTCCCCTCCCTCCTTCCCTCCCTCCCTCCTTCCCTCAATCACTCTCTTCCTTCCTTCCTTTTTGACCCAATTAACCCAATCTGTTCTCTCCCTCCTTCTATCTTTCCTTCGTTTTTCCCTTCCTTCCTTCCTTCCCTGGCCCAGGAGGACAACAGGAGGGTTAAACTCTGGCATTTGCACCACCACCACCAACCACCCACCCTTGTTTTGGGGAAGGCTTTGTATTTGTTGGCATCTGCCTCTTTGGACTCGATGGGGCAGAAACGCTGTCTGAGGGGTAAAAGAACTGCATGCAGCTTGCCACTAGGTTTTAGGGAGAGGGGAGAGGAAGGGAAGGATTGACCTGCTTGGAAACAAGTGATATCCCAACGCCTTGTGCACCTCCTCCCAATGAAACAAAGCCTTTGAGGCAGACACATGGAACAGCTCCCCCTACTGGTGAGAGTCAGCCATGACACATTAATCACCACCAGTTCCCCCCGTGGGCACGGCTGCAGCCTCTTTTTGTTTGGTCCCTCTGTAGCTGCTTCTCATTTTAACTGTCAAACATGACATTTTCACTTTCTATAAATGACTCTTTCTTTATGCCTCGCTGATTGTGCGGTGCGCCTCAAGGCTCACCTCTCGGGCCAACGCTGTTTTCCTTTTACCTTTATCATATTATTTCTCAGCTCTTGTCATACGGACACAAACACAATCAGTCACGGCCTTTAAGTATAAACTAAATGAGCCCGTTGAAATGTGAGCGCCCAAGAAAGTCCCTCCATCCATCCAGTTCATACAAACTCTGCATCCTTATTATTGGCCCTGGATCCGTCTGAAGGAAACAAGAACACACAGCGCTGCACAGTTCAGCAGGACCACACAGGGGAAGAAGGCATGAATGATTCAGTGTGTTATCTGTAAATACTGCAATGCTTCCTGATGGGCAGCAGAAGGCAGACATGCCAATTAGGAGTGTATGAATGAATGAATGCACCGATGAATAAAACAACTAATGAGGAAGTGAGTTACATTTTGGATTCATTCTGCAAACGGCACACCTTTTGCTTTCATCGTTTCCATGACCGGATCAGAGAAGAGTTGAACATTTCAGAAACATGTGCAAAGTAAAAGATGTTTTCATTTACCAAAAAAAAAAACATGAAAACCCAGTTTATCATGAACTAATCATGCCTTCACTTTATGATTGTGAAATCCAGATTGTGCCAAACTCAGAACCAGCACGAATAAACAACAAGTCTGGGGCGTCCGGTTGCCTTGTGGTTACAACACACAACACACTGGTTTGGCTGCAGCTCCTCCCCTGGTTTCCTGTCTGCCTCTCCACCAGCAGCTGGCCAACCAGAGGCAAAATCTGCCAAAAACAAAACAAGAAAAAACATGTTGTATGTTTTATTCATGTATTTTGTCTAGTCTTCCTAATCTTTAAGATAAGGCTAATGCACGTATGAGGCGTCTCTGACTGCAAGAGTACGGTCGCTCAGCAGCGTTGGGTGTGAGTAACAGAACGCTCCGACAAGTTGAGGATAAGATTTACATACGGTTTCGTCAGATTCACATATCAAGGGTTTCACTGTAAAAGTCTGTCTTCTAAAATTCATAATGTAAAAAAAAAAAAGAAGAACGACCCCCAGCTGGTTTGCTTTGTAGCAAAGGTTCTGAAGCAGATCATGATATTAACTGTTCCTCATAATATTTACTCATTAGGATTCAAGTCTTAGGATGAACATTAAAATAAAGGATGGAGGAAAGTGAGTGAAATATGATTTAATGCTGCGCTGCAGAGCAAGAGAAGTCCTTCAATCCTCTCTCTATATGTTGCATACATGCATGATCCTCAGAGTGTGCACATTTACACACTCTTAGAAATAAAAGTGCTATGTAGAACCATCTAAGGTTCTTCGGCTTGTCTTCATAGGAGAACCCTTTTTGGCTCCAGGTAGAACCTTTAAAGGATGGGGTTCATATAGCCTACTGTTGTACTGTATGTTGTCTACACTCTTAGAAATAAGGGTTCTTCTACAAGGGCTGAGGTTCTACCTGGAACCATTTGCTTCTGAAAAACCATTTCTTTGGGGAAATTTCTTTTTAAGGGTTTTCTGAATCAAAATCGGGCAAACCTTTCCCCCTCTCTCTGCCTCCCCCTTTCCTGTCTATCTCTATTGATCTATCAAATAAGGGCAAACAAAAAAACACACCAAAAAAATATACTAAAAAAAAAAAAGAAAATGGTTCTTACTGGAACCCTTAGTGTTACCAAGAACCCTCGAAAAACCCTTTCTTCAAGAAAAGGTTTTTCAGAAGCATATGGTTCCAGGTAGAACCTCAGCCCTTGTAGAAGAACCCTTTTGGAACCCTTATTTCTAAGAGTGTAGACAACATACAGTACAGCCAGACAGGCTGTCATGGTTCTGGCTCATTGCTGGGTTTACATAACCAGCCATTGTAATGTAATGGCTGACATTTATTCCTCTCCAAGACGTGTCCTCCCCCGGTCGGCTGATAAGAAACCACAAACATTCATCCCAACTGTATATGAAGCCCAGCCATAGCCTCTTATATTACGCTCTGCACTTTATAATGAAGCAATATATACTGTGTGCAGCAGACCTGCCTGTTTAAGTCACTTCTCATTCTAGGGCCAATTACATTATGTACATGCACACAGCTGGGCTCAGGCTCACTTCTACTTCTAGCCGTGCCCTCTCTCTCACCAACACACACATACACACACATAAACACGCAGCCTGTTGCTCTCTGTTCCAGGAACATATTTCTTACAGATTAAAGAACAAGGTCATACCAAATCTCAAATCTCCGACATTAAAGAGATATCCACGTCATGCACCAAGTGATTGCGAGCATGCAGCGGAGGAAATGGCCATTAGATTACTGCTTTACTGAAAGGATGGTGGATTAACTTGCACTCGAGGCAGCTGGTGAGCGTAATATTTCAAACGTTTCTAAATATTTTGAACTCTGTTAAAAGCAGCAACCATATGTACGGCATAACATATTCAGGCATCGTTAAGTTGCACGGATGCATGAGTTTTCAGAATATGGTACTGCTAGTATAGATGAAAGGGAAATCTAGACACATGCAGAGTCTCTCTATTTATTCACTAATTAAATGTCATATCAGTTCACTCTAAACATTTCTTCCTCATTAATATCGCCACGCCTCCAATAATTTCTCTAAACCAGATATTCAGTTTAAATGATTGGTGTGGATTACCGATACTGGCATGATCCTGATCTTATTTAGAACAGGATTAAGAGGCACGAGGCTCACGGACGAGCCGGATGAGCAGTCTTTAGCGCGGCATTTGGTTCATCCTTAGGATTATTTACACTCACACAAGAGAAACATGGGCTGCGACCGCCACAGAGCAAAGCAGAGCAGCTCCGAGGCTGAATTACAGCACGCGTCCAGCTGCACAACCATCAACACTTACTGTATGGTTAACGCTGGTGACTTAAAGGGATAGTTCACCCAAAATTCAAATTTCACTCATTATCTACTCTCCCTCATGTCGACTAAGAGCTGTGAGGATTTTCAGAGTCCTCCGTTCCTTCTCTGAGTTACGGGGGGGTCCACGCAGCAGTATCTGTCCATATAATGGTTGTGAATGGATACCAACTTTCTTGGTCCAAAAAGACAGAGGAATTTGGATGTTTTTTTGGTGTGTCTTTTTGGATGAAGAAAGTTGGTATCCATTCACAACCATTATATGGACAAATCCTGCTGCGTGGACTCTGAAAATTCTCACAGCTCTTAGTCGACATGAGGGTGAGGAGATAATGAGTGAAATTTGAATTTTGGGTGAACTATCCCTTTAATGAGCAACCAGGGGGTGGTGGGGGTGTATAACTGCATATGTGCAACTGCTGTAAAAAGTTAGTGGCCACAAGAAAAGGGTGACATTTCAATTCTGAACCCAGTGATATTTACTCCTCCATGAATGTGTGTGAGTGTGTGTGTGTGTGTGTGTTATTTAGCGACTGAGACAAACAGCTGCTGTGTGTGTGTGTGTGTGTGTGTGTGTGTGTGTGTGTGTGTGTGTGTGTGTGTACCTGGCCCAGACCCTGAGCTAAACATGGCAGCAGCAGCTCATGGCCTCATGGAGCATTCTCACCTGCCACTGCACAACAACACATAGCTGGAGCTGCAGCAGCCGGTGTTGCACCCAGACCCCCCCCCCAGCCCCCCCCACCCCTACCCCCCCCGTCATACGTGTGCTTGTCTGCATGGGCCCATTTTCAGAGCCCTGGCACAGCACAGCTCAGCTCACCACCGCACCTCGCCTCACACATGTCAGCACTTTCTTTCTTTCCCTGTCTTCACTCTTTTCCCGGACGCTGGTGGTAATCATTGTTCTAATTACCTCTCAGTGTGCAGCTGAAGGAGCACAGCGCACTCTCCGCTGCTCCAGCCGGCAGCTTGATTGACGTCAGCAGTCACGGAGAGGATGCAGAGGGCAGAGGAGCAGACCAGCACTTACACACTGACCAAATCAACTGAGATCTGGGATGAGCATGAGCTCCTACAACAAACTCAGAGCCTACTGGCAGTTTTGCTGTAGAATAGATCTGATAATTTATGTCTCACACTGATTTTTCTTGAGCTAAATCCACATTTTTCAAAAAAACATTATCATTTATTTACCTTCACAACATGTGCAGTGCTTGATTTCAATAATGAAGGTCTGTATAAAGTATAAGAACAATGTAGTCAGCTAACACTAACAATGGCTTATGGAAACATCAAACAGATTTTGCACAAAATTTTAGCAAATTGGCACATTGCCATAATCCCTATAGTCATAGCAGTAGGTTTGTTACCTTTAATTGTTGGTGCAAGCTATTTTTAGAACAGCGGAGCAGAGCCGTGAGCTGCTCAGAGCTACGCTACGGAGGCTCATGGGATTTCTTGGTTCCCTCCATCAAACTCATCAAATACACAATCCAACAACGCTCTCGTGTTTTCGAGGTAGATTGATGCAAAACCGTTGATGTGCGTTCCTGTCGGGGCAGTTTTTCTCTGTATTTGCCTCGAAAACAACTCTTTCTCGTAACATTCCATTATTTTCCAAAATGTTGAACTGTCCCTTTATAATGTAGCGAATCCTGTTGGTCTCAGACTCTTGGACCCCATTGTACAGACTGTACGTAGGCTACACACAACCAGCCACAATAATAGCAATTCTACTAATTCTAAGCTGGGATGTCTGAAGGACGTACACACAATCTAATGGTAACTGAGATACAACATGGCTACAATTTAAGATGTCATTGAGAAAATACTAAAAATAAAAAGCAATTAGGAATACGTTTCCCACATGGGAGAATAAGTGGATCGTAAGTCAAAACACTCCAGTAACTTGGTCCCAATCAGAAACAGTGCAACAGAGGTGGAACATAATGAGTCAGGTGAAGCTGTAATAGACGTCTGGTAATCATCACTTTGATCTACGAGCTTTTAAAGCAACATGAACTGAGAAAAACCAAAACCTCGGTGGTCGAACCGCAGGTGCATCTGTAAAAGAAACGAGAAGAGAAAAAAAGTTATATCGTCGCTGTCGGACCCAAAGCTCCAAAATGTCCAAAACTGTTATTTTTTGTTTTTCAAGAAATGAAAAAAAACTTTGTGGTTTTGTAATAATTGGACATAACTTCATCAAACTTGGTATTGTGTCTTTATGAATATGTGACCCGATCCAGCAAAATGAGTCACAGTGACCCAAATGTCAAAGTTGAGATTTTGGTATCAATGGAAAGATTAGAAAATGAGCTTTAAAATGAAACCCTAGTCAAAGTAATACATTTTATAGTTTTCGAGATATGGCCATTTGAATTACGATCTCCTCCTCTCTTATTCTGTTCTAAAACCTGAGAAAATTCCATTCAAAGTTTAGCCTGTGACTCTGGCGCCTGTTCCTGTACCACTTGATTACATGCACCATATACGGCCCCTTGTTGTCATCGAACCATTCAATGACCCTCGGAAAGCAGAAATCTCATAATTCATTGTTTCAGCTCGTCTCTAGGTTCAGAAGTTGTGATGTTTTGTAAAATATGAAACCGCGAAGCATTTAAGCTTTCGATTTAGCATCGTTTACGTTCTGTTTAGCATCAACGCTAGCTCTGTTAGCGTCGATGCTAAGCATCTGTTTCTGTAGCCGTCCCTGCTTATCATAGAGGCACCATTCAATGGCCGTCGGAAAGCGGAGAATCCAGCGAATCACATGCAGTTTACAGCTCGTCTCTATCACAAATGGATCAGAAGATAATTCATATTTTGCAACGATGCAACGCTCATCTTCAGAGGGTTTAAGTAGCAAGTCAACTTAAATCATCATTTACTGCCTTTTCTAGATTATCTGGACTGTGAAACTTTGGGAGAATGTTTTTGAATGCCATTGCTTTGAAATTAGCTAAAAAGAAAAAAAATCGATTTTTTATTGATTTTCCATGTTTACAGCTGATTATCTAAAAATAGAACGTTGCGACTTCCGACTCATTTCGCCAGAGCGGGTCACATATGTTTATTGTATTCTATTTTTCTCAAAATACAATGTTTTTCCTGTTGTTTAATACATGTGGCCAAAATCTATAAAAGATAAGTGCACTATTAACTAACAGGTAAATGACGGAGTTAACTGCACTTCAACCGACCGTTTTCCACCAGCACCTCCACTTCCGCTTCCACTTCCGAGATTTAGTCACGGGCAGTTTTAAAAACTTTTCATTGGTTAAATATTTGTAAAACCACAGTCAGACGTTAAGGGCGACCAACAGTACTAATTCATTGAAAAACAAAAAAAGAAAATTATTTTTGGACATAGGAGGTTTGTACCTGACAGCGACGATATTCTGAAGGACCGCCATTCCGACGGTCTGCCAGTCCGAAAATTCCCGAGAAAGGTCCGTTATTCCGAACTTCTGAGGGGTCGCTGTTCTGAATGTGTTTTATTTTGAAAATTGACCGGATGCCCCCCCTCCAAAGTTTGCAAGTCTCCAAAGTTTGCGAGTCGTTGCAGCCGCGGCACTCCTGCTGAAAAATGAATGTCCGAGGCCAAGAAAGTCTCCGCTAAAATGCAACTCCTCCGGGAATTTAACCCTGATCCCCGGCGTCGGAGGCGGCTGCTCTAACCACTGTACCACCAAAGCATTTGTTGCGCATTTTGAGCTCTGTGCCTTAAACCTCTGAATGGCAAATAATTAAGGGTCAGCATTCCGACACATTAAAGTAAACGTTCGGAATGGCGGCCCTTCGGAACGGCAGGGGGAACAGCTTTGACGCATGCAGGTCTGTTCCATCACAGAGATCCAGACTATGGATTCTGGAGTGAGCCGTAAATTTATGAACGCTTTGATTTATTTTCCACGGAGCAGTTGCGGGAATTCTTGACAACATATGGCGCACAGAGTCGAACTTCATCAACAAAGAGGAGCGGAAGTCTGAGCTGAAAGTAGCCGACAACAACAATGTGTGACGTACTCCCACTGCACAGCGAACACGGCCCGTTACAGTCTGTTTGTTCATCAGGACGCAGGCTGCATCTTTATTTATCTCCCGTTCTGTCGGCCTTTTGGGACCATAAGCTTGGAATTTATCACGCGCTGTACAGGAGAACACTCTGATATTGTATAGGTTGATGGATTGATGCTGCTTTGAAGCGTATAACATACTTGAATGTGCTCGTCTGCTCGAGCATCAAACACTTGAATAAATTCACGTGTCAAATTGAATTGTGCTGATGGAATTATCTTCCACCGCTGCAGAACGTAAAGTGGATGTTTTCACACGTGGTATTTTTCCTGCTTCTTTCTCTGATCCATTTTTTCCCTCATTAGTTGGTTTTTTATGTTTTTTTAAAGCAGAATAAAAAGAAAGGGTGTCATAATGACAGCAGGGGCTTTTTTTTTCTTCCTCCTCTGTGCTTTTGTCTCTTCAGGAAAGACACATCACTCTGATTTTTTTTTTTTTAAAGGTTAGTCGGTGACAATAGCGTACAGGTGTGCTTGAAATGTCAATGGTTTCTAATGAAAGGAGTAGAAATTCAAATAAGAGCCATTAAAGCCCGGCAGCACTTGGCTGGATAAATCCGTGCACCCCGCTGCAGTTCACGCAGGCGCTGCTCGCCGAGTGCGGACAACGGCTGCTGCACTCCACACAAGCCACACATCATGCACATGTTCATGCAGTGCACAATCGTTTGCAGAAAGAAGAGGCATTTACAGGGAGATATTAGTTTGAAGGACGGCGTAATTTGTCCGAACTGGCATTTCAAAGCAATTTGACAGTGGAGGATAATGCAGCCTCAAGAGTTCCCTGCCCATCTTCCCTCCCTCCCTCCTCTCTGTTCGTCTAGTCTCCATCTTGTGAAGGCAGAGGCTTCCTTAACATCCCAGCAGGAGCCTTCTGCTCCGAGACGCCGGCCGGCCTAACAAACTGAGCGGCGTAAACACGTCGGGCATCAAAATGAATACTCGATGCTGTATGGATTTTTTGCAGCGGTCGCCCTGCTTTGAGTTATATAGCCGCTGAAATATGTTGAAAGAAACCAACTGTGGAGGCGCTTTCATTTTTTTTTTCTTTTCTCTGTTTTACGAGTAAATATTTGGAGATTTTGTGGAAACCCTGCTGGTGGATTTAACGTCAACATGTGCCACGTTATTTCTGACAAGTGTGTAAAAATTACAGAGCACTAAAACATAATGAGATGTAGCTACAGCCCTCTCCCATTCACAGTCCCGTGCATGCAGAACCCAATCAATTCAGCAGCGAGGCGGCCATGTTGACACCCTCTTGTCTTCCCTCCAGATGGACCTGCTTTGTTTTTACGCTGCTGCCCTGAATGGATGGCTTTCTATCGGGGCGTAATGAGCACCATTGAGATGAGGTGAAGTCACTTAAGGGGCTGTCTGGGCAACACATGCAGCCTTCCCAAGATGTACAACCGCAAGCTGCCTTCCTCCTGGCTCGCTTCCCTCCACCACCCACCCACCTACCCTACCCGGCCCCCACCTCCAGGCCCCCCGAGCTCTTGTGGTTAAGGGCCTTCTTCCTGCCAGAGGAGGTCGACTGTTGTTGTTGTTGTTGGAATTGCCACGGCCACTTAAAGGGACTCTCTCAATCAACAGAGACTGCGACTCCTTAAATGAGGCTCGGGGATCAGCGGCAAAACGCAAAACAAGAAGCAGCACCTCATCTTGCATGCGTAAGGGGGAGTGGGGGAGAGGGGGGGGGGGGTTGCATTCAATTTGACCTGACAAACAGGGGCAGAGGTTTACACAAGTGTTTCATTTTGATAGTAGGTGGCCAATTTTACTAGCATATTTCCTGTGCTTATCCCTCCATTTCCAGCCTGAGAAGGAACTTGTGGCCACAGGGATGGAGAGTAATGTTTTATCCATGATGGATGATGATACACCTTCACCGGGGAGGGAGGGGTAGGGGGGGGCCGGAGGGCGAGGCACAGTGTAACAAGACCATGCTATAGCAGTGCCGCCCTGACTGAAAATGAAATGGAGAGTGCCACATTGCAATAATAGGAAAGGGGGGGGGGGGGCAGGGGGGGGGGAGTACACAGCACTCCAACAGGGAAGCAAAATACCGCAATCTGTTCTGGCAGAACAGATTGAAACGATTACAGTGAAGGGAATATTCAGTTTTGGGATTTTTTCCCTTTTTTCTTTTTTTACTCCACCTCATCCGTCATGACAAGCATAAGTGCCCCGACTAGAGCAGAGGGGGGGGGGTGGGGGGGGTAGGGGAGGGGGGGGGGTTGTGCAACAGCCACTGCCAAATCATGCCTTGATGTTTGTGGCATCTTGGATCGTTCTTGGTTTTATTATTTACATGTGTGAGGAGGAGGGGGGGCGTGGGGGGGGGGGGGGGCAATGATTAGATTAGAGCTTCAGAAAAAGATTGTATACTCAGAAAACAGGTGACGACTCAGTACTGTGCTTATTTTTTTTAAAATTCTGTACGTATATAGAACATTTTCATAGAACATGGGTGACAGCTACACTCTTAGAAATAAAAGTGCTATGTAGAACCATATAAGGTTCTTCAGCTTGTCCTCATAGGACAGTGGTTCTCAACCTTTTATACATCAAAGGACCCTAAATTGACACAAATTAGACCACGGACCCCCATTGGACCAAATTTAGAAGTAAACACCAGAAATACACAAATATTTGTTCTGAGACTGAAGAACATTACTTTTTTATACTTTTAAATCAGGGCCAATGGCGTGAATTTTTGGAAATATTATAGAGAAATTTCTGGAAAAAAGTGGTCAAATTTCTCCAAAAACATTTCTAAGAAGAAGTGGTAAAATTTCTCATAAAAAATGTTCAAAATGAAAATAAAAATTTTATAGAAGTGGTAAAATTTCTAAAAATCAAAAAGTGGTAAAAAAAAAAACTTATGGAAAAAAGTGGTAAAATTTTAAGAAATAAATTGGGGACCCAATCATAAACCCCACGGAGAACCACTTCTACTACTAGAACCATCTGTGTCCTACCTGAACCATCTGTGAAAGGTTACACCTAGAACCCCCAATGAGAGGTTCTAAAAATCCCTTTTATGGCGTATTGGTTTCACCCAGAACCCTTACTGGGGGTTTCATCCAGAAAATATCCGACTTCTTACGGTTTCATCTAGAACCCACACAGGGAGTTCCACCAAGAACCCTTTTACTGGAACCCTTAGTGTTATCAAGAACCCTTGAAAAACCCTCGAAAAAACATTTCTTCAGGAAAAGGTTTTTCAGGAGCAAATGGTTCCAGGTAGAACCTCAGCCCTTGTAGAAGAACCATTATTTCTAAGAGTGTACAAATAGACAGAGAGAATAAAGTACTTGTTATCATGAATAGAAAATGCACATGGATGTAGTGGATGTGAGGTTAAAGAAGCCTGTTCAGTATAAGGTAAGTGAAAATACGTAAATATCAATAATATTGAAATAACAAACTCACTGAATATATAAATGAAATCTAAATCAAATCTTTCCAATCAACTCCTGAAGCAAACTGAATTATTAATAAGTTTAACAGACTCAATGAAACTTCTAAATTAAAAATGAATAGTTCAATAGCTGGGAGAGGTTTAGAAACTGAGGATTTATAAATAAGAAAGTTACTCGATAAGATTAAAAGTCTTTTTTGTTTTGTTCTTGTCCTCATGATATAGAATCACATATTGTCAATGAAAATACCTGTATTATATGTTTTATTGTGTCTTATGCACAAATCTTAAACAACAACTCTGTACTGTAGTTCATTTGCAGGAGGTTTTAAGGTCAAGAATGAATTTGCAAGACTTCAAATATCCAATACAACAGAACCACTTCAGCTTTTCTTTAATTATTGCTTGATTAGTATCAGATGTTTTTGCTGCTCAGAACTCAGAGCCATTTTTCTTTGAAAGCAAACAAAACATTAATCTGAAATTAATTTCCTGAAGCAAATCCAGCTACTGATGATGGTTTGTTCAAAATGTTCTTTTCTATTCATCATTTGCTTATCATAAATTGTTGTGCTCATTAAAGCGTAATTGCTTGTTATAAATTGTTGAAATGTGAATGGATGTAGAGAGTTTTTCAAAGTATTATTTCAAAACACTTAAAGGTAGAGGAATAATAACGCAACAGCGCTCTTACACTCAGTATCTCCCACTTGTTAGAAATGTCAAGTAAAACAATAACTACGCAACACGCTGTATTCTGAGCGTCGGGGGTGGCTGCAATAATATCTGTACATGTTGACCTTTCAGTGAGAGCATCAAGTGGAGGGACAAACACTGGATACTGAAAGGCATTCTGGGAAAACAGCTGGCTGAAGTAGAAGAGGTGGTTCTCAACGTGGGGTTTTTCCCCGGTGTTTTGTTGAGAATTTTACCACTTTTTTAATAGAAAATAGAATAGTTCACCCAAAAATGAAATTTCTTCTTCTCTGAGTTACAGGGGGTCCTTGAGAGGGTTAAAGGGGGTCCCCAACGTTTTCTTGAAATTCTACTATTTCTACTATTCTATTTTTTTTTGGATAATTGTACCACTTTTTTATAGAAAATCTTTAAAGGGATAGTTCACCCCAAAATGAAATTTCACTCATTATCTACTCACCCTCATGTCAACTAAGACTTTTTTCAGAGTTATCTGTGGCTTCTCTGATTATTGTTTTATTGTTTGTTTGTTTTTTTGAGAATTTTAGAACTTTTTTTTATAGAAAATCTTTAACTTTTTTTTTTTTTTTTTTTTTTACTTTTTTCCAACCAACTCCTCCTACAAATGTTTCAACGTTTTTGGAGAAATTTTTCCCAGAAATTTCACTATAACATTTCCAAACATTTACACCATTGGTCCCAATTTGAATGTACAAAAAAAGTCACATTATTGAGTCTCAGAACAAATATTTGTGTATTTATGGTGTTTGCTTGAAAATGTTGTCCAGTGGGAGTCCGTGGTCTAATTTGTGTCAATTTAGGGTCCTTGATGTAAAAAAGGTTGAGAACCACTGAAGTAGAAGAGGTGGTTTGAGGTTAGGAGGGTGCACCAGAAAAATAAAATGATGCACCAGGGATGCACCCATCCCCCCCTCCTGAAATGCAGGAAAGTGAGTATATCAAATATTTCTTAGAGTTCCAGCGCTCATCAGTGTGACACTCAGGCCAGACAGCCCCGAGCGCGCCCAGGCGTTTTGCTCTGCTATGGTATTTTCCAAGCAGATCCATCTGTAATGAGGCATCACTGTGTGATCCCCACCTCAGGCTGATCCTTCCCATCACTCAGCCATGTATCCCATTTAAAAACACCAAAACTAATGCTAAACCCGATTACTTTCTCTTTTTTTCCCCCTGCTCTTAAAGAGGGAGAGTTAATACAGATTTTTATTCACCATGAGACGATGTGTGTCCAAAACGAGCTTGGCACTATTTCCTTGGCACAGTTGGGATATGCAGACGCTTAAGTCAAGATGTAAAAACTAAATCATCACAGAAGTGGCTGCAAAACAATCCGGCCGTGTCCAGAGCAGCATGCCAGTGCAGCTGAACATCTGTATGATCAGAGAACCTCCCAGTGAACTGAGCTCGCCACAGCAACCTGTCAGGCAGAAAAATGACGCATTAACTCCCCATGGCCAATTACAATGCATTACACTAGCGTGCCTGTCTCCTCTCCAATAGTTATTTATTCCTGCCCTGTAATTAGGCCTGCCTGAAAAAAAAAAAAAAAAAGTCGATTTGTTTACCCCAATGTTTCTTTCTCATTATGTCTGGAATACATCCCCCAAAGAATTACTCTGCATGTAGCCTACGGAGCACAGGGTTGTTTTCAGCAGTGATGGATACTTCTTCCTTTATTCTTTTAAGAAAACAATGCCATTTTTTTTCCATCGGGGTACCAGTCACGCAAGTAAGGCATGTGCATTTGCATTTACAGTAGGTGCATTACCTGGATCTGAACAATAGATAATAGCTGGGTTTACATAATAGATGTAATTTACCTATGCACTTTGCAAATTACAATCAAATTTCTCATGAATTGTGACAACGGTGCCTGGAGCTCCGTGCTGTTCTACAACCAGCTGCTTTGTTTTGAGGCCATCACTGAGACCTGGATGTAAAGGACAACATGTCGTCTGCGTCAGTCAAATCAAAAGATGACAACATTTTATTCAAACTTGTATTTGCATGCTGCAGCATTCTTGTTTTGTTTTCCTACAGCTTCCCTAGCAGATCTACAGGACTGTTTTTAGCTCCAGTGCTGCTGACGTGTTCACATTGACAACATGCTGATGTTCAGCAGATATCATTCTCACCATTCAGTGTAGCACGCTACCATGCTAACATTTGATAATTAGACTTCAAAATCAAAACAGTTCATCCAAAATTCAAATTTTACTCATTATCTACTCACCCAGGCTGACAACATGAATTTCTACGATAGAACGATAGAGAGATAGATAGGTAGAAAGAACGATAGATAGATAGATAGAACGATAGATAGAACGATAGAATTATAGAACGATAGATAGATAGAATTATAGAACGATAGAACGATAGATAGATAGAAAGAACGAAAGAACGATAGATAGATAGAACGATAGATAGATAGAAAGAACGAAAGAACGATAGATAGATAGATAGAACGATAGATAGAACGATAGATAGAACGATAGATAGATAGAACGATAGATAGATAGAACGATAGATAGATAGAACGATAGATAGATAGAACGATAGATAGAACGATAGATAGATAGATAGAACGATAGATAGATAGATAGAACGATAGATAGATAGAACGATAGATAGATAGAACGATAGATAGATAGATAGAACGATAGATAGAACGATAGATAGATAGATAGATAGATAGATAGAACGATAGAACGATAGATAGAACGATAGATAGATAGAACGATAGATAGATAGAACGATAGATAGATAGATAGATAGATAGATAGATAGATAGATAGATAGATAGATAGATAGATAGATAGATAGATAGATAGATAGATAGATAGATAGATAGATAGATAGATAGATAGATAGATAGATAGATAGATAGATAGATAGAATGATAGAACGATAGATAGATAGATTGTAGATAGAATGTAATGTACAAAGTATACAACAGTAACTGTGTAAAAGAATGTGTGATAACTGTGAATAAGACACTGTTTCCTTATTTGAACTGGAGGAACCTGTTGTCAGCCTCTCATGGTCCAGGATTATTCAGGATTTAGTCTTCAACATCATTCACTACAGTGCAACATTTATATCCCGGGGTCGCAGCATGTGTGTAGACACACTCACACACTCACACTCAGGGTGCTCGTTAACAGAGAAGCCAGTTCCCGCAACAAGACTGTGATTGGTGATGATGAGCTCGGTCAAAACCACTACAAGACAAACAACAGCATTATGAGAGCTCAAATCCATCCACAGTCGCCCACACAGTCCGAACATCTAGACAACATGAACAAAATGAAAAGCCCCGCTGCTTTTCCCTGTGTGTCATATTCAATAACAATAAAAAGGAAAGTGATACGCAGATCACAAACTGTCTGGCACAAACGGGCCTTTGCTTGAAATCACACATCTCGGAGCAGCGTTGCTTGCAGCTTGTCTCAGCAGGCTCCTTGTTAACAGGATAGCACTTCCAAATCTGCTCCTGTAACACCTCCCAGCACGGGTCATTACTGCAGAGATCACCGCCGATCATAACACAAAGAGATTTCCTCCAATCAGCCCAACAGACGTCGGCTACATGCACGCACGCAGCGAACGCCGGGCACCATGACGATACCCTTAAATAACATCCAGAAGGCCAGGGAGGGAACTAGGAGGTGTTAATGCAAGCTTCATTATCACATGGACTACAGATGAATAGATTCGGTGTGATACTATGAACACGCCCGAATCCATGTGTGACTGTGCAATTACAGCACATTTACTGCACCAGCTGCTGTAGAGATGGAGGCGGTTGTGCAGCGTGGTGTGACAAACACTCCCAGGAGATTGAGCAGTTGCCGGCTTTGATGGTGATACATATATATATATAGTGTATATATATTTAGTCACACTTGACGTTTTATTAAGAGAATATTAAGCCAGTGGAAGACTATATAAATCACCTTGTAAAGCCTTTAGCTGGGTATGGATCCCTGACGGTGAACGTATGCAGTATTAATGCAGCTCTCCGTCAGAGGGAAGTGCACCGTTTTGGGGCTTGATTTCCCAAATTGGAGAAGAAAATGTAGAAACCAATTGAGTGCTTTTTTTTTTCTTCCTTGTCCACAAATACTGTCAAAGTGTTTCTACAAATTCTATTGAGGTAGTAAAGGAAGGCAGAGAAGTCGATAAGCGGACAACACCCCAGCTAAGGATCAGGCAGCTCCTGGGTATTAATGAGCGAAGGAGAACAGAAGCAGAACAAGGTTGGTCGACTCCGCCCGGATGAACGAAGATTAGATTAGAATGAAACTAAAGTCTCACTGGGCTGTTTGTTTCAAGGAGTTGTAGTTGTTGCAGTCGTAAGAACAGAAACACTTACAGCTACAGTCATCAATCATCCCATCCATTTTTTAACCCTCCTGTTCTGTTCCCTTCCTCCATCCTTCCCTCTTTCCTTCCTTTTTCCCTTCCTTCTCTCCTAATTCCTTCCTTCCCTTCACCCATCCTTCTGCTTCTTTCCTTCACCTAACCTGTTCCCTTCCTTCATCTTTCTTTCCTTCCTTCCTTTTCCCCTTCCTTCACTCCTTTGTTCCCTCTGTCCTTCTTCCTTCATTTTTGACCCAATTACCCCGATCTGTTCCCTCCCTCTTTATTTCCTTCTGTTTCCTTCCTTCCCTTCCTTCTTTTCTCCCATCTTTCCCTTCGACCTTCCTTCCTTGACCCACAAGGACAACAGGAGGGTTAAAGAAACAAATTAGAATAGAATAGAATAGAATAGAATAGAATAGAATAGAACAGAATAGAATGGTTAAAATGAAAATGGAAAATAGAATAGAATAGAATAGGTAGAATAGGTACTTTTGCTGCGTTCATAACAATTTCCGACTTCCGACATCATTGTGTTCATGCTGCAGGAACTTGAAAGAAAAAAAAAACATGGATACCTGCAGGAAGTTTGGAGTATTGTGGCTCATAGCTGGATACGGAAAATAAATGCAGCTGTAAATTATGTTTATTTTGGAGGAGAGGAGACGCCGCAGATGGGTGCATGGGCCCTATGTAACGTTATAGCCTTGATAACCGTTAAACGTTTATTTCCGTCACATACGAGGACCGTAGTTTCACACCAGACAACAATCACAGCTCAATATGAACGTATTTCATAAAGGCTACTGCAATAATACACAAAAACAAGCATTCAAACCTCAAAAAACAACTTGAAATGTCTAAATTCTAATCATTTAAGACGAGGGCCGCCATGTTTTAATGTTGTCGTGACGTCAAGTCGGAAAGTCGGAGCTCTGAAATGATACCCGAGTTTCCGACCTGTAATTTCCGAGTTCAAGTTCAAGTTTTTCTTCCGAGTTGCCTTGAACGCAGCTTTTATTGTCGTTCAAGTACACAGTGTGCATAGAATGACATTTGTGCAAAAAAATAACAGTTTAAGAATAAAAAAGAAATAACAGCTCTTGTGGTAAAAGTATGATATTCACTTATTGTTTTCCTCGTGCTAAAGAGAAGTAATTACTTCTTGCAAGCCTCTTATTTTTTCTAGTGTTATTCTGGCTCTCGGTTTAAGAAAGGGCTCTGAATACTTCTCCCACCATTGAGCTGCTCTTTGTTCTTTTTCCACAGTGACATGACTTGGAAGTAATTATGTGCCTGTGTTGACAGGAAATCAAGCCGAACTCACCCGGCGCCTTACAGAAACTCTCTTGACACTGTCACCACACTGGGGAGTTTGTTCCAGTAGCCTCTCTTTCACTGCTGACATTTTGTTTGATACTTGTGGTGCTTCTGCCAATTAAGCCATTCATAACCCCAAGACAGTGAAGCTCGGCTTATAAAAGCTGGATGTTGTAGTCACTTGTTGGAAAAAGAAAAATGCATCCCTCTGATGTGTGGAAATCTTTTAGGAGCATTACTATTCCTTTTGTTCTGTATTAATGTGATCGGAACAAAAGATGTAGTGTTTGACTAAACTAAACTCACTCCAGCAGCTTTTAAGGACAGTCGCTATCAAAAGAAAATGTATTTTTAAGACCGGCTTTGCTAATTCATGCTCTGGAAATGTTCAATTATTGATCTGACTTTCAGTGTGAGTCATGAACACAAGTCAACATGAGAGATGAGATGGGTGAGTTCGGTTCAGACATTAATGTGAAGCACAAAGAGAATGTTTCAGCGGGCCGGTCTTGATCTTTTAAAATGTTGGGGACTGCTGCTTCAAAATGTACGACGGTGTTGAATCTGAAGCACTGACAGCCACTGCCATATGTTATCATTAAAGCTTAGACTGAGGGGACAACGTACTGCCTGCCTGCCGGCAAAGTTACATTTAGAGCTAAAAATTAATGGGACATTATTTTTGTATCATGTGGCCAAGACTTCAAAATGACCACGATCTCTAATAACTTAATTATCCATTTAGTGAAAGGATTGATTGAAAAAAATGAATTCTTTCTGACTACGCTCTTAGAAATAAGGGTTCCCAAAGGGTTCTTCTACAAGGGCTGAGGTTCTACCTGGAACCATTTGCTTCTGAAAAACCCTTTCCTGAAGAAAAGGTTTTTCCTCAAAGAAATGTTTTTTTCGAGGGTTCTTGGTAACACTAAGGGTTCCAATAAGAACCATTTTGATCCAGAGAACCATTAAAGACCCTTTCCCCAAAGAAATGGTTTTTCAAGGGTTCTTGGTAACACTAAGGGTTCCAGTAAGAACCATTTTGATCCAGAGAACCATTAAAGACCCTTTCCCCAAAGAAATGGTTTTTCCAGTAAACTAAGGGTTCCAGTAAGAACCATTTTGATCCAGAGAACCATTAAAGACCCTTTCCCCAAAGAAATGGTTTTTCAAGGGTTCTTGGTAACACTAAGGGTTCCAGTAAAATGGTTCTTGGTGGAACTCCCTGTGTGGGTTCTAGATGAAGTCTGATATTTTCTGGATGAAACCCCCAGTAAGGGTTCTGGGTGAAACCAATACCCCATAAAAGGGATTTTTGTAGAACCTCTTATTGGGGGTTCTAGGTGTAACCTTTCACAGATGGTTCTAGGTATAATAACCCTTTATGTGTTGGGTTCTAGGTAGAACCCTGGAGCCAAAAAGGGTTCTCCTATGAGGACAAGCCGAAGAACCTTATATGGTTCTACATAGCACTTTTATTTCTAAGAGTGTACAGACAACATTTGACGGTTTTTAATCTATACTTGAACAAAGAAAATCGGGACGCCACATGTTTTCAGTGGTGGATTGTTTCTCATGAATTGCTTGGAAAGAGACACATTTTATCCATGTAGTTACATTATTGTAGCATTAGCTACTGCACTGCAAACAGGGTCTTTAATCCTATGTGTCGGGTCCCGAGTGTCTCCTTCTGTGTGAATACCAAACAGTGGACAGAATAACATGAGCCCTCTCTGAAAAGAAGGGGGAAAAAAAGACTTTACAATTGCAAAGTAACTTGTTTGATGCCAATTAACAGTCAAAGGTTTTGGCAATCAGCGTCGCTCCAACAAAGCTCCAAAGTGGCACAATGGACTGTGCCAAAACTGCTGGTGCAAAAATATTAAATATGTCACAGGGAAACTGGAAAGTCATTATTACCATTCATGCCAAATACAAACCGCATCTCAAAGAGGAAACAGTGCTGCCACTAACAATAGTTCAATGCCTTTATCTGTGAAGTATTTGTGCCTTTTCACATAATCTACATTGTACTGTGTTTCATTATGACAGAGGTTGCCTAGAAATATTCATCACTTTCTTTTTGAATGCAAACAAATGTCATGAGTGAGAAGCTTTAATGTCATTAGCTGCTATTTTACAAAGAAATGCCATTTAATCAGGCTGCAAATTCTGTCGTGAGGAACAATTCCAAAATGCAAATCCTACCATTTCTCATGTAAACAGATGTCACTGGAATAATAAGAAGAATCACTTGTGACTTGTTTTTGGGAGTGAATATGATTTCATGCATTAGGCCTACATCTTTCTTTGTGGATTGTGAAGAAATAAAAAATGTTGCATTTAATGTCATTGTCATTTAATGTATGAACAGTTTCAAAATTCAAATTTTAAAGGGATACACCAACATTTTTTTTTTTTTTACACGTCTTGCATCACTCCTGAGTCCATGAACAGCAGATAGACACCATCCTTTCCACTGTGCGTGCACAGTCGTAACAAGGGAGATAGAGCCGTATCGCCCGTAATTAGCTTAGCTCAAACACTGGAAGTGTATGGGTAGTGTTAGCCTGCCTCCTACCTGAGCTGAAATCAGCAGTCAGAAGCTGATTTTATTTTAGCTCTAAACTCTGTAAATATATCACTTTATCAACATTTCAAACATGTTTAGGTGAGAAAGTAGCCGTTAAGATCAGCAGTGTGTCGTTAATTTGTCTAAATACCAGATGAATTCGGCGCTACTCAAGCTAGCCGTTGTGACCAACGCACTTCTGGTTACTTTCACAAAATAAAACACCCGTTGCCCTTTACATACAGAAGTGCTTTTAAAACAGGAGTCAGAACCTGATTTCGATGTTAGCTAGCTTGAACCAAAATAAACCGTCTTAGCTTGAACCCTCAAGATTTGACAAACCTGTCCAGTTAGTTTGACCGCTCAAGATGCCATTTTTGTCAGCTCTGAGACCCGTTTAGAGTTGCTGAAGAGTTTCTCTGATGACTTTAGGTGGAGGCAGGCTAACACTAAATACACTTCCAGTGTTTGAGCTAAGCTAATTAGCTACTTTAGGTGGAGGCAGGCTAAAACCCATACACTTCCAGTGTTTGAGCTAAGCTAATTAGCTACTTTAAGGCAGGCTAACACTAAACCCAGTGTTTGAGCTAAGCTAATTAGCTACTTTAGGTGGAGGCAGGCTAACACTACCCATACACTTCCAGTGTTTGAGCTAAGCTAATTAGCTACTTTAGGTCGAGGCAGGCTAACACTACCCATACACTTCCAGTGTTTGAGCTAAGCTAATTAGCTACTTTAGAGATGAAGATCGGTCCCCATACACTTCCAGTGTTTGAGCTAAGCTAATTAGCTACTTTAGGTGGAGGCAGGCTAACACTACCCATACATTTCCAGTGTTTGAGCTAAGCTAACTACGGGCGATACGGCTCTATCTCCCTCGTTACTGCACGCACAGTGGAAAGGATGGTGTCTATCTGCTGGTCATGGACTCAGGAGTGAGGCAAGATATGAAAAAAAAAGTTGGCATATCCCTTTAAATTGCATAATTTAATCATTTTCTTATGATACTGAGAACATTAATGCAGCCATACTATAATTGGCTGGTGCAGAAGATGGCTTTATAAAGAGATATACTGTCATTTTATTCATGTGTTTCTTCATCGCCACAGTAGCCAACGGTTCTGTATGACTTTATGTAAAAATGCTGCTAATAAAGACTCATCTCACCTCACAGTGCAGTGAATGGATGGCAGGACTCTGGGTGACATATGGAAGCCACTGGAGGTGCACTTTGTGTTCCCATTGAACAGGTGGAAAAGCCCCCCTCCGGGTATCCAGAGTGGACAACCACAATGATCGGAGGAGCCCCAGTTGGCAACGACCCATCCCTCCGTTCCACAAGCAGAGGACGAGCCAGGGAGACAGCATGTTGCATGCCAAGGCACAGAGCCATGTCTCTGACAGCTATGCCAGGTGGGATGGAGGGGGGATGGGGGGGGAGGGGGGGCGGGCAGCGGCGTGTGTCTGTCCTATTACAGGACACAATTGTCTATGAAACAATCACACACACAGGAAACTCAAACACACAGACCGGCGGCAATGATCACTGGAACAAATCTCTCTGTGAAAATAGACACAGAGCAGACAGCTGGTTCCATGAAGCACACACACACACACACACATGCACGCACACGCACACACACAGGTTTATGAGACAATATGCATTCACTTCACTAAAAGAAACTCAGACTGTAGGGTCATCACTTCATCATGGGGGATATGAATCTATTTATTCCCCTGCTCAATTTAGTGCTAAATAAATGATCAATCATTATAATGAATGATCTCCAAACTTAAAGGCGCAGCATCATCAAGCACTTGGGAGCTCAAAATATTAGCGGACGCAGACGAGCGTCGTGCCATGACTCTCATTCATCAATCATCAGTCATCATTACCGGAGGCTCAGCGCTCGTCAGCATGCACCAGCGTGATGATTCATCATGAGCGCCGAGAGGAAAGAGGAAGGTCGAGCTCAGAGCAAAAACCAAGTGACACAAGCCGCGCCCTGTTGTGACATCCGAGCAGCCATCAATCAGGAGCCCGAGCCGTTTACTGATCACAGATCTGTCGCCTGAGTTGACCTCGGTCATTTTTTAAGCGTGACTGCAAGTGGCTTTATTTAAGAGCCAATCACAGCCACTGATGCAGTCACATGCTAATTAGGGCCACTGTGGCCGACAGTGGTGTGATGCCCCACGTCGACAGATTACCTCCATACAGATGGCTTTGTTTCCATGGTGATTGACGTAATTGAAAACGTTGTACACTGCACTACTTTTCTTAGATTAGAACTGATGGGATGTAGATGCCTGTCATACACTCTTAGAAATAAAAGTGCTATGTAGAACCATATACGGTTCTTCGGCTTGTCCTCATAGGAGAACCCTTTTTGGCCTGAAACCCTTTTGGAGGGTTCTACCTAGAACCGAACTTAAAGGGTTACATCTAGAACCCAACATAAAGGGTTATACCGAGAACCCAACTTAAAGGGTTCTATCTAGAACCCAACATAAAGGGTTCTACCTAGAATCCAACATAAAGGGTTACACCTAGAATCCAACATAAAGGGTTCTATCTAGAACCCAACATAAAGGGTTATAACGAGAATCCAACTTAAAGGGTTATACATAGAACCCAACATAAAGGGTTCTACCGAGAACCCAACTTAAAGGGTTCTAGCTAGAACCCAACATATAAAGGGTTATATCTAGAACCATCTGTGAAAGGTTACCCCTAGAACCCCCAATGAGAGGTTCTACAAAAATCCCTTTTATGGCGTATTGGTTTCACCCAGAACCCTTACTGGGGGTTTCATCCAGAAAATATCCGACTTCTTACGGTTTCATCTAGAACCCACACGGGGAGTTCCACCAAGAACCCTTTTACTGGAACCCTTAGTGTTACCAAGAACCCTTGAAAACCCTTTCTTTGAGGAAAAACTCTTTCTTCAGGAAAGGGTTTTTCATAAGCAAATGGTTCCAGGTAGAACCTCAGCCCTTGTAGAAGAACCCTTTTGGAACCCTTATTTCTGAGAGTGTACCACGCAGCCTTCCAGCAACATTTTGGTCTAAATTGCAGTTTTTTTCTTCTCTTTCGCCACGATGTGACCAGAATGAAGTGAACTGCAATCATGGAGTCTGGAGGTCGTACCTATAACTCTGGATCTCCAGGCCTGTGGATGAGGACTGACCCTGGCTTGGATTGTTACCCACACACTGAACTACACGCAGCACAGGAAGAAAATGAAAATGTACAGTATGTGCTGTTTGTGCCAAGTAAAAGAATCCATAGAAACATGAGATGCGTATCAATGAAGCACATACATTTTTCTCTAAAGGTGTATTGTATGGTGAATTCTTATACTCACTCTATACAGTTCCTTTTTCTATTTTCCTCTTTAATACAAGATGCAGTTTAACCTTGAAAACTATAATTCTGTTTCAACAATGGCAGTCATTTCCTCCCAAACAAGACAACACTGCTTTATCGGCATTCGTTCTCCTCACCACTGATGTTTTTCTTCCACTGTGTCCAGATTACATTGTGGAGAAGCAATTAACATATGGATTACTACAAAAGCTTTTCAGATGCATGCTTTTCAGTGAGAGGGAAAAAAAAAAAGCCTTTTGGACGTTTGTCTGCTGTCTTCATTAGCATGAAATGTGTGTGGTGTGCTGATGATATGGGTGGAGAAGAAGTTGACATGATTTACACGCACGTGTTTCAAAGAATGTTGCTCACTTGTGTGGATTAAACGGGTTACTTTTAAAAATAGAAGCGCTGGGGCGGCGATGCCTCTTTAATCTATGTATGAGCATCATACCGGCCATCAGCCACTGAATTAATCCGGCTGCAACAATACACGGGCTCCCGGCTAAAACCCCAACAGCTTGAAGTGCTAGAGCCATCAGCGGTGTCTTCCAAAAGCAGAAGAGAAGCTGAGAGCACAGGCACAGAGATAAAAATGAGAGAGAGCGGGAGGGAGCTGAGCCAGTGGAGCTGTTCATCTTCCAGAGAGAAGTGGAAGGGGAAACGTGCTGCTCTCCACTACAGACAGCCGCCATGATGAATGAGACTCTGCGAGACCAGTTAAATATCTTGTCATTGTGTGAATGGAGGGGGTGTGCTCTGTCCCCATCCAGCTGTACAGCCAGTGGGTTATTTTCATATCATAGTAGGCTGCGGATGAATTAAATTAAAGGGATAGTTCACCCAAAATTCAAATTTCACTCATTATCTACTCACCGTCATGTCGACTAAGAGCTGGGAGAGTTTTCAGAGTCCTCCGTTCCTTCTCTGAGTTACGGGGGGTCCACGCAGCAGGATTTGTCCATATAATGGTTGTGAATGGATACCACTTTTCTTCGTCCTGAAAGACACACCAAAAAACATCCAAATGCCTCCATACTGCTGGTCTGTAATGTTCCTCTTGTATTGAAGCCCCAACATGAGAAATTGTTCCAAAAAATATTAAATAAGTCCATATTTCAAGCTCGTTTTGTAGTGGAAGCTTCTCGAAGATCCTCTTCCCAGTTCGTCCAAATATGACAAACCAGGAAGAGGGGCTTCGAGAAGCTTCCGCAACAAAACTAGCTTGAAATACAGACTTATTTAATTTTTTTCGTAACAATTTCTCATGTCGGGGCCCTTAGTCGACATGAGGGTGAATAGATAATGACTGAAATTTGAATTTTGGGTGAACTATCCCTTTAATGATTATGAGCCAGGGTTTTGAATGATATGGTATCACAATATTATCACTCGGTTTTGGAATTGTATAGTGAAGGAAGCCTCTTCCAGACTGTTGAAAATCATGTTTTATTAACAGGATTACACTCCACGCCCAGAAGGAGAAGAGTGTTTGCCTTTGCCCCCTCTGTCCCGTCTTGTGGGGGCATTAACAGGCTGTGTCCCCCATTAGATCCTACACTGTGTGCTAACATGTGGGTATTTTAACGGGAAAAAAGTATTTACAATAGACATACACTATGGCACTGACAGACATCAATTGAAATGTAACTTGAAAGGTTTCTGTCAGTGTGATCTCATGAGACTTCTTGTTTTGTTTGTTTTGCAGCAGATCTCTCTAGAGCCGTCTTACAGCCCCAAATTTGTATTAATATTTTCCGGCTATGAGCAGCTGTAATATATTTATACAATGCATCATGGTACAACGGTGTCAAGCATGATCGGATTTGCAGATGGTTTGTTTTGTACGTCTGTAACATGAAAGCAGGTGACTGGTTTTAATATTGGATACTGATCTGTATGAGGGTTTTTTTGTTGTTGTTTTTTTTTGACTGATTCGAGCCACAAAGCTGTGGAATATAAACTGAAATGACAAATTATGTATCAAATCAAATGACTAATGATTCAGAGTGAAAGGCCACAGATACGCATCAATCTGCACAGCCATTAAAACAAACACATGCCCGTTTGGTGAACACAATAAACTGCAGACAGATGAAATACAGACCACCTGACAACTACAGGACGACACATTAGAGCAGGACGCGGCTCCATTAGGCAGCATATGCTTTTATGAAGAGCAGAGAAACTATAGATAAGAGATGTCACCAGAGTGTTGTGGAGTTGTTGGATTGTAGCGTAGCTGTAAGCAGCTCACGGCTCTGCTCCACCGCTCTAAAAATTTCTTGCACCAACAATTAAAGTTAAAGAACCTACTGCTATGACTATAAAATACATTCCTGTGTTGTCATTTCTATTTAAGTTGTGTCTGATCTTTAAACCTTTCTCTCCCTCAGTCTCTCTTCCTTTTTTTTGGCATTAAAAAATGTCTCCTGCTTCCTTCTGCGGGTCACACTCCTGCCACTCATTATCACCTTCCTCCATTATCATCATCAACATCAGCACCATCCTCAGACGGTTCCCCGGACTCACTCAACAGCTGCTGCATCCTGGAGGCTGCTGGTGACCTCTTATCTCTGTGCACAGCTCTCCACTGTGTCTCATGGCTGACAGTTCAGTCTGCCCTCTGTGTGTGTGTGTGCGGCCCCACCGTCCGCAGTTACAGCAGCTACTGACCATCCATCGCTACCAGGGGAAAGATTGAGGAGCCTTATAATTAAACACAGGACCAGCTATTCAGCCCCTTAGTTCAATGGAGACATAAAAGATATATCAAACTGGAAAACTTATACAAAAAAGTATATGTGACAAATATATAAATATAGAAAATGCAACACAAAACTGCCCAAAGCTAATACATGTTTCTTGCAACTGCATGCTTCTTCTTTTTACCACTTAAAGGGATACACCAACATTTTTTTACGCATCTTGCCTCATTCCCGAGTCCATGACCATCCTTTCCACTGCAAACAAGGGAGATAGATCATCTGTAGCCATCCTTTTATGATTGTGCGTGCAGTAAAATACAAGGTAGATAGAGCTGTCGTCCACCTAAAGTAGTTAGCTTAGCTCAAACACTGGAAGTGTATGGGTAGTGTTAGCCTGAAGTCTATGGCTCAAACACTGGAAGTCTATGGGTAGTGTTAGCCTGCCTCCACCTAAAGTAGCTAATTAGCTTAGCTCAAACACTGAAAGTGTATGGGTAGTGTTAGCCTGCTTCCTCCTAAAGTCATCAGAGAAACTCTTCAGCAACTCTAAACGGACCGATCTTCGTCTAAGAGCTGACAAAACTCTCCGGTAAGGCATCTTGAGCGGTCAAATGCCGCTAACGGGACGAGATCGGTCAAAACGGAGGGTTCAAGCAAAGACACTTTATTTTGGTTCAAGCTAGCTACATCGAGGGTAGGTTAGCTTCCTGTTTCAAAGTAAAAGCACTTCTGTATGTAAAGGGCAACGGGTGTTTTATTTTGTTAAAGTAACAGGAAGTGCGTTGGTCACAACTGCTAGCTTGAGTAGCGCCGTATTCGTCCGAACCAAATAGTAAACAGCTGGTATTCAGACAAATTAACGACACACTGCTGATCTAAACGGCTACTTTCTCACCTAAACATGTTTGAAATGTTGATAAAGTGATATATTTACAGAGTTTAGAGCTAAAATGAAATCAGGTTCTGATGCTGATTTCAGCTCAGGTAGGAGGCAGGCTAACACTACCCATACACTTCCAGTGTTTGAGCTAAGCTAAGGCTAACACTACCCATACACTTCCAGTGTTTGAGCTAAGCTAATTACAGCGATACGGCTCTATCTCCCTTGTTACTGCACGCACAGTGCAAAGGATGGCGTCTATCTGCTGGTCATGGACTCGGGAGTGAGGCAAGACACAAAGAAAAAAAAAATTGGCGTATGCCTTTAAGAGCAGAATAACTCACATCTTCCACACATCACCTCTCTTACTCACTTAATGTCTCTGCTATTCAATGATTAAGAAAAAGGCAAAAGTGGAAAAAGTATTTAAAAGCGAATGTTTTGCAAACAACTCGCAGCTCCGACAGACATGGAGCAAAAATAGCATAATTAAAATTTAACTCTTCTTTTACTCCTGCCTTGATCTCTAACAGCAGCCGAGGAAAAAAAAAACCCAAGTTGTAATTGCTTAATATTTATCTTCCTTTTGAACGTATTATATTTAACGACAATAGCTGTGTCTCAGTACAGGGGCCGTGTCCTTTGAGGGCTGCATCTGAAAACTGATTGTATCGCACCGGCTGTGCCATTTCAAAGGCTCCTGCACACACACACACACACAAACACACACAAACACACAGACACACAAACACACAAAAAAGAAAAGCATGTTTCTTTTCCTGGGCAGCATCAGCCAAACCCATCTCATGATTCATTGTGCCCTCTGCGGTGTACCTGTATATTCACAGATCAGTCACAGCATAAAACCACAGTCACTGGTTTTAAAGGGATAGTTCACCCAAAATTCAATTGTTGACTGAGAGCTGTGAGAATTTTCAGAGTCCTCCGTGCCTTCTCTGAGTTACGGGGGGTCCACGCAGCAGGATTTGTCCATATAATGGTTGTGAATGGATACCACTTTTCTTTGTCCAAAAAGACACACCAAAAAACATCCAGATACCTCCATACTGCTCGTCTGTAATGTCCCTCTAGTATTGAAACAGTGAACTGAGACCCTGGGAGCTTCCACTACAAACAAGCTTAAAATATAGACTTATTTAATTTTTTTCAGAACAATTTCTCATGTCGGGGCTTCAATACAAGAGGGACATTACAGACCAGCAGTATGGAGGTATCTGGATGTTTTTTGGTGTGTCTTTTTGGACCAAGAAAAGTGGTGTCCATTCACAACCATTATATGGACAAATACTGCTGCGAGGACCCCCCCCCCCCCCCCCCGTAAATCAGATTTTTGAATTTTGGGTGAACTATCCCTTTAATCTGGTGGCTGATCAGTGGGATTCGACTGCTCTGAATGAGAACAGCATGTTTGCCTCAGCTGCACAGATGAGCCAGTCATTTGTGAAGGAAAACTGTGGCGCTCCAAACAAAGAGCATATGGAAACATTCAGCCGATGTGCGCTGATATAACACATGAGCGGCGACTTGTCAGCGTGTTTTCAATGACCAACGTCTGATTGGCTCGCAGGTGAAACCACTTCTCATGTGGTCTAGAAGCGAGGGGCCATCTGGACGGAGAGCAACACAGTTTGGATGAAATAAGCCAGAGCACATTGCTCTGACCTTGTGCGGTGAACTCAGACAATACAGTGAATTTACGAGTATCAGCAGCGGTATTTTTTTTCTTTGACTCGTTCTTAAGGAGAAACTTATAGCATGTCATGTGGAATGACTGGGCGTTTCAAAAAAAGAAAAAAGAATTGAAGCCGCAACTGGCCCGAGCGCTCCACCACCGAACGAGAACCCATCTCTCAACTTCTCATCGACCATCTGGACGTAACTCAAGATGAGGCACGGAGCCAGATTTAAACAATCCCTCCTCTGGGCAGTCGCGCTGACTGATGAGGTGCTACGCAGCAGCCGTGACCCCGCGCGGCTCTCTGCTTTTTCCAATAACAACATACACTCTTATAGTGGCAGTCAGAGAGCACTGCCCCCGATATAACTGTCTCCATTACACAACGTGTCACACACTGCGGCTGCATGCGAGTGCACACATACATGGACCCAGAGAGGGTGTTACGGCGCATTCCTCAGTGAGGCCCGTTGTATAGAGGCCACAGGGCACATAATAAAACCCAGCGGTTGTAAAACATGACATTTGACAGTAGCGGAGTAACCTGAGAGATTTGACTCTGGATCTCATGAATGACATAGCTGGAAGTAACGGCTGCGCGCTAATGAAAGCTGCTGTTTATTTAAGCAGTTTTAAGTGGTAACACCAACAGTTAACCGCCGTCCCTCGTGGTTACTTTATATCTCGGACAACTACTCGTACACCTAGCAGCGTGCAGTTTTCACCTTTGTAGCTGCAGGCTGTTAAAAGCAGAGCGCCGACTGGGATGGCTGGGAAAAACATTACATTGGGAGAGTCACCACAGGAGCTACGGTGAATTTGTCACAATGACTTCCTTTCCCAGGCCTGCACTGCTGACCCGTATTCTCACTGCACCTCTATTTGCCACGACCTTGAAGACAGCTCACCTAAATCTGGCTTAAATTACCCTGTATGATTGACTGAGAGCTACACAACCCCCTATTCTTCCTCCTGTGCCAAAAAAACCCCCCAGTTCCTCAAAAGAAAAAGAAAAAAAGAAACAGCAACATAACGGAAGAGGGAGAAGCAGCTCCAGCATCAGGCAGCCTCTCTGCCCTGTCCTGGCTCCAGCCTGGAGGACTGCCTCTTCCTACGGATTAACACTGGTTTTATTCATGGGAATCAGCCTGGAGCAGGTGCTGCACTGATCCAATAATCTCCACGTCAGATGGATTACCTGGCTCTTAATCAATGATACGATTGACACATTCACATCAGAAATACAGTTCCTATAAGTGGCGCCGGCGTCTGCTTCAAACTGATAAAAGAGTTTCACAGTCGAGCACTTTTAAGTGTGTGTGCCTTTCTTCTGCTTGCTCACGTGAAGAAAAAATGGTGGATAATGGTGTATGAGGAGCTGCTCAGCTCTGAATGGGATTTTTTCAGATTTTCTTCATCCAATTTAAGCTATTAAAGTCTGAGAGCACAAAACTTAAACTGGCTCACAAAGGCTGGTCATTAGGAACACATTATAACTCCATCCATCATTCATGTGAACGGCTTCATATCCTTTAATTTCTGGCAGCTTCTCTTTTGGATCACCGTCTATCTATCTCCACGTCATCTGCTCTTACGCCTCCCTGCTGCCGTAATGACAGCAACCTGTGGAGCCGCCGTGCAAGCCGCACGCACGTTTCCGACGACTTACTCGCTGGCGCTGGCGGAGGCTTTTGTGTGATAGGCAGAGGATGATAAATGAGCAGTCTAAATGCAGCACAGGAAAAGTCTCCACACACACACACAAAAAAATCCACTTTTTGAGCTCGCAGCGTTTGAGAAACTGGCAGAAATGAAGAGGTCCGAGAGGAGCGTCCTGAGGGGCGGCCCTCCGCTGCGTGCTAAAGTGCTGCCTCCCTCCCTGACAGTTAACAGGTGGCTGCTTCTAATAGATGGATGTCCTCCTACACGACTAAACACTAATGTGAGACATATCAGGCTTTTGGCCCTCTCTTGTTAACAGCAGTGAGTGCTATGCTGTATCAGCACCCCTCTGTGACTCTATTAGCTCCGTCTTTGCTCATCAGCTAATTACCATCAGCTATACATCTTCAGTGTTTTTATTCACGCTGCTAGCACTGACGTTGTTTTATTAATAAATGGCCACCTGCTGATGTTCGTGTCAGATTGGAAATCACTGGGGCTTCAACATCTATCAGACCTTTTTGTTTTTTATGTCTGTAGAATCAATAGGGAAGCACAAGAAGAGACCACAGTTAATGTAGGAAATGTAGACATGTTTTCACATTATTATTGATTTATCCAGCATTCATAAATTCTGTTTAAAAACATTTCTATATATCACTGTCATACCACATCTATATTGATATGATTGGCCTACTCACCTCCACCCCACTGGTTTGTTGTTTACAACTACTTCCGGGTAGAAAGCCAGCACCTTGAATGAGAACAGTAGTAACGAACCAGAGTTTAGCTATAGCCCTAAACACCATGTTTTTCACGCCCTATCACCGTCGTATTTATTCAGTTTGGGGGAATCAAAGTGTCTAGAAAGCATCAGTGGCTCAACTGACAGAACAGCTAACGGTAGCTAAGCTAACATCAGGATGTCAGTTGTTAAAACTCTCCCATTGTTGGACACGACATGACACCAAAGACGGTTTATAAACCAAGACCGTCCATAACGGGCAGCTTCCTGTATGCATGTCACGTGGGCTTCTGCACGGCCACGCCCCTTTAGGGAGACCATCAGCCTGGATGTCTCCAATGGGACAATTTAACGTGAACACCGATTAAAACCTTACTCCCCACGGTCACTGAAGAAAATTTTGGACTCATTTTCCAAAAGCCACATCTCTTCTGAACAGTTTGACATGAAAATGGTAATTTTCAGACGGACACATCAGGAGAAAATCCACTTTGTTCAAGACCTGTCTCTGGCTCTACGACACACTCTCGCGAGATTTGGCACTGATCTCCTAGGCAACGTCAAACAAACGGCCGCGAACTCCCGTGAAAATGATTTAAATTATTTTTGTCATGTTAAATATGACTGTTACTTGTGTAAATATTTAATGTTATCATAAGAAAATATAAATATCTCACTTTCATCTACCTACAAATTGTATAAATCCATGATCACAGTCATGCCCCGCCCATTTAGAGAGACAGGAAGTGTATACGGTTTTCTATCATTGGAGCAGCCGCTCATGGACTATCTTTCCATTTATTCAATATCCATTTATTCAATATCTTTGATGACACTACTCCAGTTAGCTCAGCCATCTTTTCATTAGTAATCATAAATACTACAATATACTAGTAGTATTTCCATAGCCATGCCAGGAAGATGCTTTTAATAAAATTTCAGACCCCCGTAGTGGACTAAACCATTTCGTCGGCGCGTACATTTAAAAAAAGAAAAAGAAAAGAAGTTGACGCCTTTTCATGGAGTGCTGTAAATTAATGTAAGTAGCTACCAAACTATTTAATACACTCATTTACTCACTAACTTTCAGAGTTTCAGGTGTCTGCAGCTCATCATTTATGCCTCCTACCTTTAGTTTTAGGAACACCTGGCCGTTGGCTGCTCGTCCCTCTCTGGCGTCTTCATGTTGATTTTCATGTTGTTGCTGCTTCCTCTGACTCTTTAACGTCGCTATTCCTCTTCACGTCCACGCCGCCTGTCTGTCCGTTTCATTTTTCTTCATATATTAGAAATCGATCCATTTTGTGCCCTGTGTATGTCACTCTACGGAGCTATCGTAACCTGCTAGCTGCACCGCCGTCAGGATGTAAACACCATAAACACTGCCGCATGCTGCGTTGCCAGGTTTGACAGGTTCCCCCTTTTGAAAACAACATGAATGAGGAGGTTGATATTGCGTGTTTGTAATGCAGTGTCGGGCTATTGTGTAGCCTGTGTAGGTAGCGCATTTTCAAAAAATCTTTCATTTGGTGGTTTAGTTGGGCTTTTACCTTTGTAATACTGAAAACATTGGTGACCTCAAAATCAAACCTTGTGAGCTGTTTGCTTAAAATAGTCTAATATGTTTCTCATTTCTGAATTAATGGTAAAGATAAGAGTCACCCTAGCTCAGGCTTTTGAGCCTATTATAGACTATAGAGTCCTAGCTTATCCATTAGTTACAATATTGGGACCAGTAGGGTGTGAATCTGTCTGAACTCTTTCAGCATTGTGTGGATCTCCAGAAATGAGGGTTTGCTAGGGTGTGTGAGTGTGTGACTTGCTGGCAGTTTAGATCTAGAATATTTTGTTGGTGACTACAAAAGTTGTTTGTGGGGTACATTATGTGCCACATGAACTGTAAAATGTGGTTCATCGTCACCTACAGACTGTAGACATTTCATTGAACAAGCAAGATACTGTAAGACTCCTGTTAACTCAGGCGTGCGCCTGCGCTGTGTAAAATGTGATATAGTGACATGAAAAATGATATATAGGCCTTTATAGCGAAACTCTCGTCCCTCACTAGTGTCCTCATGCTGGTTTTCTACCCGTCGTTGTAGACAAGGCGATTCGTTGTATAGTGTGGCTGTGAAACTCAATTTCCCACCTGGTGAAAGAACAGAATAATTAACTATTTATTACAATATAACATCATAATCTAAATATGATTACATGAATAACTGCACGCTATAAGCCACAGGATGCAGCCGAGAGCACAAAGTGAAACCTGGTCAGTCGACCGAGAGGCTATAAAGTTATAAAAAGCAAACTCATATCAGTGAATATACAGAAGCACCATTATGTTGTGTTCATTCATATTTCAGTTTATACACCAGATATGGATGTGACACAATGATATTGTTCTGTTTAATAAACATGGAAAAATGTTCTTACAACCACAGTGTGATACGTGTGTGTGCGTGTGTGTGAGCATATTGACTATACTTGCATAAATGCATATGCACCGTTTTGTAAAATCCATGGCCGCTTCCACCTCTGTCCTCCCCCTTTCTTTGTTTTGACCTCCCATTCCTTTTTACCACTGTTGCTATGCAGCACACACCCTTGCATGTGCACGCACGCGCTCATGCACACACACACACACACACACACACACACACATTCTTGTATTTGCTACATAGTAAGGACCGGGTAAATTAACCAACAAAGTACGGACCGGCACTTCTGGACCTCATGTCAACACAGGAAACATATGTCTGAACACTAGGGGGAACCAACAAACTATACATTCGTTCAGATTGTGTGAAAAACAAAGTTTCAGGAAAAAGTTTTTAACCATCAGAATGAGGACCGAGTTGAACTTTTCACCTTGCGCTCTGATTGGCCGTTGTTGATGGGCCATTAATTAGTAGAGGCGCTTGCCTGCTTCTGCTTCTCCTGCAGCTCTCAGCAACTCTGCCTTAGTTCTCTGCCTTTCTGATGAAGGCTGACCCTAAAACCTGAACATATTTTCAGTTTTAAAAAACCCTCATATACATTTTGTGTACATATTCATAAATATGAATAAAAATATAACGAGTGTATTTTTTTAAATATTTTTTTTTCCACATTCAGTCTTGATCATAAAATAATCTCCATCATCATAAACAGGATTTTAACCCTTTAAATGACAGATAGAAATTCCCTAAAATCAAAGGTGACAAGATGTGTAAGATGATAAGAAAACTTATTAAAATTAAAGTAAGATTTATCTTGTTATGAGGAAACAGAACACACTTGACAATGTCAGAGGAGCAAGAGCCACAGTCTCTCTGTCAGCAAACTTTTCACCTTGCACACAGAGCGCTCTGATTGGCTGCTGTTGATGGGCCATTAATTAGCAGAGGCTCCCCTGCCTGCACCTGCTTCTGCAACACCTCTCAGCAACTCTGTTAACCCTTTCATTACTCTGCCTTTCTGAAGAATGAAGAAGGAAAAAAAGAAAATCAAGTCTTGTTACAGATTATAACTGGTTTGAATGATTTGGGTTAATGAATACATTTTAAAAAAAACCTCTTAACTTGAGAAAATGGAGGCAAAATATTTTATTTATTCATTTATTTACCATAAAAACAGGTGTATAAGTACTTTTATCATTGAATAGTGGGATGAGTCTTATACACCAGTGTGTCCTATTCACCAGTAACATAAAGAGAGTTTGGATCTGGATATGATTCAGGGTTCTCACAGTCATGAAATTCGTGGAAAAGTTTTCAGATGAGAAAAAAACTGTTTTCCAGGTCTGGAAATGGTTTTGAATCATGTGATGACCGATGTGATAACAAAGAAAACCAGTATAACTTGGACTTTGGAGATTCATTTAATATGAATACACAAATCATTAGTTTTTAGCTTTCTAATATCTTCTAATAGGCTATGTGATCTGGAAGCAAACACTTCTTCTGGATGTAATTATAAAACATGGCCATTTTTCTCACAGGATAGTCAAATCAAGAGTCAAAACAGCAGTTTAAAGGCTCCAGAGCACATGAAATTACATCTATTCTGTTAAAAAAGAAAAGTTTTGCCCTATAGTCACTGTGTGGGTTTTATTTAACTACTTCAATAAAATCACGGAAATGGGTCGTCTACACAAGTTTAACATCCTATAAGCAACTGTGGGAAGCATGCATGCATGTGCTTCAGCTGTGTCTGCAGCTAATGAATGCAGATAGACTTATTCATGTCTATTCACTGCTATATGCTGATTTGGGTGATTTCAGTTTTTACAGTCCAAACTGACCCAACCAACAACAGCTGGTGTTGAAGCATGTCTGTGAAGGTTCTCAGTCATCCAGGTCATCTTATTCTTGTAGAGGTTAAGTAAAAGGGAACTGGGGAGAAGAAGTCCAGTTGCCTTTTACTAATAGACCAATTCGGCGAAATAACCGTTAGTCGAACGCCGCCATTACTGCGGTGTCAGCTCCCAGTCAGGCAGCTCTGGGCTCTGTGTGCGAAGCGGGTGTTTGAAAGCAAGCGCCAAGAAGTGGAGCTTTTTTCTTCTGTAAATATGTCTAGGAAGGCGGGGAGGACATGTGCCGTCCTCGTCTGTTCTAATATCAGCAGAATACAACAACTTTAGACATAAGACAGCCCCTTACTTCAGGAGGACTGGCCGTGTTTAGACCATAACGTTACGTAGCTACAGCGAGCTACAGCGAGCAGCAGCAGCCGCCAGCAGCCGCCGCCGCCAGCGATGCAGCCACAGCTGACCTGTTGCTACCTGGCTGCTCTCCTTTCTCATCGTTACCTTCACATCGTGGTGATGGTCTGAATATCTCACTGATCCTTTCAATATGATGTGATGGACGTCTAAAAGCCGGTGTAAAATATGTCCGACCCAGCCGGAGCTAAGGTAATTTTGACCATAAATCAGAGACTTGTAACTGACGTTTTTCTGGTCATCAGAGCCAGCTGATCAATAAAATATTTTTGAATATCTTGAACAAAGCACAAGTTGTTTTTCGCTGGCGGCGGCTGTGGCTGCTGCTGCTGCTGCTCTTCACTGTAGCTACGTAACGTTACGGTCTAAACACGGCCAGTCCTCCTGAAGTAAGGGGCTGTCTTATGTCTAAAGTTGTTGTAATCTGCTGATATTAGAACAGACGAGGACGGCACATGTCCCTAACATTGACAGAAAGTCAACTTGTATAGTAACAGCAGGGCAGGAGGTGAGAGGCAACTGAGAGAACACTCTCAACCTTTAACCTCTACAAGAACAGATGTTGAAGTGCAATGTGGAAATAATCAGAAGAATAAAAGATTCACTAACTTAAAGTTTGTGTATCAGCAGGTCAGGGGCATTGACCGTGCCGCATTTCAGACCCGTGCGACCTTCAGAAGTGTCAAAGGTCACAGTGTATGGCGCTTTAAGGCCTGTGAGGCCTTTGTCGTGTCTTTTTTTGAATAATTCACTAATGCTTTGAGCTCAGAGGCTGAAATTCAAGTTTGTGTATCAGCAGGTCAGGGACATGGACCGTGCAGCGTTTCAGACCCGTGCGACCTTCAGAAGTGTCAAAGGTCGCCGTGTGTGGCATGCTTTTTTTGAATAACTCACTAACACTTTGAGCTTAGAGGCTGAAATTCAAGTTCGTGTATCAGCAGGTCAGGGACATGGACCGTGCAGCGTTTCAGACCCGTGCGACCTTCAGAAGTGTCAAAGGTCACCGTGTGTGGTGCTTTAAGGCCTGTGAGGCCTTTGTCGTGTCTATTTTTGAATAATTCACTAATGCTTTGAGCTCAGAGGCTGAAATTCAAGTTCGTGTATCAGCAGGTCAGGGACATTGACCGTGCAGCGTTTCAGACCTGTGCGACCTTCAGAAGTGTCAAAGGTCACCGTGTGTGGCATGCTTTTTTTGAATAATTCACTAACACTTTGAGCTCAGAGGCTGAAATTCAAGTTTGTGTATCAGCAGGTCAGGGACATTGACAGAGACCCGTGCGACCTTCAGAAGTGTCAAAGGTCGCCGTGTGTGGCATGCTTTTTTTGAATAATTCACTAACACTTTGAGCTCAGAGGCTGAAATTCAAGTTCGTGTATCAGCAGGTCAGGGACATTGACCGTGCAGCGTTTCAGACCCGTGCGACCTTCAGAAGTGTCAAAGGTCACCGTGTGTGGCATGCTTTTTTTGAATAATTCACTAACGCTTTGAGCTCAGAGGCTGAAGTTCGAGTTCAGTACAGTACTCATTCAGGGAGCTCTGGGAGAGCGTTGTTACGCCGTCTATATCTTGTTGTTGTAGAACTAACACCAACCCCGACTCTTTTGACTCTAACTAGCCCAGAAGAAAGATGGAAGAGCAGAGCTTTGACAGCCTGCCAATAGACTGTACTGCCAGATAGCCAAAACTGTACCCCTGGGGATAAACCAGTTGAAGTCGACGACAACGTGAGACCCTCAATAATATTTTGACGGTCCACCATCAATGCTGAAGAAGCTGTCCAACACCCTACTGGGGGTTGAAGATCTGACAATCTCACTATTGGGACTGCTCCCTATTAAATATAATAATAGGATTAATTCCAAAGACATTTGGATAGGGCAGCCAGACCCGAACCACAGATTGTCGGGAGAAGGATGGGTTGGATTTCCAAAATCTACACCCCTTGAGTCCCAAGAGCCCCCAGCTGACCCAGGATTCGTGCTGTGAACTACAGTGAGCTTCAAAACAGAAACAGTGACACCACCTACATCTCAATTCTTGGTGGGGATAATAGGACTAACGACAACCCCAACTCTCTAGAACGAACTGAGCCATGGACTCACTCAGGGAGGTTTGGAAATCAAACACTGACATAAGTAACCGTGTGGCCAGTTTTCATATTGCCAAATTTGAAAAACTACACCAACTGAAGTGATATTCACAAGAAGGTCACATTAAGTAACAGTGTGGCCAGTTTGCTTTTTGCCATATGGGAAAACTCACACCCAATGCAGTGATAGTCAGAACAATGTGACATAAGTAACCGTGTGGCCAGTTTGTCTACAGCCAAAAGGCAAAGTCAACACCAATGACAGTCACAAAAATGTGACATAAGTAACCGTGTGGCAGGTTGTCTACTGCCAAAAGGCAAAGAGAACAAGGAGTGACATCATGATGAGAGATAATCTGTTTGAAGTGTTCACCACATCGAGGACCCCAACGTCTTATAGAATATCATCATGTCAACTGCCAATTTTATTTGCAACCATGTGCCATAAGTAACCCTGTGGCTGGCTTTGGGACACCACCAGAGAGTCACAGCAGCACAGGGACACAAAGGCTGAATCCCATTTCACCCCTTGGCCCTACGCCTCACCCCTACCCCTCCGTTTTGCGCGTTCACGTGTAGGGGTAGGGGTGTCCCAATTCCCGTTAGGACGGAGGGGTAGGGGAAAGGGGTAGGGCTATATACCCCTCCAAACGGAGATTTTTCAGAGGCACACTCCAAACGGAGGGGTATGAAAAGTTTCCCAGAATGCATCTGGCGGCAACCGGCAGCGGTGGCTGTAAAACGAAAAGCTGATTTATTTCTCACTGCAGCGCTGTTATTATGTCATTTTAAAACATTTTCATGCGAGAAAGTAGCGGTTTAGGTCCCAAATGTGCGGTTAGTTTGTCCAAATGACTGCTGGTTAGAAGTTCGTTCGTGCCGACGTTTTTTTTCGGAGAAGCGAAGCTCCAGGAGGAGCGGCTCCTCACCGAGGCAGCAGCCGGTCTTCAGCGCCGGTCTGCCGGCTACATTACGTCCTCGTCCTGGGAGAAAAGACGGTCGCTAATTAACATACCCGCAGGTTTTTAGAGGTTTACCACCGGCTGGTTAAATTATTTTTAGCATTTAAATATTAGTCTCATTAATGAAACTTAACAATTCTGACTGGAGCATTATTATTTTGAATGAAAAGAGCTTCATGTGTGTAGGTATCAGACATCCGCTGCGTCTGGGTTCTGTACACGGAAATCACCACATTTACATCAATAAATTAATGTTTTACAATGAACCGATCAGCCTGCATTAAGTTCTATCTTATATTTATTAAGTTATATGGTAGGCTACAAGGCTATTTGATTTCTGGCAAAAGCTCGGCGCATCAGCTTACGTAAAGCCAGTGAAGACTACGTGATGACGTATGTGATTGTTGAAGGGGTATCCCAATTCATAGGGGTTGATTTTCTACCCCTACCCCTTGTAGCTCCGTTTCAAGGGGCGAGGGGCAAGGGGTAGGGGTAGGGGTAGGGGTATAAAAGAGAAATGGGATTGGGCCAAAGAATGGGTACAAGTACCAGAACTAATTTATATAAACCACCCAACCAAAGGGTCCAATCCCCCCAAAGAGCCCAATCACCCCCAACTGTTTGGCGGAGTGCGACACAGAGACGAGCGACAACCTGACATTTGAATGTGATGATGAAAAGAAAATGTTTGTTCTCTGTTGGCCCCGCCATCTGCGGAGTAGAGCCCACAAGACAAGGCAGAGTTGCGCAACGGAAACGTTGTGAGCAGAGGAAGATGACGACGTCCACACCAAGACAAAGCACAGTCTCGACATCCACAACAAATCAAAGCAGAGTCGCGCAGAGGAAACGTTGCGAACAAAGGAAGATTCCGCCGTCCGCACCAAGACGAAGCACAGCCTTGATGTCCACAACAAATCAAAGCAGAGTCGCGCAACGGAAACGTTGTGAACAGCACAGTCCAGTCCACCAGAAAAGGACTGTGGAAAATGATTGAGAAGTAAACCCTCTTTGGTGAAAGAGGAGCCAGTGAAGGACACGAAGAAGGGTAAACAGGTAACAAACCGAAATTCAGGAGCCTAAATATCTCCAAGACTACACCTACACGACCTAACAAAGCAGAGTCAAACAAACAAACAGAGGAAGAAAAAAACACATAGACCTATTTTCCATGAATAAAGACACTCATATTTAGTAACCCATATTTAAACCCGTGTGCACAGATCACAACATTTACCATGCGTAACTGGAATTAAATCAGAAACAGCTGTGCGTAAAGCCTGGTTTATTTCGAGATTAACTTCTAAACAGCCTTCGTTTGGATAAAATAACCGCCCATTTGGGATTTGAATAGTTACTTTCTGGCATGAAAAACTACTAAAAACTAATAGAGCTGGCTTCAGTAGGAAAACTTCTGTTATCCTGTTTCGTAAATTTTTTTCCTGTTCACGGTAAGGAAAAGACGGTCCGTGACGTCACGTTACGTTGCATCTTGGGTAGTTTGAGTGTGTTGTAGACAGGCCGGGGATGCATATTATTGATAGAAAACCGCTCTAAAGTATATTTTGCATAATATGGCCCCTTTAACGTCTTTTTCAAAGGTGACATTATGTCCACAAACATTTTTATCATGTGATCAACAACTCACGTGTTCACAACCCAGTTACAAGTGTAATTTAACACACATGTCGGATGATTGCGCTGTTTTATAACTTTGAACGTAAGTTGACATTTGTCTCAAACGCCCCACTTATGCGGGTTGTTGAGACACAGAGGGAGGGGCGGTTGAAACAGCAGGTTTTAAACAGAAACTACTGACATTACTCCCGTTTTTATGAAGCATATCAGACAACACACTAGTGAATCATCACTGCCAAAATATCACATCATTTCTCACAATATAAATAGGTCAAATAAATATTTTTGTCCCGTGCATGATTGTCAAGGTCCGCATTTTGATTAAACTCGCCTTTCTTCTTTAGTACTAGTTATTGGATGATTGCATTTTCATTTCATTGACTTATTTCCCGTCCTATGTCATGTTTATGGATACACAGTGATCATATTGTCCTTTTACCCTCGGCATTTTCCCCTCACTTTGCTGAATATCTGTTAATTCATGTCATAGACACCTTTTGATCATTAAAAATATGGTGTTTATTAAAAATACATATATTTTAGATATTAGATATTTAGATATAGATATTGGTCGCGCACTCTGACCACAATTATAGTACTACGCACAGCGGCGTGAGGGACATAAACAGCTGTACCAATCGTCCCTCCAGCGACTACCGACACTAAAACCTGTTTTGTCACTAAACTTCAAAACCATGACATTGCATACATTAGGACTTGTATGAATTCATCTGTTGTTAGGTCATATTATTATTGCATGAAACACACAGTACAACTTTTGATCACAAAAAAACTACCGCGTGTATATTTTACTTTCCGTAGTCAAAAACCGGTTCGCGCTAATAACTTTTGAATGGCATGACGTAATTTCACAAGCTTTCCCAGGATTGGTAGGTGATGAGTGCTGAAGGTAGTGACAAAATCTGACGGCTCAAGCTTATGTAGTTTTCAAGGAAATTGCTGTGTATCATTTGTCCCGTGTCTCAATCGACCCGGCGCTCCCCTAGCTTTTTTTAAAAAATCACAGTCAAAATTCAGGAGTTGCCGTGAATCACTCTTAGCGGCTTCACTACTCGATCTGTCTGTGAGTTTGAACGAGGGACTCACGTGTGGAGAGGAGGGAGGCTGGTGAGACGTGAACTTCCTACCATGTGAATAATAAGAGTTAAAAATGTGATTGAATGTACTGGTATCACACTGCTGCTACGGCAACCATGGAGTAGAGATCCGGGGCTGGACCAGGGTAGAACTAGAGCACTGGAAAAGAGAGTAACGACACCACCATTGACTCCCATGGTAACTTTATTCTCCCTCTAGTGGTAGGATATCATTGAAAACCTGAAACCCATTCACTTTATGTGTTTTCGCTTGTATATTGATGAAAACTGACGTGTTTTTGCATTTAGGTGCCTTAGTCATATTAAGTTATGCTTATAATGTATTTATTTCAAAATGTAGATCATAACATTAATGTGAACAGCTGTTTTTTAAAAACGTTTTATTAATACTGTAACGGCCGAAATGATAAACACGGATAATTTACAAAATAAAAAATGACAACACTTAAAAACCATCACAAAATACATCCCCAAACATAATATATAAAGTTTTCCCCCAAATATAGATTTAAAAAATGATAATCAGTATAAAACACACAGAGCAGGTTACAATACCGGTCTCTCACAAACACGGAAAGGGGCAGAGCTCTTCATGTTGAAACCACCAGCTGTAAAATAAACGACAGAAAAAAACGCCTCGCAGAAATAAAATAACCAAATAAACAAAGATTAAGAGAATAAAAGCCAGCAGCACAATAACTTTGACCAAATAATAAAAAAAAAAGATTTAAATAAAAGCCAGCACAATAACTTGCATGACCAAATTTTGACGAACTTCATAAAATAAGACCCTGTTACAAGCATTCGTAACACAGCAATTAATGGCCACAATATGTTAATATCTATCTGTAAAAGGGTCCACGGTTATGCTATTAACGTGGGTGATCTAGAAATGTCTTAAATCATTGCAAATACAGCACTTACTTGTTCATCAACAATGCAGATATGTCAGTCCTTGGGCGGTTTTGCAATACCCATATCCCGCCACAGGGGGCGTTTCCACTTGACCAATGCGTGTCGTTACTCTCTTTTCCAGTGCTCTAGGTAGAACTAAGCTGCCGCTCGCCAAGTGGCACTGCTGAAAGTGGGTAAGCACAGAGAGCTGGGCTGGTGTAGCCCTCTGTATAAAGCCTGATTTATGCATCTGTGACCAAACAATGTTTAAAGTTTACCATTCATTCACCTTTGCCGAGCCTGACGTGCACCTCCAAAAAATCCTGACTACATGTCGCGGTGACGCGCTGCGACGCGAACCTCAGGGACTAACATTTTTAGTTTTTCTATTGACCTCAGAGCCCCATTACTCTATTTCTGTATCACATGGAGTGTTTCTGACCCTTCCACAAGAATCTGCAAGGTGTTTTCTTTCTGGCAAGACCTCATGGATGCATGTAGTCAGCAGATCGGAAGCTACAATCATTTTTTGTGTCCAAAACTCATTTTGGCATCGAAGTGGGGACCAGCCAAGGGGCGGATATTGGAGCAAAAAGTGTGTGAAAATCCGGCGGGACCAAAAGTGTGTGAACATGTGTCAAGCTTATTTTGGCATCAAAGTGGGGACCTCTGAGAAAACAAGAGAATAGCCTCTATATAGCCTCAGGAGGTGATTTAAAGGGATAGTTCAACATTTTGGCAAATTGGCCCATGCCGCTAATCGCCAAGTGGCACTGCTGAAAGTGGGTAAGCACAGAGAGCTGGGCTGGTGTAGCCCTCTGTATAAAGCCTGATTTATACATCTGCGTCCCTCATCAAACTCATCAAAAACACAACCCAGCAACTCAAAAGCGCTGTTGTGGACACGGACCCCGATGACGGACCGATACGAGACGGAGCCGTTTTCGAGGTAAATACAGGGTAAAAAAAGACCTTGACTGAAAAACTGTCCCTGAACGCAACGCGCATCAGCGGTTTTGCATGAATTTACCTCTGAAACGGACTAACATTTTTAATTTTTCATATTGACCTCAGAGCCCAGCGTTTTAGTTGCTGGGTATTTTTTGATGAGTCACATGGAGGGTTTCTGAAATTCCCTTCCACAAGAATCTGCAAGGTGTTTTCTTTCTGGCAAGACCTCATGGATGCATGTAGTCAGCAGATCGGAAGCTACAATCATTTTTTGTGTTGAACTAAAACTCATTTTGCCAGCCATTTTCAGAAAAGAGGGAGCTCCATACTGCCAGCCATTTTTGAGGATTTTGACTGAACTGTCAAGACTCACAGAGTATTGGGTTTTATGAGTACATGAACAATAAACATCTCTAAAGAAAGTGTAGACTTTCTTCTTTCACCAGAAAAAAAAAGTTTGTTTCTAGCCTGTTCAAAGTGGGTTTAGAAATCAGAGTAGAACATAGGGTTGTTTCAGCAAAAACACCATATTTTGACCAAAAAACGGAGAAAACAAGCTTTTTCTGCAGAGAAGCAGAATGGAGACTAATAACTTATTACTCCATGTTCTTTTTGTTCCAGTGACACCTCAAACATCTGAATAGTTGTTCACTTCTATAGAACAACAAAAACAACACTGAAAAAAGGCTTGTGATGGCAAAATAACTATTTATTTGCACATATCCAGCTTTTATAGCCGAGTTTAGGATGAAACTCTGAACATACTGGGAGATGTAGCCGGGTTAAAACAGAGCCTCTTGTAGAACAGGAGAGACCCAGACCTCGCTGACCCACTGAACCGCCTTCACAGCAGCTGGAGCTCCGTCTCCTCCTCTCTCTCTCTCTCCTCTCTTTCTATATCTCTCTCTCTCCGCGGTCTGCGCCGGTGGATGCATACTCGGCACCACGACCGGAGCGAAGTCACAGTGCGCCCCGCCCCCGCGGGCACACAAGCTGCATGGAACAAGCCGCGCATCAACGGCATCTTGCTGGCCGACCCCGAGTAGAAATCAAACCCACTCCTGCTGCTGTCGAGTTGAGCCGAGTTGAACACATCGACGCCACCGCGGAGCAGAGCTACCGTAGCCCGCATTAGATTCAAGATTCCAGCGCGGCGTCAGACAACTTCAGCGGCGGCCGCTTCAAAGTTTATAACGCAGAACAAACCCTGATCATCCCTCGTCTTTGCGACAGTGCTCTCCGAACTGGAACTTTCCTCCATCACCTCCTCCTCCTCCATCATCCTGCCTCGCAAGCTTTCCACTGCCAGACAAGCTCTGTGCCGGTGTTCGCTGCTTGTACCTTTTTTACACACCCGCTTCGCCATTTTACCAGGCCGCCGCCACTACTCTCCACAACTGTAAACAAACTCCGTCTTCTTCATAGCAGCCGATCAGATTGCAGATATACAACTGCTGCCCCCTACTGTGACATAAATACACTGCGGCCAAGTCTGAAATTCACACACAAGATGTATAAGACTTTAATCTGCCGAACCAGCACATAAAAGCCTAAAACGGCGATCGCCGTCTTTGGCAGTCAACGTAACTTTTTTAAAAGACGGCGATCGCCGTCTTTGGCAGTCAATGAGTTAAGGGGAAACAAAGTGAGGACCGGCCAAAATGTCCTCACTTCCCAAAAAAGACCTCACTATGTTGGTTAAAAACTCATGCCGGTCCTCAGTATGTAGCAAATACAAGAACCAGCTCCATCAACATACCTGCTGGGCTCAGATTACAAAGCCTTTGCCATGGTTAGGGAAATGCCCCTCAGGAAAGCAGCAGTATGAGAGATAGGGTTGCCGGCTGCCTCTCCAAACCTTTTCACTCCACTATATGGGCTGTAATGAGCTGCAGTGAGGGCAGCCATAGTTAATAAAAATGTGAAGCACATGGGAACGGGCATTTTTCTCTGTTCCCATTTCATCTCTGTGAGGGTTTGTGTGTTCAAGCATGTGAGGAAAGCTGTGCTTGTAGAGATTTCTGGACTTAAATAAAACAAAGCTTCTCTCCAGCTTGTACGGCTTTCTTTGGCAATGTTAAACACACAAATGGATTCCTACTTTATCTTTTCCCTTAATTGTTTTTTCTGTCTTTTATCTTTTAAGTCCTGATCTAATAACTCATGGCATTTCCTCCCCACTCTAAAAATATCTGCATATGATTACCTAATTATTTTGGACCCAGCTGCCCCATTTACAAACTGTATGTCAAAAAAGACATAGAAGAATACCAAAAAAATCTCTATATATGTATATATAAATGTATGTATATGTGTGTGTGTGCGCGTGCTTGTGCATATAGGAGGAACGGTGATTAGAGATAAAGAGCCACAGACAGAAGGAGAAGAATGTGACCCTTGTGGCTTTGACCTCCTTTCATGGTGACCCCCCCTCCCCCCTCCATCAATCACTACCTGCTAACCAGCATCCTGATGGCTAAACAGCGTTTCTGCTGATGAAAGGTGCACAGAGAGAGGAGGTATACGGTATAGAGAGAAGAAATGTGTGTTATTACGCTGTGTTTTCTGGGATACACAGTCGTTTTTCACTGGGAACAATCTTGGCAGTATGAGAACAATAAATTCAAATTTAAAGGTTTCAGAATAAAGACATTAGATAAATATATTTTTGTTGTGCTGGGGAGCAAAAAAAAAAGAAAAAAAAAAAGTCTATATTCCCCAAACTGCCTCAGGGATAAAGGGCTTTAACAAAACAATCAATCACAGCTTGTGGATATAAACACAGGCCTATAATTTAGCCACCAGAGTAAATCAGAGATACATTTCCAGATAAACAGGATGAAAGAGCAATTTGGACATCTGTGAGTGGCCGCGCCGATCCTGAGAGTTGTTTGATATACGGCAGGATGTTTGCATTGTTTTGCCATGAACCGTGCAACGTGAGTAACAGATTGCTTCGTAATCAAAACCACTCAGCACGCAGCGTGTACGTTATTCTCCCGTGGATGGGTTGAACTCGCCCGGGTCGCCCAAACACGCCCGCTCCGTCGTACAAACACACCCATGTTTACGAAGCAGGTTTAAAAACATGTTCAGTTGGTGATGACACGACCTGCTGCTCCCCTCGACACCGACGCCGTGGCGTGGCGATCGTCTGCAGGCTGCAGAGCGACTGCGCTGCCAGGTGGGATGAGGAGGCTCCGGCTCATCAGCGGGGAGGAGGTGGAGATGAGCGCGGCCCCCCCGTGTGGCGCTCCACTGTGCTCGGGGTTTAATACCTGTTGAGTGGACAGAGATTTAGTGAGCTTTGAGCACCGCAATCCCAGCTTAATGTTGTACAGGTGCATCTCCCCCTTGCAGGTTCAACTGGCCTCGGGGCAGCTGGCAACGGCACCTGGAGGAGCTGCAGCCGGCTGCAGTCTGCTGGGGACTCGCCCCGACACCGTGGCAGAAGAAAGAGGGCTATCGCTTACACAGACACACAACACAAACACACAACAGTCGTATTTAGACACCATTATCTATCACTGGGGAGTCTTTATGTCAAACATCTCTGTTGTTTGTTGTTTTAGCTGGATTAAAATGATGAGTATATTTCTCTCTCCGGTGCAGAAGACCCAGCCAGTGTGATTAGTCTGCTGCTTTGTTTCTCAGGAGAATAAAATAATTATTTAAGGAAGGAAGGAGGGAAGGAAGGAAGGAAGGAAGGAAGGAAGGACGAAGGGAAAGATGGGAGAAAGGAAGGAAGGAAGGAGGGAAGGAAGGAAGGAAGGAAGGAAGGAAGGAAGGAAGGAAGGACGAAGGGAAAGATGGGAGAAAGGAAGGAAGGAAGGAAGGAAGGGAGGAAGGAAGGAGGGAAGGAAGGAAGGAAGGAAGGAAGGGAAAGATGGGAGAAAAGAAGGAAGGGAGGAAGGAAGGAGGGAAGGAAGAGAGGAAGGAAGGAAGGACGAAGGGAAAGATGGGAGAAAGGAAGGAAGGAGGGAAGGAAGGAAGGAAGGAGAAAAGCAGGAAGGAAGGAGAAAAGAAGGAAGGAAGGAAGGAAATAAAGAGGGAGGGAAGACCCAACCAGTGTGATTAGTCTGCTGCTTTGTTTCGCAGGAGAATAAAATAATTATTTCATGTTTTCCACAAAGCGGTTTTGAATTCCTGTGATTGCAAAGTGTTTCATGATCTCATCATCGCCTCGAAAAAAGAAAAAAAACGCACAATAAATTCTAGGAGCTCATCTAGCGTCGTCACAGTCAACAGCTGGTTTACAACGCGGTGACATTAGATTACATAAAAGAGCCAAATTCTGTGTCTGTGTGTAGTTTACGCTCATGTCATCACACGGTGAGCAGCTCGTTAAGAGACAGAAACATGGGAGGGCGGGAAAACAAAGTGGACGTTCTTCTTCTGTGGTGTAACCGGTGGGTGTCCAGCGCTCATTACACAGCTGAAGGTGAAAACTGATATTATTTAACCCTCCTGTTGTCCTTCTGGGTCAAGGAAGGAAGGACGAAGGGAAAGATGGGAGAAAAGAAGGAAGGAAGGAGGGAAGGAAGCAAGGAAGGAAGGAAGGAAGGAGGGAAGGAAGGAAGGAAGGAAGGAGGAAGGAAGGAAGGAAGGAAGGAAGGAAAGAAGGAAGGAGGGAGGGAAGGAAGGAAGGATGGAAGGAAGGAAGGAGGGAGGGAAGGAAGGAAGGAGGAAGGAAGAAAGGAAGGAGGAAGGAAGGAAGAAAGGAAGGAAGGAAGGAAGGAGGAAGGAGGGAGGGAAGGAAGGAAGGAAGAAAGGAAGGAGGAAGGAAGGAGGGAAAGAAGGAGGGAGGGAGGGAGGAAGGAGGAAAGGAAGGAAGGAAATAAAGAGAGAGAAACAGATCAGGATAATTGGGTCAAAAGGGAAGGAAGAAGGACAAAGGGAACGAAAGATTGAAGGAAGGGAAAAAGGAAGGAAGGAAAGAAAGATTAAGCAAAGGAACAGATCAGGTCAAGGAAAGAAGCAGAAGGATGGCTGAAGGAAGGAAGGAAAGGAAAAGGGGAGGAAAGAAAGGTGGAGGGGGGGAACAGATCAGGTCAATGAAGGAAGCAGAGGGATGACGAAGGGAAAGAACGAAGGAAGGAAATAGGAAAGAAGGAAGGGAGAAAGGAAGGAAAGAGGGAAGGATGGAGGAGGAAGGGAACAAAACAGGAGGGTTAAACTCGGCGGCTGCTGCTTCAAAACAACCAAGTAGCTTCTGAGTCACAAGGAAACAGAAGGAAAACAACAACAAACAACAACCTCGTTCTCCGGCGGTGGCCGACTGATTAAAGGCATCATTATGTTTGTGATATTAGAATCTGTTTGGGCTTCGCTGATACGACTAAACGATCCTTTCAACATTGTAATGAAACCGGCCTCATTACGTTAAACTGCCTGATGATGAAATAACAGAAAAAGTCTTGAACGCTAAGTCAAGATATTGTTGATACCAAAAAAACAGCAATATTTTAGTCCGTCTACATCACAAAGCTTTCTGAGGTATTAAAGGGATAGTTCACCCAAAATTCAAATTTCACTCATTATCTATTCTACTCACCCTCATGTCGACTAAGAGCTGGAAGAATCCACACAAACTCCTCACGTCCACAGGCCGACGTCACTGGAAAACCAAACACATTATTCCTTACAGTAACATGGATCTTTTCCACTCAAGTATCCAAGCAGCAGCGCACAGTACCGTGACCCTGAAACTGAAGCAGCTGAATGAATTCAGTCAGTATTGGTTTTTATTATTTACACCTTTCTATTCTGTGAAAAAAAAAAATCCTCTCATGTCAAAGTTTAAGTCTCCTCCTCCATTCAGCTGATAGTGGTAATAATAATCACAGCGTTGTGTTCTCTGGTTCTTTAGTATAACATCTATCATATTATGCACAAATACAGAAAACCTATTTCCTATACTCAAAAACAAATTCACTTCAATTCACAAAGGCTGTAAATATTTCAGGGGCCCAGGACCAAATTTCAAATTAGTTGCCATCGGTCTAATGTTTTATGAAAATAATTCCTCGAACTTCTCCATAATTTACAACTCTCTATGGGTGTCTTTGGACTTTACCTGTGCTCCAGCTTTGCCCTGGACGGCTGTGGAAAAAAAAATCCCACTTCCTCCCATCACCGCAGTGTGTAAGGTAATGGAAACACGGCTACACCGACTGACATCATTACAGCAAACAAGCCGGTGCAGTCATGGGTTTGGGCCTGGAGCTCCGAGTCGTCGGCTGCTGCTGTGGAGGAGAAATCTATTGTTAGCGACGCTAGCTGTTAAAGCGCTAACAGAAGAAAAGAGATTTGAGCCAAACGAAGTCAGTCAACTTATCGATTTTGGTCTTTGTATCATTTTTATTGCTGGTTTTTCTTTTCCTTTTTTTTGCGCTGTTTGATTGTGAGCTTCTTTAAAGGGATAGTTCACCCAAAAATGAAATTTCACTCATTATCTACTCACTCTTATGTCGACTAAGAGCTGGGAGAAGCTCCAGAGTCCTCGGTTCCTTCTCTGAGTTACGGGGGGTCCACGTAGCAGGATTTGTCCATATAATGGTTGTGAATGGACATCACTTTTCTTCGTCCAAAAAAAAACACACCAAAAAACATCCAAATACCTCCATACTGCTCGTCTGTAATGTCCGTCTTGTATTGAAGCCCTGAAATGCAAAATTGTCCTGAAAAAAATTAAATAAGTCTATATTTTAAGCTTGTTTTGTAGCAGAAGCGGACTTATTTAATTTTTTTCGGGACAATTTCGCATTTTGTGGCTTCAATACAAGATGGACATTACATACGAGCAGCATGGAGGTATTTGGATGTGTTTTGGTGTGTCTTTTTGTTACAAAGACAGTTGGTGTCCATTGCAACCGTTACATGGACATGCACTGCTACGCCGAGACCCCCTGTAATTCAGAGAAGCCACGGAGGATCTGAAACTTCTCCCAGCTCTTAGTCCACATGAGGGTGAGGAGATAATGAGATGATGAAAAATTTCATTTTTGGGTGAACTATCCCTTTAATCTTTGCAGGCTTCTCCACCTCGGGAGATGTTTTAATGGTGTGCACCGAGCCCAAGGTGGAACAAAAGACTTGGAAAGAGGTTGTGAATCTCTCCGGCTCACTTGACCTCTTTGCTTCTTTGTGACCTGAACTCCTGTTGCCCTCGGTCTCTTAGTTTAACTTCCTGACTGATGTTTACACCAGTCTCTGAGACGCTAATGAATGTCAGCGTTCAGGGGCGCGCTGCTTTACCTCCGTCAATACACGGTAAGCTCAGACTGTCACACAGAACATTATGGATGCTCTGACAGATTGTGCTTTGGAGACGTTCCTCTGTTTTCTCATCTCATTAACTTCGCTTCACATGAAGACTGTAAACAGTTTCTACAGTCACTGTTCATCTGATGTTCACTGTATAGTTTAAAATGTGCAGAATGAATGTCAGCATTGGTGAATTTCATACATTTCAGAATCTGTATGTAGGTTTGTTTCCAAGAGGATTAGTAGTAATAACTTAGTATGATGTGTCACGTCACTGGAGGGGCCATTTGTAATTAATGAGAGGCTAATTAATGACTTGCTCATAGTTTCAAACAGCTCGGAGGCTGAGTCAGAATTAATGAGAAATGAAGCTGCTCAGAGAAAATCTCTGAGAAAATATACCAGTTTCAAAATATTTGAATGAATGAGTGAAGCTCAGCTTTTATAACCAGCTGCAGAGTCACTGACCGGCCTGCAACCGTCAGCAGGAACAAGTCTAACACTAGAGACCGGATAAATGCATATTGGAATATGTATTTAACACATATTGGTTCATTTTATGACCTCATGCACGCGAGAAGTGACGCCATGATGGACGGCAGAAAGCGCTCAGTAGTTGTCCATAGACTGAATGGGAGCCGTCCAACAATGTGGCTCGATCACTTCACACTACAACCTCACAGCATTATCACTTATTTAAAATAGAATATCTACTCATCCGATGCAACATTCTGTTTGTTTTGTTGTTATTCGCTGTAGAATATCTCAGTTTTCTCTGTTTGCTTTTCCACTGCTAAGGAGCTAACGTTAGGTAAGAGCCGCACTCCCCATACAGCAGCTGCTGCTAACTACAGCTAACGGACCTGGAAATTAAAACCTGGTCTGACCCGACGTCTGTCTAATTAGTGGTCATTCTCCGATTAAACCCGGCTGAAAAATAAAAGAAAACAGGAAGCCGTCTTTGTTGAAATTGCTGCGATCGGCCGGTGGTGGCAACTACAGTGCTACGAGCATTAGCCACTGTTAGCCACATCATGTAGCTCTGCTAGTTAGCTTCAACTGTGTTTACATCGACTTCACACTGTCAAGAGATACCCGGATTCTTTACTTGAACTTTAGTTTTTTACAACCTGGACCTTATTTCTAGCACAAAATACGATCATTTACTCACCCAGACAACTTTGGTGGAATATGGAATCGTTTTTGCGGCGCATATATCCGTATAATGCAAGAACACGGGCAGCACAATGCAGCCTCTAGTTATCCGCCACAAAACTCATTCATTTCGCCAATATTTAGTTATGATAGGCTAGTGCTACTCCCCTCCGAACCCATGGTGGCATGTTATCAACATCCTGCTCCAGTAGGTTGACTACTGGCCTCTGACCTGGATGATGTCATCTCCGACCGCGGTGTGGCGCGGCTAACTTGCTACCGCTAATGCTACGGTCCGTTTCTGCGTGTTTCCTTCCTTCTTTCCCTTCATCCTTCTTTTTTGACCCAACTGACCTCCATCTGCTCCATCCCTCCATCTATCATTCCTTCCTTTTCCCCTTCCTTCTTTCCTCCCGTCTTTCCCTTTGTCCTTCCTTCTTCCTTTCCCTTCATCCTTCCTTCCTTACTCCCTTCCTTCCTTGACTCAGGAGGAAAACGGGAGGGTCAAGCTGCAGGCACTGTGAGTTTGATGATGCTTTCAGTATCTACATTATAAAACATGTTAAATAAACCAACATACGAACATTTCCTCATATAGAAACATAGATCCTAGGAGACAGTGCTGCCGTGTGACAGCAGCATGTCATTCCATCAATGCTTTAACTATTCATTGGCTCATTGTCGTCTGTTCCGGTCCTTGAATCTGAGTCATTCAGGGATTATGTATTTGTTGTCCTTCACATTTTTGCGAAGCACATTGTAAAGCGCAACCCAAACAAGATATAAAACGTTAACTAGCGAGCATTAGAGGCCCAGGTGGACTGTTATACTGAAGGACCATGTTAACCGTTTCCCCCTAAGCTGCAGTGAGGTGGCTGCAAACCGGCTGCAGCTTCATATTTGCAGTAAAGACCTGAGGGTGGCATCAATCTCCTCGTATAACATTTGGCCAGAAAGTGCAATAATGCCACCGACTAGAAATACGAGCATCGAGAGTGAGATTCGTCTTTATTCATCATCTGCTGAAACGTCTTTGTTGCACACAATGCTAATCTAAATGTGGTGGATGGATCCATACCAGGAGCCAACATGGCTGTCATTTCCATTTCCCTCTCATGAATGAATTTTTTAAAGGCATGCACCAGGCAGCAGATACGGGATATTGGACAGTTTTTCAATTCCGCTAAAAAGAGAAATAGTCGAACATAAAATATTGAATAATTCAATGGTGAATTCCCACAGAGATAAAGGCTTTCTGGATGAGTAGCACAGTCAATGAAGTGAATATCTCAATTCAGGGGATTCATTGTCGTTCAGTGCTTTTAATGGCCTGATAATGTTCCGCTGCTTATTATTCGCACTCAGCGCCAAATAAATGACATGCAAGAAACGTATTTAAAAGTACAACTTCAAGGCGAAGCAATGGGAATAACGCAGGATCGCTGGATGATGTCGTCCCTGTTTTTGATGATTATCGTTTGTTATATTTGTGTGTCTGTGTGTGTTATGTTGTGTTTGCTGCCCGAGATGCTGTGTGTGCTGTAGCGGACATGATGTGTAACAGGTGTGAGGCGGTGAGGGGGGGGGGCGGGGGGGGGCGGCCGCAGCTGTCCCTGTAGGCACCGGTCATGTCCTCCCCCATCTGCCTCCGCCCCCCACCAGCCACCTACAGTCCTGGCAGTAGTGTGTGTGTGCAGCCTTTGAGTCCCTGCTTATTCTGCAGCCAAGTGTCATCCCCTCTCTATCCAGCCCCCCCCCTCCACCCCCCCTCTGCTCTGAGCTAATACTCTGCTGGTAACCATGGATTCTGGACACATGTGGTTTTGGCCATGTGTCCCTTTAACAACGAGTGGTCACATTTCATGACCTGGCTCCGCCCGGCAGCGACCCAACCTTCATGTCCATCATTATTTCTGGGTGAAATTTAAAATATTATTCCTCAAAATAAAATGAATGCAAGTTTTTTTTTTAGAGTGAATCACTCGGAGGGAGGAATGATGAAATTAAATAAAAGCTGTTGCATTCGACTCCTCCATATGTTTGATGTGTTTGACTTTTAGGATGGCCTATTCATTTTCCACGCCTACAGAAATGCAGGGATTGTTTATTCCAACTAATGATCTATGATATCTGGCTTAAACCAAAGCTCAGAACTTATTGCCAGTTGAAAAATGTGTATTATTCAGAACCCGATGTGACTTTGCCATCAGACAGATCCAAGAGATCTTTATGTGCCCAGTTTCCAGCTGGGATTCTCCCTCTGGCAGTAGAAGTAGTCGGTTTAACTCAGTACCTGAGGATGAAATACTATGCACATTATGTCATTTAAAGGGATAATTCAACATTTTGCCTTTATTTGATAATCCCTATAGTCATAGTAGAGATTTAATTGACAGGAAAGGGGGAGGCAGAGAGAGGCTAAGGGAATGATTTAACATCAAATAGGAAAGTTGTGAGCTGCACATTCACCACGCTAAGAGTTAATAACGGGACGAAACGGAGCCGTTTTTGAGGTAAATACAGGGTAAATACGGAGACTGCTTGCTGAAAAACTGTCCCTGAACCACTGCGCATCACGGTTTTGCACCAAAACCCTCCGTTTCGTATCGTTAAATCTCATGTGATTATTCTGAACCCGACTTGTCCACTTTGCCATTAGACAGATCCATTTTGTATTTGAGACCTTTGATGAGGGAAACCAGTTTACAGCTCCATAGCGTAGGGCTCATTCTCCGCCGTCTCTGGCAAAATAGTAGAAATTAAAGGTAACGAACCTGTTTAACTATAGTACCTGAGGATGAAATTGCTAAAATGTTGAACTATCCCTTTAAATGTAATCGAGGATGAACTGCATTTTGTGTTTCGTTGACAAAACCAGGCCGTTTCTGTTTCAGAAAATGCAAGTTGTGAAGCCTGAGTTGTTTTGGGTTGATGATGAGGTGAAGTTGGAATGGTTCTTCAGAAAACAAGTCTGTACTAGAGCTACTTTCATAAAAAGTGCCTGGTCAATAAGACATAGTGAATTATTTATGTGAATTTCATGTGGTTTTTGTTTTGTTTGTCTGTGCTCTGATGATTTAGCTTGTTGTCTAAATCTGAAATGTGTCTTGTAAACCCTTATGGGCTGGGCGCCTTCACTGGTGCATGACACTTAAATAAATATAAATTAATTCATTCCAATTTTTTTTGTCAGATTCTCATATAATTGGAACATTATTGGACTGGTAGTAGGTCGGTAGTATGCAATTTAGAGTCGCCAATTAACCTAACCTGCATGTCTTTGGACTGTGGGCAGAAGCCGGAGTACCCAAAGAGAACATGCAAACTCCACACAGAACCAACACCAACCACTGCACCACCATTATTATGTTTCTCTAACATAAATGAATAAATACACCGCAGAGCTTAAAATAGTCCACACCGATAAGAGTCAGATTTTGGAAATGCTTTTCTTTTCTTCCTGTTTAATCTGTGTGCATGTTCAGCCATATTAAATGAAGAGTAAGACCAGCACCGCTGTGGCATTGCTAATGAAAGAAACTATCAAACAATAGAGGGAAAAATGAATATGCAAAACAGATGTTACATGTTTTAATGATTCTCAATCATTAAAAAAACATTTTTAAAAGTAACACATGTGAATGCACACGGTGGAAATAGAGGTTTAGCTGCGTTTTAATGACTCGAGTCTTCTTCCCTTTGTGTTTACACATAATCCTTCCTTCTCTGTCGTTATCATCGCCGCACTAATGTGATTCTTTTAAATTTCCACCATTGATTGTGTTTGAAGGTAATCATCTCATGACAGGCTTATTAACTCTGTCTTATTTCTGAATATTTGCATTAAAAGACAGAATGCATTTTGCATGTGCACTGTTTCAACATCTGGGCCCGGTCAAAAATATGAGGAAAAAATGTTCTCTTGTCTCAGTTTCTCTTTAAAGGGATAGTTCAACATTTTGGCAAATTGGTCCATCGCCATAATAGTCATAGCAGGAGGTTCGTTACCTTTAATTGTCGGTGCAAGCTATTTTTAGAACGGCGGAGCAGAGCCGGGATATTCGAATATATCCGAACGAATTACGGGTCGAATCTCATTTTTCTAAAAAGTGACGTTGTGGAGTTGTTGGATTGTGTATTTGATGAGTTTGATGAGGGAAACCAAGAAATCCCATGAGCCTCCGTAGCGTAGCTCTGAGCAGCTCACGGCTCTGCTCCGCCATTTTAAAAACAGCTTGCACCGACAATTAAAGGTAACAAACCTACTGCTATGACTATAGGGGTTATGGTGATGGGCCAATTTGCCAAAATGTTGAACTATCCATTTAAAGAGAAGCTGAACTATCACAACCATAAGCTTTCTACAAGCTTCATTTCATGTGTGTTATGCCAGGAGAATATTGGCTTTTCTTACCTTAAGGGCATCACAGTGTTTGGTTTTGACTGACAGCTTAACTAGATAAATATATCCCGAATAGAAATCAATTAAAGTCTGGTGACAGATTAGTAAAAGGCGGGGTTACTTATCCCTGGCAACACAATAACCCCCCCAAGGTAATCCGAAAATGGGATGTCATGAAGAGAAAATGAATCCACAAAACTTCCTGCTGAACCAATACCAAGCGCCGAACGGGCGACTGTGATTTAAAGGTGACCTGCAACACGGTGCACAACAGACAGAGACGTGAACAAACGGAGCCGAGAGCAAAACGTAGTATACTTGAAATTCATTTTATTAAGTATGCTTGAGTATAAGTATAAGTATAGCAAGTATACTATGGACCATGTACTGTAGCGTACTAGAAAGTATACTAATTTAGTACTTCTTCTGACTAAATTGGAACATTTTACAAAGGTATACTTTATAGGTAATTTTAAGTTTAGAAAAGTACACTTACAAGTATACAACAAGTACACTCATCTATACTCCTAGTGTACAAAGTATATACTTCTAGTCAACATTTTAGTTTATTGAAGTATACTTTATTAGGTAATTTTTAAGTTTACAAAAGTACACTTACAAGTATACAAGTACACTCATCTATACTCATAGTGTACTAAGTAGGGATGCAACAATATTCGGTATTTTATTGAACCGTTCAATACTTTCTTCAATGTGACAAAACAACGGTTTTAGTTTATTTCAAAACATAGCTTTATCCCATAGGTAGATTTTTCAGGCCAAAGTTTCAGTGCCACGCTGGTCATGCTGCTTCAGAGCCAATCAGAACGTCCCTGAATTCCCTAAGCCAATCACTCATCTAAATGTGAGGAGCGCTGGTAACAGTCTGCCGGCACCTACCGCTAATGCTACTTCTAGTCAAGTAAACATTTTTCCTGTTTGTAGGAGGAGTGGAGGTGGAGACTGTATATCTTTATGTCTGTAGTCTGTCTGTCTTCTGTCGCTCTCGTTTACAAAAGTGCACACCTTAGCACCTGTGGATCAGCTGCAGATGCACTCATCTATACTCCTGTGTGTACTGATGATCCGTTATTTATTCATTCATTCATTCATTTGTCAACATTTTCAGTTTATTTTGCCCAATGCCCACACTGAACTATGGTCAGTCTGTCACTTTGAACTTTAGTGCTTATAATATACTATAAAAAAATAGGTAGATTTTTTTCAGTTTTAAGATAAGTTAAAATTTATTTGAATCAGGGACTGTGTACCTACATTTAGAATAAAAAATAATACATTTGACTAAAACATGCACATTTGATTTAGAAAAAATCCTCATAAACAACAAGCAAATTTAAACTTTTGCAGGTTCTCTTACTGCAGGAAGAAACCGAGACCTCAAAACCGAGGTAAAAACCGTGACTTTTGTGTATACCCTAGTACTAAGTATATCTTCTAGTCAACATTTTAGTTTATTAAATCTTTATTGTATTTTTATTTAAAAAGTACACACAAATATGATAAAAATCTATACTCCTAGTGACAAACTGTCAACATTTTAGTTTATTGAAGTATACTTTATTAGGTAATTTTTAAGTTTAGAAAAGTACACTTTGCAAGTATACATCTACACTCATCTATACTCCTAGTTCACTAAGTTATACTTCTAGTCAACATTTTAGTTTATTGAAGTATACTTTATTAGGTAATTTTAAGTTTACAAAAGTACACTTACAAGTATGAAATTACACTCATCTATACTCCTAGTGTACTAAGTATATACTTCTAGTCAACATTTTAGTTTATTGAAGTAAATTAGGTAATTTTTAAGTTTATAAAAGTAATAAAGTAACAACAAGTACACTCATCTATACTCATAGTGTACTAAGTATATACTTCTAGTCAACCTTTTAGTTTATTGAAGTATACTTTATTAGGTAATTTTTAAGTTTAGAAAAGTACACTTACAAGTATACAAGTACACTCATCTATACTCCTAGTGTACTAAGTATATACTTCTAGTCAACATTTTAGTTTATTGAAGTATACTTTATTAGGTAATTTTTAAGTTTACAAAAGTACACTTACAAGTATACAAGTACACTCATCTATACTCCTAGTGTACTAAGTATATACTTCTAGTCAACATTTTAGTTTATTGAAGTATGCTTTATTAGGTAATTTCTAAGTTTACAAAAGTACACTTACAAGTATACAACAAGTACACTCATCTATATACTCCTAGTGTACTAAGTATATACATCTAGTAAACATTTTAGTTTATTGAAGTATACTTCATAAGGTCATTTTAAGTTTACAAAAGTACACTTACAAGCATACTGCCTCAGTTTTAGTATAAAATTAGAATACTTGTAGTACATTTGAATAAACTACTTGAAGACGTTTAATGTTTAAACTGATGCAGGTGCAGAAAGAAGCTAAAGGCCTAATAAATCATCTATATACTCTCCTCTTCCCAAGTTGAATTAAATCAAGTGTATTCATTAACATCACACAAATATGATAAAAAACAAAGTGACAAACTGTAAATTGCAGGGGTCCCTGTCTGAATCCTGCCGGGGACCTTTGCTGTGCATCTGCCTCGTCTTCTTGTTCATTAAGTTACGTTAGGATAAGATAAGAAGCTTTATTGTCATTGTAAACAAAAGAATATCATGAAATTGCCAGTGGCCTCAGTGTCATAAACAAACACAACAAGACTGGATTGGAGTAAATAGGATATATAAATAGACTAATAAAGTAACAGCACAACAAAAAGTTACTGTTCAGACTCAGAGACAGGAACAAGGAAACACTCAGCAGAACAGACACAAACAGATACGACGAAGGGCGAGAAGGACAAAGACCCAGGACAAAAGCCTGAACCCTGGAGCTCCGGCCTTTTTAGAACCCGATCAAAACAGGATTCAGATCATCTCTTGCAGCATTTTATACTTCAGCTTGTGTTCCTGCAGAATTTGGGCTGTTTTGACCCAAGACCGAGCACGACGAACGTGACGCCGTCTCGACTCGGTGTTTTTCACTTTCCTGTTTTCCCAAAAAGCTTTGCACAGACCGACCTGCTGTTTCCACACACACAGAAATTCCTTCATTCATTCATTAACAGAAAGTAAAATGAAGAAATCGTGCCGTTTGTCAGCGTCAGTGTGTTTACAGGACATGAGGAAGGTTTTGTGATGAGCAGCCTCTTAACCTGACCACATGTCTCCCTCACCTCAACCAACAGGTTCACGCCTATTCGTCATTATATATATATTTCTTTAAAAAAATATATGTTTTATATATTTATCTATAATAATAAACTTTATTTCTATAGCACCTTTCAAAATTAAGGTTACAAGGTGCTTCACAAATTAAAAAAATAAAGCAATTAGAAAACATCATACAGAAAAACAGTGAACAAATGGATAAGACGATAATATTTATTCATTTATAAATATATTTTTCTTGTTAGCCTTGTGGGGAGTGGGTGGGCGGGGTTGTTTTGTGTTCTGTAAACTGAAAAAAGTCTCTACTGTAAATAAAGTGATTAAAAAAACCTTCAAATATGTACAAAGAGATGATAGAGACAAATCACACTGGAACATAAAGTTAACAAGGATGTAAGATACTTGAACAATTCCAGGGTTAAAGATTGTGTTTCTTTTTACCACAGTGGACAAAAGTTACAAAGAGACTTGTCATTGCTTCATTAAAAAAAAAAAAAAAAATCAACACGTTAGACCTAGATAACCCCCTCCTTGCACTCGTTTTGTTCCTTCAAGCTGCAGCTCTTTACCATAAATTCAAAGGAGCGATGGACCACGACTAAACTCAGCACAAAAAAACCATTACCAGACCTGAATGGATTGAATGCCCTACCGGTTCTTAAATATATACACACACAAGCCGGGCTTAGACCTTCATTGGCCATGACTAATACATGGTTCCAGACACTGATGGGATGTAGAGGAGTTGGGAGTGCAGCAGTTCATTACGGGCCCACCGGGTGCACTGCATTTTGATGGATTTCCCCAGGACTCTCCACATGGTCTATGCTGCACATCGGGTAATTGCTGTTAGTTTAAGTGCACTGCCACCAGTCCCACCAGACTAAAAAAAACCCCCCCATGGCACGTTGTCCTTCGAAGGGAAACAGAAGAAGAGGAATGAAGATGCAGATAAAGTGTGTGTGTGTGTGTGTTCTTGTAAAGCCCGTGCATTTAAAAAGGCAGAGTAAGATTGGCTTTGTGATAATGATATATGAAACATAAACCCGAGGTCATCTGTTCCAATAAAGCCTGCGGTCTCCCAGCCGCCCTCTTGCATGCAGATGAACTAATAGAAAGGTTACGCTCTCATTTCTCTGCTACACAGACAACTGAGGGGTTAGTTAGTTTACCGCCTGTCTCCCGTACAGAGATGATAGAGAGGAAAAACACGAGGAGGCGGCAGACGCTGAGAGAGAACAAAGGATTCCTAAAATAAAACAAAAAACAGCAACAAAAAGGAGAGACACAGAGAGACTCAAGGTTTCCAATTAAGCCAGCGTTGCAGTGGGATGTGGACTAGATCGGAGGGACCGGTGGGTGCTAAGTGTCACTGAGCGGGTTGGTTGGGGTGGTGGTGGTTGGCGGTGGCGGACGGACGGTGGGGGGGCTGCAGGATTAGGAGGAGATGAGACGAGAAGCGCTGCATCTTCCTCTTCCTCTCCTCCCAGACAGCTCATATCTGCTGGCTGCTGGAGGCTGGCGCAGAGAAAATACACACCAGGGGGTCTGGCTTTGGAAAGTTGCTGCAGCACTTCGACTGAAACGTCTGACCTCAGAGCCGAGTTCATTTCTGGCTGCTCGCTCGCTTTTGCGGGTTGTTGTTTTTTTTTCTCCACTGGAAGGTCAGGAAAGAATTTTAGCATTGATTTTTAAACTCTGATGATCAAAAGTGTTATTTATTTTATTTTGTAGATTGTCAGTATGAAGAAAAGAAATATTTAAGCTAGATTTATAGGAGACTAATTTGTTCTGTCAGTGAAATTTTTAAAGGGATTGATGCAGTTTGGGTGGGTCATATATTATTACATATATTATTACATAGGTAGCACTTTATTTGACGCCTATCTCTACAATGCATTCTAATCATACTTATATTGAGTTATAATGCAGTTATAGCACTGTATAACTATAGTTATAAACACTCATAAATGATCGTAATGATTTATATAATTGTTAGTAACTCACTGACAATAACCACATTGATAATGCATTATAATTAAAGTTATAATGGCTCATAAACATGTATAACTCTCATAAATTAGCATAACACGTATCCCTCCGCCCAGGGTTAGCGCCTGATGATCAGCAGTTGGTTAGGTCCAAATAAAAACTGTGTTTTTCCTGCACTTTGAAGAGCTGGAAAAAATTATATTTATTATTATGGGCTGGCGTTGCTAACAGGAGGAGTGCAGAGAGTCTTCTACTGCAATTAAAGTACTTAAGGGATATTTGTAGATCATACAACCACACTTTTAAAAAAAATGATACTATCCCTTTAAGAGATAGTCGTCCTCCACTTAGCTCCATTTAATAGAGACACACGTGACGAGTTTGTATCACATTTTCAACACACTGGCTTGAGATACAGACAGAAGTGTCAAAAATGTTACGACCATCTGCAGCTAATCGTTAAATCCATCGTTAATATAAAAGACGTAATCATATTAAATTTAAGTGGTGACACTTTTCATATGATGCTGTAAATTCTTGACCTACATTTTAAAATGTGTTTATCATGTTTTCATGCATTTACTATTGAAGGTCATTTATATTTGGTTAAAAAAAAAGTACTATTGCTCTGTATGGGATGCTACGAGAGTGACGCAGGTGAAATACAATTTCAAAGTCCAGTTTGACTTTGCTTTTTTCAGACAACTAGCTGGATAGTCCGGGAGCCAAAGCCTGATTTTTTGCTTAACCTTGTTTCGTCTGATAAAGTTTTTTTCTTTGCTGTTTCTTGTAGCTGAGTGGTACTAAAATCCAAGAGGTGCCCGAATCCCTTGAGCATTTTAAAATATTAACCCTTTAATGCCCAAAGCGCCAAAATCCCAGCAAAAATGATGTAAGCCCCAATTTAGTGACAATAAATAGGCATGAGTGTATGATATTTGGCAAGGAGTATCATGAAACATAGGGGAAAGTAAAAAAATAAGATTCTGGGACGTGCTGCCATCCTATTTAAAAATATCACTGTCAATATCCCCAGAAAGACAAAAAAATGACTGCCTGTTTCACAAATTCCTGTCAAAAATGATATTTTCTACCACTTTGTCTTTAACATCACTGCTTCCCATGTATATAGAAAACTACCCAAGTTTGTAGGCTTCAATTTGTGCCCAGGATGACCTTTCTATCTCAAAAATTGCACTTGCTATGGCCGAAAAACTGTCACTATACCTCAGATAAAACTTAACGGAATGTTCGGTCTGATGGTCATTCCAAGGGCTACTTTCAATGGCCCCACTGGCAACAATTGTTATTGTATCACTGTCATTTTCTACTCACAATTGAAAATATCAAAGGTACTAATGCAACTTTTTCCACTTATATGTAACTTAGACAAAGGTTTTGATTTATAGGCTATAGGCTTTCTAAGTGCTTCCTATCACATGACATCATCCGCTTCCTGCTCCTTCCGGCAGAAGACATGGCGGATGCAAATCCTCCTGGAAAGAGGTAATTTTCATAAATTTCTTATAATTTACCCCCAAAACATATTAATTATTAGCCTATTTAAAGCAGATATCAGCGATACAGTCGTTTTGACTAATATTGCGTTCCAGGCAGGCTTTTGAAACTGTAAGTTACAGCTTCAAGTCACGACTACGATTTGTAGCGTTCCAGGTAACCCTTAACTGGGTTTTTAAATCCATGTCCTGTTGCCTGTGAAAGTCACTATAACGGCCTCTCCTAACTTCCAACCCGTAACTCAGTACCAGATCACAGGTTCACAGGTCGGAAAAACACAAAGTAGAGTTTCCAACGCACCATGAGTTAGCAGCCCCCGCCCTCGTCAGGTCCTAACATCACCACATCCCTTGGCTGCACACACAGCCCTTCATGCCGTTCTCTCTCCTCATTGGATAACACTTGTATCCCACAAGGAAAGTTTTCTCCTGGGTTTACAGCAGAGCAGAGTGACAGAGAGACTTGTGTTTCTCCATGTAAGTGATTGATGACGGAAAATGACTATTTAGGACTTTTATCAACAAAAACATTCCACTGATATCTGCTTTAATCATTCCAGCCTCTAGAGTAACCCTCCCACCAAAAATTGTACCTGGGATAAATATTTTTTTCTCATGAGCTTGATTCTGTGAGTGGCAACAATAGTTGCAAGTGAGCACATAGGTGAACTAAAGGAAAACAGTGTCTGCAGGATTGCTCATAATATACTTATTTCAAGTTGTAGAATGATGTACAATGGCTCATTTTTCCCCTTTGAATACTTTGCACCTGGAAGCCAAAACACGTTAAAGTGCCCTCTAGAAGCCAAAACGTGTGCTAAATGCCCTCATGGCAGCAAAAAATGTGTGCTAATTTACCAAAACCCGTGCTAAAGTGCCCTCATGGCAGCAAAAAATGTGTGCTAAAGTGCTCTCTAGGAGCCAAAACTTGTTTTATGCCACCATGGCAGCAAAAAATGTGTGCTAAAGTGCTCTCCAGGAGCCAAAACGCATGCTGAAGTGCCCTCTAGGAGCCAAAACGCATGTTAAAGTGCCCCCTAGAAGCCAAAAAAATGCTTAAGTGCCCTCTAGGAGCCAAAACGCGTGCTAAAGTGCCCACATGGCAGCAAAAAATGTTTTGCTCTCTAGGAGCCAAAATGTTGCTAAAGTGCCCTCTAGGAGCCAAAACGCATGTTAAAGTGCCCCAGAAGCCAAAACGCTGCTTAAAAACCCTCTAGGAGCCAAAACGCGTGCTAAAGTGCCCTCATGGCAGCAAAAAATGTGTGCTAAAGTGCTCTCTAGGAGCCAAAACGCATGCTAAAGTGCTCTCTAGGAGCCAAAACGCATGCTGAAGTGCCCCCTAGAAGCCAAAACGCGTGCTAAAGTGCCCTCATGGCAGCAAAAAATATGTGCTAAAGTGCCCTCTAGGAGCCAAAACGCGTGCTAAAGTGCCCCCTAGAAGCCAAAACGTGTGCTTAAGTGCCCTCATGGCAGCAAAAAATATGTGCTAAAGTGCCATCTAGGAGCCAAAACGCGTGCTAAAGTGCCCCCTTCAGCGGCAAGGATGCGCTATGTGCCCTTTTTTCCCCAATCGCCCCTGCCCTTCAAAATGTCTGTGCACGCCACTGCAAAATGGTATAGCCAGCCTATGTACGGAGGTGGAAACAGTTATCCTTGTAAAGGACAATAAAATCTAAAATCTAATCTAATAATTATGATAGGCTGATAATATATTATTCACTGTGTTACTTATATAAGTATCCAGTGCTACTGTCAGAGAAATTGTTGTGCAAAATTTATTAAATATGAAGTAAGTTTTTTTTTATAGCTATAACATGTAGGCCTAAGCATATATAAATTTGAGTTGGTGGGACAGTTGAGTGTAGTTTAGACAACAGGTGCAAAACAAGACAGTGGATAACAAGGCAGTGTGGTCAAGTTTTGGATTTTAAAATAAGGGAAATTTTCCAGCATCCACCACGAGTCCACCTCCCAAAAGCTCCAATATCTCTCACATTTCCAGACAGGTGTACAAGAAAGCTAGGCCTTTGTCACCCACTTACAATCTACAATGGCTTTATGCAGAGCTCCAGTACTCCCTGAACTTCAGCTAATTCCTGTCTTTTATTATTGGACAAATTAGTGTGCCTGATCATTATTGTTGTGACTACTGAGGTCAGGCACACCTGGACATTTTAGCCTAAATGAAAACATAAAAGGGTGAGGGAATGAAATCAGTTTCAAATTTAAGAAAACGGAAATGTGGGAACATAGGGCCTAATTTAGAAAATAAATCATTGAATGTGGGAACGCAGGGCTGTGGGAACACAAGGCCCAATGTAAAAAATGTTGATGTGATGATTGGCCAACGTGCTGTGTCAATCACAGCGGTGACGCTGATTACCTCGTCAGGGTTTCGGCGAAACAGTTACAATGGAGATGAGGCCAGACTCCCCTTCTGAAATCAAATGAATTGCATTTCCGGGGGAGGCTGGTTTACGAGGCTAGTGATTGCCAGCACTTGAGCTTGTTGTCATCAACACCAATAACGCTCTTGAGCACCCCACATGGAAACATGAACAGAACATTGTGAATGGCAAACCATGCACTTTACAGCTGCACTTTAGTTGCATGGGCATTTACTCTTGCAGCCACACCTGATCATCTCCAGAATGTACATGTAGTCTGGTACAAGTTTGGTGTCTTGTGGTAGATGGACTGGGAGCAGTGAAGGTTTACACTGAGGTTTAGCCACAACATTGCCTGAAAGTGAGCCCTCTTAACATTTTCAATGAACAATTGTTTTGTTGGTGGTAGAGCAGCTAAGTTTGGAGCAGACAGTCCTTTCCCATTCTATTTCCCCCGGCATGTCCATGCTCTCCTTTATGCCATAACAGGCAGAGATGAAGGCAGTGGCTAGAGCAGCCCAACAAATTCAGTGGTTTCTGATGACACAGACGTACTCCTTCACCATTACCATCAGGCAGGACGCACGACTAATCATGGAATCTCCCCGCAAGAAAAGAGCAATAGTTGACACAAAGGTGACACTGTCAGTGAACCTTGGTGTAAACCTTCACTGCTCCCAGTTCATCTACTAGAAGACACCAAACTTGTACCAGACTACATTCTGGAGATGATCAGGTGTTGCTGCAAGAGCAAAAGCCCATGCAACTCCATGAAGTGCAGCTGTAAAGTGCATGGTTTGCCATGCACAATGTTCTGTTCATGTTTCCATGTGGGGTGCTCAAGAGCATTATTGGTGTTGATGACAACAAGCTCAAGTGCTGGCAATCACCTGAGCAGGATAAAAGGACCCAGTTTTATGGTATGTTTGAGCCTTTCCTTTGCCTAAAAGTTGGTAATAAACAGCACAGAGATGCCTGAGGAAAAGAGAGTTATTTCGATTGTCTTTGCAGAATCAAATAAAAATAAATACATGAATATAATAATAACAACAATAATAATGATGATAATAAAATTAATCAGAATCAAAATAAAAACCTAATACATACCGGCAATCTCTGTTGACCTTTCAACATTCAGATTTCTCCATTAACTGTTGGAAAGTAGCCCTTGGAATGACCATCAGACCGAACATTCCGTTTAGTTTTATCTGAGGTATAGTGACAGTTTTTCGGCCATAGCAAGTGCAATTTTTGAGATAGAAAGGTCATCCTGGGCACGAATTGAAGCATACAAACTTGGGTAGTTTTCTATATACATATGAAGCAGTGATGTTAAAGATAAAGTGGTAGAAAATATCATTTTTGACAGGAATTTGTGATTTTTTTTGGTCTTTCTTGGGATATTGACGGTGATATTTTTAAATAGGATGGCAGCACGTCCCAGAATCTTATTTTTTTACCTTCCCCTATGTTTCATGATACTCCCTGCCAAATATTGTACACTCATGACTATTTGTTGTCACCAAATTGGGGCTTACATCATTTTAATGGGATTTTGGCGCTTTGGGCATTAAGGGGTTAATATTTAAAAATGCTCAAGGGATATCATCGGGCACCCTCTTGGATTTTGAAGAGGTACCACTCAGCTACAAGAAACAGCAAAGAAAAAAACTTTATCAGACGAAACAAGGTTCAGCCCCTCGGCTCCCGGACTAGGAGGCTTGTGAGCCGATATTTACTGAGTTCTAATAAGGAGTAAATGAGGTGTGAAGATGGAATAACAGTTTAAAGGATTTTTTGATTTCGTTGAATTTGCTCGACTAGATAAACAAATTAAGAAAATTAAGGATATTCTACTAAAATGGACCCATTCTCTTTCATCCATTGATCCCCATCCTCCAGATAAACGGCCCGGGCCGATGAATAAACATCGGACCATTTTAGTGCTTTAGAAACCGTCTCGGAGCACGAGGCCTAATTCAAGGAGCATCCTCCTTTTCCCAGGGATCGATGCCGTGAAGAAGCATAATGCTATGCTCGGTGGTTCAGATTGTCTCAAGAAAGCAATTCCAGCACCACCGGCGGCATTTGTTACCGGCTTGTCTTAAAAACCTCCCTGCAAGAAGTTATTGTGCTGCCATGCCATGGTGGAGAGGCATTTAAAACAATGAAACAGCTGCTCAGGGGGCAATTAAACCCAGGTCAGGGCTGATTTATGACCCATTTGAATGACATGACAAACTCAGTTGTTTGTGCATATTTGTATGTTATATGCGTGGCGTGCGCTCTCACACACAGCGATACACAGAGACATTATCACCGAGGTTTTCACATTTACATTGTGTTTACCAAGGCCATTTATTTCTATCGGTGAGCTGCACATAAACAATGGCTGCTGCAGGCGTTTACTGTTAACATTAACACTGTTGCTGCTGCAGCCATCAGGAGATAGCAGCCTCTTCAACTGGGGACAAAACCCATGTTCTGCTGCAGTGAATGTGAGGTCGCAGCTCTAAATTAGTCTAATCAGGTGGGAATTTTCAGTGGGGCAGACTTCAGTAGACAGACTGTAGCGCTAAGACGGTTGTAACTCTGCAGGATATCCACTTTCACTCACGCGGTGGATCCCGAGGGCCGCGAGGCTTCGTGCTGCTCCAGGTTCAGACAGCACGTTGAACTTCTGAGCTTTATTCTCTACTATTTCATGTATAATAAATGAAATTCATAATTCATACAAAGTCACAATACCATCTGCACTTATTATTATTCACTATTTATTAATATTTTTCTTTGTTTTATTCTCATGTGTTTCTATTTTGTATATTCGATCCAACCTATAGGTGAAAAGGGTAAAAAAAAATTAACTAACAGATATGAAACTTAACATTAAGACAAATATTTTTTGTTTTGCAAGTTTTGTAAAATGTTGTTTAAATATGTAAATGAGGCAATATGTGATGAAAATATGCACTCATTTACATACATTTCCAGAACAGAAATCTGAACAATGGATAAAGCTACTTTCAAAATTCTTGTTTTATTTTGTTGACATACGTTTTAACAGAGGAGGATTTTTGGATATTTCGTTTTATCTCCCTGTAGATAAGAAAATACTGTCACCAGCCCTAAAAAAAAAAAAAAAATAAAAAATAATCACATTTCGTCATGTTTTTAGGAATAAAATGTTGTATAAATCAGGTTTTGAATGATGTATCAACAATCCCCTCTGTAAAAACCTTCAGAATATAGACAGGAATAAAACTGGAAGGTTTGGTGTCTGCCAGAAGAAAAATGATTTAATGTGGATTTTCTACCATTTCTTTTGACTTTTCTGAAAGAATACATGTTAAAGGGATAGTTCACCCAAAATTCAAATTTCACTCATTATCTACTCACCCTCATGTCGACTAAGAGCTGTGAGTCCTCCGTTCCTTCTCTGAGTTACGGGGGGTCCACGCAGCAGGATTTGTCCATATAATGGTTGTGAATGGATACCACTTGTCTTCGTCCAAGAAGACACACCAAAAAACATCCAAATACCTTCGTACTGCTCTTGTATTGAAGCTCCCACATGAGAAATTGTTCCGAAATAAAATTGAATAAGTCTATATTTTAAGCTTGTTTGTAGTGGAAGCTGGTGGGGCTTCAATACAAGAGGGACATTACAGACAGAAAATTCTCATAGCTCTTAGTCGACATGACTGTGAGTACTGTAGATAATGAGTGAAATTTGAATTTTTGGTGAACTATCCCTTTAAAGAAGAAAAATATCCCAAAATCTCAAAAATGATCAGTGCATGAAAAAAAAACAGTGTTTTTGTCTTCCAACAATGTAATTAGCGTATTTAAGTATGTTAAATGATGCTGATAACTGATTATATTACATTACATTACATTATATTATATTATATTATATTATATTATATTATACAGTAGAAACCAATAAGGTCTGTAGAGACTGTCTGCAGCCATGAGGCTTGTCTGGCTCTGCAGGCTGCAGGTGCAGCATCCACAGGCTAACAGGCTAATGAGCACCAAGCCTCCTGTCTGACTGTGGGACATGAAAGACTCTGGTGAGGCCCCGAGCAGCCTCTTTGGTATTCTTCGGCAGTTTTGGTGTGATGATCAAGAAGAAGTGTCAAAAGCTGCAGCAGCCGAGTCAAGTCTGGCGTATGAGTTTTTGCAGGTCTAGTAGTCTAGTGCACAGTGCAGTTATGGCAAACTTCACTCTGTTGTCACACAGTCCTGGAGTGAACTCTAAAGACGGTAAAGCTTCAGTTTGACAGCAGGTAGCGGTGCAACACTGACGTCGCAAAGGAGTTGGAACAAAAAATTAGTTTGTTCTTTTTCCCCAAAGAATCCTGAGTTAAAAAGAAGAGTCTGATTTAGTCTAAAAGGGATTTCTCTACATTGGGACAGAAATTATTGCATAGGATGAGATGAGTGAAACCTCTCCTTCACGCCCTGCGATCTCCACACAGGAAGTTAACACATCTGTCCCCATCTGCATATCAAAACAATCCCCCCTGTGTCCCTTCACCCCAACGTGACGTCAGGCAGCGATTGATCCCAGCGGAGGGAAGCAGCCTGACCCAGCCTGGCAGGAGTTTTTCAATTATTCACCGGCCCTCGCCCTTGGCCCGAGGCTGTTCAACTCTTTTACAGTAGCGCGCTCTCTCTCTCTCTCTCTCTATACCTCATCACTCGCTGTATTCATGAATAAAAAAACACGGAGGGCGGCTCGATGTGGTCCACCTACACAGTCATCATCAGAATTCACTTCACGAGCCGCAGAACTTCCCCGCCGGTGCCTCTCTGGCTTCTCGCTCCGAGTCCCGATCGAGGCGGTCTAATAGTCTGCTGTTGCTCTGACAAATTGGAAAAGGGTTTATTACAAATATCTAAAAATATAGACGATTAAAAGTATTCATATTCTCGATCCGACGCCATCTGTGGCTGACAACAATTAACTGGAAGCAGCTCATGGACACCAGTTTTCCCCTGGGTTTTATATGTAAAAACACAAACTATAAGAAGAAGAACTCATGCCATCAGAATAATTTCAAAGACGCTACGATGATATAAAAATTCCACACACACACAGCGGCCGCAGCTCGCAGGAAGTTTCTGGTGTGAAAAGTCTAACGTGCCGACAGGTGGGTCAGCAGAGATACTGTAGGACCCCGACAGGAAAACACTGCAGCAAACGGCCCGCAACAACAACAACAACAACAACAACAACAACAACAACAAGGTTTTTTAAGGTGTTTTAAGGTTTTGTTTGTTAAAATTTTACCACTTTTTCTAGATTTTTTTTTTTTTTACTTTTTTGTTTTAGAAATGTTACCACTTTTTTCTAGAAAAATGTTACTTTCTTATTTTGAACATTTTTTAATGAGAAATTTTACCACTTTTTTCTAGAAAATGTTTACTTTCTTATTTTGAACATTTTTTTATGAAAAAGTTTACCACTTTTTTTTATAATAATTATTTTTTTATTTTACCACTTTTTCTAGACTTTTTTTAAAATTGTTTTAGAAATGTTACCACTTTTTTCTATTTAATTTTTACTTTATTTTGAAAAATTTTTTGAGAAATGTTACCACTTTTTTTCTATTCATTTTTTTTATTTTACCACTTTTTCTATTCATTTTTATTTTTTTACTTTTTTGTTTTAGAAATTTTACCACTTTCTTCTAGAAAATTTTTACTTTTTTATTTTGAAATTTTTTTGAGAAATTTTACCACTTTTTTTCTATTCTTTTTTTTATTTTACCACTTTTTCTATTTATTATTATTTTTTTTTACTTTTTTGTTTTAGAAATTTTACCACTTTCTTCTAGAAAATTTTTACTTTTTTATTTTGAACATGTTTTATGAGAAATTTTACCACATTTTTTTTAGATTTTAGTATAAAGTGAGTATACTTGTAGTACACTTGAATAAACTACTTTTCACTAAGGGTATACTCATAATACTTAATAAAATGAACTTCAAGTATACTACTTTTTGCTAAGGGACACTCTGATAGTTTTCAAAGAGTACTATAGGTACTAACTATGCAGGGTGGCCAAACCTTTGCTGCAGGCCGTTTTCCTTTCCTGTCATTTTGAAAATGTAAAAAAAAAGTCAAGAGAAACACCTAAATATATGTTAACGAGCCTTCAAAAAGTCATATTAGGGGTGGCCAAACTTTTGCATGCCAGTGTATATTCTTAACAGTCACCACGGCTGTGTAATGCTAGTGACATACATACTGCCACTGAGACTTATGCAACAACAAAATACACAGGAGAGCGCTGAAATAAAGCGTATAGCGTCATCACTGCAGAGCGGCTCCTGCAGCAGTTTGTCTCTCCTCATGATTCACATGTTTATCTGCTTTTCAAACTGTGGGATCATCATTTGACTGTGCAGACACTGCTCTGCTGCACTTATGATATCACCAAGGAAAACATGTTTCCCCCCGACACCTCATATCTTGCGGTTTCAAAGGTTTCTGTTTGTATGACTTAACATCCTCTTTTTTTCTCCATGGAGTTTCCCCTCCAGACTGAGACGAGGCTTCGCAGCGATGAACACGTCCAACTGAGCCTCCTGATTACAAGCTCTATTTATCAGCTTCCCAAAGACCGGTGGCCATGTAGGAGGCCTCACGCTTGTGTTCAAAAACATTTTAAATGTATCCCTGCTGCTGCTGCTGCAAGTGAATCTCCTAACTTTGATGTGCTGCAGGTTTGAAATGATCTATGTAATCTATAAGTTACAGATGGCTGTTTTGATCTGCTCTCTGCCCGTCTGCAAACCAAATACTGCTTTGCTCTTTGAGATGGTATCTATTCTGCAGTTGTCTTAACAGCAACAAAGCCCTTATAGCGTTCATATGCACAACTACTGACCGTTAGAATATCACAGTGTCTTGATTTTTAAACCGCGAATCAAAAAACACAGAGCGTCAGGCTTTGGATCTCGTTGCTGGAGAGGACATTTTTTCTCTGATCACCGATTCACATTTCAGACTTTTTTTTTAAGGTGACAAGTGGTCAGCCTTTGAAGAGCTGCTACTTTGATCCATCACTTCATCTTCTGATAACTAACTTCATATACTACCTTAAATCTGGACTTTACCGTGTAGCATACTGTGACTGCCGCATTCTCATGTTCAATACTTTGCAGTTTTGGGCACTTGAGATGTCTACACTCTTAGAAATAAAAGTGCTATGTAGAACCATGTAACACCACAGAGTCCATCTCCATTTGCAGTTACGCTGTCATCCCTTACATTGTGTAGACCTGCTTCAAATCCATTGAATTGGGTTTGGTTTTAGTACTTTGATGGTGATTTTATGGTTATAATTTTCCAGGTATTTGAGAGATCTATATTTTTCCCCCTGTCATTTACATCTTTAGTTCCCTGCCCACACGATTGATCAAATGAAGATTGTCTCCAACATCTATCATGCAGCAGGACTTCAGTTTTTAAAATGTACCTGTAAAACCTCCTAGACAGGAAGGAAGGAAGGAAGGAAGGAAGGAAGGAAGGAAGGAAGGAAGGAAGGAAGGAAGGAAGGAAGGAAGGAAGGAAGGAAGGAAAAAATTAAGTAAAGATAGATGGAGGAAGGGAACAGATTGGGTCAATTGGATCAAAAAGGAAGGAAGGAAAGGATAGGATGGGGGAACAGATTTGTTCAAGGAAGGAAGAAGAAGAAAAGATGGAGGGAAAGAAGGAAGGAAGGAAGGAAGGGAAAAACGAAGGAAAGATAGATTTAGGAAGGGAACGGATTGGGTCAATCGGGTCAAAAAGTTAGGAAGTAGTAAGGACGAAGGGAAGGAAGGAAGCGAACAGATTTGTTCAAGGAAGGAAGGATGAAAGGAAGGGGAAAGGATTGTGGAAAGAAGGAAGGAAAGAAAGATGGAGGGAGGAAACAAATTGGAAGGAAAGGATGGGGGGACGGATTTGTTCAAGGAAGGAAGAAGAAGAAAGAAGGAAGGAAGGAAAGAAAGATGGAGGGAGAAGGAACAGATCAGGTCAATTGGGTCAAAAGAGGAAGGAAGAAGAAGTAAGGACAAAGGGAGAAAGGAAAGAAGGAAAGAAGGATGAAGGGAACAGATAAGGTCAGTTTGACCCAGAGGGACGACAGGAGGGTTGAAGCCCTAGTAAAAGTGCTCACAGAGGAGGAGTGGGGTTTTTACTGACAGACAGAACGGCTGACATGTTGCTTTACGTCCTGCCTATACCTGCCTCACCACACGGCTCCGGTCGCTCCAACGATCAATACGGCCAGAGAGGAACGACATAAATAGTCTCTCTTACCAGATTACTGCACTGACAGTATTTTGCTTACATGAGTAAAATTAATTCTCCCGGGCTGCCGAGGAGGGAGGGAGATGCATGGGAAAACAATAAAGTGGGAGAGTGTGAGTGGCCTCCTGCAGGGTGATGTCACAGCACAACAAAAACACACGGATGAGCTGCTGATGTATGTTTTATAACATAACTCAGCAGCTTTGTTTAATAAAAGGACAGTATTTTATTCTGTAACCATCTCAGGAGAGGAAGGCATGTCTGTTTTAGGCAGCAAACCCAACTCAGATGGTCAGATTCATCTTGTACACTCTTAGAAATAAAAGTGCTATGTAGAACCATATACGGTTCTTTGGCTTGTCCTCATAGGAGAACCCTGTTTGGCTCCAGGTAGAACCTTTAAAGACTCTACCTGGAGCCCTTTTGGAGGGTTATATCTAGAACCCAACGGACGTCCGCGGACACATGTACGCCCGAGTATGTTGGGGCCTTAAGGGTTATATCTAGAACCCAAAACATAAAGGGTTATATCTAGAACCCAACACATAAAGGGTTATACCAAGAACCCAACTTAAAGGGTGATACCTAGAACCCAACACATAAAGGGTTATATCTAGAACCCAAAACATAAAGGGTTATATCTAGAACCAAGACATAAAGGGTTATATCTAGCACCCAACATGAAGGGTTATATCTAGAACCCAACTGAAAGGGTTATACCGAGAACCCAACACATAAAGGGTTCTACCTAGAACCATCTGTGAAAGGTTACACCTAGAACCCCCAATGAGAGGTTCTACAACAATCCCTTTTATGGCGAATTGGTTTCACCCAGAACCCTTACTGGGGGTTTCATCCAGAAAATATCCAACTTCTTACGGTTTCATCTAGAACCCACACAGGGAGTTCCACCAAGAACCCTTTTACTGGAACCCTTAGTGTTACCAAGAACCCTTGAAAAACCATTTATTTGAGGAAAGGGTTTTTTTTTTTTTTTAGAAGCAAATGGTTCCAGGTAGAACCTCAGCCCTTGTAGAAGAACCCTTTTGGAACCCTTAGTTCTAAGAGTGTAGTCATAATTTAACACAAAGCTTAGCTTTCCACATTTGCAGTGGGAGAATGGTTCGGCTTGTTCGAGTAGAAAATCGTGTTAGGAGTCTATTATAATGTGGGAAAAACTGACCCAGAACTTTAGTTACATTTCAGATAATTATTAAAAGCACAAACCATTAAAAAGAATAAGTGAAAGAAGCTCTATTCCTTTCCCAATTTAAAAAGATACTTCCTCACTCTTTTTTTTTCTACAGTCACATTGGCTCCAAAAGCAAAATGTAAATCAGCTGCTGAAACAAAACTCTGTCTCCAAAAGAATAAGAAACACTTTGAGCTCATGCAGGGACAGTTTATTTTAAGACAGGTAATTATTCAGACTATATACAAGTTTTCTCCCAGTAGTTAAACACAGAATAAGTTTTAAATTGTGGCTTGTTGTCCCCAGTCAGAGAGGAAGCCTTTGTTTTATTTTGTATTTGTAACACACGTTTAATAAGGCAGCATCTACACGGCTGCAATTACTGTGGAAGACCTTGAAGAGGCTGTTGTTTTTGCAGAGGCAGTGGCGTGCACAGACATTTTAGGGGCCAGGTGCACTTTATGCAGCACGTGGAGATTTTAAATACATATATATTTTAAATATATATTTAAAAAAAACATTGTTGCACATAATTGCATATTTATTTCATTATGTTAATAAAATTACTGTATCGATTCAAAGAGACTATACATTGAAACAACAAAATAAAGATAGCAGTGTCATATTGTGCATTGTGTCAATAACAAATAACCACTAGAAATCAACACATTTTAACACAATATTGAAAAAAGGGACTCTAGTTCAAACTTATTATCATTCTCCTGCTTAAAAATGAAAAAAGACCAAAAGAATAAGACTGCTTCCTAAGCTAGGGCTGCACACAAAAAAATGATATTGTGATATTTTCATTTTCTGTGATTTTCTGCGACATATAAGTAAGTAAGTAAAATTTTATTTATATAGCACCTCTCACAGAGAGGACTCACGAAGTGCTTCACAAGATACACAAACACAAACATCATTAATACACAATTAAATAATAACACAATCATCAAAACATAAGCCTATTGTGATAATAAAAAAAGGACTGTCATTACACTTTTAATGAGATTAGGATTTACTGGATATTTCCTGACAGTAGTGATCACACACAGCAACAGAGCAATCGTCTTGATATAAATAAACAATCTTCGGCCGATAACGTGACGGCTCACAGCTTTCCCATTGGATTTTAGCTCGTCATGTGACGCACCCTATACACGATCCGGCTTGCTCGACTGTTCGGCTTCTGGATAAGCTATAGACACACCGATGGGATCGATGTAAAGGTTGAAGTGTCCCGGTTTCGTTAGTAAAAAGAATTACATCGCTATCATTTTCCATTACGGATATAGACGCAGAAGAGTACGACAATACCCCCGCGGCGATGCATTTTGGGGCATTATTATTTCACATGGAGAATCGAGAATCGATCATTGATCATGTCAACAAGGGGCAGTTGTCTGGACCAGAGGGCAGAGCTCCACCTAGTGTCTGATCTGTGCACGCCACTGGCCTTCTGTCTTCATGAGTTGTCAATATTGTGGCACCAAATGTTCTCCTCACAGCCAGGTTTGACATCAGCCAAGTTACACCTATAGCCTAATTACCCACGAGGGTTCAAACAAAGTCCACTTTTCATTTGGCTCCTAGAGTAACTCCCAACCATGTCTGTTCCCTGGACTCGGCAGCTTTTGTTTTAGTACTGTACTCTTAGTCCTGCCTCTAAAGCAGCTCCCACAGCCTCTAAAATAACAACAAAGGAGACAAATCTCCCTTCAGAGCAGCTGGAGCAGCTGGATCGTGTATTCATGTTGGAAAACAAAGACCTACACAGCCATTAATCTGATCATTTAAGACGAAGGTGACATTGAAAATACAAGTGGATGTGATTCACTGGCTTCAGCCTCTCATGCATTTCTCACTGCTCTACATATTTTCCACAGCGATGGGGAAAATATTACTCCTAGCTGTGTACGTACGCAACATTTTCAAAGTATCTCTTTGAAGATGTAACTTTGAAAAATTATCTCTGTTGCTCTGCACATAAATTCCCTTAACTGGTGTCAGCAGAACATCCACTTCGCTGCCTCTTTATTCCTATTAATTTACATTCATATGGAGTGATGGGAAATGAAACAGTGAACCTTTGTCGAGCGCTGGTGGAGATGCTCTAATGAATGGCTCTCTCATCCCTGAGATGCAGTTCTGTGACTGTGACTTGCAGCCCGTGGCTGACACATTGGGGTGACACAATGAGAAGAGGCTTGTGGAAAGACGGGACGAGCCGAGAACCCAGATAAAGCTGCTCCGCTGAGCTGCCAGCAGGGGGTCTTTGAGTTGTCTCCAGGAGAGGGGCGGAGGAGGGGGGGAATTTTGGGAGGCAGAGCTCAGAGTAAACAGTATCTGCCGAAAAACAACAACAGCAACAACCATGCTCCCTAATCAAGCGGCTCTATTGAAATGCAAAGCCCTGCTCCTTCGCTTCCTCACGGAAATCGCAGAGTGATTAGAAGTAAAATACATTATATGCGCCATTACTCCACCTAAATGACATGTTTAAACACCAACTAGGATTCTACAACATCATATAATTAGGCATTATTAGTGTCATCATGAAATATGGCACGAGTCTAGTGAAGCTAGGCAGATTAATTACGTGAAACAGCACCTCAAAGGCACAGTGGGTATGAGACTTGTCTCTCTCCCGCTCTGTTATTTTCCTGACTGTATGTTCTAATCCATGTATTGCTGCCCTAAATCCCAAACACTGGTTTGTGTTAAGCCGAGAGGACTTATAAAAGGGCAATCATTGAAGGGAGAGAGGGAATGTCAAGACACAATATCAAGTCAAACGATGCTAGAATAGAAATGTATTTTCACATCTCACAAAGTTCAGAATCAATACTGTATCTGCTCATTAACGATTTTAGAAGTGCAACGAACCTGAAATTAAAAAGAAACACAGACGACTAAACAAAATGCTATAGGGGGGAAAAAAATTGTGTTGATGCGATTTAAACGTCTAGTTTCATTCATTTGTCAAAGGATGTGTTTCACATTTTGGGAAATAGATTGATCTGCCTTCTGGCCAAGACCGAGATTAGAAGATTGATTCCACAATCATATCTGGACGCCAGACATGACGACATAGCTTAGCTTAGCATAAAGACAACAAAGGGAGATGAGTGTTCATATAAGTTCATTGGATGTTATAAAAGAGAAATAATATTCCTTGTATGTAGGTACTTTATGATTTATTAAAAATAAATGAAAGACAGCAAAGGGAGGACTAGCTAGCTGGGCTCTGCTCCAAGGTTAAACTGTGGTGTTTACGAAGGAGTATAAGGGCCAGCCAAAAAAGGAAAAAAAAACAGCTCAAGGGAAGGCAAGGGGAAAAAAACCAAGTTAAAAAAAAAAAATCCAGCACAAGAAAAAAAAATCAGGTAAAAAAAAAATCCGGCACAAGGAAAAAAAAGAAATCTGGCACAAGAAAAAAAATCAGGTAAAAAGAAATCTGGCACAAAAAAAAAATCAGGTAAAAAAAAAAATCAGATAAAAAAAAATCCGGCACAAAAAAAAATCAGGTAAAAAAAAAAAATCCAGCACAAAAAAAAACAGTTAAAAAAAAAAAATCAGGTAAAAAATAAAAAATCCAGCACAAAAAAAAAAAAAAACAGGTAAAAAAAAAAAAAAAAAAAAACCGGCACAAGGAAAAAAAAAAAATCTGGCACAAGAAAAAAAATCAGGTAAAAAAAATCTGGCACTAAAAAAAAAAATCAGGTAAAAAAAAAGAAAAATCCGGCACAAAAAAAATCAGGTAAAAAAAAAAAAAATCCGGCACAAAAAAAAATCTGGTAAAAAAAAAGAAGAAAAATCCGGCACAAAAAAAAATCTGGTAAAAAAAAAAATCCAGCACAAAAAAAAAAAATCCAGCACAAGAAAAAAAAAATCCAGCACAAGAAAAAAAAAGAAAAAAAAGAAATGTCAGGCAAAAGCCATCTCACTCAAGGCCCTAATACTCCTTTGTAGGTGTTGGTATCAGAAAGTGCACAAACAAACTGTTAAGATATTCCTTGAACCGTGCAACAGCTCAAAGACACACGAGCACGTAGATCTTTTACAAACAACACAGTGAGGCAAGTGGATCTGCTGACGAGGAATACGCCACAAATAAAACTCCGGTGTCACCCAGGATCCCACACACGGTTAAACGCTGTCGATGTGGGAGCGTCGCACGCCGTCTGCACTTTTAACTGAACGGCAAACACATGCAGTATCAGACCTATTTATGATTTTGGGCTGATCCTTTCCTTTGAAGCTGTTGTAACAGTAGAATCAGGTCAGATCTCCAGGCTCTGCACACACACGTTGAAGACAACAACACAACACCAACACACTATTGCATAGAGATGGAAATACCCTGCCACTTCTGCTCCACAGCATGACTGTAAACAATATAATGTTTCCTAAGTCTCAGCACTAAGGTCTTATTTCACTTGTTGGCAGAGAAGCGTCCCGGTTCTTTACAGCCTGCCAGATCGCCACCAGCACCGCTGAGAGAAGGAGAAGAAGAAGAAGCACTCCACTGGGAAATCCTTTTCTTCTGCTGTTTGTTGTCCTCCATCACAGACAGGATGCATACATACATCCAGAGGAGGCAAAAGCAATTCAGCCGCCGTCATAAACATGTCTTACTGGAAGGAATAACAACCGCTTAAAAGTGCACACCAATGATGAAGCGCTTTTTATGAAAAGGAAATTGTGTTTTGAGTCCAAACATCAATTGATCACATGCTTGCAAATGTAGTCATGATCTCCTGTGCTGCAGCCTCAGGTTCTTTTCATTACAACCTCATATAGCTCTGCTTAATGAAACAACTTTATGTCCCGCTGCTTTGAAGTCTCCAGCCATGCAGCCCATGCAGGCACAAACCCTGGTTACTGTGAAACAGCTCAGAAAGCTACAAGGAGCCGTCATGAATTAATGAAACGGCCTCAAAGATACTGAGAAGTTCAGTTTTTTTGGACTTCTACATGGTCAGCTCAGCAAGAAGCAAAGAACACAGAGAGGCACTCAGACCAGATCTCTCCTCAGCCCAGCTTTTCTATGAAATATACAGCTGTCGGCAAACTGTTGCCTGTTTACACTGCATTTATCTGGAGTTACGTGCAAGAAATGGAAACTCAGCATTCATTCTGCTTTCAGCTGTGGTTTGGTCTCTACCAACTCCTGAGAGAATGAGTTTTACCTGCAAACAGCTCCATTATATTCATTTAGAGCAGTGGTTCTCAACTTTTCTTTTTTGTTTAATTTTACCACTTTTTCTAGATTTTTAAAAAACTTTTTTGTTTTAGAAATTTTACCACTTTTTTCTCGAAAATTTTAACTTTTTTATTTTGAAAAAAAATTTTACGAGAAATTTTACCACTTTTTTTTTTCGAGAAAATTTTTAGGCAATTTTTTTTTTTTCCCGAGAAAATTTTTAGGCATTTTTTTTTTTTTTTTTTTTTTTTGAGAAAATTTTTAGGCAAATTTTTTTTTTCCGAGAATTTTTACCACTTCTTCCTAGAAATGTTTTTTTTACCTGCAATCAGCTCCATTATATTCATTTAGAGCAGTGGTTCTCAACTTTGTGTTTAATTTTACCACTTTTTCTAGATTTTAAAAAAACTTTTCTGTTTTAGAAATTTTACCACTTTTTTCTGGAAAATTGTAACTTTTTTATTTTTATTTTGAAAAAAAATTTTACGAGAAATTTTACCACTTTTTTTTTTGAGAAAATTTTTAGGTTAATTTTTTTTTTTTTTCCCGAGAAAATTTTTAGGCTAATTTTTTTTTTTTTTTTTTCGAGAAAATTTTTAGGCTAATTTTTTTTTTTCCCGAGAAAATTTTTAGGCTAAATTTTTTTTTTTTCGATAAAATTTTTAGGCTAATTTTTTTTTTTTTCGAGAATTTTTACCACTTCTTCCTAGAAATGTTTAAATGTTTCGGAGAAATTGGAACACTCTTTTCAAGATTTTTTTTTGTTACCAATTTTTCTAGATTTGTAACTTTTAACTGTTTTAGAAATGTTACGACTTTTTTCTAAAAAAATTTTACTTTGAACATTTTTAATTAGAAATTTTACCACTATTTTTTTGGGAGAAAATTTTTACTTTTTTTTTTTTTTTTTTTTTAGAATTTTTACCATGTCAATGTTTTTGGAGAAATTGGACCAATTTTTCCCAGAAATTTCCCTCCAATATTTCCAAAAATTCACGCCATTGGCCCTAATTAAACTGTATAAAAACGTAATGTTCTTCAGTCTCAGAACAAATATTTGTGTATTTCTGGTGTCTATGATCTCTCTATTCAGCATCAACAAAGTATTTCCTTTTAATGTTTCTCAGACTGCACAATGAATCTATGTAACATTTAGAAGAAAAGTATTGATTTGTAAATATAAAACTAGTCCTTGTGGTGTTACAGAGTTCTGCCCAGTTTCTGATTGACATAAACTCTCATCTTGTTTTATAAACACCAATTGTAAATTCCATCAATGCATTTCTCTCCGGCCCACTGTGATAAAATAATTGCCTCCTTCCAACCAGTCTTGACGTATATATCCACAATAAAATATAATTTCTGAGATTTCACATTCAAACATTATCCTCGTGAGCCAAGTCGCCTCTAAACTCTAAATGTTCCAGAAGCTTAACCAAGGTTTTAGTATTGGTGATGAAGGTTGACTACACCTGCTGGCACAGGGAGGTTTTCTGAGGAGACGGGAACGATCCGAGCTGAAGTTGGAAATATACACATACAACAAAACACATACACACGGATGGGATTTTCCTCTGGAGGCCGTCTGTCTGAACACATTTGATTGCTGGCGAGGTCTTAAAAACTGTCCTTATTCTTTGACAAGTCTTTTAAATCAAAACAGTCTTTGAGTCTATACAAGAGACTAAATTTGTAAGTTAAGGTTTCAATTCACAGAGAAGCATCTGAATTACATTAGATCTCCCCATGTGTGCAGGAAACAAAGTCAAAGTCGTTCTGTAAAGCGTCAACTTGATACGCATCAGTTCCAAACCAGGTTTATATCTGACGCAGCACATTACGGTCCTGCTGTGCTGAGGTTTCTCCAGGCTTGAGAACCACATGTGAACCCCCCCCATTGTGAGCCGCATGAAGGCTGCATAATGATTTTGATACAAAGTGGCTTAAAATATTAATGTAGCTGTTATTAGTCTTCAAAACAAGTTTAATCTTTAAAGGAAATTGAGGGCTGATGGGCAAAAAGTCTCACTTTCAGCTTCTACGGTGTTGCATTAGGATGCGGGTGGTGCGGCGTGGAAATTTGTAAACTGAGCTGTAAGGAATGTAAGATTTATTACACCCAAGGTGGTTTATCTTGGACAGGTAAAAAAAAAAAAAAAAAAAGTTTTCTAAATGGGCAGACTCGGCTTCATTCTGATAATCTCATAAATCAAACCCGTGCACAAAGTGAAAAATGATATAAGATACCGTTTAAGATTAATTAGGGAATCTGACTTTTACAAATGAGGGCCCAAGTAATTCCTGCGCATCACGTCAGCTCTCAGAACATGAGAACAGTTCACAGAATTAACGCCTGAGGACGGCAAGTGATAAACCGATAAACCGTCTCAGTCGAACAGGTGCAGAGAATCATTTCAATTCGAGGACGACTTTGTAAAAATCTCACAAATACTTTATATAAGAAGAGGAATCATGTTGAATAACAAAAAAAAGCATAGAATACAACTTAATTTATCAGTTCAGTTTTGAAGCTGCCATTATTAGGTCCATACAATACTCATCTGTTCAACACATTAAAGGGATAGTTCACCCAAAATTCAAATTTCACTCATTATCTACTCATCATAAGAGCTGTGAGAAGTTTCAGAGTCCTCCGTTCCTTCTCTGAGTTACGGGGGGGTCCACGCAGCAGTATTTGTCCATATAATGGTTGTGAATGGATACCACTTTTCTTCGTCCAAAAAGACACACCAAAAAACATCCAAATACCTCCATACTGCTCGTCTGTAATGTCCCTCTTGTATTGAAGCCCCGACATAAGAAATTGTTCCGGAAAAAATTAAATAAGTCTATATTTTAAGCTTGTTTGTAGCAGAAGCTCCCAGTGTCTCAGTTCAAATCTCGCGTGATTTGGGGGTGAAATCTATGGCGGGTGAGTAGATAATGAGTGAAATTTGAATTTTGGGTGAACTATCCCTTTAATCAAAAGTCAAGTTAAAAGTCAGTCATAACAGAAACAGCATGCACGCTCATATTGTACTAAAAATGAATAAATAGTTAAATAAGTAAAGTAGCCTAGTTAATTTAAGGGAGCAGTAAAGTAGAAAAACATGATGTCATAGATTAAAAATATATATGTAAAGTCATATGACAAAATAAAAGTGTCACTATGAATTATGAAAAAAGTCACTTATTTCAGCAAACAATCTCCCCAATAACACGTGTGCTGTACAAAAACCAAGTCTGTGTTCACTGTCATTACCTGAAATGTTTGTATGGTCTAACAGTGTTGACGTATTGCAGCTGCAGCGATGAAACAGCTGCAGGAAAACATCTAATTTTAGAAGCTGGGGCTTTGCACAGTGCGCCTCAGCGTAGCAGTTAAGCATGTTCCTCGTGCAGTAAATGTTGAGTCTAAGATGTTCAATATAGAGTCCTACAGTGTTGTATACAATTACTGAGAAACTGGGACAGAGTTTGTGTGTCGGCGAGGGAGGAGGAGAGTGGTGAGGTCACAGGAAAGTGAAAAATAAGAGATGTGCAAAGTGGAGAAAGAAAGGAGGAGGGAGTGTGAATGTGTGTAGGACTCAGCAGTGGCCTCTGCACAGTGTTGATACTAATGACCTCATGAGTATCTGGGGAACTCTTTAAAAAGAGCCAGACAAGAGACTGCACGAGGAGCTGTGGACACAATTACAGTAGTTTCACTGTAATGTGGAAGTTAAAAGCCGAGGTTATGGAACTACAAAGGAGGAAAATGGGAGAAGGTTACTGGTACATTCTGTCAGAGAGCCACACAGTCGAAGCACCACACTTCATTGCACTTGAAATAAAAAATAAAAAAGACTGGATGGACAAAGAAAATAAAACGTGACTTCTTCTTTGTCCTGGCCTACGTCAGCTCAGTGCTGCAGTGAGAAAATAGGAATTTGGTGCTCCAGCTTGGAGCGTGTCGATAAAAACAGACCAAGTGACAACAGCTGCAGGTGAAGCACGAAACATTATGAAAAATATATTGAAACTCTAAATAAAATATTAGATTAAAAGTGTGCCATTATTATTATTATTACAATAAAGATACCGTATAGTTGTTCCAATAATGTCCTTTAGCAGTAAGTAGTTTATTAAAGTGCACTACAAGTATACACATTTTATACTACAACTGAGGCAGTACACTGTAAATTGTAATTGTATATCTCACTTAAAAAGAAAAAGTGACCTTAACTGGTTTCAGCTTACTCTGTTGACTATCCTCACTTTTACTTAGTTAAGACAACTTTTTACTGAGGCAAGTAATCAAACTCATCAGCTGCAAGTAATCAGTACTTAGAGGTATGAGTGAGAAAGGCACATCTGCATCACCAGCAGAAACTCGGCAGCATTCGGCAGCTCTCGCCGAACACACATGCGCAGTTGCTCACTGACGACAGACGACGTTTGAATGAAGTGCCCGGTAAACCGTCAACAACAAGGAGGCTGCTGCAGCTTAGTGTCACGGTAAGTTTCACTGGTTCTGTATGTAGCAAACTTAATGTTTAGTCGTTCTTCTTATCATATAATTTATCAGTTAGTTAAGTTGTTTTCATTGCTGTTGCTGCGACTCTGTCCTTAGCAGTCATGTGGAAGCTAAAGCTAACTAGCCCTTCACGAGACGTTACTTGCACTGGAGTTTCAGTAAACAATTTGAACACATTAGCGCGATTTAGCGTGTTTGTTTATGACCCGTCCAGTGTCTGTGTTTCTGTGTTTGTGTGCGAGAGAGAGAGCCACAGACACAGTGCTGGGTGATAAGTTTAGTTTTTTTACATCCTCATCCTGTAGTACAGCTCTAATCAGTGTTTGTGCTATGAGTTAGTTACAGTTTAACTGATTGATTTTGTTGTTTCTTTTGTAGGTTTTAATTTCTGAAGACAGAATGCCTTGGACGTGTAAGTACAGCTTGTTTTCTTCTGAAAAGAGGGCTAAACTATTATTCAAGACTGGCTATGAGAAAGTCATGAGAAAGATTCCCTCCAAACATGTTTTAAGATGTATATAAAATCTCTACTTTGAATAATAGGCCTAATTTGTCTGTTTTTTCCCCCCTAAAAAAACAGCCATGATTTTCAAGAGCAAGGGGGGAAGTGCTGGCCAGAAGATGAAGTATCTGCAACAAGTCACACCAGAGGTAAGTTTCTCAGATACAAAATAATACATTTTTTATCACGTGGGGAACAAAATACTCAACCCCATTGTGTGTACAGAGCTATTAATTGATTGACATTTAATTGTGTGTTTGACATGATTTGTCAGTACAGATATTGCTGCGAAGTGAACAGCAGTCCCCTGTGGCCTTCCTGTGATCCTTGGAGATGAGAACACAGACTTCTTCAAGACATGTTTTGTAAGTTGTCTTTATCACTTTTTTTTAAATTCCACACCACAGGATGTTCACTCTATTTAATTCTGTTCCTTATGTTACTTTGATAGCTTTAGTTACTTCTCTACCACTCTCCGCCACTACTTTTAGTGGCTATCTTGTGTTTCTGCCGTGGAAATTCAAGATAACATCTGATATGTCATTTTGGTGTTATTGCTGCTATTGTTGTTAGGACTGCGAAGACCCAGACATGTCTCACACCCCCCTTGGGATCCTGACCATCGTTCCTGAGGACAGACAGGCCTCCCCTGACTCACTGCGCTTCAGTCTTCAGGTACTGCATTTTGGAAGGAAGAATTGTCATGGATGACCTTGGAAATCTTCCACATGACAACAACTGAAATACACATTTGACCTCATCCAAAAGGTGCTTGGACACTTGGACGTAAATCCCTAAAACCAAAAATACAATCACGCAAAGATCTTCTGATGCAATGACTGAGGGGGCTTTCACACCTACCCGTTTGGTCCGGACTTTCGGACTTTCCAAGATAGTCCGGATCAAATTGACATGTGTGAAAGCTCCCCTCGGACCACGGTCCGGACTAAAGACCGAGTCCTTGGTCCCACCTCAGGAGGTGGTCTCGGTCCGGACTTTCCTGGACCAAGGTCCGCTGCTGTGTAGTGTGAAAGCATTTTTTTTGGAAGGTTCGAACTATCGGACCAAATACAGGAAGTCACGTCAGATTCGCTCGTGCCGAAAAAAGTAAATAAACAGAAAAAAAGGAAAAGAGGAGCCGCAGCAACCGGCAGCAACAGTGGGTGTGTTAGTGGAGGCTACACTTGTACAGTAAACGTTTACACGGAATTAAACAGTAGAGTGTTTAATATAAATTCCCAAATATAGCCTTTTTTTTTATACATTGACCCAAATTTTTTTCTGCCGAAAAAAGTCTGAAAAAGACGGATATTTATGAGCGGGTGACACCAAACAACGTCTGCCCCAGCAAGTCACACAGCTTTTATTTCTCTCTCACACACACAGTGACCTGAAGAGATGCAGCATCTGACAGGAGGATCGCGTGTGTGCACGTAGCGCGTGTCCACTACACATTCTACACAGAACAGCTGATCCTGCCGCTCTCATCAATAAGAGCATTTTCGCCACAGCACGACCCTCTTTCTCTCCTTTCATCAGCTCCAAACTCACTCTTCTGCACCGGGATCACAAACCACAGCTGCTTTCCAGCATTATTTTTATTTTATTTTTTTCAGAGCGCTTTCTATGCGCTAACGTCAGACGCAAGCTCATCCGTCATGACGTTGGTAGATCCTTTAGTCCGCTGTCATAATAGCAGTGTGAATGCGGACTTTATTGGTCCTTTGGACATTATGGGTCTCATTGAATCCTAAACCCTTATTGGAAAAGTGATATTTTTTCTTGTTAGATCCTATTTTCGGCCTTTCAGACTACTAAATTGTTTTCTTTTAGCTGTTCTTTTTCCTTTTGTGTTAATGCTGACATGATTGTGGTGATACTGATTACCAGCATCAGGTTATTTCAAGCCAGTTATCTCAGACTTAATATATGTTAAATATATTAAAATATATATTGATAGTGCAGTTCTAATCCCATCCACTAAGAATTTTAATCAGAAAGCTCTGAGCAGGTTTCAGTGGGAGCTGTCTTAAACATCATGATTACAGTTGCACATTCAAGGCAAATAGTGATCTTATTTTACATACAAAATATGTAATAAAAATAGTTTAGTGTTTATTACAAAGTATGTGACCATACTTGAGCCTGGACCCTATTTTTACATGTATTTGTGTTCAGAACAAAAAAGTTAAATTATTAAACTTTGTTTTCCATTCAAACTGTTGGCTGTTGTCTCTTGGTTTCAATAACTTATAACTTTTGGTTCAGCTTACTTGAACATATCAAGGCAATCGGTTTCCTGATATTTTTATAGTAATGTGAACTTGTAAAACTTGTACGGATAACTTATTTTCCACTGAGCCACACAGTCGAAGCACCACACTTCATTGCACTTGAAGTAGTACTGCTTAATTAACATAACTCACTAGCTTAAGTAGTCATAATTGAAATTTTATAGTCAACCTAACTAATGATTTTGAGTTAACTTAACTCAAGTTTACTGCCATTATCTGAGTTGTCTAAACAAAGTTATATTCAGCTATATCACCTCAAAATGAATTAGCTGCTTTACTTAGAAATATTGAGGCAATCGGTTTCCTCACTTTTTTTAAGTAAAGTGAACTTATTACAATTTACAGTGTATACTTGAAAGTGTACTTGTGTAAACTTAAAATGACCTATAAAGTATACTTTTATAAACTTAAAATGTTCTAATTCAGTCAGAAATATTAAATTAGTATATTTTCTAGTTAGTAATGCACTAACACTGAACTGCTCTTAATTGTTTTATTTTTCCTCTTTCCTAATGCTATTAACAGCTACATGTTTTTAATGAAAGTTTGTCTTTTTATGGTGAGCCGAAGGCAAATTTCCACCATGGTGGATAATAAAGTTTTATTGTATTGTGTTGTATTGTAAGCTACAAGTACATGGTCCATACTTGCTATACTTATACTCAAGCATACTTAATGAAATAAACTTCAAGTATACTCCTTTTTGCTAAGGGGTAAGTTAAATCTTCAACAGTAAAGAAGAAAAAAAAAGCAAAGCTCCCTATTCCCCTTGAGCCAGACGACTTTAAATGAAACTTGCACACGATACTGAGATGCTTCCACAGGCAATTTGAATTGTAGAAAGATGAGAAATGGAAAACCAATCTTGCACAGCTGCAGAGAGAAATGACTGCAGCAGGAGCACCGACTTACACGGCTTCAGCTGGCTCGTAAACGTTACGACCACAGGCAACCCCAGGCAAGCACAAGCGCACTTTAACAAGGGGCCAATGAAAGAACTACAGTCCGTTGGTGGTAAAAGCAGCACATGTAGATGCCATTCTTAATCATAAAGGGCATAAAAAACTGATGTTTGGGGTCAAACTGTGGCCTGGTCGGGTCCAAGCTTCATTAAAAACACATAGAAGTCGTCGGTATCTGAGAATCTGTCTCGGAAAAAAAGATGGTATCGGCTCAATCAGGAAACACAGAGAGATCAGTGGCGGTGGTTATTATCTCTACCATGGATTATAACATGGTGGCAATTACTTTATAAATTATTCTATATATTTAATATATGTGCTCAGTGAAAACATCAGAAATGAAAAATACACTGACTAAAAGGTGAACCTGAAAAAAAAATAAAACCACCAGGAAGAAAAAGATTACAACTGACAGAATATCTCAATTCCCAACTTCATTAACAGCCATTTATATTCTACTGTTATATTCTACGGATCTTAATTTGACTGCACAGGTAATCACTCCTCACTCCAATCCTGTTCAATGAGTCTGAAATCATGGGATTCACTTTAGGAGATAAATGGTGCCAATAAGATAATTCTATAATCTTTGCGCTTCCACAAAGACTGAACAAATTTGCCTTTGCAGGATTGCAAACATATAACGCATATACATTCATGAGTTGAACACCAACTACCAAGTTCTTGCACTCTAGGAAGACTTTTATTTTGGATCTTACTGTAAAATTTCTGTCAAGTGTAAGCCCAGTCCCATGTAGCTAGGAAATACTGACTAATCAGTACAATAGGACGGGGCCTGAGTTCGTCTATAGATGGCGCTACCTGTGTGATAACTGTGATAGTGAAATAAAATAACTTGGCGGTGCCTCCAATAACTTTTAAGAAGTAGAAACAAAATTTGGTACTTCCCCTTTAAAAAATAAAAATATACTTTTACCTGTTTTAGATTCATTCAAACAATATTACCCTTGTAGGCTAAGTACAACACAGGATTTAGTTGAAATAGCCTAACAAAAATATTTACTACAACCTTCCGAATTGGATTTGGAAATTATTTGACTTGTTCACTGTTGACCTTTAAGTATGCATGTATAACATAATGCACTGAAAGGTTAATATACACAAATGACCACTGTTAAACCCACTGAGAGAATGCAAAATCAGGTCAATTAAGTGTCCAAAGCCAACACTCACGCACACATTCACGCAGGGCTATGGAAGTAAATGAAGATAATAAAAAAAAAAACGTTGCATGCTTGTGAGCGTGGAGGCCGGAAACGAATTACCACTTTACTGGGTTTTAACCACGAGCACAAACAAAACAGCACACGCAATGTGTTAGTGTACTTACGAATCCTCAGTCAGAGATGAAGATGGGGATGGAGATGAAGATGGGGGTGAAAGGGGCAAAAGGCAAGGTGCAGTTTCAGCGGCAAGGGGACGGCGCGTGCAGCAGCTACGGTCTCCCTCCACGGTTCAGGGCTCGCGGTCCTCACTCTCTCATTCTTATGGCAAATGTCCGGTCCTGAATCACACGATTCCTCTTAGTAACTGAGCTACAGGCCTATTCATGGCGAAAACCCCACAGAATACACCACACAAACTAGCAACGGCTAATGACAATGCAGAGTAAACAGTGTGAAGGCCTCGGAGGAGGCTAAGCTAAAGGCTAGCGGCGATTAGCAACTCAGCTAGCTTTCAACACATTACAAATAAACAACAACAACACAGAGCTCCACAAAACACATGAATTTACCTCTGGTAGCTTCACAGAGTTCACACACACCGACTCTCCGTCAGTCTCAGAAGTTAGGAGTGTTTTTACTTTTACAGTTTACAGCTATCCAGCTGGGACGCCGATGCTAACTTTTCTGCTGCGTGACGCTAAGCCCCGCCCACCTGAGCCAGGTGAGGACATGATTGGCTCTACAGACAAACAAAGATGGGAGAATAAAAAGAAAGATGCTTCACTGCCCCACTACAATCGAGGTCTCCTTGTCACATCACCCATGAAGGATTTTTTAAAATGACACCACTCTTTTATCTCTGACTCGTAACTGTATTAGAAATTACTGTTTTGTTTTTTGTTTTTGTTTTTTGTAACATTTTATAATCCAACATATTTAACATATTTACACTTCATGAACAATTATGTATTATCAACACAAACATCTTAATGAATGAAAATAATAGCCACAGGGCTACATAAAAATGAGGAAAAACATGGAAATTAAGAGAAACCCCTGACTCTTGTACTCACTTGAAGTAGTTTCCACTGCTCAGGCCTTCAGGTTCTTCCTTATACATAAGTAAAACTGGTTTAAAAAAAAGAAAGAAAGAAAGAAATACAGTAAATTGTATACTTACAGAGCAGGAAGGAAAACCGTGACTTTCCTGAGGGACTTTGTGAGGAAAAACATTCATTGAATATGTAGTGCAGTTTACTGATCGGAAACCTAACATGTAAATTCAGTCTGAGGATGTGAAAGGTTTGAGGGCGGTGAACGCACGCTGGAGTTTTATTTACTAGTGTCTGCATCTGAAGCGCTTCAGGGAGGAACCGCCGCTCCGAGACCAGCTCATCCTCATGAAGTGAAGACTCTAATTTAACTCGGTATCTCGTAACAACAGAGACAAAATCCATTACAACTATTTCAACATGACTATTTTGTCTTTATATCAAGTGTTATCTTTTAATGCACCATCATCTCAACTATTCACAGTCAAGCATCTGTTGTTTTTATTATATCGATCAGGATTTAAAACAAAACTGTGAAAAAAGAAAAAAAGAAAAAAAGAAAAAATTCTGGTCTGACTGGATTATTTTTGTCTCCTTTTTTCAGTTGAATGCCCTTGAATTTCCAAAAACCAATGCGCAATGTCACACGATAGTGTATGATTCTTTTGTACCAGCCAGTAACACCATTGAGAAAGACACAGGACAAAGGAATAGTAGTTAAAAAGATTCTTTTACTTTTGGAATCTCTTAAGGTAGAACAGCTGATAAAATGTGAATACAAAAACAGTTCAGTCTTTTAAAAGAGGGAGGAGGGGGGCCACTTAGGTTCAAGGTCTGGGGTAGGATGAGGATGAGGATCCTGGTCATCGACTCCTCTGTTTCAGTCCTGAATCTGTCTTCAGTTCTTGCTTTACTTTCAAGTTATTTGTGTTGAATCCAGCCTTTACCTTCCGTTCCTTGCATTATTTTTCCGTCACCTCTTGTCTTTCTCCACTGCAGCTCATTCTCCTCCTGTGTCCTCTCACACCACTTTCCTTTGTCTGCCTCTCTGCCATTCTGCTGCCCACACCTGTATTAATCAGTGCAGCTCTCTGCTGTGGGCTCCTCCCACAGTGATCTGTCACAGGTATCTGACTTGATCCAGCTATGAGTAAAAAGAAACAACAAAAACAAACACAAACCAAGCACCAACACATCATAAACAATAAATGTATATGTAATATAAGGGCACATCAAACTCATAAACATAGACTGGATCAAACAAAAAACTACTTATTAGGGCACCGGCACGCTGTATGAAATAGCTGTATCCTCGGAATTGTTATTCTGTGGATTTTTTCTTCTTATTATTCGTCCTCTTCCGCACGATTTTCGATTCGCTACTAGTCCTGCAACTCGAAGAGTTGCAGGACATATTATATTCAGGACATATATTCAGGACATATTATATATCAAAACGTGCGTCTTGATCGGGATCGGTATGCTATTACTTTTTTCATCAGTCTACGAATTTTTCGCGACGTAAGTCGCGTTTTCCCATAGAGAATGCATGGGAGAGGGTCAAAAAACGAACAAATCATCGGATTTTTCATACTGCCAACTGTTGTCTACTGCTCAGGCATACTTTCACGACTCTGTTTAAACTGTAAATAGTAGACACAAGTCTTGTGTATTGGTGTATTACTCCACGTTTTGATAGGTTGTATAGTTTTTGATCAATCCCTGATCAATGACCATGATCATTTTTGGAGAAATTATGAGATTATAATGGGTGTGTATTGCACGGAATGTTCGTGCTAGAGTGCGTGATGTCATCAGCTAGAGTGGGGAGAGAGCCCAGAAAAACTCCTGATTCTTTCTCTTTCCACACTCCTCTTGGACACAATTTACACTGTACACACATAATTTTTTCACAGTTTTGTAGACAAACTTGTTGTGTCTCCCACAGTGTGTTCAAAATATCAGAGAGACTTACAGAATTTGAATTAGCAGCCTCTGAGTGCGGCCATGTCTGTCTCTCCTCCTCATTGACTCCAATACAAAAATTTTCTGAGAGGAGCAGAACGGACCGATGTTTTAAAACTGCCCGTGTCGCCAAAATATTTACTGTAGAAACACCAAATCGTACCAAAATTTTCAGGAAGGCCTTAGGGCACCGTTGATCCATGTTTTGTTCTGATAGGAGCTACCGTTTTGTCAGAATAAGCCTAAATGCGAGACCAGTGCAGAGGCAGAAAATCAGTCTTTTTCTCTACGTTTCTGTCTGCCTCAGCCTGGGGGGCCCCTATCGTCATGGGCAACCAGCTCAAGTTGTCATGGTAACCTCTGATCATCAGGCCAGGGTCGTTAACTCCATAAACAATTCACCTGGAGCTCGTTAAGATGTTTGTAAACACAGACACACAGCTAAATCAGACTGATACAGGATCCAGCTCAGTCACACACACAGACTCTAGAACCAGCTTCATGTCATTACAGTTATAGACACACACACACACATTAAAAACACACAAGTAACTCTCAAATGCGCGCGTCAGCGCGCATTCCTCTCCCACACTCTAACACACACAGGTAACTTCCTGTGATTACAGTTAAAGACACACAAACACATCAAATGCGCGCGTTTCTCACTTTAACACAGGTAACTTCATGTGATTACAGCTCCTCCATATCAGTGCTTATAGAAAGATGATCATGTGTCTGATCAGCTCTGTCTTGACCTTAAGATCGTGGGTTTGATTCCCATGTTGACAGAGATGGTTAGAACGGCAGTAGCTCCGGTGCCCTTTCAAAATTTCCCGAGAGGAAATTTTCTAGTTCCCACCTGTGACAGCAATACATTATAAAATACTGTCCAATGTGTGGTTGCTCCCAAGACTTCCCACAAACTGAACCGACTCCACTGTCCAGTTCATGTGCGTATGTCGGTGTCATCACTCTTCTGAAGTATGACTGGTCTGACATCATCCTCACTATTAACACCTGTGTTCATCCTCGGAATGTATATATTTTTGATCTTATGATGGATGAGATTGCCTATTTGTATATGACCTGTTTGTATTGTATTGTTGTGTAGGCCTATAGATACTGCCTGAAGTGAATCACTGAAGGTGCACCTGTACTTGAATTTGCTGTAAAGCTGCTGAATGCACTTAAATGTGTTTTATCCATTTCTATATGGTATAATGGTACTCCCCAGCCATTGATGTTTGATATGTAAATTGATTGAGTACCACTTCCTTTAAAAATCCCCTGACTTCCTGGTTGCAGCACGAGCCTGAAGTGTAACGTGTTGCTCTGAAATAAACTAAAGATCCTCATAACTCAGTCTAGTGTGCGGTATGTTCCCACTGTTTTGTTTTTCTCTTCTGAAGTATTTTGTATTTCTTTTTCACTTTATTTATTTTCAGAATGGAATCTTTAGATTTTGAATAGGCTAGAATCCGTTCAACAACTATGCCCTTTGCCATACACTATAACTCAAATATACCAATAATTTATGGTCAGGGAAACATTTTTACTCAAAACTAATGGTTGAAATGGACTCAGCCCTCCTTAAAACCCCTAGTTAGACATCTCACATGCTAAAATTAGAATTTTCTTTTTTTTCCTTACCCGAGCCCTCTGGGCACCTTGACTGTGATTGGCTCTCCAGAATGTTCCCAATGGATTTGGAAATAAATAAATTGAGAGCTGTTACTAGACACCTACAGGAACACAATGGTAAAGAAAGCTATTGGTAATAAACTTTTCCACAGATGGTCAGAGCCTCCTGCTAAACTGCTGTAAGTGTTCTCAGTCCCAGTTCCCAGTAGTTTTGACCCTTCAGCAGCGTGAACATGTATACTATTCACCTCTGGAAGTGCACTTTTTTTTTATCCTACTTTTGTTTTATAGCTCAGTCTCTAAACAACTAAACAAAACAGCAGCATTTCAAATATTTATATCCCTCCAAATTATTAAACACGCAGACATAAATATATTTGTCTATCTAAACTGCTGTACGTCATAAATATGCTTGGTCGGTACGCACGCAGTCTGTCCCATCGACATCACAATTCATGTAGGTAAATAATTTCAGTTTCTCTGTGACCTTCGCTGCAGATATTTTATGAGGTCCCATTTTACACTAGAACACTTCATCTCTTATTCATGTTCTTTTCCCCCACAGCCATTAGTGGATGTTCATCCTGACTGAGGAAATGCTCGGCTTGACGAGTGGCTCGGTGCTGTTGCATATTCCGCATCCACACAAACAATATCAATACATAAATATTTTACACTTTAGAAACAGATACTGGACGGTAAGTCTTCATCGGAGAAGAACTTTGTTGACAGTTTGAGCATTAGCGCGGACTGGAGGAAGGTTTTCCTCTTGTTCAGAGCATGGACGGCGTCTTTAGATAATGAAGAGACTGTAAAAAGCTCTTAAAGGAATAGTATCATGTTTTTTTAAAAGTGTGGTTGTATGATCTACAAATAGCCCCTAAGTACTTTAATTGCAGTAGAAGACTCTCTGCACTCCTCCCGTTAGCAACGCCAGCCCATAATAGCCCTGCCCAGAGATTTACAACATACAGTGTTGTGAATGGACCCAAAGAAACGGCCTATTTTCACAGCCTAAAAGAGGTTTTACCTGAAAAAAACTAAACAGTTCCATTGTTGCTGTAATATAATTTTTTCCAGTTCTTCTAAGTGCAGGAAAAACAGTTTTTATTTGGAGCTAACCAACTGCTGATCGGTGGGCGCTAACCCTGGGCGGAGGGATACGTGAGTTGGTTAGGTCCAAATAAAAACTGTGTTTTTCCTGCACTTTGAAGGGCTGGAAAAATTATATTATAGCCAACAATGGAACTGTGTTTTTTTTTTTCAGGTAAAACCTCTTTAAGCCGTAAAAATTGATACTATCCCTTTAAACAACACTGTCCCTGGTCGGTGGAGGCTGCTGAGCTGAGTGACCTTAACACAGGAGAACACACAGGTTAGACTTTATAAAAGAGGCACAACACCCATTTCATTAAACTCTTTAAATTCTTTAATATTAAATACATTACTCTCTATATATATCCACATATGAAAGCATCTATCACTATTTACACTCAACCCTCAAAAAAGAGCCGTATCATACAAACACCCTGTACTGTTTCTATTCAGAGACATTTCTTTCTGTCCTCAGACTTTAGCAGTGATTGTCGCAGCGTTTCCTTCACATGGTTTTTGCTGCGGGGAAGCCCAGCAGCTGAAGGACTGATACTTTCCCCCGGAGAAGCCCATACAAGGAAAATGCATCATTCAGCCTTATTGCTCGGCTCATCCAAGTATTAACATTTGCAACTGCACAAATGCACGTTATCACCATTTTGTTGAACAGACATTCTTTGACTGCAAAAGCCTGTCGGAGTTGGTTTTGATCTGCGCACGAAAGCCTTGCCACACCTACGCAGATTTATAAAAGAATGATTTTGGTTTAAAAAGCAGTAAACAATGAAGTGACATTCAATATTCCTGAAAGAAACCATATGACGAGGCGACGTTTACCTTTTCATTGTAAAGGTGAGTTACTGTGTGAGACGTGAAATGTCCGTGCGCCACCACGCACCTAAACCACATGCCATTAACTCAAAGCTTCGTGTCTAACTACAATGAGCTACGAGACCACACATACAGTAGCTCTGCTGCTGTTTAAAGGGATAATTCGACATTTTTGGCAAATTGGCCTATTGCCATAATCCCTATAGTTTTAGGAGTAGGTTTGTGAGGATTTCTCTGGTGCATGCAGTCGCTGCATTTGCCTCGAAAACAACTTGTTCTGTCATTATCTCATAGTGTGGTGAATGTGCAGGTCACAACTTGTCCACCAGAGCGTTGTGGAGTTGTTGGATTGTGTGTTGTTTTTTTTTAAGTATATTTTTTTGGCTTTTCATGCCTTTATTTGATAGGACAGTAGAGTGTGACAGGAAATGGGAGGCAGAGATGGGGGAATGACATGCAGTATAGGGCCGTCCAACGCGGGACTCGAACTGGCGCCGCCTGCAGCGAGGACTATAGCCTCTACACATGGGGCGGGTGCTCTACCAACTGAGCTAAACACCGCCCCTTGGATTGTGTATTTGATGAGTTTGATGAGGGAAACCAAGAAATCCCATGAGCCTCCGTAGCGTAGCTCTGAGCAGCTCACGGCTCTGCTCCGCCGTTCTAAAAATTGCTTGCACCGACAATCAAAGGTAACGAACCTACTGCTATGACTATAGGGGTTATGTTGATGGGACAATTTGCCAAAATGTTGAACTATCCCTTTAAGAACCTTCGTTTACCTTCATAACATGAGACTCAACTAATGACAAGGATCCCAAGTCAGACTGAAGCCACTAAGCTCATCCGTTCATTCCTCCACCTTAGTTTTCCTCTTAGAGGTTCTGGGTTTGGCGTTTTCCGACTCTGCTGGCTCTGAGGAGCCTGGAGGATCGGAGGGCGGGCTGGGGGCTTTCTCCACATCCGGCTCTGGCTCCAGAGGCATGGAGGGGCCTTTGGAAACTCCTGAAAACCATGCAAAAATAAATAAGAGCTGATGCCACAAAAAAAAGATGACTGGATGAAAACGTCATGCAGGGTTCTGACGTCATTCGTTAGCAGCTAAATAACAGTGGTAGAAAACACAGCCGGAAAACTCTTCTGAATAACAGCATTCCTGTCCACTTACTTTGGAAAATCAATTCAGAGGGAGCTTGAATTTATTATTGTACCTTTGTGTGATTTTTCCACACAACTGATTTTCTTTTGTTGCCAAGAATATAAAATCACACAAACATTCCTTGAAGGTTAAAGTTTCTATTATTCACATATTCTATTTGGCAATTTAACAAAACTCATATGCTCTAAAAAAAATAATATATTCAGTCTTGGAGAGCAGTGCAGGCAAGAGGCAAGAGATATTTTTAAGTTCTCATTTTATATGAAAAATTGGGCTGTGGTTTAATGGAGAGAGGTGAGGGCTGTGAAATTTATCATCATCTGCACTGGCAGTGTAATACTGGATAATTTTTTATATGACCCAATATGTATTTGTATATTTAGTATCAACTTAATTTCCAGTCATTAATCCCCCAGGAGAATTGTTTAAACTTATTGCAGTCATCAATTGTCATCTATACCAGATGTTTGATTTGTCATTTTGTCAATTTTATGCATTCAATCAAAACATCACAACAGAAGCTTCACTTTCTCTCAAACACTAATGAGCGTGATACAGACTCACAACTTCATTTTTGCATTTCATTTTCACTAAAAATATACAAAAATGTTCCTTTACTGTACGTCTGAAGTTTAGACCAGCTTTTGTGATTTGGCCATATTGTGATTATTATAACAATTCAATGATCATTAAAGGATAACTTTAGTTTTAGTGAAACCTGGACCTTTTAGGATGAAACTCTGAACATAACCTAAGCATAAATTACCATGAAGATCTAGACAAGTTTGGTGTCATTTAGCTACAGGAGAGCCTGGTTGTAGACTCTACCTTAGCACACCTCCGCCTCTCTTCACGCTCTGCACGTGCGTTTATTCAGCACCACGTGGGGACGGAGCTCCACTGAGCAGCCTCTAAATAAACAGCATGGGACATGCCGCAAAAACGTTGTTCATTTCCCGCCCGGATTTTGTGATCAAACACAGTCCTCCTGCTGCTGTCGAGTTGAACAGGGTTGAAACGGGTTGAAATCCTGAACACTGAACTTGACCTGCTAACCTCTGACCTGGATGATGTCATCTCCAGCATAGTACTTTCTGACGATATTCAGGAGACGTTAACAATTAATCTATCGCTAATGCTTAATTGTCCGAATTCTGCATGTTTCTGACATCCCTAAATGAGCAGCTGGATTTATGTTGTACCTTTGTGTGATTTTTCCACACAACTGATTTTCTTTTGTTGCCAAGAATATACACCGGCTAGAGGTTAGCTTCTATTATTCACATATTCTATTTGGCCTTAGCCCATATATATATATATATAATAATATATTCAGTCTTGGAGAGCAGTGCAGGCAAGAGGCAAGAGATATTTTTAACTCATCCAGATCAGAGGTTGTGGTTTAATGGAGGAGCCGGATGTGTGAAATTTATCATCATCTGCACTGGCAGTGTAATACTGGATGGGAATTTTTTTTTGTATCATCTCAAAATATTGGTCTGAAAAAACAAATTTTGCGGTTCTGGATTTGTCAGGTTTTGCACTTTAACATTCAATCAAAACATCACAACAGAAGCTTCACTTTCTCTCAAACACTAATGAGCGTGATACAGACTCACAATTTCATTTTTGCATTTCATTTTCACTAAAAATGACAAAACTTGTCAGGGTGATTAAATTCCCGATTGTATTTGATGCTAGAAATAAGGTCCAGGTTGTCACAAATTGCAGCTTTTGTGATTTGGCCATATTGTGATTATTATAACAATTCAATGATTTCTATAAAGCATAGTGTGGCAGTTGGTACCTGTCGGTAGCTGGATGTTCCTGTTGTAACTGGCAGCAGACGACATGGCCTGACCCAGCGCTTGGTTGGTGCCTAGAGGAGCGCCGGGGGTTTTGGCGGCTGCCGCTGAGTTAGGTTTTGATTTAGAGTCCTTGCCTGGTTTACTCCACACCAGACTCTCCGTCACCTGCAGAGCACCTCCCATCTTCTGAGCCATGTCCATCAGCTGTTGGAGACAGCTAAAGTCAGGCTTTACAACAAGTAATAACTTTAAACACATGTGACCCGTTCTATCGAAATGAGTCGGATGTCGCAACGTTCTATTTTTAGATCATCAGCTGATAACATGGAAAACCCATAGAAAATCTAATAATTTTAGTAATTTTTACCCTAATTTCAATGCAATGACATTCAAAAACAATCTCCCAAAGTTTCACAGTCCAGATAATTGAGAAAAGGCAGTAAATGATGATTTAAGTTGACTTGCTACTTAAACCCTCTGAAGATGAGCGTTGCATCGGAGCAAAACATGAACCGTTCATGATAGAGACGAGCTGTAAACTGCATCTGAATCGTGGGATTCTCTGCTTTCCGAAGGTCATTGAATGGTGTCTCTATGACAACAAGGGACCGTATAGGGTGCGTGTAATCACATGGTACAGGAACAGACGCCAGAGTCACTGGCAAAACTTTAAATGCAGTTTTCTCAGGTTTTAGAACGGAATAAGAGAGGAGGAGATCGTAATTCAAACGGCCACATCTAGAAAACCATCAAATGTATGACTTTGACTAGGGTTTCATTTTAAAGCTTATTTTCTAATCTTTCCATTGATACCAAAATCTCAACTTTGAAATTTGGGTCACTGACTCATTTTGATGGATCAGGTCACAAATGGCTTCGACAGCAGGAGCTACGGTACCTCAGGGTCAAACTCAAAGCTGTTACTGCCGTCTCGAAGCTGGTTGACTTTCCTCTCCATCTCCTGATACTGATCCAGAGCTCCCTTCTTGTCACCGTGATTATAGAGGAAGATCGCAAAGTTCAGGTTAACCAGAGGGTTGGATCTGTGGGAGGTTGAGAAAACAATCAGTAATGTGATACAGCTTCAATTTATTATTTAATCCAGACAAGACAGACTCACTCATCCAGATTCACGGCCTGTTCATACGCTCTGGTGGCGTTCTCCACATCCTCCAAGTTGGTCAGAGCAACTGTTTATCATAAATGTGAGACAGATGTCAACAGTTACTGAATTATCTACAAATGCAAGAGCTGTTGCAGCAGCAAAATCTAATCATTCCTGCTTTCCTCTACCTGCCAGCAACATGTAGAGTTCCCCCATCCGTGGGTTCAGGTTGATGGCTGCGCTGAGGAAGTGGAAGGCTGAAGCGTACTGCTGCATCGTCAGGTGCACCAGACCCAGGTTGTACAACACTTTCCAGTCAAAAGGAGACAAGTAGTGGGCCCGCTTCAGGCAGCTGATGGCCTGTGGGGGAAATGAAGTTGGGAAAGAAAAGACTAAAGTATCTTAATAATGGATGAAGAACAAGCTCAGGAACCACAGATTCTGCAGGGGCATATATTACCATTTAGTAGGTATACTAATAGTATATATTAGGGCTGGGACTTAAACACGTTAATCAAGATTAATTGATTACACAAAAATTAACGCGTTAAGGGAGTTCCCAAGAAGTATTTATTTATTTTTAATTTGACCACTTTTTCTAGAAAATTTTTACTTTTTTATTTTGAACATTTTTTACGAGAAATTTGACCACTTTTTTCTAGAAGTTTTTTCTTTTTTTTAAAAAATTTGACCACTTTTTCTAGATTTTTTTTTTATTTTACCATTTTTTCTAGAAAATTTTATACTTTTTTTTTTATTTATTAATTTTTTTAATTTTACCAATTTTTCTAGATTTTTTTTAACTTTTTTTTTTTAATTTTACAATTTATTCTAGAAATTTTTTTACTTTTTTGGGAAAAATTTTACAAATTAGAAATTTTACCATTTTTTTCAAGAAAATTTATACTTTTTATTTTGAAAATTTTTAACGAAAAATGTTACCACTTTTTTGAGAAAATTTTTAATTTTTTAAAAATGTTTTACTTTTTTTCATCAATTGACGGAACTGTATTTATAAATATGATCTCAGCAAATTGGATTAACAGTGGATCTGTAATCACTAGATGGTTTGTCTGTGTGAACAACTGAACAATATTTCCTAACTTGGCCTGTGTGTGCTATAATATGACTCTTGTTTTTTATTGTCAATCTAGATATTTGCTGATATATTTAAAAAATGCAGCCTTTTCTTTGGTTATGCACACGGCCTTCATTATGTCTTTCATTGAGAAATCTCAAACACAGCATCACTCACAGCCACATATTTCTTCTTCCCAAAGAAGCACATGCCGATGTTGTTCCAGAGAGGGGGGTTCTCGGGCACGGCGCAGGCTGCCACTCGGTACTTGTTCATGGCCACATCAAAGTCACCGTGGGTCTGCATCATGCTGCCTGCAGCCAGGATGGCCTGGGAATAAAAACAATGATTAGAGAGACATTAGAGGAAGACGCTCTCTTTGAAACAGCACATGATGAAAGACAGACCGTTTCCACCTGACGGGGATTGACCTTATATTCTAACCGAGCTGCTCCATAAGAAGCCCCATGCACTGTCCTCAGGTCGCTTAGCAAGAAAGCTCAGTTTATTCCAAAGCATAATGTTTGTTCAAGCACCCACATACCTTATAATTGTTGGGGTCAAACGTGAGGGCGTTTCCAAGATGCTCAAACGCTTTTTGGTATTTCCCAAGCTGATGAAAAATGCACAGAAAATTATTCAGTTTCAGATGCATATACTTGGTATGGCACTTATCCTGTAGTGAACACTATTTCACTGAAAATATACCAAAAAACAAAACAAAAAACATCCCACCTACCTGTAAAAACAGCAGGCCCAGAGTTGTCAGGAGCTCGGTGTTTTCTGGGGAATATCTGAGTTGAGAATGAAACAATCCAAATGAGAAATGTCACTTTAACTCTGCCTGTAATTACATTTAATACCTGCACTTATTCTTGGGCAAACATAGTTGATATTCAAGGAATCTGCTGATTATTCAATCAGGCTTTGATTCGGTAAAATGGGAAGTATTAATTATGACCTATGGGGGGTTTGAAAGGGAGGAGGTGGGGGGGGCAATGTGGCTCAAAGAAAACTGTTAGAGAAGAGGCAGATCAGCAGATCAGCATTAAAATAAGACTCACAGTGGTATGTCTCATTAAAAGCAACCCCACTATTGGGGCACTTGATTAATTCATTTATCCCCAACAGGAGGTCGCCATAATGAGGCCTATTATAGACACTGATGTCATTTCTTTATTTACGCCATAGCCTGATGTTTAAATATTCAACATGTGAACAGAAGTGGAAATGAAAGGAATTTATACTAAAGTGAAGAGAACCCCAGGTTAAAATGTGTCGAGGCTGGAGCTTAGTGTGAAACTGAAGGGGGGCAAAGTGAGTGAAATTAGCTCAAAAGACTGGAAGTCATCAGATAAACCAAGCGGGAGCAGCAACAACTCTCCACTGAAACAGTATATTTACATTCTGCCGTCATGAAGACAGCCGTAACGCTCAGGCTGTGCAGTTTTATCAATAAAATGTTGCCTTATTGTTTGAGTTTGATGAAAAACTAATAATTACGATGCGTTACTGCTGTGTTTTTTCAACCTTGGGGTCGAGACCCCACATGGGGTCGCCTGAAATATCTACTAATTGATAAAAAAAAATTAACTAATGATTCTTATAATGATGTATTCTTAAAATTATGATTAAAAACACCACACACAGTCTTAAAGCCTGAAATATCTACTAATTGATAAAAAAAAATTAACTAATGATTATTCTTATAATTCTTATAATGATGTATTCTTAAAATTATGATTAAAAACACCACACACAGTCTTAAAGCCCCAGTATGCAGGATTTACCCCCATCTAGCGGTGCAGTTGCATATCTGAACGTATTCTTGATGTTGCATTCACGTGAACTCGGGCAGAATATAAATATAAAATATAAATCGATTTCAATTAAAATGCAGCAAATAAAAATATCTAAGCTGATTTTTTTATTATTATTTGTTTCATGATTGACATTTTACTTGTTATTTTAATTGTGTCAATTCTTTATTCGATCACATGACCGTGAATTTGTGATGTCAAAATGGGGGATCCTGATCATTTACATTCTTGAATTTATGTACTTTGTGCAGCCAAAAAAAGAAAGACTTGGAGCGAAAATGCAGCAAATAAAAATATCTAAGCTGACGTATGATTTGAGAACCATTTTTTACTCCAAAATGCTGCAAATGCAGGACCATGATGTCCCGAGGATGATTGTTATTCATTACATATTGATTTCATAGCAGGAGCTTTGTAGCGTCCTCGTGTGAAGGTTACTCACTCCACTGCTCTCTTGTACACTTCGATGGCTTTGTCGGTTTCTCCGGCAACCATATGAACCTTCCCGAGCATCATAAACGATTTGTCGTGTTTATTTATCATGAGCGCCACGTTTAGATGATCTTCAGCCTGACACAGACAGAAGAACATCAAAATGATCAAATCACTGTTGAATAATGAGAACGATTCGTAGCAACGCAGTGTTGGTAAAATCCACATACTCACATTTTTGAAGTCTTTGATGAAGAAATAGCACACACCCAAATTATGACTGATCTCCTGGGGGAAGAAAATGCCAGATTTTACATGGAGTGTTGCTGCACGCTTAACTGAACAAGGCTGAGCTAAATTTAATTTCCAAAACTAAAAGTTATTTAAGACAACAGCTCTGTGGAATACAAATTCTACAGTATTAATGTCAGCAGTATTAGAAGCGACAGTTCAAATTTCCAAAACATGTGGGTGCGGGTGATTAATGGCCCTTGCCTGGCACTGTTTAATGCAATTTTAAAGGCTTTAAAGTTAACACAAGCCCTGCACCGGTTTGGAAGTGCAACCCAAATTGTTCTTGATAAATTGTTGCCTGAGTGAGACAAATTGGTTCAGTCTAAGTTTTTCTGTCTAAAATGTGGTGAGAATTTGTTTGTGTTGGGAGAGAAAGGTGCCAAACCCGCTGAGCACTTTCCCTTTACAAACTTTAAGACAAAGCAGACACTCGGCACACAAAGTGTTTCTTTTCTTTTTACCCAGTCTTTGTCATTGAGCCTCGCAGCTTCATGGTAGAATTCAATGGCTGCTTTGTGCTTCCCCAGGAGAAATCTGCAAAAATGAATAAACAACAATAATCCACATAAGACATTAACCCATCTTAATCACTGCATGCTGAATAGCTATTAATAAAATCCCACAACTGTGTGAATACAGTCACTGGGGTTGGATTAATTTCCCCCTACTGTTAAAAAAAAAGTTTGTGCTGCAACTGGCTTGCAGTTCGTCTGTTATCGGCGCTTATTTCTATTTTAAGTCTAATAAAGATGGGTTGATGCATCCAAGGACTCGAGGGCGGTAGTCGACTCACAGGGATCTGGCCACTTGCTTGAGATTGTCAGCACTGCTGGGATTAAGGATGGCGCAGCTCTGAAACAGCTCCAGGGACTGCTGGATCTTGCCCTCAAGACGCAAGATTAGTGCTGCAGGAGGAAATTAAAAAACAAAAAAAAAGAGAGAGGATCTTAATCTAAATGAGGAAGCACAGAAAAAAAAAAAAAACACATTAAAAAATCAAAGGCACAGCATGGGGTCCAAAGAGCAGATTTGGAGGGAACTAAATGATGTATTGAGGAGCTTGGGCGTCGACTACCACACAGGCTTCATTTGATGTAGCTGTTCGTTAAACATCATACGTGTTTGATGTGTTGGAGAAAGAGAGAGGCTACTATTCTGTGAAAATGACGGCTCGGTTTCAGTGGAAATGCACGAACTTGCATTGCATGGAAATGTTTAATTAGATTTTTTGTAACGCCTAAACAGAAAAGCTCACTTCACAGGAGAGGATCCACAGCGCTGGAGGATGCATGGGAGCCGGGATGCAAACCATTGGCACATATTTTGGGAATGTCCAGTAAATGTAAATTTCTAGTCAGAGATGCACAAAATATTAGAAAACATGTTTGATATGAAAATACCCTATCATTTCAAAACCTTTATTCTGGGAGAAATTAAAGGGATAGTACCATTTTTTTAAAGTGTGGTTGTATGATCTACAAATAGCCCCTAAGTACTTTAATTGCAGTAGAAGACTCTCTGCACTCCTCCCGTTAGCAACGCCAGCCCATAATAGCCCTGCCCAGAGATTTACAACATACATTGTTGTGAATGGACCCAAAGAAACGGCCTATTTTCATGGACTAAAAGAGGTTTTACCTGAAAATAAATACACAGTCCCATTGTTGGCTATAATATATTTTTTCCAGCCCTTCAAAGTGCAGGAAAAACACAGTTTTTATTTGGATCTAACCAACTCACGTATCCCTCCGCCCAGGGTTAGCGCCCGCCGATCAGCAGTTGGTTAGCTCCAAATAAAAACTGCATTTTAGGTCGTGAAAATAGGCCGTTTCTTTGGGTCCATTCACAACAATGTATGTTGTAAATCTCTGGGCAGGGCTATTATGGGCTGGCGTTGCTAACGGGAGGAGTGCAGAGAGTCTTCTACTGCAATTAAAGTACTTAGGGGCTATTTGTAGATCATACAACCACACTTTAAAAAAATGCTACTATCCCTTTAAAACAGGGCATCTCAACAAATACCTATTTGGCGCTCTGATTTCTTGCATCCTGACTCCCCCACAATAGAGGAATGGACCGATATTGTTAATAAGGTCATGGTCAAAATGGGTCTCCTATGTACAAATGTCACAGTCACATCCTAGAAACTAAATTACTTGACTCCGCCCACTTACTTTCTTGGTCATTTTGTGCATTTTATACATACACGTACATCCCGTTTTGATTCATCACTGTTCCTTTCTTTTGTCTGTCTTCAGTTTTTTGTTGTTTTTTTCTCTTAAAAATATAAATGTACGCAGGTTTTGTTTCTTTTATGACACAACTACAATATGGCAACAGCTATGTTTTGATATGCTGATGTTTTCCTTTCTTCTTGACCCCAGCTGTGTGATGTATTATGTGAGGATAACAATAATAAAGAAAATTGAAAAGATATAGAAAACGACGGCTCACCTTGAACATATATGGCATATTCACACATCCCATTCGTCTCCTGCAGCTGCTCTTTGATGATCGCCTACACGGACACAGAACAGAGAGACAATGCCTCGAATGAATAAGAAATACTTCAGGATGTGCTGAAAACCAACTCCAGCCTGATTCTAGTGCGAGTATGATAGCATATTCTTTACGCCTGAACGTATTTCATCCTCCTATACAGAAATGAGATCCTGTATTCAGAGACTTTATTAAATACCTCAAGTGTTCATGTGGGAATACGCAGATCCGTGTAGTGAATTAGGCCATAATGAAGTACAGAGTTAGACGGGACCTTGTACATGCTGGGCAATCATTATCCTCATTATGTTTAAAAGGTCAACCGGTCCAGCAGCGAGCAGGGACACGAGTCAACGACAGGGGGGGGGGGGCTGCTTTACCTTACAGGTGTCATAGTCTTTGCGGATATAGTGCTGGTGGATCAGCCAGTTTCTCCTCTCCACAATGGGAAGCTCCGGAGCTGGAGGGACACGAAGAAGAGTTTAGTTTAGTTTAGTTTAGTTTAGTTTAGTTTATTTAGATCCCCATTAGCTTTTGACATGCAGCAGCTATTCTTCCTGGGGTCTTTTCATCATAATGACATTTACAAAGCATTCACACACAACACAAATAACTAATTTACAAAGCATTCACACACAACACATTAATACATAAAAAACAAAAATACATACAAAAATACATACAAGACAAAACATCCAAAACAAACTCTTAACATATATTACCTGCTCTTACATTGAATCATTACAACCATATCAGGACCCAATTTACAAATAAAGGCTACTGATAGTTGAAATTACAATCAAAATAATAACCTCTTAGTTTCATTTTAAAATTAACCATGTTTCTTTGCTGTATAACATAATTCAGAAGGGCATTCCACTCCTTCATGGCTCTATATAATACTGTACCTTGAGAGAGTGTACTAGGTAAAATAAAATAACCTCCAGTAGCATGTCTAGTAGAGTAATGTAATGTATGTTTGAACTAAAAGATAATTTTCTATACAAAATGTATGACATTTTAGTTGTTATAATATTTCTGAGAAAAACCATCAACAAATATGACATTCTATGTTTAACCTCCAGCCAACCCAGACTGGCATGCATATGACAAAGAGGAAGAGAAGACGTGTCATTTCAGACGTCTAGGAAACTTTTAAAACTCATTAGCCTTTAACTGTTCACATGATGTCTTATTCAGCTGATAAGTGAATGATTAATCCTGAAAGTGCCCTCCTTTCGCAATCATTAGTAAGTCTCTGATCTTGACAGTTAACATTGATGTAACACTTCAACATAAATCCACGGGCTAAATTTAAGTCAATTCACCACCAGACGCATTGTAAATCTCGGCTCGTTAGCAAGTTCTGGCTCAGGCTATTAAGACTTATGTCTATTTGGACTATTTTTTAATTCATATACTGTCTTTCTTTTCAGTTTGACAGTTGAATAAATAATCGTGAAAGAGCCCTCCCACTGCAGTCACGAGCGAGTCTTTGATCTGACAGTTAACACAGATGTTAACACTTCAACCAGAAACCCCAGGCTAAACTATAATCAATTCACCGGCAGCCAAACGCTGGAAATGTCACCTTGTAAGCAAGTTTTTCGTTACAAACATTTTTTCTTTTTTTTTTTACACCCTTCCCCGTCTCTCTTTAAATGTCTCGCCGGGCTAAGAGATTCTTCCCGTTGCCTGGGCAACAATGTCTCTCGCAAAAAGCCAGGTGCTTGTGACAGAACAGAGGGCGTCGAGCAGAGACGGCACCATGATGCAAAGCCAGCTTTAGAAAGGGTTAAGTAACCTCAAGAAGGGGAACAACAACGCTCCGAGTCCTCTTCCCAGCTGGAGTACAACACTTCATTTTACAAGCAAGAGAACGTAATTCTCAATTCGAGTTGAGTTTGATTCTGGTAATCCTTGTTATCTCGCACCTTCTACCTTCCCGCTCCGAGGCTAAAAATAGGACTCGATGCGTCGTGAAAAGGAAGACGCGCCGGGCTTTGAGTCTGCCGCTGACATTGGGGAATATCATTAATGAACTGCATATGTAGGAATACAGTGTGAATTACACTAAAGCTCCCTTCTGTTTTTATCTGTCAGCGCTTCAAGCGGCGCTCTGTCTGTCGACGCGCTGCCTCTTCCAAACTACTTCACAGAAATCCTCTCCATCGTCGAGTGCGACACAGAGAGAGAGAGAGACTAGAACACGGCCTTCACACGTTTGCCGCGTCAAGATTCGGAACGGCCCTATTTGTAGCGACCTAATCCGCTTTCTTCCTGCTGAGACAGCAATAATATTCTTGTCTCTGGGTTTCAGCTGTGGCCCTGTGGTGCTCCAGTGTCCACACACACAAAGCAGGCCAGATTTGGAGAGAGAGAGATGGGATGCATGCGTGACATGTATTCCTGCAACTACCGTCTGAAAGAAGGGTGGAAGAGGAGGGAAGAAGAAGAGCGCAGCATGAGGTCTCCTAAATATAGTCCTGTAGAAAAAAAATAAAAACTTTATCCCAAACATGGAGGAATTTTCCTCATTGTTGTATTTGATCTGGCTAATGCTAAGACAGATTTGCCTTCCATGTGCTTCAACCATCTGTTAAAAGGGGATAAGAGCGGCGAAGAGGCATGCTGAGATCAAAAGACACATGGTGAGAATGTAATGAAAAATATGATGAAAATTATTTCGGAAATTTTTACCGCAAGAAACTTCAAACGCTCGTGGGCTCGTCAAGCTATCTATTCTCATATTCAACCAACCAACACTTATTCTGCCCAGGAATTTGACCCAAATGAGTGTTCATATCTCAAAAAAGGCAGATAACTGGACTAGTATCAAGAAGTTGACTTGATTCTACGAAAACCAAACATACCGTCCTGAAAAAAGGTGAAATGAAATAAAAAGGCTGACATTTGGTTTTTTCCTTTTCTCTTTTTTTTCTGGTTTCAGATTTTTATTTTTTTATTTTTAGGACTTTCTGGTGGGCGAGCTCAAATTTCTGCAACATCCTCCTCACTGTGTGAACTGCATTGCACAAAACATAATAATAAACATATAGTGTATTCATTGTGCAAAATACACAACAGTATGACAGTAACTTGATAAAAGTGTAATTTCTGACTTTTTGTCATTCTAAACTATACATAATCAGTTATTTCACATTTTCATAGTCTTCATATTACAATTGTGTGTCACTTCTTTACATACATAAAATGTCTACAACATGATGAGGACACAATTCCCTTAATAATCTATTAAGTTAGTAGCTACACCTGACTGCCATTATATTTTTATTATCACACACAAGTGGCTTTTAGAAATTGTGTCCATAAATTCTGAACTTAGTCTATGCTCATTCTCATGTTTAGTTGGATTCTAATAAAAAAAAATAGTTTATTAGATTCATATGAAGAATAATAATTTAGAATTTTATTGTTTTTCCCTTAGTTGTGAAACATTTTGTTCATGTAGGGGTACTGTGAACTTACTTAATACACTACCCAATACAAATCTAATATTGCTTTCTGGTTTTATCGCTCTGTTACTCGTCGTCACCTTTAAATTAAATTAAATTACCATTATTTCCTCACATTACACTAACTACACTATGGAAAGGGCTGACATGCCATGTGAGGACTTCTCAGCACTGATGACAATAACTGCAAAACACTCTAATACATTAAAAAAAGTATTAACTGGCACATGGAACAAACAGTAGGCCATGATGATGAGTACAAAATATCCTCGATTGTGGACAAACATTTTTCACATAGGAATGTATGTCTGCAGTGTTATTCTGGATGCACGGAAGAGAAGAGTAAGGGTGACCTCTGCAGGACAAACTCACTCACTTATCAGCTGCACACAACTTGACACAGAAATGAATCACAAAATAATGGGCGTCACAGAAGGAATTCTGTTGCTTGAAAACCTTCATCTTGTAAGATGACTCGCAACAAGCGTTAGTTTTATGTACTGTACCTTTAGGAGCCCGGCGTTTCTTGGCTTCAGCAGAAACTGGGAGCTGAAAAAAAATCAAACACAATCACAAGTAAATAATCAACAGCAAATAGTGTCTATAAGAGTGACACAACCTAAGTACAATGGCAGTTTGTCTTGTCTCAAAACCTATTCAGTTCAATACAGATCACAGCTCTCCATATGAAGGCGTGTTGAATGGGCTGGAGCAGATGCTAAATGTATTATTACAAACTTTTGGATAGGGATTTAACATCTCTAAAGGAAATGATGTCAAGAGTGTGAGGAGTTTAAACTCTAGAGAGCTAGAAGACGTGTTTATACATTATTAGTTCTGTGATACAGCTACCTTGTGTACAGGCAGATGGAGACGTGCACAAACCCAGCGTTCACCGTTCATTCAAGCCCCCCCTCCGCTCCCGCTATTTGACTGACTAATGCATTCAAATGCAGATGTTTTATCTGCACCGTGTACTAATACTGTCCACAGCTCACCACTTCCTGACAGGTGGATGTTCAGGCCAGGGCATCAGGGCATATAATAGCTGGGATTTGTGGTAAAGCCAGATCAGCTACTGTGCAGCTGGTGTGTCAATAAATAGTGTTACCTATCGGATAAAGCGGGTTTTGTTGTTGTTGTTTTTAAATGCACGTTTGCACTGTAATGTTATCGCTACTGTCACTGCACAGTAGCTCCAAATGTTACCTCTCGGCTTTTACTTTGTCCTTGGAGGAGCAGGATTTACACACAGTGCAAGTTGCCGCTAGCTGTGGCTAATTAACTTAGCTCCGACTTAAGAGTGGGCTAACTAGCCAGGCAGCTAGCTGTTAGCTGCCGTTCAACACAACTAACCGTTACACGACGGTTGTTTTTAAACCTGGCGTTACAACAACAACAACAACAACAACTCCCTCAGGTGTCACACCACAACTCCACACAACTCTCCCTTCACTGGTGTGTTGTTCACACAAGCAAACGTTGACAGGCTTTGGCTCTGGCACTCACCACCGTGGTCGCTTCTTGGTCCGCCATCTTGGGGATGAGCAACACTAGAAGCTGTTGCCATGGATACATCTGTGGAATGCGGAGGTCCTCGAGGACACTGAAAACGTTCACCTTTCTCAAATTTGTATTCATAACAAGAAACCGAAAATAGCCTACACATCGCTACAGATTCACACCATTTCTGCATTTCTTATTTTCTTACTGGCTATATTTGTTTACAAAATAGCCCCTTTTTTATTTGTTTAATTTTAATAATAAAAAAAAAAATTAAATTATAGCCTACAAATTATTTAGGTAGCAGTTTGGCTAACTACTGATAAGTGAGGGGGAAAAAATAGATTGTGATGATTAATTTGTCGACTATGGTATTAAACAAGACAACAATAACTTGTTAACTAACTAACACCGGCATGCATTAACATAATACTACACCACAATAGCATGTTGTTTCCTGCAAGTTTGAAAATCTCTTATTGTAAAAAGATGAGCAGGAACATACAGAGAAAACCTCTCCGGTCTCAAAACACAAAAATTGTAACTGCCTCAACACAACCCTGTTATGTTGCTAAACATCACAATCCAATTTTGGATTATAAAGCTTTTCTACAATTTACATCTTTAGCAGGCTAGCATGCTAAGCTAAACATAATATAGCCTACATTTTCAAAAAGAGAGAAAACAGTTTATTAAATGTTAAGACAGAAGCAATTTCTATCAAACAACCCTCCACGAAACGTTTTAAATAAGTCACCAATATTTACAACACTGGGGGGGAAACTCCACCATAAAACACATTTCTCTATAAAGACAAACAGAATCTGACAAAACAGTAATAACCGACAGCCTTGTGCTTAAATCCCCACACAAACATTGGTAGGTCACTCATGTGTAAAGGCCCCTGAGGTTACACCTACACAACAGTCATTAGAAAGGATGCTCTATAAATAAATATTGTTCTTTCTGCTCATTAGTGTGCTTTCCTTTTTAACTTCTACGCTAAATCACTAACTTTACATTAATAAACTTGTATACCTTCTCTGGAGCAGGAGTCCTTCCTTCCCATGACAGAAATTAAATTAATGGTTATTTCTATCAAGTCAACCTGAAATAAAACGCACCAGTAAAACCACGCCTTCATTGGTCCACAGAAGAGCTGTTTGTCTTACTTCATCTAAATCAATAAGCTGATCGAAACAGTAGAAAAAACCCCATCACCTTCATTAATCATCAGCTTATCCAATACAGTATTATACACATGAAGATATGGAATTAAGTGAGAAACAATTACAGTGTAACATCGAACAGGATGCATTTCATAGTACAGGCAACCAGTGAGGAGTAGCCAGAAAAAAGATCTGAAATTAATGTAGTGTAACAATAGACTGTTAACCCTGTATGGCTGCACATACTACTGCAGCATCCATGTTCCTCTACTATGCCAAAATGTTCCAGTTTTCAGTTATGAGATCATCTTCATCGTCATTCCCGCTCTCTCGCCTTTTTGCCTTGTTTGATTCAACTTCCATTTGTCACTTCCTACATTTCCCAGAATTCACTTAATATCGACAGCGTGTAGTTTGAACACACACAGATGAGGCAGGTTAAGACTTCAGTAACAACATGTGCAAGTCTTTGCATGCATGTGCAAGACCTCTAGCTTCTCTTCTGCATTATACCTGTAACTTTAAAGGGATAGTTCAACATTTTGGCAAATTGGCCCATTGCCATAATCCCTATAGTCATAGCAGTAGGTTCGTTACCTTTAATTGTCGGTGCAAGCTATTTTTAGAACGGCGGAGCAGAGCCGTGAGCAGAGTCGTGACGGAGGCTCGTGGGATTTCTTGGTTTCCCTCATCAAACTCATCAAATACACAATCCAACAACTCCACAACGCTCTGGTGGACAAGTTGTGACCTGCACATTCACTACACTATGAGATAATAACACAACGTTACCACACAGAGTTGTTTTAGAGGGAAATTCATGCAAAACCGCTGATGCACGTTCCTTCAGAGACAGTTTTTCATCAACAGACTCTGCCCTCTAAAACAACTCTGTAACGTTGTGTTATTATCTCATAGTGTGGTGAATGTGCAGGTCACAACTTGTCCACCAGAGCGTTGTGGAGTTGTTGGATTGTGTATTTGATGAGTTTGATGAGGGAAACCAAGAAATCCCATGAGCCTCCGTAGCGTAGCTCTGAGCAGCTCACGGCTCTGCTCCACCGTTCTAAAAACAGCTTGCACCGACAATCAAAGGTAACGAACCTACTGCTATGACTATAGGGGTTATGGTGATGGACCAATTTGCCAAAATGTTGAACTATCCCTTTAAAAGGTGTTATAGGGAGAAAGGGGAACACCTCAGAAGACTTTCCATGAAACAGTCAAACCCCTGACACGGCTCGTCTGGTACAGACAGACGAGCCTAAAGGAAACAGCCTAAGTCCTGCCGAAGGCTCCCTGGGCAGCAGAGGACGCAGCGCCGGCTGCAGCGGACTGGAAGGTCCGGTTGGTCAGGACTCCTTGGGAGAACTCCTGCTGGGCCTTGGAGAAGCTGGCACCCGTCCGTCTGTACTTAGAGTGGACCTGAGGAAATGAAAAAACAGACCAGATGATGAATGATCACACATGCCACTGGAAATTGTGTCAGCTTTCACCGTTCACCTGAGCACTTGGGAATTTTCAAAGTGAGGCTCGTCTGAGTCGGAGTGAGCTGAGAAATTGTGTTTAAAAGATTCTTTTCTCCAAGGATTTTGTAACATTTCCAGATAGTTATTTTTGGCAGTTTCAAAAAGTTTTCACTGCTTTTTCCTCTCATCAACTACAGTACTTGACAAAATGGTGCTTGTTGTCAATCAGTGCGTGTATTTTGATACAGATTTGGGTCAAGATCCAAATAGCAATTTCTGTGGCTCCATCAAAAAAATAACACATCTCTAGGATTGTGCAGACTCTGTTGACATACCTGTTCTCTGGCTGCTTTGCTTTCTAGTTGATTTTCTTACACAGCAACAACAAAAATTTTGCAGGAAACAATGAGGTACTATGTGGCTCTCAGACCCAACACAGCGTCCTAACACTGACTTGCCCTAACGTCTTCGTCTGGCCACAACGTGCTGCTGTCCTCAAAAAAACCCCGGAAAACACAGTTGCTTTTCTCGTGGGTAAATGGTTCCAATTCTCATTTATTTTGTTTTCTGTAAAGACTGTGTCGACTATTTGCAAATGAATTGTTTATAGGCTCAACTTCATGACCTGCCTCAGTGTATTTCTGGGCATATAGTACTATAATATTCATTCAGCAGTTTTCAAATCTCCATATTTCCTGTGACGGCTTTGTTGCCCCTTGCTCGTCGCCACCATTTTTAGTTTCTCTCATTATATTTCTCCCTTTGATCTGTTGCAGCCGTCTGAGTTGGAATGAGACGAAACAACATGAAGTTAGTGTGAATACCTATATTTATATATGTATGCCTCACCATGTCTGACTCTATTTTGAGCAACTTCAATCAATGAATCTCTTTCATTTTAGTGCAAACGCGCTGTATGTATAGACTGCCATTTGGTTAGAATAGTCAAATTAGGTTTACATAACCTGCTGAGAGACTCAGTCATAAAAGGTGGCTGGTTGATCATCAAACTATTATCAATTACTATTAAAGGGATAGTTCAACATTTTGGCAAACTGGCCCATTGCCATAATCCCTATAGTCATAGCAGTAGGTTCGTTACCTTTAATTGTCGGTGCAAGCTATTTTTAGAACAGCGGAGCAGAGCCGTGAGCTGCTCAGAGCTACGCTGCGGAGGCTCATTATGGGATTTCTTGGTTTCCCTCATCAAACTCATCAAATACACAATCCAACAACTCCACAACGCTCTGGTGGACAAGTTGTGACCTGCACATTCACCACGCTATGAGATAATAACACAACGTTACCACACAGAGTTGATTTAGAGGGAAATACAGAGACGGATTATGAAAAACTGTCCCTGAAGGCAACGTGCATCAGAGATTTTGCATGTATTTCCCTCTAAAACAACTCTGTGTGGTAACGTTGTGTTATTATCTCATAGCGTGGTGAATGTGCAGGTCACAACTTGTCCACCAGAGCGTTGTGGAGTTGTTGGATTGTGTATTTGATGAGTTTGATGAGGGAAACCAAGAAATCCCATGAGCCTCCGTAGCGTAGCTCTGAGCAGCTCACGGCTCTGCTCCGCCGTTCTAAAAACAGCTTGCACCGACAATTAAAGGTAACGAACCTACTGCTATGACTATAGGGATTATGGCAATGGGAACAATTTGACAAAATGTTGAACTATCCCTTTAACAGTATTTCCTGTTGTGACATCAGCATACTGTACCATTTTCAGGAGGATGACAGCCAGCACAGCGTTCACCGTGAAAAAGCCGGCGACCACCATCATGACCACGGCCACGGCCAGGTTTGTGTTGATCATGCTGATCGATGAGATCCATCCACTGCCAACAACAGACATCCAGTCACATAACCACGTGTCATGCCACATATTCTTCTCTACAGTGACTACAGAATTAAAAAACGTAACCTGCTCCAGCGACCAATGGAAAAGCATGAATTTTGAAAAAAAGCGAGTGATGGAAAGTAGAAAAAGCCTAAGGACATTTTACATAGATATAGAAAAGAAACCCAAAGAGAAAAGGTCCACACACTTACAAAGCAGCAACCCAGACAAGTTAGGGCAGCAGGAATCTGTCAAAGAGATGCAAGAGAGAAGATACAGAGCAGGAATATACACACACACACAAACACATACACATACAGTAGGTGTGAATGAAGAAACACGCGTCGCTGACCCATGCAGTCCCATGTTTACTAAGCAGCTAACCCACGCAGAGCGCACAAACTCATAGTAACTCATTAATATAGAAATCTATTGCAGCAATGAACACCTGTCTCATGCATCTATACCGCTCCTCCAGACTTTCACCACTAGAAGATTATGACTGTCGGTCCTCACTGACCTGTTTCCCCAGTGGGGGATGCCCACGGTCTGGATGATGTACACCGCCACTTGGAAGAAGAAGACAAAGAAGAAGAAGAAGAAGCTGAAGGAGCTGTCGGACCTGGGGAATCGAAACACACAGTTCTGATGTTATTTAGATAATAAACAATAAATAGTTGAAATTGTCTCATCATATAAATACTTGGGGACCTTTTTTAACGACCATCTCAGATTTTATAGTGAAGCGAGGACAACAGAGAATTCATCTTCTCAGGAAACTTAAGTCTTTCTGTTATTACTCTGTCGTTCTTATCAATCATTTAATGAGAGCTGTATGAGTTTTTCGTTCATTTGTTGGTTTCACTGTCTTTCAGTCAAGGACAGAAACAGCCTGACTAGTATCATCAAGTCCTGCTCTAAGATTACCGGAGTAAAACTTTAGAGATTTAAGTTCCTCATGCAAACAGCAAATTCTCAGAAAAGCAGAGAGCATCTTATCTCAGCCTCCCCGCTCTGTTGCCTTCAGGACGCCGTTATGCTCTTCCTATGTGTAAAACAAACCGCTTCTCTAAATCATTCGTCCCCTCTGCACTCAGACTTTTTTTGATTTATTTTATTTACTCTATTCCTTATTTCTTAAAAGCTTTTACTATACCCATTATAACCACTTCAAGCTCCGTGTTGTTGTACTGACTATTTATTTATTGTCTATTTATTGTGGGCCATGTAGGCCATATAAACCAAGACATCCTGCTGCTCAAAATGAATTGCCCCTTGTGGGATTAATAAAGTTGTTTTGAATTTGAATTTGAATTGAATACACACACTGAAAATTAAATATAAAGTTTTTCTAAAAGTTTCTTATAGGCCAGGAGGCAAAACCCTCCAGAGAAACTAATTAAATTAAATCTTCAAAATTAATTTCTCTTCTACTGTCTATTCTCTTCTTTTCTACTGCTGGTAGAATGGTGGTCCTATAAGAAATGCATAGTGAACAAAAACTAAATACACATCATCATCATCATCATCATCATCATCATCATCATCATCATCATCATCATCATCATCATCATCATCATCATCACGGTGCTGCTGTACCTGAAGGCTCTGTAGACCGGCCGGTACCAACAGACGAAGGACACGGGGGTGAAGAGGATGAACCAGAGGATGGACAGACCGAAGTCCACGCCGTAAGCACTTCCTGCGGTGAAGTAGGCGAGGCAGGCCAGCACGTTGAGGAAGAGCGTGGCGCTGTGGACTTTAGAGACACACACACAGATAATACACACACTGAGCCAGGCTGACAGACGGCCGTGGGATAGACCAGATCCTATCCTACAGATCAATGACTCTCCTGTTATTATAGCAGATAGATGTAAACGTACACATCCAGAGGTAGTACATCCTCTTGCAGATCTTGCGGTACTCCTCAGGGATTTCCTCCTCAAAGTCCTGGTAGAAACACGGTCTCACGGGGGAGAAGCTGGGCAGCGGCGGCCAGTTGTTCTCCTTAGCTAACAAACAAAAGATTTCATAGTTGGATTATTCTTAGAGTTCAGACACACCACTAGAAGGACATCCCGTCTGCTGGACGCCACGTGAACGCAGCATCAGAACAGCAGCCTCTCACCTCCAGCGTTGGCTCTGCCGGCGCTCCTGTTCTGCAGCTCCTGCTCCTTCCGCTCCAGCTCGGCTGCTTTCCTCTCCAGCTCCTCCTGCTGTCTGATCAGGTTGGCCTGGCCGGCCGCCGCACTGGCCTGAGGGGAGAGAGTGGATGAGTGGAAGACCAAATTTCATCCTGATCATAACTACTGACGCACTACTATTAAGCTACGTTCACACCGGACCTTTTGTTTTTCGAACGAGCGACAAGTTTACATCAATTAGTCAATGCAAACGAGCGATTGAGCGAAAAAACGTTGGGGCTCAGAGCGACAGCAACGGAGCTCCCGTCGCTCGAGATGAGAAATCTCCGACCGTCAGTCACTCGTGGCTCAGTGCTGACTGGCTGCTGTAATCCCGGTGGTGCCGGTGTAAACAGAGACACAAAAATGCGAGTCTGTGGCTCTGTGCCAAATTGATGAGCGACTGCAGCAGGTATTTTTTCGGAGCAATACGAGCGATAGCAAAAATAAAAATAAAAAGTCTGGTGTGAACGCAGCTTTAGAGTAAACAGTAGCAGTAGTGAAAGTGAAAGTGTGACAGCAGAGCATTCTGCTTGATGTCTGAGATGGTTGATTGCATGTGGCATGTTTTGAAATGTAAAATGCTAGAATATTATGAATATTATGATGCCAAAAATAAATCAAGCCAAACATTGATAGTGGTGAATGTGCTGGGCAACAGGGACACAATATTGCACCAAGTAGCACTAAGTTTGGACAACAACTTTGTAGGTAAGGTTAGACTCACCTGTGCGCTCTGCTCCACAGACGTCTGCAGGACGGCAGGTTGAGAGGCTGCAGAGATGGGGATGGTTGTGCCAGTGTGGGTTCCCTGTGAAACAAGGGATTCAATCTGTTTTGTTAAATGACTTCTATAGAAAGATCACAAACTAGGCACAAAGCCTCCATTTGGAAAGCCAGTTAAGATGGAAAACGACTACAAGGAGCCCCGAAGTGATAACAAAGAAAAAACATGACACCAAACAACCACTGGGAGACACAAAATGACCACAACGAGACGACACGTTGTTATTATTTGCAGTCGTTTTGCACGTCTTTCAGTTTTGTGGGTCATGTTGATGTCTTTTATTTAATTAATCTCATCTGTTTATGATCAGAGTGTTAACAACAAGAGGAGCAAACCATGTCAGTCGCAGAGAACGGGTTGAACTCCCCATAGTTTTCAGTGGCTCCGCTGGTGGCTTGTGTGACCGAGGCGTCCTGCAAAAGAAAACCAAGATGTTATGTTGTTTTATCTAAGAAAGCAGCAATATAAGAGCAGTTGAAAGCAACACTGCATTAACTATAAATGGACTCTCGATTCTGGATCACAGTTAAAACACGTTTCTGTTTAAGGTTTGCATAAGCGTACAGGTTTTTTTACTCAGAGTAAATATGTGGCGAAGACATCTTCACCTGTACATTAACATGACGGCCTGGAGCTGTGAGCCCTGGGGAGTCAGTTATTATAGCTCTGGGGCCACATGCAGCGTAATTTGATCTAAAGTGAGTCAGACCAGTAAAATAATAACATAATAACCTATAAAAGCACAAAAACTCTAAATTCTTCCCTTTACTTTAGTGTAAAGAAGTAGCTAAAAGTACATAATGAAGGTGTTTGATCCAGGCTTCAGGAGTGCAAATATTTTACTTGAGTGCAAATGTTTGACTAATCTTGTAAATTCTTTTAAAAATTCAATTGTTTTTTGTTTTTGTTTGTTTTGTGTCCTTGATTAATGTGACTGTGTTGAAACTATGTGCTGTCATTCTTGGCCAGCTCTCTCTTACAAAAGAGATCTTGGATCCGAGTGGGACAAATCTGGTTGAATAAAGGTTATAATAATAATGTTTACAGTTAGTGGATCCTTTTACAAAACAATATGAACAACCTGAAAATACATGATATTTCAACACATTCTGCCTTTTCTGCCCTCTGTAATTTTTCCCACTTGGTAAAATCCATCCTTGTGGACCGGTCTGGACCCTGTGGCGACCAGTTTTGGCCCGCGGACCACTTGTTTGACAGCGATGTGTTAGTGGATTTACTGAAAACAAGAGGTCACCTCCCAACGAGGACCCCTTCAGGACTACGAAGTCCACCATTAAATATCATGGTGAACCCTTTAGCTCTAGTTAACATAACCAGTCTCTCAGTGTTTATCAATGGCGCAGTGAGGACGAGTCGCTGCGGATGGCGACAGCAGCAGCAGACACCTGTTGGTGGATAAACTCACCTGTGCAACTGAGTTAACAACTCTCGTACGGCGTATATACACTGTGTGACATATAATAGTTAAACATAGCCTCAGATTAGACTTCAACGTGTCATACTTGAGACAAGGGACGAGTCTTTAGCCAGGAAATACTGAGGCCAAACCCAGCAACCAACCAAACAGGTTTTTGTTGGAGCACTATCCCGGTCTATCACTTTACACGAAAGAAAAAAAAAAAAACCCTCCCAAAACTCGGCTATAAAACAAAACAAGAGCCTCACCTGGAAGGGGTTGACGTCCACCGGGTCCACGAAGGGGTTGCTGTCAAATCCTGACATTGTGGAGAAAAGTTTACCTGTAGTGAAATAAACAAAACGACAGCTCCGGTCTCCCGGACGGCGGCGGCAGCTCCAGAGTCCTGACGGCGCTGCTGCTGCTGCTGCTGCTGCTGCTGCGGTGACGCGGCGCCGCTCTGCGCATGCGCCGCGCGGACGGCCTGACTACGTCACCGAAGGTTGTCCCGAGTCATTTCTAATCAATTTAGCTTCCCCCTTTATTTTTAGAAATAACGTCAATTGGTTTCAAATGCGCAGTTCTCGTGACAGTCTGAATTCAGTCCATTGTGGTGAACTTACAAAGTGAGCTCTTGTTCGCTGCTGAAGGAGGTATTCACATTTAAATACTCGTAAATGCTACCTCTAAGTACAATCAGGAAAATGTGCTTCAAGAGTAAAAACTCAACACGTAGGTAAAAAGTGTGCCTCAATACTCCTGTTGAAGGTGAGCTGCCCATAATATTATAAAATCATTTTTCTAAGTCTGACTCCAGATACAGGCTGACCTATAACTTTCTCTACCAAACCTGTATTACACTGGAAAAATGCATAATAATATATAAACCTGCATGCAGCCTACTTTAGATGTGGTTGACAGAGGGCTTATATCTGAACTGCACTTGGTTAATATGCACAAAACTCAGTACATTCTGGCATGATTTTTCTGACATGCATAGCCATCACATGGAAGTCTGACTCCCAGCTCCCTATAGGGAGAAAAAAATAGCTGTTTTTCACTTGAAAAAAACGGAATATATAGGCTACTCAGAAATGACTATCACAGAGATGGTGACAGCCTTGTATGGCAGGTATTTCCATGCATGTCTTAAATTGAAAAATGAAATATTCTAAAAAGAAAAAAATAAAAACCATTAACAACAACAACAACAAAAACACTCTTTCCATACTAAAAGGCTTTTTATGTTCATTATCAAGTGATCAGCTAATTATTTTTTCCCAGTTTGGTTTGCAGAATATCATCACAATTACCCAGAACCCAAAGTGACACCATGATGAATGCCACTTATCTCTGGAAACTACTGGAAACGAGTTTATTCTGTAGCAGTTCATCATATTGTAAGAGTCAAATAATTTATTTTGCATGTAACAGTTGGTAAAAAAATATATATATATATTATTACCCATTTACAATACTTGAACAAATGTTAACTACTTTTAAGTCTTTTTAAAACTTTATTCTGGTCATATAAGTTGCCTTTGGATGCAATAATGTAAATAATGTGTCATATTTTGGTTATTTCTTCTATGAGCTATAATTGTCTTTTAGTCCTTTATTCTGTGAAAAACATGACATTTATTTACTTTCCTATGTCTCTTAGTGGTCGTGTGTGTTTGTCGGTGACACGTCAAAATGCAACTTGGAAAAATAAACATAAAAAAATGTTTTTTTTAAAGATTCTCAGTAATAACGACAGAAGACGTTGTGACTTTATGTTTTTGCTTGGTTGCTATTGAGCAAACACTTTAGGAGACAGGTGGTGGGGATGGGTTCGGTTCGGGAGCAGAGGGGAACAACAATAACAACAACAACAACGACAGATTTCAAGAATAGAATGGCAAATGTCCACTATACTGTACATATGACCTGTACTGTACATTACAATTGTTGTATGGCTGTTAAGCAGTGAATGCATGGATTTATTTTATACACATCCGACATTCTTTACAGAGCTGGGATCCCCTTGGCTGGAATACACACCAGCTGACTTGGTCCCTTTGATGGCGGTATTTCCCTCGTAAAGGGGGGAAAAAAAAGCAGCACAAACTTAAACACATGAAGTGGTTTTTCTCTTTCTCACACGCACATACAGTCATGCATGAGCACGTTGCACATGCAATCACACACGCAAACACACACACACACACAAAAAAAAAAATCATCCACTGCCCAAATCAATCCGTACATCTCTGTCCAAGATACTCCAGAAAAAAAAAAAGATAAATATTTGACTCCAACTACCCAGCAGAGGCTGGTGTTCCGGCTTTGTACAGTATTTATACCTGTATATTATAAGCTATAAAGAATTTCTGTGACATTAAAATTTATTAAATAAGGGAAAAAATAAATTTGTAATAACAGAGCAACCACTGCTTACTCTCATTGTTATGAACTGTAAACTCATAAAGCAGCTAATAATGGAGAGCTTTGTTTTCACTGCAACATCTGCGACGTTGCCCGACCTCTTCTGATTGGCTGTCGTACAACTGCTGCTTCGGCTTTCCAGCTCCGTAGCATTCCCTGATGCTGAGTGGTCTTCTGCATATTCCAACGTTCCCTTTTCTCTGTCCTCCTGCTCGGTGTGTGAAGTGCTGCCAAGGCACTGTGAGAGCATGGTTCGCAGTTTAAAGTCTACAGAAGAGGAGCCCTTCCACTGATTCCCGTCCATCTGCCAAACACCCCCCCCACCTCCCCCTCCCTCCTCCCCACTCTGGAGGCGGAAACACTACATACGGCACTTGGGGACACTTCTTTGCGGACTTCAGCAAAGAAAGGCTAAAAAGGAGTGCTTTAAGAAGTGGAGCTCGGTCACCACCACCACCACCACGACGTCACCTCCCGCTGGGAACGTCTTCGCCTGCCAGGGAGTCGGATAGGGAGCGCTTTGGTGTCCCGGTGTCCTTCATACCATGAATTCATTACTGCCATACAATACCAGCTGCTGTGGGATGTCTGGAGGCTCCCTGCCGTGGCCGCTGCCCTCTCTGGAGGGCCCCTGGGGCAAATGCTTGGCTCCCTTAAGTTTCTGTTTGCCCTTCTCTGGATTGAAGGTTCCTCGGCTGGTAAACTGGGGCCTTTCGTCATACGCGCCTCCCGTGGGGCTGCTGCTACTGTCTATGGTGTCGGATCGGGAGGAGTGAGACGCATTCAGAGCCTGGGCCTGAGACGGGGCCGGACCTGAGCCCAGAGAGGGAGACTTGGAGTGGAAACGGAAGCGTCGGGTGGTGGCGGAGGAGGACGAGGACGACGGGTGGAAGTGCGACGAGGAGGAATAGGAGGAGACGCTGAAGCAGGAGTCGACCGAGTCCAGCGAGTCAGGCTGCCGGTGGAGAGCGCGGCGTCGCGGGCTCCTCCCGTCAGATCTCCGAGGCCACGGGGAAGTCAGCACTTGACCTCGTTCTGCAACAATAGGCAAAGACGAGTTAAGTCTTTTTCTTTTTGTTTATTTTTGTTATGTTTCCTATGTCTAATGTACAAAGGAGTATTAGGGCCAGCCCCCCCCAAAAAAAGCCATCCAAAAAAAAGAAAAAAAAAATTGGCACAAGAAAAAAAAAAGTTGGGCAAAAAAAAAAAAAAAAAATTCGGCACAAGAAAAAAAAGAAAATCAGGTAAAAAAAAAAAAAAAAACAAAATTGCACAAGAAAAAAAATAGTCAGGCAAAAAAAAAAAAAAAAATCTGGTAAAAAAAAAAATCGGGCACAAGAAAAAAAAAAAATTTGGCATAAGAAAAAAAAAATCTGGAAAAAAAAAATCGGGCACAAGAAAAAAAAAAATTGGCACAAGAAAAAAAAAATCGTAAAAAAAAAAAAAAGAAAAATCCGGCACAAGAAAAAAGAAAAAATTGGCACAAGACAAAAAAAGTTGGGCAAAAAAAAAAAAAAAAAAATTCGGCACAAGAAAAAAAAGAAAATCAGGTAAAAAAAAAAAAAAATTGCACAAGAAAAAACTTTGTCAGGCAAAAAAAAAAAAAAAATCTGGTAAAAAAAAAAATAAAAAATCCGGCACAAGAAAGAAAAAAAAATTTGGCACAAGAAAAAAAAAAAATCTGAAAAAAAAAAAAAAGAATCCGGCACAAGAAAAAAAAAAAATTGGCACAAGAAAAAAAAAAAAATTGGCACAAGAAAAAAAAAATCTGGTAAAAAAAAAAAAAATTGGCACAAGAAAAAAAAAAGAATCTGGTAAAAAAAAAAAAAAAATGTGGCATAAGAAAAAACAAAAAAATTGGCACAAGAAAAACAAAAAAAAAAAACTGGCGAGGCTTGACCACGTACCACAACAAAGCGACTGACGGCTCCATGACAGCAGCAGAGTGACAGACAGGCTCCATAAAAATGAACAATGAAGCCAATTAACTTTGACTCAAAGCAATGAAATGAAATACGACAATGAAAACAAGAAAACTTTAGAATCGCTACTTCAGAATCACCACACAAATCACTTCCGTGTCCAACCCCTCATTGCTGTCCCCCTCCCCCAAAAACAAACACACACACCATCATTTATAAGTTACATGTTCTTCATTGCTGTCCCGTGACTGGACCACCGCCATCCAGGTCTCTGCCTCCGTTTTTTTGCCTGCCTTTTTTTTCCCCTTGCGCCGGATTTTTTATTTGTTTTTGGCTGTTTTTTTTTTTCTCGTTCGTACTAATGACATACCAGAGAAGTCAGAAATGGTTCCCTCTGAGTCAACGTTGAGGTTCTCAGAACTGTCCGCGGTACCGATGGAGGCCTCCGACTCCAGGGTCTCGTCGTCCGACGCTCGCGGCTCCAGACTCAGCATCTCGAACGTCAGCTCCTCTCTGCAGAGGCAAACGTTATCCAGATCAGCACACGTGGTGAGACGCAGCTAACATGCAAAATGATTCTGTTATGTTTTTGTGAATTCAGTGAAGACAGTTATTGTTCTGAGCTGATGCAACATTTTCAGAAACATTTTGACAAAAAAAAACATTATTGTAAAATTATTGATAAGTACAAAATCCTGGACTTTAATAGCTATGAGTTGTTTTTGGATGTTTTGTCTCATCTTTAAGGTTTTGAATGGCCCCTCAACTATTACAGGACTCCATAAAGAAAAAATCCTCTAGAGTAAGTGGTTCTCAAACTTTTTTTACATCAAGGACCCCGAAATTGACACAAATTAGACCACGGACCCCCATTGGACAAAATTTTGAAGCAAACAGCAGAAATGCACAAATATTTGTTCCGAGACTGAATTTAGTTTTGTACATTCAAATTAGGGCCAATGGTGTGAAGAAAATATTATAAATTATATTATAATTTCTAGAAAAAAGTGGTAAAATTGTCAAAAAAAAAAAGTAAAACATTTTCTAGAAAAAAAAGTGGTAAATTCTTCTCGAAACATTTTTCTAAAAAAAAAATAGAATTTCTTTCTAGAAAAAAGTAAAAATTTAAGAAAACAAAAAAAAAAAAGTGGTAAATTATTCTCGAAAAAAAAATTAAAGAACAAAAGTGGCAAAATTTCTAAAAATAAAAATAGAATTCTCAAAAAAAAATTTAAGTTTAACAATTCTAGAAAAAAATTGTAAAATTTCAAGAAAAAGTTGGGGACCCCCTTGAACCTCTTTAATGACCCCTGGGGGCCCCCATGAACCACTGCTTTAGGGTGCAGGACTAAATTTGGCCAAATGGTGGCGTCCATCAGAGGAACACACTGCCAGCTTCATGTTACACCACCTTTAAAAAGACCCAGACCTGCTCTCATGGGAAACCTCTTCATCTTTTCCACTTTCAAATCTAATAAATAAATCAAAATGTAAAGTGCAGTTATGGAGTTTACTTTTCTTTCTGCAGGCTTTCAATCTGCTCCGTCAGCACCCTCTCCTCCTGCTGCATGGCCGCCTGCTGATGCTCAGAGATCTCGGTGAAGGAGTCGGCCGCCTCCTCGCCGCCGCTCTCCTCCACCACGGCGGCGTTGGCCACGGTGGGCAGCCGGGGGCTGACGGGAGGTGAGGGCGTGTGGTAGCTCAGTCTCTGCACGTGGCCTTTTCCCTGAGAAGACACATCAAGGATGGGTTTTTTTTCTTTTTTTTTTACTCACTAATGTGAATATTGCATTTGTGCTTCATGAAAAGAGTTGACCACCACTAAATGAAAGCAGTTAAGCTGTTATATAGAGTACAGTTCACCACTTTATGCACGACGCTACCGCCTCCTCACACATGCAACAGGAGACTGACACTCAAAGGAGGGGACGACACAGTCAGACAAACTTTACCTTCTTAGCTGCATTTGGTTGCTTTGAGTAAAAGTGAGAGAGAAAAAAGATCAGTGATCCTACGTCATATTGAAAAGTTTAAAACTGTCATGTGTCACAAGTCAATTCCAGCAACTGCTTTCTTGACTTGGCTTTTGTCTTTCTTGGTTCTTAGAAGTGAATCTAGTTGGAAACATTGTCACTGTCATTATCCTCGCTGGGACACGTACAGTGAAGTCCCTGAATATGCGAATCATTCTGTATGTTCCATATACCACATTTTATTATAATGTGCATCTAATACAAGATAGCATGATGTCTTTTCTTGCATTCACAATAGACAGTTAAAGGGATAGTTCAACATTTTGGCAAATTGGCCCATTGCCATAATTCCTTTAGTTTTATGACTAGGTTTTAGAACGGCAGAGTAGAGCCGTGAGCTGTTCAGAGCTACGCTACGGAGGCTAACGGGATTTCTTGGTTTCAAACACTCAATCCAACAACTCCAACCACCAGGTAAATGCAGAGACTGCTAGCCGGAAAACTGCCCCCGACAGGAACGTGCATCAGAGGTTTTGCATGAATTTCCCTCTAAAACAACTCTGTGTAGTAACGTTGTGTTATTATCTCATAGCGTGGTGAATGTGCAGGTCACAACTTGTCCACCAAAGCGTTGCTGAGTTGTTGAATTGTGTATTTGATGAGTTTGATGAGGGAAACCAAGAAATCCCATGAGCCTCGGTAGCGTAGCTCTGAGCAGCTCACGGCTCTGCTCTGCCGTTCTAAAAACAGCTTGCACCGACAATTAAAGGTAACAAACCTACTGCTATGACTATGGGAATGGCTGATGGGACAATTTGCCAAAATGTTGAAATGCATCCTTCATTGTTGCAAACACAAAAAAATTACATGAAATCAAAATAAATGCCATTATAGACTCATTTCTTTGACTGGACCACTGCTGGACCACTGCTGGAAGACAGCAACCCGGTCTGCCTCCTCCTGTAATATCTGGACAGTTGTGTGTTTTAATTAATCCTGTAACACACAGTGTGACAACATCACAGGCTCAATGGATGATGGATCACGTCTGTATCTTTCGTCCCCAAGTGACTCCCGAAGTCCTGACACTTAAACCTGAGCTGCTTCTCTACTGAAAAACTCTGACAAGTCAAACTTTAGGATGTGTTAGAGGACTATGCTCTAACCAAACCTAGACAGCTATTAGTACGGGGGCGGACTCTCTGGACCTCCGCGGTCCTAGCCCGCAAAGAAACCTCCCGACAGGTTAGGGAAAAACAATCTGGAGAGACTCCTCCCTCACTTCTGTGTGTTTACGCCACTTTTAAAAGGACTAAAAGCTGTCATTTAAAGGAGGAGGAAACGGGAACTGTGCTGATTGAAAATGGACAGACCGGAGGAGCAACCAGCTCAGCGGTGTCTCGTCGGTCCTCGGGTCCTGGGACCCGTTGGGACTCGGCCCTTAAGTTTTACGAGATAATGCTAGTTGTGATTAAATTCAACAGAATTTGATCATCACCAAAGCTCCCGTCGGATGACCCGGGCCTCTATTCTGAATATCCTGCACTTGGACACTGATGTTTTCTGTGAAACTCCAGCTAGCCATTCCCATAGGGGTTATGGCAATGGGCCAATTTGCCAAAATGTTGAACTATCCCTTTCAAACCAAAACAATGAAATCAAAATAAATGTGACTCATGCTTTGGGGGTGAAGAAGACAGACGTTAATTTCTGGACAGAGAAGACTGGACCACAACAACATCACCAATGGATGATGGCTTGAGAATGGAAGTCCGTGGCGTTTGTATACATACCCTAGTGCGTGCTATGCTCATAAACCTAACAGCTATTAGTACGGGTCTCTGGGTGAAAGAAAGGACAGGTTAGGGAAAAGAATCTGGAGAGAGAGAGAGGAAAACCTGCTTAAAGGAGGAGGAAACGGGAAGGGATTGAAATGGAAGGAGTCGACTCGGTCACCGTAGCGATGAGATAACAGTGTGATTAATAACAGTTTGATCTCAATATTTCTTTCTGCACTTGGCCTTGTTCTCTTTCCTGCTGGAAATCTTATTCATCTGTTCGCAAATGATAAGCTCAACGCACCTGAGGAGGGAGAGCACGACACGACACGGCTCAGGAAGACAACGTGGAAAAACTCTTTCTATCTATCCCCTCTTTCTTTCTTTCTTTCTTTCTTTCTTTCTTTCTTTCTTTCTTTCTTTCTTTCTTTCTCTTTTCCTGCTAGAAATGCTATCTTTTTCTAATTATTATGCAATATTACAATATTTCTTTCTTTCTTTCTTTCTTTTCCTGCTGGAAATCTTTTTCTAGTAATTATACAATATTACAATATTTCTTTCTTTCTTTCCTTCTTTTCTTTTCTTTTCTCTTCTTTTCCTGCTGGAAATCTTTTTCTAGTAATTATACAATATTACAATATTTCTTTCTTTCTTTCCTTTTCTTTTCCTTTGCTATCTTTTTCTAATTATTATGCAATATTACAATATTTCTTTCTTTCTCTTCTTTTCCTGCTGGAAATCTTTTTCTTGTTATTATACAATATTACAATGTTTCTTTCTTTCTTTCTTTCTTTTCTTTTCCTGCTGGAAATGCTATCTTTTTCTAATTATTATGCAATATTACAATATTTCTTTCTTTCTTTTCTTTTCCTGCTGGAAATGCTATCTTTTTCTAGTTATTATACAATATTACGATATTTATTTATTTCCTTTTTTCTTTTCCTTTTCCTGCTGGAAATGCTATCTTTTTTTTTTAGTTATTATACAATATTTCTTTCTTTCTTTCTTTCTGTCTTTCGCCCATAGGAAGACATTCATCTCTCAGCTTTTATGTTTCAGTTAATTCAGCATTGTTTCAACAAGTTCTTCAGCTCATTCAGCATTTCTTCAGCTGCTTTCCTGCTGGAAATGCTTCTTTTTCTAGTTATTCTACAATATTTCTTTCTTTCTTTCTTTCTTTTCCTTTCCTGCTGGAAATACTTCTTTTTCTAGTTATTCTACAATACAGCGTGTGCCCCACTTTCTCTCCGTGGTCAGTTGTTTTCTATCCAGCCTCCCTTTGGAAGTCAAACAAATCCATGTCCCCATTCATTTTACTGTATCAATTGCCATCAACTGTCATTAAGCCAAATTAAATATTATTTAATTGAAATAAACTAATTATGAGGAAGTGGCAGCAGTGACACCAGGCTGCTCCGACAGTGAACCTGACAACAGCTTGAGATGACTTGACTTTACACTTTTTGCTGCTTTTCAAGCATCACCTTTGTTTCACATTCTTCCGTCTCTTTCCCAAAAGTCGTCTCAAAAACGGGTTCATATTGTGCTTTTGCAATCTTAATAAATCTTGATAAATTGGATTTGATGGCCATGAAAAAGAGTTTTGTTTATTGTTCCCACATGAAACAGATTAATTCAATTTTAGTTCTCCTGGTCCTGCATGCCCCCTCTGCAATCCCTGCATGCCCCAGCTCACCCCCACTCTTTTTTTAAGCAGAATTATTTGAAAGACGTGATGCATATTCTTACGCAGTGGTCTTGCTGATGTCCTGGACGCTCTGCAGCGGGTCGATAGTGTCGGGGCAGCGCAGGATACAGGGGGCAAAAACTATAGCCAAGGCATTAGCCGACATACGGTTGGTGTCCTCTTGCAAGGCGATCCTACAAGCAATGAATGAGCATTAGAACAAACTCGTGAGAAAGAAAATAAAGCAGCTTCATGTTTTAATCCTTTTTTTTTGTTGTTACCTGACAAGATGAAATATGAGTCGCTCCAGAGTGTTTAGGTGAGTTCTGCTTAGCTGGTCAATAACTGAATACACCCCTCTGATCATTTCCTTTTTATCCTGCAAACCTGCAGAAGCATTCAACGAGATAAATCACCGACAACAGCCGCAGCAAACAAACACAACTTTTGCTGTTTGCAGTAATAATGCATGGTTATTGTGGAGACAGAAGCTGCACCGGCGGACCAGTCACTCACCCATGGCACGTATAAACTCCTCGTACAGTTCGAATGTCATGAGAGGATTAGGCAGGTCTCTCAGCCACTGCTTGAAAACACTAGCTATCACATGGATGTTGTAGTCGTCCAGATTCATGCTGTCCACGTCTGTGAGGGGGCGGACAGAACGCAGACAAGAACCAAACCACATTTAATTAGACGATATGATACGTATCACGATACTTGAGTCACGATACGATACGGCGATATCCATAATTTTGCGATATATTGCGATATTCTATGGTATTCTACATAGTTCACTGAAAAATGTAAAAGGCATTATGCATCTTAAATCCGAGTTGTATGTGCATCAAATGATAGTGATTAAACAATGTAATTCAAATTATCCATGCCATTTGATACAAGTGATGATACAAATACAACATATTTGCGTGAACAACACACTGTCTGAAGCAGCAGTACAGTGACACCTCGCGGAGCAGAGGTGCAGAAGTCGTACTGGATTTACGTCTGAAACATGATTTATTATTTGAAAAACTATCGATATTGTGGGGCGGAGGTTCAGCAGGTGCCCCATGTAGAGGCTACAGTCCTCAATCCCCTCTCTCTCTGTCTCTCTCAACTATACTATCAATAAGAGCATCAAAGGCCTAAAAAAAAGAAAAAAAAACCCGATAAATTTTGAATATCGATATCGTATCGCGATATAAAGTATCGCGATATATTGCGATATATCGATATTTTGATATCTACATTTAATCCTTTCCTCCCCGATTTGTGTCACTTTGCTTTGCGATTACGATCTGGACTAAAAGTTACAGCTACCTGTGTCCAGTCCCTGCTTGAGCTCCTTGATTTTGTTGGTGGAGCCGGATTTTCTGTATATCCCCTCCGTGTAGAGGCCGTGCATCTCGATGTAGTTGATGAGCTTCTCCACTACCAGGGGCACCGTCCTCTCGTCATTCGTCAGTCGAGAAACCTCCACTCCGAACTGTCTGGAGGAGAGCTCTGGATCGAACTGTTCACAGACAACAAGCAGAATAGATTTGCATCAAACACAGACAAACATGCAGCGTTTTAAAACACAAGTGAAAATGAGGAAAAACTAATCTCAACCTACGAAGTCTTACCTTTTTACAACTTCCAGCGTATTAAGTGACAGAAAGAGCTACTGTACATGAACCCACCACGCTAATACAATTACCGTCATGGGACATTGTTGTGTTGTGTTGTGTTGTGTATGGGTGCACACTATGGCCGACTCACCTTCTTACTGCATTTGTTGGTCGTCTTCTGGCAGCACTTTCTGTGGCAGGCGTAGCGGCACACTGGATAAACACACCCGGAGAAATCAAACAGGTCATTTCCATTATCAACAGAAAGGCAGTGCCTCCTCATTATTCAGCAAAAGTTGGGACAAAAGAAAAAAAATGTTATCAATGTTATCACAAGCAGCATTGGCCGGCACGAAGAAAACATCCTGTAGCGAATAAAGGACAAACTGTGTGGAGAAATCTCCGGAGACGCGGAGCCGCAGGCGCAGACCCCATGAGTCCAGTTGAAAACAATCTGATTAGGGCTGAGGACGGAGAGAGAGGGCGGGGCTCGCTCTCTATGGCCAGACTGAACCCAGCTCAGCCCCAGACATGATCTCTGTGTGTGTGTGTGTGTGTGTGTGTGTGTGTGTGTGTGTGTGTGTGTGTGTCTACAAGTTCATGTGAGTGTCTAGAGCGCTAAGATGAGGCGTTTGTGAATGCGTTTGTGGTCACGAAAGCTTCAGTTGGCCGGATACCAACACTCTCAATTCTGAGGACATTTGAGATATTTAGTGAAAAATGCCCATCATGAGTTCCCACAGCTCTTTGTTGTGTCTGATCCGTGGCCCCAAAGCCCAAAGATATCACATTTAACATGACATGCAACACAGAAAAGCAGTAAATATTTACAATACTTGATGGTTGAAATAGCTGAGGCTTCATTTTCTATCATTATCAATCATTTCAGGACAATTAGAAAAAGGAATCAAAACAAGATATTTACAAGACTAGACTCAATTGAATTGATAGTAATCATTATTATATACCGTTATCTCTGTTGGCCATTGTCGTTAACTGTCTTTGTTTTTCTTTCTTTCTTTCCTTTGTCTGTTTATTTGTTTGTTTTTTGTTGTGGACTTTCTTTTTCTTTCTTTTGTTTTGTTGAGAACATGTTTGTACGATGAGTGTTTGTTTGGACGAGATGATTCATCTCAAGCGGTTTATTCAAATAAATACATTTACTTGAATAGGTATTCATAAGATTGACATAACAGCTGTCATAAACATCAATGAACACTCGTTAAGTGTCATTCGTTAAGTTGTGTCAGTTTTAATGCAAAGTTGACATTGTTAGAGATGTTTTTGTTCTGACAACTTGACATAAAGACCATTTAAACTGTCATAGCAGACCTAATTGCTAAAGTTCTCATAACAAGAACATCTCAAATAATTTCAACATTGCATCAAAAGTGACATAACTTACTGAATGACACTTAACGACAGTTGTCACAAGTATTAATTTGTTTATGACAGCTGTTGTGTCAGTCTTATGAATATCTATTCAAGTAAAGTGTTACCATTTCATAAAAGACATACATGTATAAAATTCAAGGATTCTCCTACAGCAGGTGTGATGTGTTGTGTGTGTGTACTCACATTTGCAGACGCAGGCGCGGTCCATCATCCAGATGAGCGATGAGCAGTATTCACAGTATGTTGGGATGCTGTACTGGGTGGACTTGAAGATGTGGCCATTATGCTCCTCCACCTGCAGGGGGCGGCAGAGCAGCAGCTGTCATTCTCTCACATAGAAACACATTCACTTCTGTTTTTGTTGTAAATCTATGTTGTTAATCCAAAGAGCAGATGGAGGTGTCTTCTTGTCTTTCTTTTATTGCGTTTACTCAATAACGATGAGGACAGAGACTCACGATGTCGGCGTCCTTTTTCCTCCGTTTTTTGCGTTCAGGTTTCGGTGCCGGCTGCAATAAAAAAACAAAACAGAAGAGAACAACAGATGTGTTTTAGTTTTCAAGAGATACGTTATCGTAAATGTAAGAATGATAATAAACAACAATATATTCTGACATCTTCAGTTAGAAAAACTATCTAGACATCAGATTTAATCTGGAATACAGATAGACAGATAGACAGATAGATAGATAGATAGATAGATAGATAGATAGATAGATAGATAGATAGATAGATAGATAGATAGATAGATAGATAGATAGATAGACAGAACAAGAGATAGAACGATAGATAGAACGATAGATAGATAGAACGATAGATAGATAGATAGAACGATAGAACGATAGATAGATAGATAGATAGATAGACAGACAGATAGATAGAACGATAGATAGATAGATAGATAGATAGATAGATAGATAGATAGATAGATAGATAGATAGATAGATAGATAGATAGATAGATAGATAGATAGATAGATAGATAGATAGATAGATAGATAGATAGATAGATAGATAGATAGATAGATAGATAGATAGATAGATAGATAGATAGATAGATAGATAGATCGTTACCTTGGTGACTGTATTATCCAGAGGTTTGATAGATCATGAACTCGTCGATAGAAGACCTTGAAGATGTTGATAGACTAGATAGACAGACAGATAGATAGAACGATGATCCTGTCGCATCGTCTTCTCCAGGATGTGTTCAAACAGAGCGTACAGGTCTTTGTAGCGGATGCTCTTCCCATCGTCCATCTGGAGAGAAGAGGACGGTGGTAACGTTAATACTGTCCCACTGCAGAAGACCTGGTCTGACTTATGAAAGAGCTGAGTTTAACAACTGATCTTACATTTTGAACTTGATATGATCATGTTCATCAACAGCGGTGTCGTTACTTACAGCCAGTGCAGTGGAGTAAGAGTTGAAGATGTTTAGACGGAACTCCTTCAAAGCCTTTTTGAACACAACGTCCACCATGGTGTCCTTCTTACTGTCCTCCGTGTCCAAGTCGTTGATCTGAAACGAGACGCAACACAATCAACCTTCGCTTTCCAACGGAGCCAGACAGAGTTCAGTAAAAAACACTCAGCACAGCGAGCACATGGTGGCGGTCGCACTGCACCTTCTTCATGAGGAAGTCGTTCATGCTGCGGTAGTCGTTGGTGCAGGTGAGGATCTGCAGCGCGTCGTTCTGCCACTCGGCGGGCGCGTGAGCCACGCTGCTGATCTTGAACGCCGCTACCTTGAACGGCTAGATAGTTCTCCTTCAGGTCTCTGAACCCGCGGTCCAGCGTCAGGTCGGGGCTGCAGGGCGGAGACATGTTCTCCTGACCCGCTGCGAGGGAGGGAGGGAATCACAGTCAGAGTGGGACGTTCACACAAATCTAAATAAGTATTTAAAGGGATAGTTCAACATTTTTTGGCAAAACAACTCCATCTGGTAACGTTGTGTTATTATCTCATAGCGTGGTGAATGTGCAGGTCACAACTTGTCCACCAGAGCGTTGTGGAGTTGTTGGATTGTGTATTTGATGAGTTTGATGAGGGAAACCAAGAAATCCCATGAGCCTCCGATAGATAGATAGCTCTAGATAGAAGCTCACGATAGATCTGCTCCGCCGTTCTAAAAACAGCTTGCAGTGACAATTAAAGGTAACGAATCTACTGCTATGACTATAGGGATTATGGCAATTTATTTCTTGAAATTTTACCACTTTTTTCTATGGAAAAAGGGGAGCCTTCTGCACACCCACTAAGCCAGTACAGGTGCGTCCACTTTTTTCTAGAAGTTTTTATTTATTTATTTATTTTTAATTTGACCACTTTTTCTAGATTTTTTGTTACTTTTTTGTTTTAGAAACGTTACCACTTTTTTCTAGGAGTTTTTTTTTTTAATTTGACCACTTTCTTTTTTCTTTTTAAACTTTTTTGTTTTAGAAATGTACAATTTTTTCTAAAAAGTTTTTACTTTTTATTTTTATTTTGAACATTTTTATGAGAAATTTTACCACTTTTTTTGAGAATTTTTTTTTTTTTTTTGAGAATTTTACCACTTGACCACTTTTTTCCAGGAATTTCCAAAAAATTGGCCCCAATTTGAACTATCCCTTTAAGGATTCAGTATAATGAAGATGGATTCATGTGTTTCAAGACCACACACCTTCTCCCAGCAGCGGTCCCGTGTCTCCGTAGTCGGCGTCCAGGGAATCGGCTCCACAGATGAGTTTCTCTCTGGACGCCTTCTTATCGCTGTACTTGGTTTTACCCCAGAAACGCATCTTACCACGAACCCTGCTGGAGATCCAAACCAAAACATTGACACACAACTCTTGATTACTAAACAAAACAACAACTTCAACTTAATAATAATGCCCAGGATCTGGATCTGATAGATAGAAACCTTCCGATAGATAGATAGAACGATAGATAGATAGATAGATAGATAGATAGATAGATAGATAGATAGATAGATAGAACAATAGAACGATAGATAGATAGATAGATAGAACGATAGATAGATAGATAGATAGATAGATAGATAGATAGATAGATAGATAGATAGATAGATAGATAGATAGATAGATAGATAGATAGATAGATAGATAGATAGATAGATAGATAGATAGATAGATAGATAGATAGATAGATCGTTACCTTGGTGACTGTATTATCCAGAGGTTTATACTCGGTCATGAACTCGTCCAGGAAGACCTTGAAGGTGTTGACCCAGACTCTGACGGGAGACTCGCTCCAGTCGCGCTGCTCCTGTCGCATCGTCTTCTCCAGGATGTGTTCAAACAGAGCGTACAGGTCTTTGTAGCGGATGCTCTTCCCATCGTCCATCTGGAGAGAAGAGGACGGTAGGAACGTTAATACTGTCCCACTGCAGAAGACCTGGTCTGACTTATGAAAGAGCTGAGTTTAAAGGGATAGTTCAACATTTTGGCAAATTGGCCCATTGCCATAATTGCTATAGTCATAGCAGTAGGTTTGTTACCTTTAATTGTAGGTGTAAGCTATTTTCAGGAACTTCAATATGAGCAGAGCCGTGAGCTGCTCAGAGCTACGCTATGGAGGCTAAGGGAATTTCTTGGTTTCCTTCATTAAACTAATCAAATACAAAATCCTAAAACTCCACAGCGCTTTTGTAGACATGTTGTGAGCTGCAGAACCACGACGCTATGAGATAATGACGGAACGTTACGAAACGGAGCCGTTTTCGAGGTAAATTCATGCAAAACCGCTGATGCGCGTTGCGTTCAGGGACAGTTTTTCAGCAAGCAGTCTCTGTATTTACCCTGTATTTACCTCGAAAACGGCTCCGTTTCGTATCGTTACGTTATTATGTCATAGCGTGGTGGTTCTGCAGGTCAACGTGTCCACAAAAGCACTGTGGAGTTTTGGGATGTTGTATTTGATGAGTTTAATGAGGGAAACCAAGAAATTCCCTTAGCCTCCGTAGCGTAGCTCTGAGCAGCGTTAATATTCCGCTTGATGATTGAGTGAATGAAAATAGCTTACACCTACAATTAAAGGTAACGAACCTACTGCTATGACTATAGGGATTATGGCAATGGGCCAATTTGCCAAAATGTTGAACTATCCCTTTAACAACTTATCTGACATTTTGAACTTGATAACAGTGGTGTCGTTACTTACAGCCAGTGCAGTGGAGTAAGAGTTGAAGATGTTTAGACGGAACTCCTTCAAAGCCTTTTTGAACACAACGTCCACCATGGTGTCCTTCTTACTGTCCTCCGTGTCCAAGTCGTTGATCTGAAATGAGACACGAGACAAAGATTAGTAAAAACACTCAGCACAGCGAGCACGTGGTGGTGGTGGTGGCGGTCGCGCTGCACCTTCTTCATGAGGAAGTCGTTCATGCTGCGGTAGTCGTTGGTGCAGGTGAGGATCTGCAGCGCGTCGTTCTGCCACTCGGCGGGCGCGTGAGCCACGCTGCTGATCTTGACGCTGCGGCGCCGCTTCACCTTGGGCGACGGCTCCTTGTTCTCCTTCAGGTCTCTGAACCCGCGGTCCAGCGTCAGGTCGGGGCTGCAGGGCGGAGACATGTTCTCCTGACCCGCTGCGAGGGAGGGAGGGAATCACAGTCAGAGTGGGACGTTCAAACAAATCTAAAAAAAGTATTTAAAGGGATAGTTCAATATTTTTTGGCAAAACAACTCCATCTTGTGTTATTATCTCATAGCGTGGTGAATGTGCAGGTCACAACTTGTTCACCAGAGCGTTGTAGAGTTGTTGGATTGTGTATTTGATGAGTTTGATGAGGGAAACCAAGAAATCCCATGAGCCTCCGTAGCGTAGCTCTGAACAGCTCACGGCTCTGCTCTGCTGTTCTAAAAATAGTTTGCACCGACAATTAAAGGTAACGAACCTACTGCTATGACTATAGGGGTTATGGCAATTTATTTCTTGAAATTTTACCACTTTTTTCTAGAAGTTTTTATTTATTTATTTTTTAATTTTACCACTTTTTTCTAGAAGTTTCTATTTATTTATTTATTTATTTTTAGTTTTACCACTTTTTCTGGATTTTTGTTACTTTTTTGTTTTAGAAATTGTACCACTTTTTTCTAGAAGTTTTTTTTGTAATTTGACCACTTTCTTTTATCTTTTAAACTTTTTTGTTTTAGAAATTTTACAAATCTTTCTAGAAAATTTTTCCTTTTTATTCTTATTTTGAACATTTTTATGAGAAATTTTACCACTTTTTTTGAGAAAATTTTTCCTTTTTTTTATTTTTTTTTAAAATAATTTTACCACTTCTTCCTAGAAATGTTTCAATGTTTTTGGAGAAATTGGACCACTTTTTTCCAGGAATTTCCAAAAAATTGGCCCCAATTTAAAAGTATAAAAAAGTAATGTTCTTCAGTCTCAGAAATGTTTGTGTATTTGAGCCATTTTGCAAAAAAAAAAGTTGAACTATCCCTTTAAGGATTCAGTATAATGATGATGGATTCATGTGTTTTAAGACCACACACCTTCTCCCAGCAGCGGCCCCGTGTCTCCGTAGTCTCCGTCCAGGGAATCGGCTCCACAGATGAGTTTCTCTCTGGACGCCTTCTTATCGCTGTACTTGGTTTTACCCCAGAAACGCATCTTACCACGAACCCTGCTGGAGATCCAAACCAAAACATTGAAACACAACTCTTGATTACTAAACAAAACTGATGAAAACAACAACAACTTCAACTTAATAATAACGCCCGGGATCTGGATCTGGAGGAACAAACCTTCCGTCTTGGGAGTTCTTGCGCAGCGAGTCCACTTTGCCCAAATCTCCCGACGACATGGCTTTGTGCATCTTCTTCTGCTCCTCGGCGCTTGCGGGCTGAAACAACAGCAGGGTGAAATAATGAGGGCAAAAGAAAATGAAAGAAAAAGCTCACTACTACTGTAGGTTTTCCATGTTTACGCCACTAGAGGGCAGCATCACATCGCTGCAGCAGCTGCAGCTACAATGTACATGGATATTAACTGTATTTACAGTAATCATGACATCACAAAGCCAATAAGAGAGAGGAGGTTGTTATGAGGTTATGAGGAGTTGAGTTGTACATGCTACATGATCAGAGAGGTAATGAGTGACATGCAAATATTGTTAAAGGGATAGTTCACCCAAAATTCGAATTGCACCCATTATCTCCTCCCCCTCATGTCGACTAAGGGCTGGGAGAAGTTTCAGAGTCCTGCGTGGCTTCTCTGAGTCACAGGAGGTATTTGGATGTTTTTTGTTGTGTCTTTTTATTACAAAGACCGCCGGTGTCCATTTGCATATATTTGTTATATGCAGAGGTGGGTAGAGTAGCCAAAAATTGTACTCAAGTAAGAGTATAGTTACTTTAGAATAATATTACTCAAGTAAAAGTAAAAAGTAGTCATTCAAATATTTACTTGAGTAAGAGTAGAAAGTACTTGGTGAAAAAGCTACTCAAGTACTGAGTAACTGCTGAGTAACCTCTGATTTGTTCGTTTAATGATCAGCGTGTAACTGTAGGCCTAATCAAATACAAAGAAATATAATAGCAATGAAAAAATTCAGATATTGCCAAAGAACAACATTTAACAACTACGACAATAGCCTAAATGACTTTTTTTTTTTTTTTTTTTTTTTTTACAAATTAACATGAATTACAGTTTTTCTCAATCGCTTTGGTGCTATTCTCAGATCAGAATGAAAGTTCTCATAACTATTAGTTCAACCTCCACAACATGTAGTCTTTTGTGCACATCATCGTAGCAGTTTCTCCTTCCTCTGAACAAATTGCAAATGCTTTTGAACATGCATCAGTTGCTTTCATACAATTCTCTGCTGTTTTATAACATTATCATTTGCTTATGTCATATCAGTCAAAATGAACTATACTTCTGAACACTGAATAGTCTTTCCCTAAAAAACTAATAGTCCTCATTTCATTGCTTCAGTCATCACATACAAAATTGTTGAACTAGTTTTCAAAATCTGTCAAACTCATTGTAAATGTTGGGAGAAGCACTGTATTCAAACATTTCAGGGAGAACAGGTATGTATAGTATTGGACAGTAATTCAGCACTAAACAATCTGCACTGCTCATTGTGTCAGGTTTTACTGTCAGATACAGTGGGACAATCTTTTTTTTTTTTACATTTACTGTACATTTAGACTTTTGGCTTCACTAGAGACCAGATTTACGTAAAGTTGTACTCAAAGAGTCTTTCTTATGTCTGTTGTAGATGACTGTAGTGTATTTTTCTATTGCACGATGCTGTGAACAAATCAGAATTGCAAAGAGCATATGCAGTAAAAATGTGAAACATACATATTCAGTATTAGTTACTCCACTACAGTAGGCTAATGTGTAACTTTACTGTGGCTGTAGTGTACAGTGCTGTCTTGAGCATTTTCAGGTAGTATCATCACTTTTTGCATTAGAAAACGCATAGAGAATAAAGTGTCATGATGAAAACATGACAAAGCCATTTGACTATCATGCTCATAAACGATGATGGCAAGACTTCTCATTCTGACAACACTGACAGTTTCACTGACACAAGTACTTGCTTTTGAAGGATGGACACTCCATTTTGAGCAAGTGACGCACTTTTGCAGGTTGTCCACTAGGTTTTGCAGTTTGTAACAATTGTTTTGAGAAATGCCCTAACTGTTGTGCAAATGTTAAGAGTGAGGTGAGAATAGCACCAAAGCGATTGAGAAAAACTGCAAGACAAATTCAGCCGCAACAATTTACCTAGGCCTATGAACTGTCTGAGACTAATGCCAGACCCAGGTATTTAAACCCAGAGTGGGTGGTCCTATGATTGGTTTCTAGTGAAACCAAAGTCACATGACCACCCCCCCCCACCCCCCCCCCCCCCCTCGAAACTCGAGTCACATGACCACACCCCGACACTGGAGGGATGGTCATGTGACTAGGAGTCACATGTCTCCAGGTGTGTATGGGGTTTAAATTTCCTGGGGAGGAAGAAGAATAAGATGACCTGGATTACTGAGAACCTTCACCAAAGACGGTTTATATTGAATATCTTTGCCTTCACGGATGTTATCCACGACATACCAGCTAGGGCAGACGTCATCCTAATCATTTACTAGCCGCAGTTTCTCAAATTTGTGGCAGAGTGGCCGTCCTGTTTACCGCGGAGATTTTGTGTGCGGTCACGTGACTGCCTGGCTCTGTCTGATTGGTTAAACGGAGGCAAACGTCGCGAGTGGCTACATCTGATTGGTGAAACGCAGTCATGTGACAGAGGCTCGGAAGTATCTCCATTAAAACAAACAATTTGCACATTAGATCGATAAGAAAAAGTAGCGAATAGCGACCGGAATGTAGCTCAATGTAACGGAGTAAAAGTACCGCTTCTTCTGAAGAAATATACTCAAGTAAAAGTAACAAGTAGGCTGCATGGAAACTACTCTTAGAAGTACAATTTATCCAAAAAGTTACTCAAGTAAATGTAACGGAGTAAATGTAGCGCGTTACTACCCACCTCTGGTTATATGGACATGTACTGCTACGCCGAGCGACGGAGGACTCTGAAACTTCTCCCAGCCTTTATTAGTCGACATGAGGGTGAGTAGATAATGAGTGCAATTTCAATTTTGGGTGAACTATCCCTTTAAGAAACCAGGAAAAAAAAAATAAACGAAAGGAGGGAAAAACTGCAGTTAGAGCCGTTAAGAGAAAGAGAAACCAAGTCATGTTAGAAAAGCAGCTAAGTTCAAGGTTTAAAGGGTTAAAAGGGAAAACACTCCTGAATCTATCACAATGTTTAACGTCAAATTAATATTCACTATTGATGATTGAGTGAATGATTGATAATGATTTCCAGACAGGTTATCAAACCAGTAAAATACTGGATGTTTGACAGGTTTGAGTACACATCTTAAAATAAAATAAAATACACATTTACATTTACACTTCTACTGGTGTCTAGGTTTTGTTGTTTGTTGTTTTTTTCTGTCTTGAACTGTTTTTGAAATGTCTTCCACTCTCAGGAAAAGTTGGTGAAAACAGAAGTTTGTTGAAGCTCAGTCTGAGTCAGAGGTGTGATGCAGATCTACGCTGCCTCTGCTGCTGAAGGAAGGGGTGGAGGGGGGTGGGGGGGTGGGGGGGGGTTAGAAATGTCAAAGAGAAGACAACGCTTGAAGAGTGGAGAGACGGCCGGCCACTGCTGGCTCGGATTGGGCGCCAGGGTTACCATGTCCGAGTCACTGAAACAGGACTCTTGTAAGCCCGCCTCCGTGGAGCTCTGTTTGGAGAGCGGCAGAGTGAAATGACGGGGGCTCAGGGGGCTCAGGGGGCTCATGGGGCTGTCGGCGTCATAGTCATCCTCGTCCGAGTCGCCCCCATGCGAGGCGATGGGGGCGCGGGTGAGGAAGTCGGAGCGGGTCCGTGACATTCTGGCTTTCTTTTTTTGGCCCGCTCTGCTGACCTGGAGTTGTGTTAACAAGTGATAACAGCATGTTTAAAAGTTGCTTTGACGCGCACAAGCTTCAGCTTCAGCTTCAGCTTCACTGTGTCTTCGTGTGGGTGCAGCTGTGGGTGTTAGTCTGTCCTGCCGACGTTCATTACATTATTCACATAAACACACAAAAAAAGGCACTCTGACAAAGTTGCAAACACATGCTTTAAGTCTGTTTTATAAAAAGAACAAAGACAGAACTCACATCCCGTGCTTTTGTTCCCTTCGAGGCCTTGGGGAGCGGCGAGGCTGCTTCTCTGGGGAGGGGGAGGGGGAGGGGGGGCGCAGGTGCTTCTTCAGTGACGGCATCGCTCTCAAACCTGATGGACACACAAAGACACAGTCTCATTAGTGGTGCATTAGCAGTGGTTCTCAACGTGAGATCTGAAGGGGGTCCCCAATTTATTTCTTGAAATTTTACCACTTTTTTCTAGAAGTTTTTTTTTTTTTTTACAACTTTTTCTAGATTTTTTAAAAAACTTTTTTGTTTTAGAAATTTTACCACTTTTTGCTAGTAAATTTTTACTTTTTTTTATTTTTTTATTTTAAGAAATTTTACCTTTTTTTTTCTTTTTTTAAAGAAATTTTTTTTTAGATCTTTTTTTTTAAAAACTTTTTTTGAGAATTTTTTACCACTTCTTCCTAGAAATGTTTAAATGTTTTTGGAGAAATTGGACCACTTTTTTTCACAGAAATTTCTCTATAATATTTCCAAAAATTCACGCCATTTGCCCTAATTTAATAGTATAAAAAAGTAATGTTATTTATTTCAAATTTTACAACTTTTTCTAGATTTTTTTTTTACTTTTTTGTTTTAGAAATTTTACCTTTTTTTCAGAAAATTTTTACTTTTATTTTGAACATTTTTTACGAGAAATTTGACCACTTTTTTCTAGAAGTTTTTTTTTAATTTGACCACTTTGACTTTTTTCTTCTTTTTTTGTTTTAGAAATTTTACCTTTTTTTCCAGAAAATTTTTACTTTATCAAATTTTTTACTTCTTTTTTTGAGAATTTTTACCACTTCTTCCTAGAAATGTTTAAATGTTTTTGGAGAAATTGGACCACTTTTTTCGAGAAATTTCCAAAAATTTCAAAGTATAAAAAAGTCATGTTGGTCTCAGAACAAATACTTGCTCAAGGCCAGACTATGCTATGAGATAATAACGAGTGTTACGAGACAGAGTTGAGGCAAATGCAGAGACTGTGTAGCTCTGAGCAGCTCACGGCTCTGCTCTGCTGTTCTAAAAATAGCTTGCACCGACAATTAGAGGTAACGAACCTACTGCTATGACTATAGGGATTATGGTGATGGGCCAATTTGCCAAAATAGTTGAACTATCCCTTTAAGGATTCATTATAATTTTAATTCATGAAGATGGATGCATGTGTTTTAAAATAGTTTTGATGACTCTTCCTCGGCATGATGGTGAGTAGAAAATTGGTGAATTATCGATTTTGGGTGAAGTATCCCTTTAAAATCAGTATTACGCAGTAACACCAATAACAAACTTTGTATGAGCAAAAAATAAAAAAGCAATGTGTGGATTAATAATTACTCACTTTGCGAATGTGACTTTGTCCTTCGGAGAGAAGAAGATGTTGCCAGGTTTGTCCGTCATGCTGACGGCGTTGCCTTGGTGACTCTGCGGCGGCGGCGGCGGCTTCTTGGCGGCGGCGGCGGCTCTCGCCCTGGCTCCTCCTCCGTCTCTGGACTCCAGGGTCAGTTTTGGCGCCCAGCCCTCGGCCACGCGCCTGCTCTCCGAGCGTCGTTCTCTCGGCGCGGAAGCGGGCGGCGGGGGCAGCTGGGGGTGCGTGGGTGGAGGCGTGGAGCGGGGGTGGGGCGCTGTCCTGGCGTGAGGAGAGCCCCCCCCTCCCGCCACCGCCGCCGCCGCCGCCGCCGTCCTCTGGATGAGCAGGGAGCTGGGTCTGAGGGGTCTGCTGGCGGTGGCGGTGGCGGTGGCGGCGGCGTCCTGCGCCCCCCCCTGGCGGCTCTGCTGGATGCGGCTCAGCGCCTCCCCCCGCTGCTTCTCGAACATGTCCCTCTCGTACTGCGCGAAGTAGCGGCGCTGGCGCTCCAGCACCTCCTTCTGCTGGCGGATCTGCTCCATCATCTCCTTCTCGTTCTGCTGCTGCTGGCTGCGCTGCCTCTCCTCCTTCTCCTCGTTCAGTCGCACCAGTTTCTCGATGACGGCCGGGTCGGCCTGGGGGGCGGCGGCGGCGGCGGCGGCGGAGGTAGGAGGAGCAGCGGGGACGGGAGCTGTCTGGGCTGCGGAGTCTCGGAGCTCCGCGGGGGGACGGACGACATCGCTCAGCTCTTGGCTCAGCGGCGTTTCTTTCTGCATGCTGATGACCACCACCACCGGGCGCCGCGATGACTCTCGCCGCTCTCTGAGGGGCTTAGCGGCGGCGGTGTCCATGGAGACGGCTGCATCTGTGTTCTGTTGAGGCTCTTTAGCGGGACGATGGGAGGTGACCGGGCTTCCCTCGCTAGCGGGGACGTAAAAGGTCGGGAGGTAGTTCTCGATTTTGGGCGGATGTGTTGGGACAGCGAGATCCGTGTCGGTCTGGTCCTGGTCCTGGTCCTGGTCCTGGTCGTGGCTGTCCGGCGGTCCGGCGGCTGGCGTCGGGCTGGTCGAAGCCGCCTCGCCGTCGGGCTCGGGTGCTGAATCTACGGCGGGGAGCGGCGAGAAGGCGTCGTCGCTGTCCGTCACCTCCTCCTCCACGGCCTTGGGCGGCTCCTCGTCCATGCTGAGGAGCTCGAAGCTGCCTTTGGAGCTCTGGCTGTCGGGCGTTCCCTGGGGCGAACAGAGCGGCGGGGTCGCCGGCGGGACCAGCTCCACGGACCAGCGGCGCTCCTCGGACGGCGAGGAGGCTCCACCGCTACCGCCGCCGCCGGTGGCTCGGACCTTGAGCAGCTCCAGGCTGAACTTGGCCTGCTCCAGCTCCCTCATCCGCCGGCTCTCCCTCTTGGCGCGGGTGGTTTTCTGGCTCGGCTCGTCCACGGCTCTGACCCGCTCTCGAACCACCACGGCGGCGGGCGACGGGACGGACGCCGGCGCTTCGCTCGCGGCTCTAGACGAGCTCTCCGTCGTCGCGGCATGCTCTTGCTCTCCTGCTTCCGTTTCCTCCCGGACCGCGTCCTCTTGGCCGCTGAGGGTCTGCAGACTCTTTTCCCGTTGCTGGTAGGAACGATCCTCCCACCTGCTGAGGTCCAATCCCATGATCCTCTCTGGCGACTCCTCCTCCTCCTCCTCCTCCTCCTCCTCCTCCTGCTCCTCCTCCTCCTCCGCTGAGAGGCTCACCTGGCCGTTCTGGAGCTGCAGCAGCTTCTCCCGCTGCTCTTCCTCCTCCTCCTCCTCCCTCCGTCTCTGCTCTCTCAGCTGCTTGAACCTGTAAATAAAATGAACAAAAGCTCACGTCAGATGTTTCCTATCCCATTCATCGAGGTGTTTTCTCATCAACGACCTTCCCAACGCTCCAAAGTCAGAGTCTAATGTACAACTCGTTGTGCGTGGCGGCAGCTCAGCTGATTGTGGAGCTGCTTTGGTTGAGACGTTCTTGCGTAATGTTCTGTTACCACACTGAACAATGACTGAATACACGGCACCGGCTCCGTGCAAAGACTAATCTGGGTTTTCACTAGATTGACAAAAAAAATCATGCAGTCACTTACTCATTGAAACTTTTTTCAGAATATAGAGCCTTTATAAAAATGTAAAAAGGTCTGCATGTGTTCAACTCAAGTTGTCACTTAAAGGGGACATACTATGAGAATATCACTTTTTGAAGGTTCTTTAACGTACAGTTTTGTTTTGCCTTCTGCCCCCAAATGTGAGAATTGACAAAAAAAAACTGTAATGTGCAGGCTCCAGGTTGAAATCCACGTGGTTTTACTAACATGTGCATAACCCCTCTCCTACCTGGTACCAGTAGAAGGGGGCGGGGCTAGCAGTGGCTCATTTGCATTTAAAGGGACAGACACTGAAAGCAGCCTTGTGGCCTTGATCCTTGTGGGGTTTTGACCAAAGCAGGTCACAGACATGTCTTTAAAGGACAATTCCGTGCAAATTCAACTACGGGGTGTATTTTCCTAACATTTTAGGTCTAAAAGAAGGAATGTGAAGATTTTCAGCGGATGCAAGTTCTGCTGCTGAGGCCATTTACATCCCTCAAAGCCACAGATAACGTCAGGTGGCGACTCAAACATACAATATGTCAAGTTTTTTTTACTTGAATCAAGTCAAGAGTTGATATTCCTGTGTTTATGACACAAACGGGAGCTCCAACTGCACCTGAACACACCGAGCGTCAACTTATGTCTCGCGCGAGACTCTGGGAGACTTTGAATTAGATCTAGTTTTACAAACACGTCGGCTTGTTGAAGTAAATAAACTTCTGGTGCATGTTTGAGTCGCCATCTGACGCTGTCTGTGGCTTTGAGGGATGTAAACAGCCTTAGCAGCAGAACTTGCATCCGCTGAAAATCTTCACATTCCTTCTTTTAGACCTAAAATGTTAAGAAAATACAGCCCCGAGTTGAATTTGCCCGGAATTGTCCTTTAAGACACCTGGGAACTATGTTAATTTGTGTAAAGGGGGCAGAATATGTCTCCTTTAATCAACAGCAACAGGAAAAGAACAGGCACTACTGGGTGTAGCATGGCTTACCTCTGCCTAGCGAGGTAGCCTCTGCCGACGGCCTGCAGCTGCACCACCGCGGCGTACAGCTGCAGGTAGGCTTGTCTGGCTCGATGACAGCGCCAGGCCGTCTGGAGGACCAGAGTCGCCGTGCAGCGCCGGTGCAGCCATAACCTCCATGCCCTCTGCAGCACCAGCGCAGCCTCCCTCCACAGCCGGAGCCTCTGACGCTCCCTGTAGCCTCTCCAGTGTGTCTGCAGGCACACGGCCGCCCCCTCCTGGACCGCGGGGTCCTCGTCCTCCTGCTCCTCCTCCATGGGCCGGTACAAACGCCACCATTTCTGTGAGGAGTTGATAATAGATTATTTAACATTTTAAAGTTCACTGAACTCCACTGGGAACATAAAGAGAAATCTCAGTTTGCTTTAATGGGACTGAACATTTATTTAACCTGATAGGCACTACACATTAAATTCAACATTTAAGATAATTTCCCACTTGAGAAACTTACACTAAAACAAACATTTGTAAACATGATTACACAGATACATCTCAGTCTATAACGTACATTACAGCAGTGGTTCTCAATGTGGGGTCCGGGGGCCCCGAGGGGTCCTTAAGAGATCTGAAGGGGGTCCCCAATTTATTTCTTGAAATTTTACCACTTTTTTTCTAGATTTTTTTTTTTACCACTTTTTCTAGATTTTTTTTTCCTTTTTTGTTTTAGAAATTTTACCACTTTTTTCTAGAAAATTTTTACTTTTTTATTTTGAACATTTTTATGAGAAATTTTACCTTTTTTTTTTTTAGAAATTTTGTACTTTAAAAAAATAATAATTTTTTTTTAACTTTTTAAAAAAAAATTTTTTTTTTAGATTTTTTACCACTTCTTCCTAGAAATGTTTAAATGTTTTTGGAGAAATTGGACCACTTTTTTCTAGAAATGTCTCTATAATATTTCCAAAAATTCATGCCATTGGTCCTAATTTAAAAGTATAAAAAAGTTCTTCAGTCTCTGAACAAATATTTGTAATATTATAATATTATTTTTTACTTTCTGGAGAATTTCTTGGAGAATTTTTTATCACTTCTTCCTTGAAATGTTTAAATGTTTTTCTAATTTAAACATATTAAAAAAAAGTAATGTTCTTCAGTCTCAGAACAAATATTTGTGTATTTCTGGTGTTTACTTCTAAATTTGCTCCAATGGGGGTCCGTGGTCTAATTTGTGGGTTCTTGATGTATAAAAGGTTGAGAACCACTGCACTACAGTAATGCACTGGGACCAGGCAGGATTACCAATATTATTTCAATATCAATTAGAATCAGATATCACAAAATCATACAGAGCATAATGTGGTGATATAATCAATGTGTTTCTATTCAATCATTTGGACATTTTGAATTTTGTAAAACTATAACATAATATTATTATTACGATACACTGTCATCGGCCCTGAAACAAACTGTGAGGACACATTAAAACAGAAGTGACGGAGACAGACAGACAGACGTGAAAGGACAAACGGCTCGGTCGTGTACCTGGATGCAGATCGCAGCTTCTCTCATCCTGACGAACTGCTTCCTCTCCAGCCGCGCTCGAAACCGCCGCTGCAGCGTGACGATGAGTCTGAAAACCTCCGTGTGGAGCAGGGCCTGCAGCCCCTGGCGCTCAGCCTCCCGCAGAAACACCTGGAGGGGAGGGACCACGACGCAGTCAGCACAGGGCAACAGGGCAACACACACTTAATGAGGACAGAAGGCTGTCCAGCTGTGTACAAAAGGGACATACACACAAAAAAGGAAAAAAAGAAAAAAAGAAAGAAAAATTCCACTCACAGTTACTCACACACAAATCCCAGGCTGGATACATGGTCATAGGAATGTCAGGTATGATCCTCTAATTATATAGACAGCATCCCGAAGGCATGGACCCCCCCATCGGGTCTCATTCATACCGCACCAAATATGGGGCATCGGCTTCATCACATCCTTTTGTTAAGAGGATGCTTCCAGGTAATATGAGGTTATTATTCCCAACACTATCCCATCCTGACTCTATTTATAGTGCCTGTAATTTAGCTGTTTAATAAACTGACCAAAGTCTTCGCAATTTAAAACCCACGCAGATCATTTTCTCTCTGCCAGCGTCTCCACACAAACACGCAACAGAAGAAAATCACTAAACCGCTGTGTTGTTCTACTTTTTCATGTTACATCTGGATTATCCATCCATCCCACTGACCCCTGACGTTCCTCTTCAATTCCCAATGAACTACTTTATAGGGTTAGAGCTTTTTTTTCATATCACATGTTGAATGGTTTTAACACTAGAACCGCCGTGAGGTCATTTTGTTTTTCATATCACATGTTGAATGGTTTTAATCAGTTTGTTCCAAAAAAGAGAGGTTTTACCTAGAACCGCCAAGAGGTCATTTTGACCTCCATTCATTCTAATGTAAAAATGCTAAATGGACTGCATTTATGTTGCCATGTATATTATAAACCCAGCCAGACACACAGTTCAAAACACTTTATGGTAATACTTGACATTCATATACACACACATACTTTACCAAAAATAACAATAGTGGTTGCTAGGCAACCAATATAGATGACTCTTCATTTTTCTACTGTTCGAATAGTGTGTGTATATAAACATGTATAAAATTGATTCTCCAATAATTGCAATCTAGGCTAAATAATGTCCATTTAGTCACTCAGTTTGCCAGTTAGTTAGTTATAGTTAGTTATTTAGTTAGTTAGTCATTTTGACCTCATCCCACAACACAACACGAGTTCAGATACTAGAAAGTTGTCAAACAGTTCAAACAGGTCAAACAGATAAAAAACTAATATTACTCATAAACATTGAACATAACAATGACAATCCCTTGCTCTCATGGGAAATGGACATGAATTCAAAAATTTGAAACAATTTTGAAAATTTTTACATACACACACTGTTCGAAAATAGAAAAATAAAGAGTCGTCTATATTGGTTGCCTAGCAACCACTTTTGTTATTTTTTGTAAAATATGTGTATGTATATGAATGTGAAGCATTACTATAAAGTGTTTTGAACTGTGTGTCTGGCTGGGTTTATAATATATATGGCAACATAAATGCAGTCCATTTACCATTTTTGCATTAGAGTGAATGGAGGTCAAAATGACCTCTTGGCGGTTCTAGGTATACATGGAATGTTGGCTGTTCTAGTGTTAATCAGTTTGTTCCAAAACTAAGATGAAGCTTAAAGGGATAGTTTAAAATTTTTGGCAAATTGGGCCATCACCATAATCCCTATAGTCACAGCAGTAGGTTTGTTACCTTTAATTGTCGGTGCAAGCTATTTTTAGAACGGCGGAGCAGAGCCGTGAGCTGCTCAGAGCTACGGAGGCTCATGGGATTTCTTGGTTTCCCTCATCAAACTCATCAAATACACAATCCAACAACTCCACAACGCTCTGGTGGACAAGTTGTGACCTGCACATTCACCACGCTATGAAATAATAACACAACATTACCACACAGAGTTGTTTTAGAGGGAAATTCATGCAAAACCGCTGATGCACGTTGCCTTCAGGGACAGTTTTTCATCAAGCAGACTCTGTATTTACCTCGAAAACGGCTCCGTTTCATAATGTTGTGTTATTATCTCATAGCGTGGTGAATGTGCAGGTCACAACTTGTCCACCAGAGCGTTGTGGAGTTGTTGGATTGTGTATTTGATGAGTTTGATGAGGGAAACCAAGAAATCCCATGAGCCTCTGTAGCATAGCTCTGAGCAGCTCACGGCTCTGCTCCGCCGTTCTAAAAATAGCTTGCACCGACAAATAAAGGTAATGAACCTACTGCTATGACTATAGGGATTATGGCAATGGGCCAATTTGACAAAATGTTGAACTATCCCTTTAATAAGAATTATACATCCATTCCCTGCACCTTTCATTACATCACATCTATCGGTGTACAACACATGGTGGTATTGATGAATAAATCCAAAGCATACGAAACAAACCTCAACTATGAAAGATGCGTTTGTAACGGTATAAAAATATCAACATATTTCGTCCAGTCCATGAGGTCTTTTCAGAAAGAGATAGCGGGGAAAGTGAGCGATATCAAAAACAGATGCCACGCCATGTTTTCCTGCATTTGCTTAAGGAGAGAGAGCAGCAGAGTAAATACCATGGTCTTTCCCACTTGGTAGCCATCTGGTTTGAGGCGGAGCTGGCCCAGACATTGCTGGATGCTGTCTCTGGTGGCTCTGGTTCCCTCCGGGAGCAGCACACAGAAGTGATGGACAAAATCCTATCAGGACAAGGAGAGAGAGGGGTGGGAAAAAAAAGGTGTTAATGAAAAAAATATGCTCATCAACCTGCTGTTTTTGGGTTTTACGGTGACAGATCTGTGTCATTCCTATTCGGTAATGCTTCTAACAAATGGTTTATATCATTGAATCTGCTGAAGCCATCGCTTTTTCTACACGGGAAGGATTTATCGACTGCGCTGTCGACGCTCTGGCCCTGAATCTGAAACATAACTCTTGACCGGCTACAAGAAACTCAAGCGGCCTCCTGTTACTGTAGCATCTCCTCAGGAAAAAAAAAAAAAGTTGCCAAGGCACATGTGGTTTCAGGTAAAAGTCCATGCTGTCCATATTTGCAGGGGTTCAAACATCATGGCATAAATATGCTCGACTCCCACTCTTCAGACTGAGGCCCATTGTCTGAATCCAATACGCTCTGCACCCTGGGCTGTAGGGGGTGGAGAGGGAAACAGATGCTGTGTTTATACAATTACAGCCACGGGGAGTGTTTCAGAGACCCAAGGACAATGAAGAGGCTCTGTTCCGAGGAGTTGGGAAACAGCCGAGTCCTCCAAAGTGATACTGTGCCCAAGATATTTCTCATTAGTGCTGACCGCAGCGCTAAGTATGTTTCCAGAAATTTCTGGTAAATGACAGTGTCTGATGCTAAAATTGTTGGAGTGATCTCATCGAAACGGTTCCAGTTCAACGAACCTCGAAGGTTTTAAACTGAAACGTCAGACTTTGAAAAATTAGATATTTACTGTGGTTTCATGTTTGTATTTGTTTTCAACTGTTTCATAACGGAAGAAGCACCCGAACACGAGAATGACAGAATATAAAAATCATGCTTAGTTGTCATGCCTAGTAAAAGCACTTAAAGGGGTAGTACCATGTTTTTAAAGTGTGGTTGTATGATCTACAAATAGCCCCCAAGCACTGGAAAGTTGCTGTAAATAATGTTATGATGATGTCATGTAGCCTACATCTGTTACAGGTGTCATCTACCAAACTAGAATAGAATTTGCAGTTTTATTTAAAGGGACAGTATCATTTTTTCAATTTTCCTGTAATCTACAAATAGTTCCAAATACTTTAATTGCAGTATAAGACTAATTTTTTAAACGCCAGCCCATAATAGCCCTGCCCAGAGATTTACAACATACATTGTTGTGAATGGACCCAAAGAAACGGCCTATTTTCACGGCCTAAAAGAGGTTTGACCTGAAAATACAGTAAATACACAGTTGCATTGTTGGCTATAATATAATTTTTCAAAGTGCAGGAAAAACACAGTTTTCACAACACTGTATGTTGTAAATCTCTAGGCATTGCTATTATGGGCTGGCGTTGCTAACGGGAGGAGTGCAGAGAGTCTTCTACTGCAATTAAAGTACTTAGGGGCTATTTGGAGATCATACAACCACACTTTAAAAAAAAAAGATACTATCCCTTTAAGTAAAACTGCAAATTATATTCCAGTTTGGTAGATGACACCTAGGCTACATGACATCATTACAGCAACTTTCCAGTGCTGGTAGATGACTGTCTGTGGGTTAGTCCGGGGTAACAGGGACATGGTTTCTGGATCAGGTTAAGTCCTGTTAGTGAAAGTCTGGTGGTCTTGATTGTATCTGGGAGGTAGCAGGAGCCTCAGCAGCAGCGACCTCAAAACCCCAGCAAATAACAGCTGAAGTGTCCGCGGGCCGACTGTCGATGCCACAGTGTTGTTTACACGGGGAGGTGAGTCGTGTTTCGGCGAAGTGACTCCATAATAAACTTACTGTTGCACGGTGACTTCATCTTTTTTCCTAAAACTCTGACATCACAAGGCTGGCACAGATTAACATTCAGGACCGCAAAATGGAAAAATAATGCAAAGAAAAAAAAGTAAACTAGAGTAGGAGGGGAGGGGTGAGAGGGGGGGGGGGGGGGGCGGCCATGTTTTCTGTCCTTCCTTCCAATCAGCACTGAACATAATCTGCTGTTAGTCATGCTAGTGTTTCTCACGGGGTTGACGTCATCCTGTAGCGTGGCTGAGACGGCCGCCACCTCACGTTCACACACAGTGAATCCCTGGACATCACCAGCGACATTAAAGGGATAGTTCACCCAAAATTCAAATTGCACTCACGTGGACTAAAGGCTGTGAGAAGTTTCAGAGTCTCCGTTCCTTCTCTGAGTTACAGGGTTGACAGTGCAAATGTAACGGCTGTCTTTGTCACAAAAAGTTTCTCATATGTAATGTCCGTCTTGTATTGAAGCCCCGACGTGAGAAATTGTTCTGAAAAAAATTAAATAAGTCTATATTTTAAGCTTGTTTTGTACAATTATTATACAATTTGGATGAACTGAGCTACAAAACAAGCTTGAAATATAGACTTATTTAATTTTTTTTGGAACAATTTCTCATGTTGGGGCTTCAATACAAGACAGACATTACATACGAGCAGCATGGAGGTATTTGGATGTTTTTTGGTGTGTCTTTTTGTTACAAAGACACTCTGTGTCCATTTGCAACCGTTACATGCACATGCACTGCTACGCCGAGACCGAGAATTTCAGTTTTGGGTGAACTATCCCTTTAATTCACTTCTCTGGCACCAATTTGCATGGAAACCTGCGTGTCGCTTTAGCTGCGAGACTGATCGGGGATCAGTGTCCCGTCCCGCCACACGCCTCCACGGAAGTAACATGTCGGGGCGATCCGCGCTCTCCTCTTACCGTCCATCTCACTGAGCGTTTGCTCTTTGGAAAAATATCATATCTGGCAAAAACGAGGAGATGAAGCGAGTCTGTTCTAACTATCAGGAAACAAAGGAAAACACCAGCAATTATACACATTTCATTGGTCTTGGTTAGTGCTTCTCATCCTGTGAGAGCTGATTTATGGTCAGTCTTGTGCGGCTCAGGGAGCTTCGTCACGTCTGCTAAAATGATTCTCTGGCTGCGTTTTTGACAGAAAGCTGAGCAGTAAACCAGGACCGTGGAGTCGAGTGAAAACATGCTATTAGTTGAACATGGAAACATGGAAACCCACTATTCTTAGAGCTTGACCCAGTTTAAAGAAGTCACTAGTCATTTCATGGTTTTACATGTGCTGTATGGACGATAACCAGTGGTGGACCGAGTAGTTAAAGGAGCTGTTTGTAAATTTCCTTTGCAGGTGAACTCAAGTCCATTGGGGGGGGCAGGTGGTGGAGGGGCATGTTAACTTCAGCAGAACAGGAGTAAAGATTGGTGTTGCACTGGAAACGGCTCTGAACTCAAAGTTCCTTATAGACTGGTAAGCAAACACCTGCTAAAGTTAAAGGGATAGTTCAACATTTTGTCAAATTGACCCATCACCATAATCCCTATAGTCATAGCAGTAGGATCGTTACCTTTAATTGTCGGTGCAAGCTATTTTTAGAACGGCGGAGCAGAGCCGAGAGCTGCTCAGAGCTACACTACGGAGGCTCATGGGATTTCTTGGTTTCCCTCATCAAACTCATCAAATCCAACAACTCCACAACGCTCTGGTGGACAAGTTGTGACCTGCACATTCACCACGCTATGAGATAATAACACAACGTTACCACAGAGTTGTTTTAGAGGGAAATTCATGCAAAACCACTGATGCACGTTGTGTTCAGGGACAGCTTTTCAGCAAGCAGACTCTGTATTTACCTCGAAAATGGCTCTATTTCATAACGTTCCATTATTATCTCATAGCGTGGTGAATGTGCAGGTCACAACTTGTCCACCAGAGCGTTGTGGAGTTGTTGGATTGTGTATTTGATGAGTCTGATGAGGGAAACCAAGAAATCCCATGAGCCTCCGTAGCGTAGCTCTGAGCAGCTCACAGCTCTGCTCCACCATTCAAAAAATATCTTGCACCAACAATTAAAGGTAACGAACCTACTGCTATGACTATAGGGGTTATGGTGATGGACCAATTTGCCAGAATGTTGAACTATCCCTTTAACTGGATGATGGTGTGTTCATGTTGGGATGTGTGCACGTTACCTCAAAGCTGTACTTGATGTTGTAGCCTGACTGACGGATGCGCACGGTCTCCAGCATCCCAGTGTAACGCAGCTGCCTCAGCACCAGGTTGTCATTAAACCGTAAGGGAAGCTGAGGAGGAAACAAGGAAATCACGGAGATGTGGGAGAAAGAGGGGGGGGGGGGGGGTAAGAGGAAGAGCGACAGACATTACAGAGAGAGAAGGGAGGGAAGAGGGGAATGATAAACAGCTTTTAAAAAAAAAAAAAGTTTGAACTTCAAAGGAAATGAAAAAATGCTTTGAAAGCTACAGCCGAGCAGCCGAGACGCTGCAGTCTGGAGCGAGAGCAGAACACGGTACCTTCTCAGCGTTGGAACGGATGCACTTGACAAAATAAGGCTCAGACTGACCCAGAGTCTCCATCAGCTTGTTGAGAGAGGCCTGCAGAGAGAGACACACAAACAACGTCACACTCACACATCATGCATCACAATGTGAGCAATAACTATGTCGTGCATCGAGTATTTGTCATGTATTTTCCCACACGTGGTGACCAGATAGTGTTACTGCAGTAGGCGTTGAGTATTCTGTCATGTATCTTCCTATGTGTAGTAACCAGATAGTTATAGTGATTTGTTTAATACTATGTACTGCTGATGCCCTATGATGTCAGCACTAAGAACTGATTATATTCTGAGCACTAACTACCTTGTAAGCCTTCGCAAACATGTGATATTGTCTTACAAATGTACAGTCATGGAAGAAATGAAGAGACCACTCCCAGAATGAACAGTGTCTCTAGTTTTACCATTTATAGGGATGTGTTTGAGTCCCATTAAATTACATTTCTTTGTTTTATTCTATCAAATAGCGACAACATTTCTCCCAAAATTGAAAAAAAAAGTCATTTAGAGCTTTTATTGGCTAATGAACTAGTCAGAACAGAAATATCAAGTCTTTTCAGACCTTGAATAATAATAATAATGCAAAGAAAACATGTTGGTATTTATTCCTGAAGAACACAGCAAGAATATCTGAACTAAGGAAGAGTTTATAAATCAGTTTTTGTGGGATAATGTCAATGTTTAATCCCAGCAGTGGTTTGTGGTTCAGGTGATGACCTCATCAGGTGATGACATCATCAGTGTCTCATTAAGTAGAAGGAGTTGTGTTTGTGTTGATATTTAAAAAAGAAAAGAAAAGATTGACGGTAATACATGAAGATATGTTAAAGTGGTTTCTTGACATGTGTCTTAGTCCTTCACCTCATTGTTGCTCTTTGCCCTTTATCATCAGACAGAGGGACCGGCGATGAAAACTAGCTTTTTTAGCTAACTCGGGTACATTTACATGTGTTTTTTTTTACAATGTTTTATTAATGTACATTGTCCCTCGTCAAATAAATTAAACAGAAACTGAAACTGAAACAAATCGTGTAACCAGGCAACGCAGCGAGCTGTTGATGCTCCAGGTGTTTGACGGACAGCGAGTCAGTGAGTGGTGTTACAGTGTCTCAGGGAATAATAGGAAACCCTGTGTGTGTGTGTGTGTGTGTGTGTGTGTGTAAACACATGCACATGTGTGTGTGATAATTCAGTGGCAGGAGGAATTCAGGCTCCTCCTCCCCCCTCCTCCCCCTCCACGGGAGATTAAAGCAATCACAGCGCAGCATAGGATGTGGGAAGTGAAGTCATCCACACACTGGGGCCGGGGCTGCCTGCCAGAGGGGGGGGGGGGCGCCTGCCAGAGGGGGGGGGGGGGGGGGGGGGGCTGCCTGCAGAGGGGGGGGGGGGTGAGGGTGAGGGGGGGGGGCACAGTCCCACAGCACACAGTCCACATTCAGGGACAGACCAGCTCAGTGTCGGGTTGTGGAGCTGCCGTGTGAAAGCAGCAGCCAATCAGCTGGTGAAAACGTTCCTGTTCATCCGTAGTTTGCTCATCTAAACATTTGCAAAGAAAATCTAGCGGGCGTGTCGGCGCTGAGATCGACCACTTTCTCACCAAATCAAAGTATTTTTATTAGTTTATTTTATTTTTTTCATAAATTCCCAGACATGATGTCACGTATTTAAGACCTTTGGGTGTGTGTGTTAACTACGTAATACAATCCACACACACACACACACACACAGTGGATAAAAACATGGATTATCCGGTGGACAGTGAAGGCCGTTGCCGAGGCCAGAGATGGAGGGATGTTTCCACCCACAGCTGGTTGCTAAGGACACACCTCGTTTTATCACATTCACAGCTGGAGGGGGATTCCTGTCAGTGGCTCTGCAGTGTGTGTGTGTGTGTGTGTGTGTGTGTGTGTGTACAGACCTGGAACTGTGCGCTGATACTTGGTGGCTTCTTCTTCTTGTGCAGGTGGAGCAGGGACTTGGTGATGCGGTCGTGAAGCGTCAGGTTGCTGAGGTACTTCAGGGACTTGACGTTCAGTAGATGCTGCAGGTGTGGAAGCAGAGACGACACTGAGAACGCAACACAACTTCACAGTCTGCAGAGCGACGACACTGAGAACGTAACACAACTTCACAGTCTGCAGAGCGACGACACTGAGAACGTAACACAACTACACAGTCTGCAGAGCGACGACACTGAGAACGTACAGTAACACAACTACACAGTCTGCAGAGCGAAGACACTGAGAACATAACACAACTTCACAGTCTGCAGAGCGACGACACTGAGAACGTAACACAACTTCACAGTCTGCAGAGCGACGACACTGAGAACGTAACACAACTTCACAGTCTGCAGAGCGACGACACTGAGAACGTAACACAACTTCACAGTCTGCAGAGCGACGACAATGAGAACGCAACACAACTTCACAGTCTGCAGAGCGACGACAATGAGAACGTAACACAACTTCACAGTCTGCAGAGCGACGACACTGAGAACGTAACAACTTCACAGTCTGTGGCGCCGTAGGAGGAGGAGACGATAAAAGACTGAAGCCTACCTTCGGAAGAACCGGCTTGGATTTGTAGTTCTTGTTCCTCCTGTTTTATAAAACAAACAAAAACAGAAACATTAGAATTTAAATCTGTTTAGGCCAGTGGTTCTCAACGTGAGGTCTGGGGACCCCGAGGGGTCCTTGATCTGAAGGGGGTCCACAATTTATTTCTTGAAATTTTACCACTTTTTTCTATAAGTTGTCTTTTTTTAATTTTACCACTTTTTCTAGATTTTTTTTTTTTACTTTTTTTTTTTAGAATTTTTACCACTTTTTCTACAAAATTATTACTTTGAACATTTTTTACGAGAAATTTTACCACTTTTTTCTAGATTTTAAAAAAATGTTTTGTTTTAGAAATTTTACCACTTCTAGAAAATTTTTACTTTTTTATTTTGAACATTTTTTACGAGAAATTTTACCCCTTTTTTCTAGAATTTTTCTTTTTTATAATTTTATCACTTTTTCTAGAATTCTTTTTACTTTTTTGTTTTAGAATTTTTTCTACAAAATGATTACCACTTTTTTTTTAATTTGACCACTTTTTCTAGAATTTTTAAAAAAAAAAATTTGTTTTAGAAATTTTACCACTTCTAGAAAATTTTGAACATTTTTTATGAGACATTTTACCACTTTTTTTGAGAAAATGTTTACTTTTTTATTTTTTACTTTCTGGAGAATTTCTTGGACAATTGTTATCACTTCTTCCTAGAAATGTTTAAATGTTTTTCTAATTTAAACATATATAAAAAAAAGTAATGTTCTTCAGTCTCAGAACAAATATTTGTGTATTTCTGGTGTTTACTTCTAAATTTGGTCCAACGGGGGTTTAGATCATAAACTGACAAAGTATCCTTTTGTCTAGTAAAAGGTCAACAGTGCTGAATTAATTCCAGAAATTCTTCCCAAGTGGGTCATATCCCTGTCAAAATAGTGGAACTTTATTCACCCCTGTGGGGGAAATTCTCTTTCACTTGCTCCCCTCCTAAAGGAGGTCAAAGGTCAGGGTCAGCTGCAGAGCAGCACCTTGGAGCAGGGCAGATGTTTGAGTCGTCTCCAGGCCACTAGGCCACACTGCTGACCAAAATAACACGGAGCAGAGGAGAAAACACAAAGCTGGGAGCAGTTTTTCATTTTACGGTCAGACAGAAAACACACAAAACAAAAAATCAAATAAAGGCTTAATTAGAGAATAAAACACTCCAACCAGGGTCATAAGAGTGAGTTTACAGCCTTATGGTGACCCTGGCTCCGTCTCCTCACTCACATGAGGATGTCGTGGGCTCTCTCCAGGAGTTTGCTGCTGGCCGAGTTCACAAAAATGCCGTCTTCATCCGTCGCGGAGCTGCTGGATGACAAACGACTGTGTCGGCCCACGCGTCCGTTCCAGCCGAGGCCCGGAGAAGCCCTTTAGGACAAAACACACAGGCCATGGAAGTGATTCATTTAGGGAAAATCCAAAGTTAAACCAACTACACCACAGTCTAGGAACTTCAACAGTCCAGTAAAAGAAAGAAAAAAGCTATAAAAGAATGAAACATTTGTAATGAATTCAATACAACAGTTTCTTTATAATAACTATAAATACTGAATTCTTCATTTAATTCTTCATTTTCATTTTTACACATGAATACTCATTAGTATGTAGTTTCTACATGTAGTTTATACATACTAGATGTTGTAGTGTCATATTGATTCTTGCTTTTTGTTAAAAAAATAATAATATTTGATAGTTTCTCTTTCCCCAATAATTTTGACACAATCAACTAGTGAGAGTTTAGCGGCCACAGCCATTTTTTCACAGTGATTGCCAAACATCTGTTGGCTGAGTTCATGAACTTCTGCAGGTACATTCATTGTTTCACAGTCCAGTTTTATCAATGTGTGTGTCAGAGACAACATGAAATACTTGGTACTCTTAACGCTCTGGGGGTAAAGCTGTGAGGAGTGGGCGGCCTCATCCCTCCTCACATGTTCACTAATGTGTTGGAGAGATGTGCAGCAGCGTGGTGCTGGTGCAGCTTATGGGATGGAGCCTCTGCATGGTGCACAGTCACCAGCAGGGGAAGTAGTTTCTATGTTTTCTCCTAAAGTGGAACACATCTCCAACAGAACTGGATACTGTTGACTGGAGCCTGACAGGGTTCAAACCTCTGGCCCCGGGGGTGAAACCCAACCACCTGCCCAGAAGTTCAACAAAAACATGGTCGACAGGTCATGGTTAAAAAAACTATTACAATCTGAACTATTTTAGCCCAGGGGAGCGACCAGAGGAGAGGAGGCAGCACATGGAAAACTGTCAGTATCATAGTTTCCAAGAACGAATCTCCTTGTTGTTTACAACTACAGTACTAACCAGCGTGAGAACAGTAGTGATGGACCAGAGTTTCACTATATCATTTTTCACGTCACTATCTGATGTTTGTTAAGTTTATAAAACCAATGACTAACAAACCAGGGTCCTTCTGAAGAGGAGCTTCAAGAAGCTTTCGCTACAAAACAAGCTTGAAATTTAGACTTATTTGATTTTTTTTCGGGACAATTTCTCATGTCGGGGCTTCAATACAAGACGGACATTATGCTGCCTTCACGTGCTATGGTAATTATGGTAAATACCAGAAGACGACTTGAAAAGTGCACATGAACACCTTCTCATTGTGGTATTTTCCACTGGGAAACTTTTTTTGATTTGATTTTTTTTTCAACATGGCGGAACAATTTCAAGGCAATAAGCCTTTAGAAAACAGTTTGCAGCTATTCACTTTATGAATGGTGCTTCAATAAAAAACAAAACACTAGCCGAATAGCCGATTCTAAATCTCCATGAATAATAATATTTACCGTTTGAGTTTTAATCATTCATCTTGATGAACTAGGCAATCCAAGATTGTTTTTCTGCATACATGTAGATGTCGCACGTGTATATATCTATGGTTTAAGTCTGAATCTGTGTGTCCACCATCGTTATTTTCTCTGTACAACAAACAAAAGCACATGAACACAACCCACTAGTAAATACCAGATCAGATTTGGATGTTTTCTGGCGTGTCTTTTTGTCACGAAGACAGTTGGTGTCCATTCACAACCATTACATGGACATGCACTGCCACGCCGAGACCCTGTAACTCAGAGAAGCCACGAGGACTCTGAAACTTCTCCCAGCTCTTAGTCGATATGAGGGGGAGGAGATAATGAAAAAAAATCTTTTTTGGGTGAACTATCCCTTTAAATCCAAGTGATGACTTTTTGTGGATATAACAAGTGTTTAAACTTAGCGATGTAGCTATGACATTTACACAGAGTGCAGCCTCACCACAGGCTGCAGTGGTTAGTTAGTTGTGTTAGGAACAGGAAACTGGAGTTAAATTCCTTGTGTGCAATAAACACACACCGGGAGCAGCGACACTAATCATTTAACACTTGATGTGACTGAAGGAGAGGAGACCCACAGGATGCTGCTTCCTAATCCTCATCACGGCCTGTCTCCTCCGTCCCACAGGAGCAATAGGACGCCATGATTTGTGCAGCCGGCTCGCTCTGTATTACAATATCACAAATCACAGGCAGAAGATCCACAGAGCTGAGCTACGTAGCAGTAAATCAAAGTCTTTGGATTTTTTATTTATTCATAGGTTTATACATCATTATTATTATATAATCAAGTGTTTAAAGGTTTACTGCGTAGACTGCGATGCCACACCCTGCACCAGCGAGTAAACCCTAACTTTCTGTTTGCATCTGTCCTGCCATGTAAAGGAGAATCTCTCCCCAGTCGATCATCGATCTCAGTTAACGGTGACGGCACAATCTGCCTTTTGTGGCGACTGTTTTTCCTCGAGGAGTCCCATAAAGCACCGCACTGTCCGTGTCGGCCGCTCCGTCCAGCTGACACGCTCCCCCCCTGCAGGGCCGGAATATTTAGCGCTCCCTGGGCGCCGCTCTCCGATGCATAGCTCCGACTTTACATCACGGGAGGAAGCAGCTGTGCAGACCCGGCTGCTCTTTTAGCACGCGGAGGATGAGTGTGTGTGTGTGTGTGTGTGTGTGTGAGAGACAGAGACGGAGAGCGAGGGCAGAGGTTGCAAATCACATTAAGAGGGGATTTTAACAGACTGAGCCCTTGTGTAACAAAAACCGTCTTGTCCGAGTCCCTGTGCGCTACCAGTCGTGGTCGCGGCCTGATAATCCTGGCGGCCCACGGCTCGTTAGAGGTGGTGGTGGACCTGTGGCGCAGTGGGTTGCTATGGGAGCCATGCTTGGGGTCACAGCACAGTCATCACTCTCTCTTTTTTTTTTTTTTTTCTAAAGGAATTCCAAGTCCATGTCTCAGCGCCCAGAGGTAAAGCTCAGTGCATTAAAGAGATTAGAAAGTATATTAGTGTGACAGAACATCTGTAAGGAAGGTATTACAGGGTTTGATGACGTCTGTTTGTTACAGTAAATAACTAAGACATAGGAACGATAAAATCTAATTAAAAATAAATAAATGACTGTTCATATTATATTTATGACCTACGATAGGCTGGGACAACATGTGAATGAGTGCCAGAGGTTGAAGAGGGACTGTTTTATATTATATGAATACCTAGGGTTGCAAAATTCCAGGAATTTTCAAAGTTGGAAACTTTCCATGGGAATTAACGGGAATATATGGGAATAAATCTGAAAATTTACTAAATTGAAGGTCGGCCCTTAAAGCAACATTGCAGAGTTTCAGCTCAGTGCTTTCACCATTCATGTTTTTGTTGTTCAGTAAAATAATTGATTGTTTGTACAAGAATTAAAACTTGATAAAGTTCTACAAATAAATCTGTATTATACTGTATATACATTGCATGGATGTCCACTTATGACAAAACTATAATATTTCCATTTATGTTTGGATATAATACAGTTTGTTTAAATTGCCCCCATATTCGGGGCGGCGTTTAGCTCACTGCCGCCCCATGTACATGTAAAGGCTACAGTCCTCACCGCAGGAGGCCCCGGTTCGAATCCCACATATATACACACATATATACACGCCGGTATATATGAAAAAAATTGAAATTTCCAGTTAATTCCCATAAATTCCCAATAATTCCCATAAATTCCCATAATTCCTATGGAAAGTTTCCAATTTGGAATATTTCCAAAATTCCCCATCTTAACTTCCCATGAAAAGTTTCTGGAACCGTAAATGTATTGGAAATCTTCCACCCCTTTGCAACCCTATTAATACCTGAATAAATATACACATACAAAGGGAATGAAAAATAAGAAGAATAACTTTTTCATCTCATCATCAAAAGGAATTCCTGCAAATTCCACCTTGTTGTGAAACCACATCACACGATCAGGTGCACCAACACGTTTCCTCATCCTCGTGCGTACAGGAGCTCCTGCGTGTCCCGCTTATCTACAGCGTGGTATTTCATAGATACCACGAATAATATGCAGGTCTGACCCGGCTTCGACCCGTATTCTTACCGTGGCGACTTATCCATGATGGTGTTGCTTCCTTGAAGGTCGGACAGCGGCGTGCGCGGAGTCTTCCTGGCCACACCTGATCGCGGACAGACAGGATGACATCATGCAAGGGGCGACACAAGACCCGCACGCTCAAACACAAACACAAACGCACACATACACCAGACAAACACAACAACACATCCCCTTCCCGAGCAAAAACACCCCTCTGACACTATGAGACGCTGTCACGGTGTTATTGTATTGCAGTGAGTGTTATGTGCCTTTTTATTGGAGGTGTGATCTACTGCAGGTGATCTGACACTGAAATAAACATCTGTGCAACATCTGTGAGGTTAATAGTGAGCTGCTCTTGTTGTTAATGTCAAATTTGAGTAGTTAATACTGAGGAGTTATTTCATTTAGTGTGGACATTAAGTCCTAGAACTGATCAGTGGTGATTTAGGGTAAAACTAAAAAAAACAAACACTAAAAGTTAAACTCCAAGTTGGTTTAAAGGGATAGTTCAATATTTTGGCAAACTGGCCCATTGCCATAACCCCTATATAATCATAGCAGTAGGTTTGTTACCTTTAATTGTCGGTGCAAGCTATTTTTAGAACGGCGGAGCAGAGCCGTGAGCTGCTCAGAGCTATGCAGTCACTCTGTTCGCGGCTCTGCTCCGCTGTTCTAAAAATAACTTGCACCGACAATTAAAGGTAACAAGGGATTATGGCAATGGGCCAATTTGCCAAAATGTTGAACTATCCCTTTAACTAACCAAAAAATAACAGTTTCAGAGTGTGATGTCTAGGTTTCAGCAGTGATGAAACTACAGTGCGTTAGCCAGCTCGTAGAGACTGAACAGTGTACCGTTGTCGTTCCCGCTCTCGTCTGGAGCTGCAGGGTGGCACACAACAAAAAGACACAAACACACTGGAGTGTGGTGAAAAATGTTTGCGGAGGAAAAGTGACCTTGGAGAGAAGAGAGTGAAGGCCGGATGGATGTCCCACACCACGTGTAACAAAGCTGCCTGTGAGCAAAGTTAGTGGTAACGTCTGTGTCCCCAAATACCTCAGTCTCCTGCCTCCATCACCAGCCCGTGTGGTGGTGGCCATGGTGACAGGAGAGGGTGTGTGTGTGTGTGTGTGTGTGTGTGTGGACAAGCAAATCATTATACCCAACTGCCCAAAAGACAGGACTGGACATGAAAGCGGTGGTGATGTGCTATTACTGACGACAGGGAAGCGACAGACACTTGGAGGCTGATGAAGCAACAAACATGCATCTGTCTGCTGAGCCTTCGACGAGCACAGAGTTAGTGACAGAGTGGCTGAAGCATGCGCACCAACAACATGCAGGACAAGACTATGAAAGAGTGCATGCAGGCGCATAAGAGAGAGAGAGGGGGGGGGGACCAGAGGGAGCGCAGACCAACAAGCATGGAGTCGAATCATAGATAATATGAGCTGAAATTAAAATGTTAAATTCTAATAATCCTTTCTTTTAAAGGGATAGTATCATTTTTTAAAAGTGGGGTTGTATGATCTACAAATAGCCCCTAAGTACTTTAATTGCAGTAGAAGACTCTCAGCACTTCTCTCGTTAGTTTTTAGAGATTTGTTGTGAATGGACCTATTTTCACCAATTGCTGATCGGTGGGCGCTAACCCTGGGCGGAGGGATACTAAACCCTGGGCGGAGGGATACGTGAGGCGCTAACCCTGGGCGGAGGGATACATGAGTTGGTTAGGTCCAAATAAAAATTGTGTTTTTCCTGCACTTTGAAGGGCTGGAAAAAATTATATTATAGCCAACAATGGAACTGTGTATTTATTTTCAGGTAAAACCTCTTTTAGGCCGTGAAAATAGGCCGTTTCTTTGGGTCCATTCACAACAATGCATGTTGTAAACAGGGCTATTATGGGCTGGCGTTGCTAACGGGAGGAGTGCAGAGAGTCTTCTACTGCAATTAAAGTACTTAGGGGATATTTATAGATCATACAACCAGACTTTAAAAAAATGATACTATCCCTTTAAGTTGTAACATTCTTATGGTTTTGATCTTGACTTTTGTCTCGTGTAAATTTGATGACGTTGGTCAGCGTCATCCCTGCGGTTTCCCCCCCGGGTCGTGGTCTATCAGGAAAAGGGGGGGGGCAGGAGTTATTTTTGTATTGGCAGCCTTACTGTACTTCTCCTCTTTGCATCTCTGCAGGATCTCTAAGCTTCTCTGATGCACAGGGTGCTGCAGAAAGCTAAAACTATCCACACTTTTCAAAACTGCGCATGGAGCAGCGTCATCATGCCCTTGGAGAAGCAAAACAAAAGAGAGAAGGGAAGAAAAAAACAGAGAAAAAAGAGAGAAAAAAATACACATGTAAAGGAGAAGGGGGGAAGAGAGAGAGAGAGACAGGAAGAGAGAGAGAGAGAGAGAGAAATGACAGATTAGACAGCGTAGAAGAAGAGATCAAGAGATGCAGTCGTCTACTGGAGAGACACCTGTGCAAGACCTCTGGAGAGAAGATGGTTGACATTCAAAACTGCAGCAGGATGTTTGTCATTGAACCTGTGTGTAAGTGTTCACCACCAGAAACCTCCAAACAATGTCTTCTCTGTCATGTGAGGGGATTTTAAAGAGATTTCATAAATGTTTTAAAAAAAAGTGACTTGACGTGATGTAGACCAGTGGTTCTCAACCTTTTGTACATCAAGGACCCCTAAATTGACACAAATTAGACCACGGACCCCCATTGGACCAAATTTAGAAGTAAACACTAGAAATACACAAATATTTGTTCTGAGACTGAAGAACATTACTTTTTTATACTTTAAAATTAGAGCCAATATCGTGAGTTTTTGGAAATATTATAGAGAAATTTCTGGAAAAAAATTGGTCCAATTTCTCCAAAAACATGTAAACATTTTTAGGAAGAAGCGGTAAAAATTTCTCAAAAAAAAAAACGTAAAAAAAAAAAAAAAGCTACAAATTTCTCGTAAAAAATGTTCACAAGTAAAAAATTGTCTAGAAAAAAGTGGTAAAATTTCTAAAACAAAAAAGTTTTTTTTTTAATCTAGAAAAAGTGGAAAAATTAAATTTTTTTAAAAAAAAAGTGGTAAAATTTATCATAATTTTTTTTTTCAAAATAAGAAAGTAAAAATTTTCTAGAAAAAAGTAGTCAAATTTCTAGAACAAAAAAGTAAAAAAAAAAAAAAGGTAAAATTAAAAAAAAAAAAACTTCTAGAAAAAAGTGGTAAAATTTCTTGTAAAAAATGTTTTCAAAATAAGAAAGGAAAAGTTTTCTAGAAAAAAGTGTTAAAATTTCTAAAACAAAAAAGTAAAAAGAAAAAAGGTAGTAAAGCGGTAAAATTTCAATAAATAAATTGGGGACCCCCTTCAGATCTCTTAAGGACCCTTATGGGTCCCTGGACCCCACGTTGAGAACCACTGCTGTAGAGAATGTTTGAGAAGACATGTAACAGGTTCCCTCGGGTGACACTGGTATCTTTAGTGCAAGAGGAAGGATTTCTATAAGTTTAAGCAGAGGAATAACAAGACATCTGGTTAAAAAAAAATCTACTTTAAACACAACAACATCTACATGTAAAACTTCATGTGTAGGAAAGAACAAGAGGGTGCAGAGCGCAAGTCTGATTCATACGACGGCAGTGCTGAAAGAACGACTGACGTAACATCTACTGCAGGTCAAAGGGCAGCGAGAGCCACTTCTATGGGAGGACGAGGCATTCATATAAAAAGGCAAAAGCTGAGAGAGACAGGGAGCGACAGCTACAGTAAATACATAGCAGCACTACCAGCACTATGCACACATACTACACAACAGGAGCTACTCAAACACAAAGTACGGCGCAGATACGGAGAACTAACAGGACTCGATGGTCACTGTGTGGCAGGTGAGACGACGGCGCTGCTTGTTGTCTGGTGGCAGCATCAAAACCAAGCCTATTCCTCTATTCTACAAATTTAGTGAGTTCACTACAATAAAAAAAAGCACCTGTAACGCTCACATGCCATTCAGTAAATTTAAAGGGATAGTTCACCTAAAATTGAAATTTAAGTAGGAATGCCCGTCTTGTAATTGAAGCCCCGAAATGCGAAATTGTTCTGAAAAAAATTCAATAAGTCTATATTTCAAGCTAGTTTTGTAGTGGAAGCTCCTCTTCCCAGTCCGTTCAAATCTGACGAACCGGGAAGAGGAGCTTCGAGAAGCTTCCGCTACAAAATTTGAAATATAGACTCACACTCAGACTTTTTTCGGAACAATTTCTCATGTCGGGCTTCAATTACAAGACGGACATTACATACGAGCAGCATGGAGGTATTTGGATGTTTTCTGGTGTGTCTTTTTGTTATAAAGACAGTTGGTGTCCATTTGCAACCGTAGTCGACATGAGGGTGAGTAGATAATGAGTGAAATTTGAATTTTGGGTGAACTATCCCTTTAACATCCTTTGCCTATACATAGATTCTTGGGTGCTGCTGAGACACAGCCTGAGATTTATTCAAACTGTAGAGAACAGAACACTGAAAATTGTGCAGCTGATAAATGCTAGTTTATAATATAAGCACAAATCAAACTCCTGCAGTTGCTTTGATACAATATAATAAGATGAAGTTAAAAAAACCAAACTATATTCCTTTACTGTCTAAGATGAGACTTGACTATGAGCTTACCGGTCTTCTTGTGCGTGTGTCTCTTGCCGGCCTCTCTGAACGCCACCAGGGCTCTGAAGTAGGCTCGGAGCACCGCCCAGCGGAAGGTGGCCGACGGGTCGATGCCCATCAGCCCGCAGATGAAGGCGTTCTTGCTGCTCTTGAGCAAAGCCACGATGTCTGGACGCATGTGGTCTGTGTTCTTCTCCCTGAAATCCTGTGTGGGATGCACAACAGTGTCGAGTGCCATTATTTACTTGTTTGTTTATTGTATTGAATCTCCTTCAGCCTGCGGATTTTCCTGCATTTAATGAATCATGTAGAAAATAGATATATTACAATACTGTTTATTATATAATATATTATACTATACTAGCGTAGCTCTGAGCAGCTCACGGCTCCGCTCTGCCGTTCTAAAAATAGCTTGCACCAACAATTAAAGGTAACGAACCTACTGCTATGACTATAGGAATTATGGCAATGGGCCAATTTGCCAAAATGTTGAACTATCCCTTTAAGCTCTGAGTTTGTATTATAATTTTAATATGTGAATACTGCAGAAACCAATGGTAAATTTCAACTGGGTGTGGAGGCGACCATTACACTGACCTTGACACCGTATTTGACCTTGCCAGCATAGTGTCGGATGATGAAAGCGGGCTCCATGACGGCGGGGAACTCGATGTAGCTGTTTCCCTCATGCTGCCGCTTGAACTTATCCAACAAGGTCTGGTTGGTGGCTTGAGGGAAACTGAGGTGAAAGGACAGAGAGAAATGGGATTTTACATCTGTTTTCCAGATTTTAAAAAAACACATCAAGTCAGGACTTCAGCCAAGAAGTCACAATATCGCTGCATTTGTCTCCATAGAAACATGGTGAATAAAAGACAGTACACTTCCACTGGTGTCTCATCCAGTCACAGCTGCAGTTACTCGTGCAGCGCTTGTAGTGGACCAGGTTGAGGATGATCATTTTCAGCTCAGATTTCCCTTCTGCCCTTTAACAGCAACTCAGCTGAAAAGCAGCAGCTCACAGGAAGAGAGGAGGGGAAGGATGGGACGCCGGGGGTTTTGGAACGGGGTGAAATCTGAGCTATGAAAACAACACAGCCAAAAGACTCCGAGCTGTCCAGCTTTCTCAAGTGGGAAGAATTTGATTCAGTGTCCAAATGGAGAAGAAGAGGAGGAGGAGGGGCGGAAATAAAGAAGGAAATATTGTTAGTAAAAATAGTTCCAGCACAAGTCATGAAAGGATTCAATCTTCTCTGCACTTAAAGCGGGTGTTACATTACAGGCAACCCGGTAATTTCATTATATTATAAAGTACAAGCAGAAATACAGTACATTGTTCAAATTCATTTCATTGTTTTGAAATGTTACAATGTTCCCACAAAGACGACGAACAGTCACAGTTAAAATATTTTCCCATGGAGCTCTGAACATGTTTGTATTGGTTGGTGTAGACGCCACGTGCCTCCTCTAGGTCAGTGGTTCTCAACCTGGGGTCCAGGGACCCCAAGGGGTCCTAGAGAGGGTTCAAGGGGGTCCAAAACTTTTTCTTGAAATTTTACCACTTTTTTCTAGAATTTATATCATTTTTTGAGACATTTTTACCACTCTTTTTTTTTTCCTTTTTGAAAAATTTGATGAATTTTTTCTTCTTTTTTTTTTACCACTTTTTCTAGAATTTTTAAAAACTTTTTTGAGAAATTTTACCACTTTTTTCTAGAATTTATATAGTTTTTTGAGACATTTTTACCACTTTTTTTGTCCTTTTTGAAAAATAAGATTATTTTTTTTACCACTTTTTCTAGAAATTTTAAAAACTTTTTTGAGAAATTTTACCACTTTTTTCTAGAAATTATATAGTTTTGTGAGACATTTTTACCAGTCTTTTTTTCCTTTTTGAAAAATAAGAAAAAAAACGGGGTTTTTTTTACCACTTTTTCTAGAATACTAAAAAACTTTTTTGAGGAAATTTTACCACTTTTTTCTAGATTTTTTTTTTGAGAAATTTTACCGCTTTTCTCTGGAAATTTTTTTACTTTGTGTTTCTATCACTTTTTTTAATAGAATTTTTAAAAATATTTTTTGAGAATTTTTACCACTTGTTCTCGAAATGTTTAAATGTTTTTGGAGAAATTGGACCACTATAATATTTCCAAAAATATTATTGGCCCTAATTTTAACGTACATTTAGTTAAAATGTAACATTCAGTCTCAGAACAAATATATGTGTATTTCTGGCATTTGGGCCAAAAAGGAAAGAGGATGAAAGGACCAAGGGAAAGAAGGAAGGACGGGAAAAAGGAAGGAAAGAAAGACGGGCTTCCAAGGAAGGATGTGATTGATGCTTGACTGTAAATAATTTGTGCAAAAGATCGAATAAAAACTAAAGTAAACTAAAGAGAGAGAGAGGGTTGGTGTTGAACATGAGCTGCTGGAAACACTTCTGTTGTGTTGTCGGGCTGAATTTGCTGCACGTGTCTGTTCCAGCATGTGTTTTCTCGAGCTGCAGTGCACTGAGTTCATCAATCCCTTTATTGAACTTACTGTAAATATAAAAACATTCATACACAGATCTGCAGTGGTGGGCCAACCCTCTCTACTCTATGGCTCATGGAAGCCAAATTGGGGGAAATAGCTTCAAAGAATACAGGCCTTTATATAATCAGGGAGGGGGCGGGACATGAGAAGGGTCACCAGGTGGAATCAAACCAGTCACGCTGCAGCTGTATCTGTTGTTTCTCTATGTGAGGCTTTGCCTTCAAAAGACTCACTTGCACTCTTCGTCCAGCAGGTGGAACAGCGCCGTGGGCTTCTTGCTGATCAGGTTGATGCAGCCGGTGTTGTCGATGTAGTCGATGTTCCTCCAGCTGATGCCCTCGGCCCGGTACTCCTCCTGCAGATGCAAACACAGCTCATTAACGCTAAAACTGGACTTTCTCACATTGTAATCCGACGTAGGAACTGTTCATGTTTCATGTTGCAAAGCAGTGACGGAGCCTGTAACTCCCACTGTGAAGTGTCATTTCATCTCATTAACACCTAACTTTTATATATTATATTGATGCTCAGTTTCAGTTTCAGATTCAGAGGGCGTTCCACACATGTGGCATCAAAGACAGTATCTCTTGGAATGCATTAAAATATTAATCATTAGCATACCATGAAGAGCAGACAGCCAGCCCTATGTGGGTCAGCCTGTTTTAGATTTTACAATCAAAGCACCAGCGTTGTTTGTATGCATGCTTTCATGTTGGCAGATCTCTCTGGGCCTCTCGGTGGTTTAATAATGAGAGAAGCATTAAGAGCATTTATCATTGTTCTTGCCCATATGTTATTTCCCCATGTTCCTGGGAAAGAGATTTAACCAATAAAGGCCTCGATCCAGGGGAGGTTTAATAAAAATCACTGGAATCTTTTCTTTTGTCTCCTCTCTTCTTCTTACCCTGAAGTCAGAAGGCTGAGGGAAAAAACATCGAGTTAATTACTGCTGCTTGTGTGCTGAGGACAATAAACTGCGCAGGGAAGAATATTTTAAAGGGATGAGCCAACATTTTTTTATTCTTGTCTTGCCTCACTCCAGAGTCCATGACCAGCAGATAGACACCATCCTTTCCACTGTGTGTGCAGTAACAAGGGAAATAGAGCCGTATCGCCTGTAATTAGCTTAGCTCAAACACTGGAAGTGTATGGGTAGTGTTAGCCTTAGCTTAGCTCAAACACTGGAAGTGTATGGGTAGTGTTAGCCTGCCTCCTACCTGAGCTGAAACCAGCATCAGAAGCTGATTTCATTTTAGCTCTAAACTCTGTAAATATATCACTTTATCAACATTTCAAACATGTTTAGGTGAGAAAGTAGCCGTTTAGATCAGCAGTGTGTCGTTAATTTGTCTAAATACCAGCTGTTTACTATTTTGTTCAGACGAATTCGGCGCTACTCAAGCTAGCTGTTGTGACCAACGCACTTCCGGTTACTTTCACAAAATAAAACACCCGTTGCCCTTTACATACAGAAGTGCTTTTACTTTGAAACAGGAAGCTAACCTACCCTCGATGTAGCTAGCTTGAACCAAAATAAACCGTTTTTGCTTGAACCCTCTCTTTTGACCAATCTCATCCCGTTAGCAGCATTTGACCGCTCAAGATGCCTTACTGGAGAGTTTTGTCAGCTCTGAGACCAAGATCAGTCCGTTTAGAGTTGATGAAGAGTTTCTCTGATGACTTTAGGTGGAGGCAGGCTAACACTACCCATACACTTCCAGTGTTTGAGCTAAGCTAATTAGCTACTTTAGGAGGAGGCAGGCTAACACTACCCATACACTTCCAGTGTTTGAGCTAAGCTAATTAGCTACTTTAGGTGGAGGCAGGCTAACACTACCCATACACTTCCAGTGTTTGAGCTAAGCTAATTAGCTACTTTAGGTAGAGGCAGGCTAACACTACCCATACACTTCCAGTGTTTGAGCTAAGCTAATTAGCTACTTTAGGTGGAGGCAGGCTAACACTACCCATACATTTCCAGTGTTTGAGCTAAGCTAATTAGCTACTTTAGGTGGAGGCAGGCTAACACTACCCATACACTTCCAGTGTTTGAGCTAAGCTAATTAGCTACTTTAGGTGGAGGCAGGCTAACACTACCCATACACTTCCAGTGTTTGAGCTAAGCTAATTACAGGTGATACGGCTCTATCTCCCTTGTTACTGCACGCACAGTCGAAAGGATGGTGTTTATCTGCTGGTCATGGACTCAGGAGTGAGGCAAGACACGAAAAAAAAAAAGTTGCTGTATCCCTTTAAAAAGGCACGATGATTTTTCAGTGTTTGGTAAAAAAAAAAATGCCTGAGTGCACAGCAAATGCCTTTGTGGCTGTTCATGTAGAAAAACATGTCATGAATATTACAGCAGCGTGAGAGCACTAGTCTGCAACATGCTCTTTTTCTCTGTTGCTGCTGAGATTGCTCCATGCAAACAATCCAACTGATTCAATTCAACTCTTATCAACAAACTACTTATCTGTCTTTAAGTAAACACATTCTTCAGCAGCATCAGCTGTTGCTCTCCTGCTCCACTCTGTCCACTGCACAGCTGGTTCATGCTCATGTTACCAAATAAGAGGGAGGAAATGCTTCTTCCTTCTTTTTTTTTTACTAGAGATTTTACGAGACATACAACAGTGTTCAGCCTCTGAAAAATACCATTTACCCTTAACATCTCCAGAGACATGTAAAGCAGCAAAAACGTGCCAAATACAGGATGGCTGTAAATGCTAACGTGTAGGGAAACAGCAGCATAAGGAGACAAGAACCATAACAAGCAATCTGTCACAGTAATGTCAGTTACACAGTAATACATATTTAATAGCTGCCTACATTCACCAGTACATGCACTGTACTGGGAACGGTTGCAAATGGACACCAACTGTCTTCGTAACAAAAAGACACACCAAAAACATCCAGATACTGCTCATCTGTAATGTCCCTCTTGTGTTGGGAGAGTAGATAATGAGTGACATTTGAATTTTGGGTGAACTATCCCTTTAATATGTAACCCCTGGCTCCCTCTGTATGATAAAAAAGAGAGTCACACCTGAGTCATCAACCAACTGGATTGGAATGCACCTGTGTGACAGCGTTGAGTGCCAGAACTGTGCTGACTCACCGCCTCTGGCAATAACCGCCTGTGGTTTGCGGTGGTGTCGCCCGCGTGCCACGATGCTGCACGTGACACTGTTTACAATCACTGGAAAACAATTTTTAATCACCCGGCTCTAACTGACACGATGCAAGTTTCCCTCAGGCGACAGGAAAGGGAACCAGGTCTCTGCTGCATCACAGGCTGCTACAGTTGGTGTGTCACTCATTTAGTCCCATGATGATAATAACGACTTAAAACAACAGCCCTTCCCTGTTACCGATGCTTTACATACATGCACGCCGCAGTCTGCCGTCTCAACAGAGTGACTCATGGACAGATGGAAACTGTAACTAACTGTGAGCAGGGTGTGAGGCTGGCTTCAGTGGAAATATGAAGCCTGCCAGCTCTCGGTGAACCGATCCTTATTCAATCATTTTCAGAGGTTCTCAGACCGCCTCAGTGTGCTACATGGGTTTTTCCACACAAGCACACCAAATGATATGCTGCACTCCAGCTCATTATGAATTCCTAAGCTTCCCAGTTTTCCTCTGACCAAGATAGCGCGAGAGTTTTAATCGGCTGTTGGAACATCAAAGGAAACTCTGATCAATCATTAAATATCAGAAATGAGAAAATATATGTACAAGATGAGGATTGACAGACAAAAGCTGTAGCGGCAGTTTGATCCATGGAAACAGCAGAATAAATCAATAACAGAACTGCTCACGTGCAGAATAACTGGCCGCTGCACAGGTCGATATATATTGTAAACTAACGTGCAAGTGTATGTGGCTGCATCTGTGCAAAGCTGGAGCACTGATGTGAAAACTAAACTGTAAAAACGAGAGGGAGCGTAGCGTAGTGACTGGAATAATCATTAATCTGTGCTCCAGTGAGTAGAGGTGAAACTTCTGTCTTTGGCAGCAGCGACTCCAGTTTGTTGCTGCATGCAAGCAGTGATTTACCCGTCAGGAAGTGGAGGGACATCAGCTCTGTCATTATCTGAGCACGTGGCTGTTGTTTCCAACAAAACACAGTGTCAATGCATTGTTTTTAAAGGTCCCATATTATAAAAAAAAACAGGTTTTTTCTTGGTCTCTGGAGTTACCAACTCCTAGAATGAGGAAAGCCGACGGGTCCTGCACGGACTCCGCAGCCCTGCAGAAGTAGATGCAACACAGAGGCTGGATCTGTCGTTAGTGCAACAACCAGTAGCACAGGAAGTACAGCGGGATTCAACAAATACTGGAGTGAGTGAGAAATCGTGATCTTAAACACACCTCTGCAAAGATATTAAACTTTATGTTTTTTTTTTTTACTGGCCAAAGAATTTATGATTGAAATATTCAGTCTGACCTCAAACATGTTTCACAAGTGAAACTGTTTCCAAACGCTCTGCAAGGGCAGGTGACAGGAATGTTTCACAAGAGTGGAAAAGACTGTTTGTGAGTAAAATAAATGTTTGGGAGCAAAGGAAGTACCAAGTGTCTGCTGCCTGAAGCCTTGCACATTTATAGATTTTTATCAAACTATAAAAATGCATCTGTGGACAAAGTCTCAAACTGCTCCCTGCGGAGGTTTGCATTAAAACATGAATGCTTGACAACTCAGGCTGTTGCCCCAAATACGGTATTGACTCATGTGAAGAAAAAGGCCAGATTGTTAAGTTTTCTCTACGGCCTGATGTGGTTTCTTGGCAGGAGGTGGTGGTGACCGTCACATGGGCTGTGTTCGAAACCACATACTACATACTACATACTTCCATACTGCATACTACATACTAATCGATCATACAGTATGCAGAGCGTCTATCTCAACAGATAACCCACAATGCATTTCGTCCTGCCCGAGCAGAAATCAGGGAAGTTGATTTCATTAATGCTCTAAACTCTGTAAATATATAACTTTAGCAACATTTGAAACATTTTCAGTGGAAAGTGTCGAGATCCCAACCGTGTTGAAAATCTGACAAAATACCCGCTGTTTATTTGTTCCGATGATGCTCTGTAGTAAAACTAGCCGTTGAGACAACGCACTGTTATTTTCAAAAATAAAATACCCGTTGCCTTTTATCATAAGGGTTCTTTTACTTTGTAAACAGGAAGTGAAATTGCTAGCTTGGAGCTGCCGTTTAGACTGCTCTCTCGTCCCGTTAACGGCATTTAATCGTTCAATATGCCTCACCGGAGTCTTGCCAGCTCTGACATAGGCCCGGCTCATTTTAAAGTATTGATTTATTGGTGTAAATGTGGTGTTTTCTGTGCGTAGACTGAACCCAAGGCAGCACTGCTACTGTCCAACCATGTTTTTCTATTCAAACAAACTTCTGCTACTGCCACAGTTGTTAGATTTCATCAAAGAGACCAACATTTATTCCCTAAAAGAAGTTTAAGCAGCCGGTGGTAAACCTCTAAAAGCCATCAGCGGTCCTTTTCTCCCCGGGGTGACGATTGCAGGCTGGCCGGCGAAGCACGTCAGGAGCCGGGCTGCTGCCTCTGTGATGCCGCGGTCACTGCTCGGACCTGGAGCTTCGCTTCGAGGTTAACTTCTAAACAGCCGTCGTTTGGATAAAATAACCGCCAATTGGGATCTGAATAGTTACTTTCTCGCATGCAAAAATATTAAAAACTAATAAAGTCACGTAATAATGGCTTCAGCCTGAAAACATCTGTTGTCCTGTTTTGTTTATTTTTTTTCCTGTTCGCCGTAAGGAAAAGACGGTCCGTGACGTCACGTTACGTTGCATCTTGGGTAGTTTGAGTATGAGTAGTGACCTCATGATGTATACTCAACATTTCGGCCGAATCTAGTATGCATCCGGGAACTTCTTGCCTACTGCAAATCGCATACTGCGCAGTGTAAACATACTGCATACTCAAATCGTTAGTATGAGTAGTACGAGTAGTAGGAGAAGTATGCGGTTTCGAACACAGCCATGGCCACAGCTTCTGCCACTGCAGTGTTTACAAGTGAATAGGTTGTCGTATCTATCTCAACAGTGCTAAGCCGTTAGAGCAGATGGGAAGCTTCAGTGACTCGCTATCGGAAATACCTACCTCCTCAGTGGATGTGAGGGTCTAAGGACAGAGGATGTTGTTATGATGCCATGTGAAGCCCTTTGAGACAAACTGTTTGTAAAAATGGGCTATAGCTACAAAAATAAAATTGCCTTGCCTTAATATACAACGCAATCATTAAGATTTTAATGACCTTAATCTCCAGGGCAAAAGAATCTTTGAAGTCTCGTTCCATGACAAACACTTAGTGTGTAGGAAGCAAACATAAAAACGACGGAGGCCACCTGTCATTTATGTCCTGAAGTCATGGTCTACATGGCAGCTTTCCAACGTGTCAGGACAGGCTGCGGATTCAGTCAATTTCAAGGTAAACACAACGTTTAACTTAACGGGCGAAACGTACAGATCATGACTTTCAAAAGTCCTTTGAAGTTAATCAGCTCACTTAGGAGAACACATCCAGAGTCAGGGTGGTCGGAGTGGAGTCATACGGCCGTCACCTTCTCAGTAAACCCTGTTGCATAATGTTCTGGAGGATTTCTTCATTGTAATGCATGTGCTCTGTGCGCTGTGATGAGGAGGAGGGACTTCCTTGGAAATGGTCTCAAGGAAAATAAGTGAAGTGGGCAGACGGTACATATGTCACACCAACGGCTGCAGGAATACAGTAGCTGAAGGGTCTAGAACAGCGGTTCTCAACATGGGGTCCGGGGACCCCTAGGGGTCCATGAGAGATCTGAAGGGGGTCCCCGATTTATTTCTTGAAATTTACCACTTTTTTCTATAAGTTTTTTTATATTATTTTTTAGCTACCACTTTTTCTAGATGTAAAAAAAAAATGTTTTAGAAATTTTACCACTTTTTTCTAGAAAATCTTTACTTTTTTATTTTTATTTTGAACATTTTTACGAGAAATTTTACCACTTCTTTGTTTTTATAGAAAATTGTTATTTTTTCCTTTTTTTATTTTTGAAAATTTTACCACAAATTTTCTATCTATCTATCTATCTATCTATCTATCTATCTATCTATCTATCTATCTATCTATCTATCTATCTATCTATCTATCTATCTATCTAAACATTTCTAGGAAGAAGTGGTAAAAATTCTCAAAAAAAAGTAAAAATTTTCTAAGGTAAAATTTCTCGTAAAAATGATCAAAATAAAAAAGTGAAGATTGTCTAGGAAAAACAAGCAAAATTTCTAAAACAATTTTTTTAATCCAAAAAAAGCGGTAAAATTAAAAAAAAAACTTATAGGAAAAAGTGGTAAAAAAAATAAAAAAAATAAATAAATAAATAAAAACTTATAGAAAAAAGTGGTAAAATTTCTTGTAAAAAAAAATGTTCAAAATAAGAAAGTAAAATTTTTCTAGAAAAAATTTGTAAAACAAAAAAACCAAAACATCTATCTATCTATCTGTCTATTTAGGGTCCTTGATGTATAAAATGTTGCGAACCACTGGTGTAGAGTTTCTACACAGAGAGGGTTCTCACCTGTTCCAGCTTGAAGATGTGCTGGTTGAAGTAGTGTTGCAGGCGTTCGTTGGCGAAGTTGATGCAGAACTGTTCAAAGCTGTTGTTCTCGTAGTCCTCGAAGCCAAAAATGTCCAGCACTCCGATGGACAGGGTCTGAGGGGGACAGAACACAACACAATGAGACAGAGCCAAGAGTTTTACCTCTAAATGCAGCTATGAAAACCTCTCAGACAGAACGTCTCTGGTCTCTCTGTCCTACCTTGGTGGTGTCCTCCAGGTCCTTGATGTTGAGCAGAGCGTGGTTGATCCTGAAGACGATCCAGTCGAACAGAGCGCTGTACAGGGACTTGGCCATGGAGTCTCTCACCGTACAAGCCTGGACACAAACAGCCGGAGATGTCACCAGGCTGAAGCAGCCAATCAAGCCTTTCCTCCCATCTTTCCCTTCGTCCTTCCTTTTTGACCCAATCTGTTCCCTCCCTCCTTCTATCTTTCTTGTTTTTCCCTTCCTTCCTTCCTTCCTTCCTTCCTTCCTTCCTTCCTTCCTTCTTTCCTTCCTTCCTTCCTTGACCCAGGAGGACAACAGGAGGGTAAATCTGTGTCCCAGCAATAATCACTCAGTTTTATGATTTTATGATCTCACTGTTGATTCTGGTTATGAATAATATTGAGCTGTGTTGTTTCAACCATCTCTCTTCTTCACTGAAAGTTGTAATTGTCAGTTTGCAGTTTCCATGTTTTTAATTTAAACAGTCTGTTTAACTGCTGAAGTGAACCAGGTGTTTGATTTGGGTTCATCTGCCCAGAAACGGCCCATTGAACCATTTGTAACCTCTAAGAGCTCCGACATCCATTAGTGGAGGTTTCTACTTAGTGTTGCTGTGATTGCCGACATCTCATTTAAAAAGATCAGGCAGATTAAGCGGAGTAAGACCGCTGCCATGCACGGTATAAAGTATAAACTGAGCAGAGGTTTTATCTACTAAGGTCGTGACTGAACGTGATTCTCTCAGGCCTGAAAAAGCCCAGAGTCCAGATCCAATTATAAGGAAATGAACAGGAAAGTGATGTTATAAACAGGTAACAGTGACCCCTAGGGGTCCTTGAGAGATTTGAAGGGGGTCCCCGATTTTTTCTTGAAACTTTACCACTTTTTCTAGATTTTTTTTTTCCTTTTTTTGTTGGAAATTTTATTGATTTTAGAAATTTTTACTTTTTAAAAAAAACTTTTTTACGAGAAATTTTTACCACTTTTTTCTAGAAGTTTTTATTTTTTTTTTAAAATTTTACCACTTTTTCCTAGATAAAAAAAAACTTTTTTGTTCTAGAAATTTTATCACTTTTTTCTAGAATTTTTTTCCTTTTTTATTTTGAACATTTTTTATGAGAAATTTTTACCTTTTTTTTTTCAAGAAAATTTTTCCTTTTTTATTTTTTTTACTTTTTTTTTGTGAGAATTTTTACCACTTCTTCCTAGAAATGTTTTTGGAGAAATTGGACCACTTTTTTTCCAGAAAATTCTCTATAATATTTCCAAAAATTCACACCATTGGCCCTAATTTAAAAGTATAAAAAAGTAATGTTCTTCAGTCTCATAACAAATATTTGTGTATTTCTGGTGTTTACTTTCAATTTAGGGTCCTTGATGTACAAAAGGTTGAGAACCACTGTTATAACATCCTTTCATTGCTTTTATTTGTATCCTTGTCTAATATTCATTTTACTGCACTTTCTTATGTATATAGCATTTTAAACACGTTTGCATTTTATGTGCAGTTGATACGTGACCCCGTCCTGACCCCCCCACACACATGTATTAAACATTACAGTTTGGCCTTAAATGCCAAATACTGTGACACTGCCTGTACGTTTTTTACAGGTCCTGCATTAAAAATAAAACAATGAATGGATTTATATTAAGACATCTCCCAGACAACACTGTGAGACAGTTATATTTCTATTTTACAAGCAGCTGTTTACAGTTTGACCTGAGAATAAATCACGTCCCCACTGTCCTGTCAGAAACCACTGTGCTCGGGTCTCTGGATGGGACACATAAAATACTAGTACTGTATTTACAGTACGCAAATGTAAAAAGCAGACAATGAAAAAAAAAGAGACAGCTGCACCGTCCTCTGACGTTGATGCTTGAGACTGAAACTCTGGCTCAGAAGGCCAGAGCTGCAGACGGGCTGGCAGACGGCAGCGTGCCACGGCAGGCCGGCCCTGCTCATTATTAATGTCCTTATCCAGCCTAACGCTCATCAGGTCGACTCGTGAGGTCTGCCAATCCGATCGGTGTGGCACAGACGGTCTGAGCTGCCGGTGCCAGTGCTCTGGTGGACGAGGCTGCACGAAGTTAGCGTTTCAGTCACGGCCTAATGGAAATATTAGCTTTAACCGGCTAAACACAGACTGTATAAACCAAATACACAGTGAGGCTCTGCTGCTGTGAACGCCAACATGATGTTCACATCACAAACATTAAATCTCCTCTCCTCTCGCCTTGTCTCCTTTCCTTTCCTCTTGCCCCGTCTCCTTTCCTCTCCTCTCACCCTGTCTCCTTTCCTCTCCTCCTGTCTCCTTTCCTCTCCTCTCACCCTGTCTCCTTTCCTCTCCTCTCCTCTCCTCTCCTCTTGCCCTGTCTCCTTTCCTCTTGCCCGGTCTCCTTTCCTCTCCTCTCGCCTTGTCTCCTTTCCTCTCCTCCTGTCTCCTTTCCTCTCCTCTCACCCTGTCTCCTCTCCTCTCCTCTCCTCCTGTCTCCTTTCCTCTCGCCTTGTCTCCTTTCCTCTCCTCTTGCCCTGTCTCCTTTCCTCTCCTCCTGTCTCCTTTCCTCTCCTCTCACCCTGTCTCCTTTCCTCTCCTCTCACCCTGTCTCCTTTCCTCTCCTCTCCTCTCCTCTCCTCTTGCCTTGTCTCCTTTCCTCTCCTCCTGTCTCCTTTCCTCTCCTCTTGCCCTGTCTCCTTTCCTCTCCTCTCACCCTGTCTCCTTTCCTCTCCTCTCCTCTCCTCTCCTCTTGCCTTGTCTCCTTTCCTCTCCTCTTGCCCTGTCTCCTTTCCTCTCCTCTTGCCCTGTCTCCTTTCCTCTCCTCTTGCCTTGTCTCCTTTCCTCTCCTCTTGCCCTGTCTCCTTTCCTCTTGCCCGGTCTCCTTTCCTCTCCTCTCGCCTTGTCTCCTTTCCTCTCCTCTCGCCTTGTCTCCTCTCCTCTCCCCTCCTCTTCTCTCCTCCTCTCCTTTCCTCTCCTCTCCTCTTGCCCTGTCTCCTTCCCTCTGCTCTCGCCTTGTCTCCTCTCCTCTCCTCTCCTCCTGTCTCCTTTCCTCTCCTCCTGTCTCCTCTCCTCTTGCCTTGTCTCCTCTCCTCTCCTCTCACCCTGTCTCCTTTCCTCTCCTCCTGTCTCCTCTCCTCTTGCCCTGTCTCCTTTCCTCTCCTCTCGCCTTGTCTCCTTTCCTCTTGCCTTGTCTCCTCTCCTCTCCTCTCACCCTGTCTCCTTTCCTCTCCTCCTGTCTCCTTTCCTCTTGCCTTGTCTCCTCTCCTCTCCTCTCCTCCTGTCTCCTTTCCTCTTGCCCTGTTTCCTCTCCTCTCGCCTTGTCTCCTCTCCTCCTGTCTCCTCTCCTCTCCTCTCACCCTGTCTCCTTTCCTCTCCTCCTGTCTCCTTTCCTCTTGCCCTGTCTCCTTTCCTCTCCTCCTGTCTCCTCTCCTCTTGCCCTGTCTCCTTTCCTCTCCTCTCGCCTTGTCTCCTTTCCTCTCGCCTTGTCTCCTTTCCTCTCCTCCTGTCTCCTTTCCTCTCCTCTTGCCCTGTCTCCTTTCCTCTTGCCTTGTCTCCTCTCCTCTCCTCTTCTCTCCTCTCACCCTGTCTCCTTTCCTCTCCTCCTGTCTCCTTTCCTCTTGCCCTGTTTCCTTTCCTCTTGCCCTGTCTCCTTTCCTCTCCTCCTGTCTCCTCTCCTCTTGCCCTGTCTCCTTTCCTCTCCTCCTGTCTCCTCTCCTCTCGCCTTGTCTCCTTTCCTCTCGCCTTGTCTCCTTTCCTCTCGCCTTGTCTCCTTTCCTCTCCTCCTGTCTCCTTTCCTCTCCTCTTGCCCTGTCTCCTTTCCTCTTGCCTTGTCTCCTCTCCTCTCCTCTTCTCTCCTCTCACCCTGTCTCCTTTCCTCTCCTCCTGTCTCCTTTCCTCTCGCCTCGTCTCCTTTCCTCTCACCCTGTCTCCTTTCCTCTCCTCCTGTCTCCTTTCCTCTCCTCTTGCCCTGTTTCCTTTCCTTTCCTCTCCTCTCCTCTGCCACTGTGAACACCAACATAATATTCACATCACAAACATTAAATATTTGGAAGACACAGAGAAAGCCTTGTGTCACGTTAGTTACAATCATATTCATGAACCTTTACGTCGTCTATGATCTAAAATCTAAGGAGAGATTTATGTGTCCTCTCATCATAAATACAGATTATTTGAAAAAAAAAAAGCATCCTTGTCAAATTATTGAGAAAAACGTTCTAATTCCTGTATCCGCTGGAAAGATTTGACCCCGCGGCGGCAAAGTTGAGCCGCGGTCTTCAGAAAGCAAAACAAACCGTGGACGAGTCGCTCCTCAGAGTTAAAATTCCTTCGTTTCTAAATAATTAAGCCGGTTATTTTTAGCCGTCACATCGGACCAAATATGCCTTCCATGAGTCGGGACAGATATTATTTTGAACTCAGCACATACTGTGGTCTAATGACTCATAAGCTTTTCATTATTTAGAGGAAGTTGGACTTGAAACCTTGCGAGGGGGAAATAACCTCGTAACCGAGTGAATGGGGGGAAAACTCATTACACAGACGCTCGGATTTCTCTGAGGTTTTCAAGTGTGTGATTTCAGTCAACAGGCGATGAGATTGTTGTGACTGTGACGGAGCAATATTTACACAGAGACCACCCAGCGCGCTGCCAAAACAAGCCCTGTTTGTTCATACGAAACGGCTCCGACGTATCAAACATCCCATAATGAGGCTGTTGTTGCTGTGTTACATACATGCTCAAGACATTGGTGCTGGAAAAAAAAAAGTTTAGCTCAAGATTTCATAGTTTAGATGAATTATTTAAAGATCATAATAGATCTGTGTAATTCAGCATCTCTGTGTGTAAAACTAGGACAGGCCTGTCAGTGTGTGTGTGTGTGTGTGTGTGTGTGTGTGTGGTTCTCTCCCCTCACACACACACACACCGTGACGAGCTGCAGAGCGTCCAGTGAAAACTGTCGAGGGGCTTGAAATGCCTCAAAGAGAGCAGAGCGCGCTTTAAACAGACTGAAGGACTTTGTGCATGTGACTGAGTTTGTAAGTGTGACTGTGCATACCTCCTTCTCTCCTTCCCTCATCTCCTTCTCTCCTTTCCTCTCCCCTCCTCTCCTCTCCTCTCCTCCTTCTCTCCTTTCCTTTCCTCTCCTTCTCTCCTCTCCTCCCCTTCTCTCCTTCCCTCATCTCCTTCCTTCCTTTCCTCTCCTCCTTCTCTTCTCTCCTCTCCTCTCCTCTCCTCCCCTCCTCTCCTTCTCTCCTTCCCTCATCTCCTTCTCTCCTTTCCTCTCCCCTCCTCTCCTCTCCTCCTTCCTCTCATCTCCTTCTCTTCCTTTCCTCTCCTCTCTTCTCTCCTCTCTCCCCTCCCTCCTTCTCTCCTCATCTCATCTCCTTCCTTCCTCCTCTCCTCCCCTCATCTCCTTCTCTCCTTTCCTCTCCTCTCTCCTCCTCTCCTTCTCTCCTTTCCTTTCATCTCCTCTCCTTCTCTCCTCTCCTTCTCTACTTCCCTCCTTTCCTTTCATCTCATCTCCTCCTCTCCTTCCCTCCTTCTCTCCTTTCCTTTCCTCTCCTTCTCTCCTCTCCTCCCCTCCTCTCCTTCTCTCCTCTCTCCTCTCCTTCTCTCCTCTCTCATCTCCTTCTCTCCTCTCCTCTCTCCTCTCCTCTCCTCTTCTCTCCTCTCCTCCTTCTCTCCTTTCCTTTCCTCTCCTTCTCTCCTCTCCTCCCCTCCTCTCCTTCTCTCCTCTCTCATCTCCTTCTCTCCTCTCCTCTCCTCTTCTCTCCTCTCCTCTCCTCCCCTCCTCTCCTTCTCTCCTTCCCTCATCTCCTTCTCTCCTCTCCTCTTCTCTCCTCTCCTCCTTCTCTCCTTTCCTTTCCTCTCCTTCTCTCCTCTCCTCCCCTCCTCTCCTTCTCTCCTTCCCTCATCTCCTTCTCTCCTTCCCTCCTCTCCTTCTCTCCTTCCCTCATCTCCTTCTCTCCTTCCCTCATCTCCTTCTCTCCTCTCCTCCTTCTCTCCTTTCCTTTCCTCTCCTCCCCTCCTCTCCTCCTCTCCTTCCCTCATCTCCTTCCTTCCTTTCCTTTCCTCTCCTCCTCTCCTTCCCTCATCTCCTTCCTTCCTTTCCTTTCCTCTCCTTCTCTCCTTCCCTCATCTCCTTCTCTCCTTTCCTCTCCTCTCCTCCTTCTCTCCTTTCCTTTCCTCTCCTTCTCTCCTTCCCTCATCTCCTTCTTTCCTTTCCTCTCCTCTCCTCTCCTCTCCTCTCCTCCTCCTCATCTCCTTCTCTCCTCTCCTCTCCTCTCCTTCCTTCCTTTCCGTTCCTCTCCTGTCTCCTCTCCTTTCGACCACTTCCAATGAGATAACGGGACGCAGCCACAGGTTCCAGGTTCGTGTTCACCAGGAAACCAGAGGTTAATGGAGAAAGCAGGTTTTCACCACCGGTGACTTTACTGCTGGAAAACATCTGTATCCTCACCTCAGGAAGCTTGTAGGGAACGATCAGCTTCTCTCCCACGGTAACCGTCTTGCGTGTTGTCAGGGCTTCAAACAGCATCTCCTCTTTGACCTGGCAGAGACAGTGAAGACGTTAAGAGCCCGACCTGTTCATGAGAACCTGACGTTCCTTTTCCACTTCCACCTTTCATGTTGTGTGCTTTACAAACATCAGGATTGGTCATTTGCCGACTACAGGCTCCACTGGAAATTTAAGCTAAACCAAACTATTTCTTGTTAACTGGGAACTTGAACCACTTGCACATGTGCACGACAAAAAACCTAACAGGGTAAAAGTATCATTTCCCTTAATTGGAAAAAACGTTGATGCGCCAAGAATTGGAAGATGGATTAAAGCGATGGCGTCAAATGATGGAAAAGATAACAAGAAACATTGGAATCTGGAGACCTGGATTTTTTAAAGACATGACGTTAATGTTAAATGATGGAAAAGATAAAGGTCCTTTTTGTTTATTTCCATTAATTTTAAACGGAAAAAAGTTTGCATAAATGTTTTGTTTGATTTGCTGTGACTTGCAAACAAAAACTAATAAACACATGCTTAAAGCTGTCCATACTTTTAACCATGGCACATATACATGCAACAGCTTACTATGGCAAGCGGATTTAACATTTAAAAGCTTATTCGTCGTAATTATATTTTAAATAGTTGGATTTTTTATTCAAGATATCTGTAATTGAAGTTTTGCCTCGTCAAAAAGAACATTTCAGATATCTGCAACTACAGTCTTCCTACACAGAGAAAAATGGAAGTCTGTAAATGTACTCAAAAGGGTACAAACCCTTGTTGCTCCACGTGTACCTTTTTTAGAGACAATTTTGTACCATTCTGGAACATTAAAGTGCCTATTTTATCCCCAAAAAGGTACACGTAGGTACACATAGAGTACAATAATTGGCCCTATAGAGTACAGTAGGACAGAACTGTACCTTTAAATACAGAAATGTCCCCCTTCTGTACCCTTGTTTTTCTCTGTGTAGGATAAATGACATCACTTCTTCCATTCATGTGCGTGGGGTTTGTCATTACAGGTATCTGCTATGTGAATTATGGATATCTGTAACTGAATCACAACTCTTCCTAATTCCAGTTTGAGATATCGACAACGTCATTTCGCCTTGGTCAAAACTTTATTTAAGATATCTGAAAAGGGACATGTAGATATCTTTAATTAAGGTGAATTAAAGATATCTTGAACTGGAATTATGACAAGTTGTAATTCAGTTACAGATATCCATAATTCACATGGTGGATATCTGCAACTCAACTGCAGATTATCTGTAATGACAAACCCCACACACATGAATGGTAAAAGTGACGTCATCTGTCACAGGAAGAACGTAGTTGTGGATCTGAAATATTCTTTTCGACGAGGCAAAACTGAATTACAGATATCTGCAACACATACAGTCTGGCTTTTAAATGTTAAAATGTCTCGCCATAGCTCACTGTCTGTGAACACAACAACAGTATAAAACCAGCAGCATGTTGTTGTTGTTGTTTTTCCACTCTACCTCCAGCAGCTCGGAGACGACCGGCAGAACCTCTGGGTTACAGATGTCGATGGAGTCGTCCCGGTAGGTTTTCCTCTTGTAGCAGATGTTTCCCAGGTGAAGGATCGCTGACAGCAGGGAGAAGATCCTACACAACACAGGAGGAAGAGTTAAAAAAAACACACAAAAAAACAGAACTATTTATTATCATGTTGACCATGTTACTAATGTAAATAGTGGTAAATTAGTCTGTTGTCTGTTAAAACTGTACAAAGGTTTTGAATTTCACAATTTATATTTGCATTACAAGTTATAAAAATGGTTGGTTAAACATATTTGTGGTTTTCACAATAAAAAAATATAACTTCTTTCTGCTCGGATTTTATGTTTTCTGTGTGATTTTAGGTCAACTGTGTTAGTATATTATGTCAAAATTGAAAAAATAACTGCAAATCCAAACAGGTGAGGTTGTGCTGAAAAAAACAACACCGAACACGGCAAAGTAAACAGTTTTTAAGGTGAAATAGAAAAGTAAAATCAAAAGTAGTCAAAAACGGCCAATTATACCCTTGACTCCAGAGGGATAACTAGAATATTCTTCTTTTTATTTCTTCTTTTTTTTCATCTATCAAACGTATTTAGTTTACAAATATCTGTTAAAGGCTAATTAAACAAAATAATGTGAAAATCTATAAATTATACTAATTTAACTGTTTGTTTTTTTCATAAAAATATTTCATTATAGCACAAATCAAAGTAACACCAAAGACACAAAAAAGAACCACATTGAACAATGACATTTTTCTTCTTCTGATCTCTTACATATTTTTAACCTTTCAAAATAATGTTCTGTGATACCAGTTTTTTGGGGGGGGTTTTAGATACAAAGGAAATTAAAACTGAAAAAAAAACTAAAATTGTAAATAAATACATTTAAAATGATATTGAATTACATCTTCTTCTTCTTTTTTTAATTTTTCAAGCAATTGCATGTCTGGAAAACGCATGGACATGTTTTTCACTGTATTTTGAGAGAATGACCCATAAAAGCTTCTACTGTATCCTGACAGAGTCAAATACAGACAAATGAACCATCTGTCAACAAATGATGTATTAATTACTACTCGTGGGCACCATTTGAATTCATCTCATCACACACTCGTTGCAGCTGCGTGTGTGCGTGTGCACGCGTGTCACTCACTGTTTCCGCGTGGCAGGAAGAAAGCCCACCATCTCCATGGCCAGCTGAAGCCTCTCAAAGTCATGCTTCAGGTCCTCTCCTTCAACAGTGAAGCAGTCCTGGAAAAAAAAAAAATCAGAGAGATGCAGCAGTGAGCGGTGTTGCCAGGCCGACGGCAGCTGTTACGACACACAGGCCTGGACGCCAACAGAGCTAATGACAAGTCGCTACGAGGTTTAGAAAGACTTACTAAAGACTGTTGACACACACAGCGCCCAAATGTTTTAGATGTTTACAGAGCGTCTAGCATGGATACTTAAAATAGTTTCTTCGTTTACTTTGCAGCTGAAACAAAAAAAAAAAACAGCAAAGTGGCCTGAAGCAGGAAAATTGAATGATTCACTCTAAAAGCAAGCTATCATTAAAGGGATAGTTCACCCAAAAGTGAAATTTCACTTGCCAGTTTGAGTTACAGTGGGTCTCGGCGTAGCAGTGCACATCCATATAACGGTTGCAAATGGACACCAACGTCACAAAAAGACACCAAAAAACATCCAAAAACCTCCATGCTGCTCGTATGTAATTGTTTTGTAGCGGAAGCTCCTTTTCCCAGTTCATCCAGTTCAAATTTGATGAACCAGGAAGAGGAGCTTCCGCTACAAACAAGCTTGAAATATGGACTTAATTAATTTTTTTTCGGGACAATTTCGCATTTCGGGGCTTCAATACAAGACGGACATTTTATACGAGCAGCATGGAGGTATTTGGGTGTTTTTTGGTGTGTCTTTTTGTGACGAAGACAGTTGGTGTCCATTTGCAACCGTTACATGGACATGCACTGCTACGCCGAGACCCCCTGTAACTCAGAGAAGCCATGGAAAATTGGCAAGTGAAATTTCACTTTTGGGTGAACTATCCCTTTAATGATAGCTACTGTAGCAGTGCATGTCCATATAACGGTTGCAAATGGACACCAACTGTCTTCGTCACAAAAAGACACACCAAAAAACATCCAAATACCTCCATGCTGCTCGTATGTAATGTCCGTCTTGTATTGAAGCCCTGAAATGCGAAATTGTCCCGAAAAAAATTAAATAAGTCTATATTTCAAGCTTGTTTGTAGCGGAAGCTCCTCTTCCTGGTTCGTCAAATTTGAACTGGATGAACTGGGAAAAGGAGCTTCCGCTACAAAACAGTTACATACGAGCAGTATGGAGGTTTTTGGATGTTTTTTGGTGTGTTTTTTTTGTGACGAAGACAGTTGGTGTGCATTTGCAACCGTTACATGGACATGCACTGCTACGCCGAGACTCTGAAACTCAGAGAAGCCACGGAGGAAATTTCATTTTTGGGTGAACTATCCCTTTAAGAAGCTCGGGGGTCAAACTAAAGAGCGACACCCCGGTCCGGTGTGCAGAGCAGAGCAGAGCAGAGCATCCAGGGTGTGCAGCGTCGAGCTCGTGCGGTGGAAAACCTGAGTCAGGTTTAGAGATGTGTCGGCGTCGGCAGAGGAAGCTCCGAGATCTCAGGGTCCATCTGCGTTTGAGAGACGACGGCGAGCGGCGAGTCGAACCAACAGAGAGGAGACACACGGGCACTGAACCGTTGTCACAATAATACATGTGAAGAGCAGACATTCAACACACACTGAACTAAATGGCCTGTTATGTGGACAGCTTGTTCTTCAACAGCTGGAGCCTGTTCCTCGTTTCTGTCGGTAGAAGAAATCCCCTTAAACTTTTATTCTAACAAATTACATCACAATTTAAAAATGTACCACAATAAAAAGTAGCCGAGGCCCTAAAACAGGTTCTGAATTCAACATTTTTCTCAAGTAGGATTTGGATTTATCTGCAACATGTAAACATTTACATAGATAAATATGTAATATGTCCATATTTTAAAGGGATAGTTCACCAAAAATTGAAATTTTTGGGAAGCTTGTTTGTAGTGGAAGCTCCTTTTCCTGGTTTGTCAAAATTGGACGAACTGGGAAGAGGAGCTTCCGCTACAAACAAGCTTGAAATACAGACTTATTTAATTTTTTTCGGTACAATTTCTCATGTCACGGCTGGATGTTCTTTACATACGTGTCTTTTGGAGTCCATTTGGATGTTTTTTTTGGATGCACTGCTACACCAAGACTCCCTGTAACTCTGAGAAGCCACAGATAACTGAAATTTCAATTTTGGGTGAACTATCCCTTTAACACTCCTAATTGATTGTTCTTATGACAGTTCTTATTGTTTCTTTTATCTTGTGTTTATTTTATTGTGCCTTTATCTAATGTATTTAATTGTAATTAAAGGTGCTATATAAATAAAGCTTGATAAACGTGTAGATGTATCATAGTACTGCATGTACACCATGTACCTCAGTACAGCAGCTTATTGTAGCTTCGTGATGCAGCTTGAATAATAAAAAAACAACCAAATGCACATGAGGAGGAGTAAACATCTGGAATAATGTGGATCTGGATTAGTTGTTAATGAGGAGAAGAAGAGTTTTCCCAGACCCTGATAGAACGGCACAGTGGTTTACTTATGTACACCCACCGTAATGTGAGCTCTGCTCTTTGCTTTCTGAGCTCATTCCATCCTCCACGTCTGCCATAATTATCACATACCGCGTCCTCAGAAAGACAAACATGAGACTCACACTTCCAGCAGCAGGCCTCCTTCCTGCTTCCCTCACTCTCTGCTTTCAGGACAGAAACTCATTGTGACCTATCAGTGACTCTGGTGTTATATTTTCATAGCTGGGGGGAAAGAAATCCATCATATTCCTATAACTTCAACTTATTTCCAGTGAAAACTTTCAAAACTGTAAAAAAAAAATATTTTCCAGATGTTCATTTTTGAAGTGAACATATGAAAACAGATTTGTTAGAAGTATTAATCACACTGGCTAATCACTCCAACACCATTGCATATTTGTCATTTACATTATGCATCTCAAAAACAAAAAAAAATTAAAGGGATTTTTCACCCCAAAATCCAAATTTCACCAATTACAATTTTGGGTGAACTATCCCTTTAACTTGTGGGAAAAGAACGATTTAGTCAAAATATTACATGCACATATTAATAAACAAAAACTGTAATGCCCACCACGAAACCAAGGAAACCCAACACAAATCACAGAATACTTTTTTGATCATTGACATCGTTCAGTCGTAGCGTTTCTACGGCAGCAGCTGAAGGTGTGACTGGAATCACATCCCATAGTTAACAGGTGAAGGTGTGACTGAGCAAATAGAACCAGGTGATACGAGTCTGTAGCGCATGTTACGTAAATCTGTGGAACAAAAGCGAGCTGCGGCTTCTTTGTTCAGTTATAACTATTTACTTTGTTTTCCCTCCTGGAATGATTTGACTGCCGCGAATCTGTCTCAACTTTATCTTAACATGTTCCTGAACATTTAAAGGGATAGTTCAACATTGTGGCAAACTGGCTCATTGCCATAATCCCTATAGTCATAGCAGTAGGTTTGTTACCTTTAATTGTCGGTGTATGCTATTTCTAGAACGGCGGAGCAGAGACGTGAGCTGCTCAGAGCCACGCTACAGAGGCTCATGGGATTTCTTGGTTTCCCTCATCAAACTCATCAAATACACAATCCAACAACTCCACAACGCTCTGGTGGACAAGTTGTGACCTGCACATTCACCACGCTATGAGATAATAACACAACGTTACCAGACAGAGTTGTTTTAGAGGGAAATAGATGCAAAACCGCTGATGCACGTTCCCGTCGGGGGCAGTTTTTCGGCAAGCAGTCTCTGTATTTGCATTAAGGATCATGGCAATGGGCCAATTTGCCGAAATGTTGAACTATCCCTTTAAGTGTCTAAGTGTCTTACACTTGTTCGTTGGGAGGATTTAGAAGCCCGGGTCACCACGCTGACCTCTCCTACTGGGGCAGAGTCAGAGGGGTCAAACCACCAACGGCAGCGGTTAACGTCGGTTCACACAAGTCACGCAGCCTCGTTCTGAGTCCAGAGGCTCAGCTGAAGTTATGAAGTCATCACAGGCCAAGTTTCTGACTCGTAAATAGCTTTGACATCGGCATCCAAGTCATAATTACAACTGGGGGAATTCTTCTGAAAGCTCTGATATGTCTGAGTGGGAACCCAAAGAAATATGAATCCCTCAAATTAGCTCAATGTGATGACACTAAAACATCACATGCAACCCATCCTTATTTTGTTTTTCTTTTTTTACAGCATACTCTTTAAATTAATGTAGAATTCATGACCGAAGATGTGTTTTTTTCCTCTGTAACTTTAGTTGGGATCTCACCTTCACCGCTGAGGATTTCATTATCAGCACTAGAAAATGTCAATAATCAAAGAAGTCACACAGGCTGCAGCAGCAGAGGAGGCTGCGGCGGTCAGGATATGACTACACATACCAACACAACTCAGAGAAGCAGCGCAACAACAACAACACAGCGACAAGCAAAAACAAACAGAGTTTAAATAAACACTACCTCAAACCAAACTAGGAAGTATCCAACGAGCAACAAAATAAGCAAAGGAGGGAGGGAGGGAGGGAGGGAGGGAGTGTGCAACTGTGCAGGGAAAAGTGTGGCTGGAGCTGCAAGTGCACAGGTGACTTGAGGATCTACTCGCCCCCCCTCGCCCCCCCACGAACACGTACAGACACACGGACGACGGTGCACAACACACAGCTGATACTGACCGGTTCACTCTCACAGTAACTGTCCCAGTGCGGTTGGTAGGTTGTCTTTGTCATCTGGAAATGTCAAGGCAGAGTTTACAGGAGGAGGGGGGCAGGGGGTAAGAGGGTAAGAGGGTAAGGGGGTAAGGGGGATGGGGGGGCAAGGTTTTCTGGTTAGACAGCAGCATTCCAATGGCAACACATACTATACATGAACAAGAGGATTTTTAACGAACGATGGAAGGACGTGTTGTTAAGACACAAGTAACAGAGACAGACATGCAACAACGATCAGGAGCCTACGGATGGACACTGACGACACACTGAGCGCACAAACAGTTGACAAAAGGCACGTGTTATTGAAGGCATCGCGCTACTGAAGCTGGATCAGTGAGGATCTGCAGCACTAGTCGGCTGAAAGCTGAAAGCAAACCATGAGCTTTGGGATTGATTTCATACTTTCCACAACAACCACTTTGTCTTCATAAGGGCAGAAAATCAACCTGCAGGTTAAATCCCTGTTTTATCTCCTTGGTGTTTTAAAATTCCTCCCAACATTCGTGTTTCAGAATCTGCTGCAATAAATCACCAGATTCACATGATGCTTTTAATGCAGCGTCTCTGGACCCTAATTTTATTAGCACTAAATCTTGGTAGGCTATTCCAGAGCATTTTCCTGCTACGTGTCCTTAAATGCACCACATAATTCAAAAGTCTTCCTCTCAACTTGCAACTGCAGTAATAATACTAATCTGAGTTCAGGGGAAAAGAAAATTGAGGATATTAATACTTAATTGTAACAGACTGACTTGATAGCTATGCTAATTTCAGGGGCTTTTAATATGATATTGGACCCTATTGGGGCGCTAATGGAGGTTTTGATAACTCCATAACTATCGCATACAAGCTGTCTGTATACTCCTCCATAATAATTATAATAAGAGAGGTTGTAATACGCCCTCTGAGCGACTCTATGGGCACATTGGAGATTAGAGTGACTCGCTATCGGAAAGTGGGGGCTAGCTGGTTAGCGTGGGGCTACAGTAGGCTAGCTGGTTAGCGTGGGGCTAGCTGGTTAGCGTGGGGCTACAGTAGGCTAGCTGGTTAGCATGGGGCTAGCTGGTTAGCGTGCTAACTTCAGTAGAGTAAGACAACAGTTGACATTCCCATTCCTCTCCACTGCTGGAGACAGCTCCTCGTGAATAAAGGAATATAATTGGATGCTAACACATGAGCTATAATGTAGCATTGCAAACCTTAGATATAGTTCCTTTAAAGGGATATGCCAACTTTTTTTTTCGTGTCTTGCCTCCCTCCCGAGTGCATGAGCAGCAGATAGACTCCATCCTTTCGACTGTGCGTGCAGTAACAAGGGAGATAGAGCTGCATCGCCCGTTGTTGATTATTGTTTCTTCTGTATTGTATGTAGTGGCTGTTGGTTGAGTTTGTGTTAGTTTGTGTGTGTATGCATGGACCCTCACTGAGTTCTCCATACTTTGTCCACTACCTACTTTTCTACTTTTAACCACTGAATGTATTGTAATCAAACTTTTTTATTTTTTAGGTTGACTTTTAACATCTGTCCAGGGACTACAGATGCAAAATAGCCCTTCGGCTAATTCTGGCATATTTACTTTTTTTTTTTACAAAAATGTCTTTATTAATGTGCACTGTCCCTGATTTTTAAACCTTTAAATAAATAAATAAATTAGCTTAGCTCAAACACTGGAAGTGTATGGGTAGTGTTAGCCTGCCTCCTACCTGAGCTGAAATCAGCATCAGAAGCTGGTTTCATTTTAGCTCTAAACTCTGTAAATATATCACTTTATCAACATTTCAAACATTGTTAGCCAGTAGTAGCCATCTGAAGTAGCCGTTTAGATCAGCAGTGTTGTTAATTTTGAGGCAGGCTAACACTATGCAATTCCAGTGTTTGGGCTTTAAGCTAATTAGCGGTGCGCCTACAGTATTCTGCCTGCATCTCCCTTCTTACTGCACGCACAGTCGAAAAGGATGGTGTCTATCACTATCAAGACACACAAAAATATGTTGGCGTATCCCTTTAAACGTGTCTTCAGAAAGTTTCTTGTTTTCTAATGAACCAGAGCTAGTGGTTGTTGCAAAAGCAAGAAAATCAACCTAAAACCTTATGGGTTGTTCTGGACAACAGTTTGATTTTCACACCTGTGGTTAATGGTCTAATCTAAAAGGTGTTGTTTCTCAAAGCAAAATGCAGAATGAGTGTTGGTTAAAGGACCAGGGCGTGAAAAATGATAGAGTGGGAAACAATGTGCAGCTTGTAAACAGGGTTGTGAAATCTATTCACAAGAGCTGCAGCTGATGCAAGAGCGACATTTTTGAAGGAAACCCACACAACAGAAAGAGACAGAAAGTGGTGAAGCAGGAGGAGAGGAGGACAGAAACAGTGTGTGTATGTTGGTATACATCGCACGTGTGAGTGTGTGTTTGTAGGTGTGTGTGTGTGTGTGTGTCAGTGGCCTGGACCAGTGGTTCTCAACGTGGGGTTCGGGGTCCTTGAGAGATCTGAAGGGGGTCCCAATTTATTTCTTGAAATTGTACCATTTTTTTCTAGAAATTTTTATTTATTTATTTTCTACCACTTTTTCTAGATTTTGTTTTTTACTTTTTTGTTTTAGAAATTTTACCACTTCTTCTAGAAGTTTTTTTCAAAATTTTACTACTTTTTCTAGATTTTTATTTACTTTTTTGTTTTACAGATTTTACCACTTTTTTCTAGAAAAAAATTACTTTTTTATTTTGAACATTTTTTACAAGAAATTTTACCACTTTTTTCTAGAAGTTTTTATTTATTTATTTATTTATCTATTTTTTTAACCACTTTTTCTAGATTTAGTTTTTTATTTAATTGTTTTAGAAATTTTACCAGTTCACCAAGTTTGTTTTTTTTATTTTACCACTTTTTCTAGATTAAAAAAATTGTTTTAGAAATTTTGCTACTTTTTTCTAGACAATCTTTACTTTTTTATTTTGAACATTTTTACGAGAAATTTTACCACTTTTATTTTCAAGAAAATTTTTAATTTTTTTTTTTTTTGAGAATTTTTACCACTTCTTCCTAGAAATGTTTAAATGTTTTTGGAGAAATTGGACCACTTTTTTCCAGAAATTTCTCTGTAATATTTCCAAAAATTGCCATTGGCCCTAATTTAAATGTATAAAAGTAACATTCTTCAGTCTCAGAACAAATATTTGTGTATTTCTGGTGTTTACTTCTAAATTTGGTCCAATGAGGATCCGTGGTCTAATTTGTGCCATTTCAGGGTCCTTGATGTACAAAAGGTTGAGAACCACTTTCCTGGAGGAATGGAGGGAATCCCGTGCTCTCTTCGAGGCCTGAGGGTTTGGGAGAAGGGGAGCGCGTCCCTGGTCGTCGTCATGGCGTGACCGTCAGAGGCAACAAGTTTCACACTAAATCCACATTCCGTATGTGTAATATGTGTGTGTCTGTTTGTTGCGGCTTTGTTTTTGTGGTTAAGTGAAACCTGTTTTCGTTGTGGGAAACACACAAGAGGCACGAGTGACAAATACCATTTCTGTCTGTTTTTGTGTTTTTGTGTTTTTTTGTGTGATGTTTCATGGGCGTGGTGGAGGGATGAGGATGTGCCGGTACACACACACACAAACACACACATGCAGCTATAGCTACACCCACAAAATACTAAATGAACACAAACAGATGTACAAATTAAACCAATCTGGTTCATGAGAACGCTGAGGGTCTGGTGTGAGTGTATGAAAGGGAGAGGGAATGCATCGTAGGTGTTGAAAGCCACTGACAGTGGAATGTGTTTCCTTTGTGCGCTCATTTCTCTCTTTCCTGTTTGCCGACACTGAGACACAGAGGTAACCGTAACTGTCCTCGGCTTCCTCAGGTTTGAGGACGAGCAGACGACACCAAACACAGACACACCAAGATTCAAGACTGAGCGGATAAATGACCGTTGACCACACAGAAATCGTACACATTTTAAAAAAACAACAACAAACAGACACCGCGACTTGTTTAAATGTCATGTTTCCTGTGCGTGGTGCGGAGCGTCCCACCTGACTGAGGTAATGGTATTCTTCAGGCTTCATGAGGTGAAAGGCTTTCCTCTCCTCTTCACTGGTTCCTGCCAGCAGGTAGTAAAACACGTGATAGTTTCTGAAAACAGAGACAGGAAAGTTAAAGTTGGAACCATTGGAGCTGCAAGTTGCTTCAAATGACTGTTAATTCAGTCATTTGTTTTAACTCTATCATTTCATGAAACGTCACTTGTTTCACTTGTTTTCTGTGTCAGTGTAAAGGTCAAAGGTCAAAGTGTGCAGCAGCTGCGTGACCAAGAGTCCTCATGGAACACACACAAGCCTGGAGTCAGCAATTCATCTCAATAAGTGGTGGCTAACAGAGGAGAGGGGGGGGGGGGTAGTTAACCCTCACCACTCCATCCAGCCAACGCTACACATTAGTGTCAGCCCCACTTAGGCCTCAGTTCCCTTCATGACTGGCGTTGGCAGCCGCTCTGAGTCACATCCACTCACATGCACTTGTTGCCTGAATCCATTTATTTATACTTTATACTCATAAAGATGTATATTTATATACGACAGAAAGAAGCTTTTACTTCATTTATTCTTGGTTCTAGCGCCAAGGTTTCAAGTAAAGTGCAGTTCAAATGTCATGTAATACTGACTCAACTGACTAGAGTCACCTTAAAGGGATAGTTCAACATTTTGGCAAATTGGCCAATTCCCATAACCCCTATAGTCATAGCAGTAGGTTTTTTACCTTTAATTGTCGGTGCAAGCTATTTTTAGAACGGCGGAGCAGAGCCGTGAGCTGCTCAGAGCTACGCTACGGAGGCTCATGGGATTTCTTGGTTTCCTTCATCAAACTCATCAAATACACAATCCAACAACTCCACAACGCTCTGGTGGACAAGTTGTGACCTGCACATTCACCACGCTTTTAGAGGGAAATGTAGAGACTGTTGATGAAAAACTGTCCCTGAAGGCAACGTGCATCAGCTGTTTTGCATGAATTTACTACTTGTTGCTGCGCTCACCGCTCATTGTGCTCCTGATAGACCAGCCGCGACTTCTCCAGGAGGTATTTCTCCACATAAGCCCTGAAAAAACAATACAATCAAATCAGGTTTTCTCTTCTCTTTTTCTTTTTCTTTTTTCTTCAACACATAGAGCATGTGTGTGTGGTTCCTCCTTACCCTCTCACGGTGCCGCTCTCCTGGTAGTTCACCTGGATGAACTTTCCAAAACGACTTGAGTTGTTATTGTGGGCTGTCTTTGCGTTCCCAAATGCCTGGAGGAGGAAGAAGAGAGGAAGAAGAGGTGCAGGATGAGTACAAGTACACACACTGTTGAAAAGAACACATTACATATCTCAGTGGTTCTCAACGTGGGGTCCTTGAGAGATCTGAAGGGGGTCCCCAATTTAATTCTTGAAATTGTAACACTTTTTTCTAGAAGTTTTGATTTTTTAATTTTACCACTTTTTCTAGATTTTTTTAACTTTTTTTTTTTTTTTTAGAAATTTTACCACTTTTTTCTAGAAGTATTTTTTTTTTACCACTTTTTCTAGAATTGTTTTTATTTTTATTTTTTTGTTTTAGAAATGTTACCACTTTTTTCTAGATTTTTTTTAAAAAATTTTTACCACTTTTTTCTAGAAAATTTTTACTTTTTTATTTTAAAACTTTTTTAAAGTTTTTTTTTTCTTTTTTTAATTTTACCACTTTATCTTGATTTTTAAAAAAAAAACAAAAAAAACTTTTTTGTTTTAGAAATTGTACCACTTTTTTCTAGAAAACTTTTACTTTTTTATTTTGAACATTTTTTACAAGAAATTTTACCACTTTTTTGAGAAAATGTCAACTTTTTTTTTTTTTTGGAGAATTTTTACCACTAATTCCTAGAAATGTTTAAACGTTTTTGGAGAAATTGGACAACAACCTTTTTCCAGAAATTTCTCTTTAATATTTCCAAATATTTCACACCATTGTCCCTAATTGTCCCTAAAAATATGAAAAAGTAATGTTCTCCAGTCTCAGAACAAATATTTGTGTATTTCTGGTGTTTACTTCTACAGTACATGTGGACCAACGGGGCTTCGTGGTCTATTAAGGGCCCTGATGTACAAAAGGTTGAGAACCACTGACATATCTTACACACAGGTTCGTGCTCAACGTGCGAGGTCGGGTTCTGAGTCCACGTCAGGTGTGGATAATTTGTTTGTGGGTCAGACACTCAGAGAGCAGAGCCAGCTTTACATAGTTTCAAACAGCATCGGTCCGAGACAGATTAATAACATGGTTTTAGGATCTATTTAAGTCAAGAGTCGGACAAATTGCCAGAGTGAGGACGAAGGAGCCTCGGCCAGCAGCCCTGATGGAAAAAAAAAAAAGAAAGAAAAAAAAGCTCCTCAGTGAGTAATGGGATCCATGTGGCCGTTTGGAACATGTGTAGTGGTTGTGCTTTAATAAGACGGTCCAGTATTTCCCCTCACAGTTCTGTTTATGTTGTACGGCTGCCTGGAGGGGAAGTCGTTTTTCGCCGTATATAAACCCTGCAGTTATTTGTAGCTCTGCCACAAGTAAACAAATTCCTCAGTGAATCACTTAGAGCGCCCCGAGCCTTGTGTCTGTGGAATGGGAAAACATCCCTCCTCGACCCCACCCTCCTACCCCGCACCGACGCAGCTCACCAACATCCCAGCATGCTCGGAGGAGGAGGAGGAGGAGGAGGAGGAGGAGGAGGAGGAGGAGGAGGAGGAGGCTAATGCCAAGCTAATCGCCGAGGAGTCAAGGAGGTCATTCACCGCTGAAGTTCACTTGAACTCGGAACCACGCTGCTCCGTTTGAGGGGTGAGCTGTGATTGGCTGACGGAGTCGCTGCAGCGGCAACACAAGATTTCCTTTTTCCAAAACCGCAAAAACAACAACAACACGTCGTCGGAGCTTCACAAGTTGTTTGCATTGAATATGCACAGTATCAGAGTCAGATCTTAGTAGAAACTATACTGTAAGTGCAAGTGAAGTGAGACTGTGAGTCAGACCAGTGTGTTGTGAGTCTGTGGGAAAAGATCATAGTATTAAAGGGATAGTTCACCCAAAATTCAAATTTCTACTCATTATCTACTCACCCTCATGTCGACTAAGAGCTGTGAGAATTTTGAAAGTCCTCCGTTCCTTCTCTAAGTTACGGGGGGTCCACGCAGCAGGATTTGTCCATATGATGGTTGTCAATGGACACCAACTGTCTTCGTCCAAAAAGACACACCAAAAAACATCCAAATACCTCCATACTGCTCGTCTGTAATGTCCCTGTTACAACCAAAAACGTAATAACTGCCAATAATGTAATAATTTTGGCCATTTCAAATGTAATAAAGCCAATAGTGTAATAATGTGCCAATAATGTAATAGAACTTTTGAGCCAATAACGTAATAACTTTATTACATTTTGAAAGGTTTTTTTTAATACCAGGCCAATAACGTAATAACCAGCCAATAATGTAAAATTATCGGCAGACTTTTGGCTCAAATTTTATTACATTATTGGCACATTATTACACTATTGGTTTTATTACATTTGAAATGGCCAAAATTATTACGTTATTGGCAGTTATTACGTTTTTGGTTGTAACAGTCCCTCTGGTGTTGAAGCCCCCACATGAGAAACTGTTCCCAAAAAAATTAAATAAGTCTATATTTTCAGCTTGTTTGTAGCGTAAGCTCAGTTCACTGCTGCAGAACAATTTCTGCGTGGACCCCCCGTAACTCAGAGAAGGAACGGAGGACTCTGAAAATTCTCCCAGCTCTTAGTCGACATGAGGGTGAGTATAGATAATGAGTAGAAAGTTGAGTTTTGGGTGAACTATCCCTTTAAGATGCTTGTGCTGTAGCCTCTGTACTACTGGCTCCAAACAACTGGATCACAGCAGCTCGCTCGCCCTTCATGTATGACTCACCCAGCTGAACAAATCATTAAAACGGGCAGACAGTGTGGAAAAACATATTCGTCTGTCTGGACGAAGCAGGAACATCCCGGGTCAGACGGAGTTACAGTGACGCTATCATTTTCACTTCCAAAAAAAAAAAAAAAAAAAACCTGGGTTCATGTGAAGCGTGATGTGTTCTCTAATCTGAGCGGAGCTGGTGTTCTGTTCGGCGCTCCGTCCGTCTGCCTCTGAACCGGCTAACCTGCCTGCTTCAGGAAGCGCGGGGTCAGACCGGGACACGACGCTCCCAGTCCTTGTGTAGTAGGAACTTCCTGACTGGACAGCCAGGGAAAACCAAACACTCCAACACTAATAACAATAACAACCTGCTGCTCACAGAATTTTTTTTTAATTTTACCACTTTTTCTAGATTTTTTTTTATTTTAGAAATGTTACCACTTTTTTCTAGAATCATTTTTTTTACCACTTTTTCTAGATTTTTTTTTTACTTTTTGTTTTAGAAATTTTACCACTTTTTTCTAGATTTTTTTTTAATTTTACCACTTTTTTCTAGAAAATAGAAAAAGAAATACTTTTTTATTTTAAAACTTTTTTGAAGTTTGTTTTTCTTTTTTTAATCTTTAATTTTACCACTTTATCTAGATTTTTAAAAAAAACTTTTTTGTTTTAGAAATTGTGCCACTTTTTTCTAGAATCATTTTTTTTTTTACCACTTTTTCTAGATTTTTTTTTACTTTTTGTTTTAGAAATTTTACCACTTTTTTCTAGATTTTTTTTAAATTTTACCACTTTTTTCTAGAAAATAGAAAAAGAAATACTTTTTTATTTTAAAACTTTTTTGAAGTTTTTTTTTTATTTTTTTTATTTTACCACTTTATCTAGATTTTAAAAAAAAACTTTTTTGTTTTAGAAATTGTGCCACTTTTTTCTAGAAAATTTTTACTTTTTTATTTTGAACATTTTTTACAAGAAATTTTACCACTTTTTGAGAAAATTTCAACTTTTTTTTTTTTTTTACTTTTTTTTTAGAGAATTTTTACCACTTATTCCTAGAAATGTTTAAATGTTTTTTCCTTTTTCCAGAAATTTCTCTATAATATTTCCAAAAATTCATGCCATTGGCCCTAATTTAAAGTATAAAAAAAGTAATGTTCTTCAGTCTCAGAACAAATATTTGTGTATTTCTGGTGTTTACTTCTAAACAACAACCTGCTGCTCACAGAACCCAGGGTCCTGATATCAGACCTTTGGCTGGGTTTTTTTTTTGGTAAATGGCTTGACATTCAACATTTCGGTGTTGGGCCGGCAGGAAGCAGGATGTGGAGCGGCTGGAATACTGAGAGCTGATTTATGTCCAACCAGCGTTGTATCGGTCCACCTGGTCTGTGTAAAAAAGATGCATTGCATAGTTTAAGGAGACGTTTTTACGGCCGACACAGTTTGTATTCTTTCTAAAAACTTGGCTCGCTCCGTATCAGCTGCAATAAAACACTAAGAGTCTCGCAACAGAAGGAACGCCGTTCTGCTCATAATGAACCTCTGGAGGGAGAAAGAGGAGTTTAATCAACACCGAGTTAAAGTTAGAACAGCACGCAAATAAATAACACACAGCTGACATGAGGTCACAATGATGACCTCATTCCAGCATTTTCATATCTAAGAGTAAGTTCATACGTTTCCAGGAATGAGCTGCGGTCGCAGCGGCATGACGTCATCACAACAGAGAACACACACACACACACACACACACACACACACACACATCCCAGTGTTTCTGTTCTCCTTGGATGGAGGGATGAAGGGAAAGAAGTAAGGAAGGAAGGAAGGAAGGACAAAGGGAAAGATGGGAGGAAAGAAGGAAGGGAAAAAGGAAGGAAAGATAGAAGGAGGGAAGGAATAGACTAGGTCAAAAAAGGAAGGAAGAAATAAGGATGAAGGAAGGAAGGAAGGAAGGAAGGAAGGAAGAAAGGAAGGACAAAGGGAAAGATGGGAGGAAAGAAGGAAGGGAAAAAGGAAAGAAAGATAGAAGGAAGGAAGGAATAGATTGGGTCATAAAGGAAGGAAGAAATAAGGACGAAGGAAGGAAGGGATAAAGGACTGTGGAAAGAGGGAAAGGAAAGGAAGGAAAGAAAGATGAAGGGAGGGAACAGATTCGTTCAAGGAAGGAAGAAGGAAGGGAGAGAAAAGGATTGTGGAAAGAAAGAAGGGGAAAAGGAAGTAAAGAAAGATGGAGGGAGGGTACAGATTCTTTTAAGGAAGGAAGAAGAAGGAAGGAGGGAAATAAGGAAGGGAAAGGGGAAGGAAAGAAAGATGGAGGGAGGGAACATATCAGGTCAACTGGATCAAAAGAGGAAGGAAGAAGAAGTAAGGACGGAGGGAATGAAGGAAGGAAAGAAGGAGGGATGGAGGAAGGAAACAGATCGGGTCAATTTGACCCAGAAGAGCAACAGGAGGGTTACAGGAGCGGCGGTGGCAGCTTGACTTTTCTATTATTTATTTATTTATTTATTTGCTTGTCCAGTTGCACTCGAGCGCGACGTCCAACACGAGAATCAAACACGATCATTTAAAAAACACACAGCGACTGATCTGAGGTCTGTCCTCTGCTGCTTCCTTTGAAACAGAGGTAACTGTACCTCAACGGGACCGACCTGGTTCAATAAAGCCTAATAAAATAAGATTATTGTGCATCTGCATCAATACTGAAGCAGCAGCGGCCATAATGTAGTCATGATAGACCCTAGACCTGATAGAAGGACGCTTCTTCACTCAAAGAAGTTTCATTAACTTATTCACAACTGAAGAAAACATTATTTTACTGCACTCTGGCTCTCTCCACCTACACACACACACACAGCCCACAGGAATGTAAATGTGTCGTTTTCCCTCTTCTCCAAAAAGTTATTCTGCAAAACCTCAGTCAGGAACGTCAGCTCCAGTCGACAGGGCAGGTCCAGGAAAAAAAGACAAGAACGTAAAATGACATAATCTAATGACAACACGACTAATAAAATCTCAAACGCGTCCCAGTGGGAGAGCGTTCTCCGAGCGCGGAGCGACACAAAGACTCGGAGCGACACAGAGACTCAGAGCGACACGGAGACTCAGAGCGTCACAAAGACTCGGAGCGACACAGAGACTCGGAGCGACACCGGAGCCGTGACTTGCTCCAGGAATCATCTGACAATCCAACAGTTCTGTACTCTTTGTGTTTTTACATGTTCATGAATTTTTTGCTTTTTCAATTTTTGCTCTTTTTCCAGTAGTCGTGCGGCTCCAGACCAGTCTGGTTAGTGCCGCTACTTCTGCTACTGGAGCTGGAAAAACATAGACATTTGAATTATTTATCTGGAGCCTGTATCGACTTCTCTGCAGACTTACAACACAGATTTCATCGTGTGCTCTGAGCACTGGGTCTAACAGCTGCTTATTGGTCAAGTACCAGTACAGTATACTGTAGTACAGCATCACATCCAGCTGCTGGTTCAAGGAGGACGACATATTCAGGTATAATCCAATGTCTAAGCCAACACTGACTGTTTCTTTCATCTCATAAAATAAATAAATCTCTTGTTGAATTTGTATCATATTAATAAAGTTCTACAGTACGTGTGTGTCTTGATGTTCAGTCTTTGCCAAAGCCTTTCATTATCTAATTATAATGTACAGCAGTGGTTCTCAACATGGGTCCTTGGGAGAGTTCAAGGGGGTGCCCAACTTTTTCTTGAAATTCTTTTTTTTTCTTTTGATAATTTCTTTTTTTTTTTTTTGAGAATTAAAATTTTTTGGGGGGGATAATAAAAAAAATTCTTTGGGATAATTTTTTTTTTCTTTGATAATTTCTCATTTTTATTTTTGAGAATTTAAAAAAATGTTTTTTTTGAGAATTTCAAATTTTTTTGAGAATTTCTTAAAAATTTTTTTTTGAGAATTAAAATTTTGGGGGGGGGGGGTAAAAAAAAATTTTTGGGGGGATAATTAATTTTTTTTTCTTTGATAATTTCTCATTTTTATTTTTGAGAATTTAAGAAATTTTTATTTTTGAGAATTTCTAATTTTTTTTTGAGAATTTCTTTAAAAAAAAATTGAGGATCAAAAATCTTTGGGGGAGGGACAAAAAAATATATTTTGGGGGCATCTTTTTTTTTTTGTGATAATTTCAAATTTTTATTTTTGAGAATTAATTTTTTTTTTTACATATTTCCCAAAATTCACGGCATTGGCCCTAATTTGAATGTACAAAAAAGTAACATTATCCAGTCTCAGAACAAGTATTTCTGGTGTTTGCTTGAAAATGAAAAATCCAGTGGGGTCCGTGGTCTAATTTGTGTCAATTTCGGGGTCCTTAATGTAAAAAAGGTTGAGAACCACTGATGTACAGAATCATCCGGTTCCTTATTTGTTCTTTTCAAGGAAATCAATGAACCCTCCAGTGCTGCTTCACACAATGGTTTTCAGTCCAGATTCTATTAAAGCCTCTGTCTGTGGTGAGTTAATTAAGGTCTTTGTCTGATGCTGTAGCAGAGCAGAGGCAATTTAATCATATGAGGATGACTTCACTGGAGAGGAGAGGAGGAGAGGAGGAGAGAAGAGGAGGAGAGAAGAGGAGGAGAGGAGGAGAGGAGAGGAGAGGAGAGGAGAGGAGAGGAGAGGAGAGGAGAGGAGAGAGGAGGAGAGGAGAGGAGAGGAGAGGAGAGGAAAGGAGGAGACAAACGGCTGCTTCATGTCTCTGAGACAGAGGGATCATCTTCTTACACATCCAGCTCCATGTCGGGTTGTGTTTGGGGATCATGTGACGCTCCGTCCTCGGCCACACAGAGACACGCTTTGTCTCGACTTCAAAGTTCCTTAAGTGAACCGGGCATCAGATGAAAAACCGGCATTCTTCTGACTCACTGACTGCAAAATGATTTGGGGAAAGTGTCACCACATTTTTAGCATTCCTCCTCCAACAGTAGCTCTGTGTGATTCCACGCCGTTCAAAGAGGCATTGCTCATTTAACCTCGGCCGAATCATATCCTCTTCACCCGCCAGCTCATCCACCGCGGAACGACACGGAGCGGAGCGGACAGGATGTCAACAAAGAAAAGTGAAAGAGTGTGAGTCTTATGTCACAGCGTGCGAGGGCCGATGACGACGCTCGTAACCCGTGCTCCCTTTGTGATGTCAGAGCTGAGGTCTCGCTGATGGTCAGACTGGACTGTGGTCGCTGTGGCGACTTAATAATAGTGCGGGGAGGGTCTCGCAGTCATGGTGAAAGCAGCACGGTGGGATGTGGGTTCTGGCAGCGACCGCTCCTGTCAAAACAGTCCTGTACAACGTGTCTGAGGCAGGAAGTGAGCAGGTTTAACCGTCACTGTAAAACATTCACCAGCTGTTCACCGTCACAGATGCTGCATTTAGTTTGACAACTGTTTTGTCACAAGTTAAAGTTCAGTGGATCATGTGTCCGTCATAAACTGTATTTCTGAGCAGGTTTCAATTAGTGTGAGATATGTCATTAAAGGGATAGTTCAACATTTTGGCAAATAGGCCCATTGCCATAATCCCTATAGTCAAAGCAGTAGGTTTGTTACCTTTAATTGTCGGTGCAAGCTGTTTTAAGAACGGCGGAGCAGAGGTGTGAGCTGCTCAGAGCTACGCTACGGAGGCTCATTATGGGATTTCTTGGTTTCCCTTATCAAATACACAATCCAACAACTCCACAACGCTCTGGTGGACAAGTTGTGACCTGCACATTCACCACGCTATGAGATAATAACACAACGTTACCACACAGAGTTGTTTTAGAGGGAAATTCATGCAAAACCGCTGATGCACGTTGCCTTCAGGGACAGTTTTTCATCAACAGTCTCTGCATTTCCCTCTAAAACAACTCTGTGTGGTAACGTTGTGTTATTATCTCATAGCGTGGTGAATGTGCAGGTCACAACTTGTCCACCAGAGCGTTGTGGAGTTGTTGGATTGTGTATTTGATGAGTTTGATGAGGGAAACCAAGAAATCCCATGAGCCTCCGTAGCGTAGCTCTGAGCAGCTCACGGCTCTGCTCCGCCGTTCTAAAAATAGCTTGCACCGACAATTAAAGGTAACAAACCTACTGGCATTATGGCAATGGGCCAATTTGCCAAAATGTTGAACTATCCCTTTAAGACCAACAATGAAACAACAGAGCCTGTAGGATTCATCGTCTCGGAGACATGATGACAATGATTTGATTTATTTTTTGTCTTCAATTTTGACAAAACATTGACCTGATAACGGAGCCTCTGTTTACAGACGGTCCGTGCAAATCTCTGTCAACCACCGTGCGACAACGTGCTTCAGCCATTGAAGAAACGAAACCAGTGTTTGGTTTAAAAGGTCGGGGCCCTTTGTGACGCTGCACCAGATCAGAAAACCAGTCTCCCATAATCCTGGGTGAGTTCATGGCCACTCAGCCTCCGACGCCCCCGGGAGCAGATCTGATGGTCCAGTGAAATGAGAAACATGGACGACGTCAGGCTTTGCACGCTGCGCGACTCTGGGCAGGAGGCATCGACGAGCTGCCAGAAAACTCAGCGTTTGTTTATTTTGCTTTTGTGACAAGAAGTGTTGTGTCCAGGAGAATTTCAGCTTCAGATGTTGTCACATCCATTTACGCTCGCTAACTCATGAAGTTATTCAGGTTACTACATTTAGAATTAAGTATTACTGCTTCATGTACAGTAACTATGAAGTACTCATGAAAAAACAGCTGTTACCAGATTGAGTCTGTGCTGTATGTGGCCACAATAGGAAAACATCTATGTTATTTCTTATTTCATGTGAAAGAACAAAGGGAAGGTTTTAATGATGTAACAAAATAAAGGGATTATGGAACATGTTGGTGCTACAAAATATGGCAAAATATGGCAATACCAGAACATTTCTGTCAGACTGTTCCTTTAATCCTCCTGGGTCAAGGAAGGAAGGAAGGAAGAAAAGAAAGAAGGAAGAAAGGATTAATGGAAAGAAGGAAGGACAAAGGGAAAGATGGGAGGAAAGAGGAAAGGAGGATGAAGGGAAGGAAGGAAGGAAAGAATGAATGAGGGAGGGAGAGAAGGAAGGACAAAGGGAAAGAAGAAAAGAAAGAAGGATGGAAAGATGAAGGGAAGGAAGGAAGAAAAGAAAGAAGGATGGAAAGATGAAGGGAAGGAAGGAAGAAAAGAAGGAAGGAAGGAAGGATGAAGGGAAAGATGGGAGGAAAGAGGAAGGGAGAACAAAGGGAAGGAAGGAAGGAAAGAAGGAAGGACAAGAGGAAAAATTGGAGGAAAGAGGAAGGGGAGAAGGAAGGGGAAAGATAGAAGGAGGGAGGGAACAGATTGGGTCAGAAAGGAAGGAAGGGAAAGAAGGGAGGGAATAGGGAAGGGGAAAAGGATGGAAAGAAAGATGGAAGGAGGGAACAGATCAGGTCAACTGGATCAAACGAGGAAGGAAGAAAAAATGAGGACAAAGAGAAGAAAGAAAAGACGGAAAGGAAAAAGGATTGTGGAAAGAAGGAAGGATGGAGGAAGGGAACAGACGGACGACAGGAGGGCTAAAGATTTGGGAACCCGTGGACCAGCAGGGACAGAGGCCGACGGAGAACAACCAGGAAGACAAACAAGAAAAATGGAATTAGAAACTACAACGGCCTTTTGATCACTGCAGAAAAATCACTCCAGTATTTGTCTCAATCCGGGAGTCGGAGAGAAGGAAGCGATGCGTCCGTCACTGGGACGGAGACGAAAGCTGCAGCCACAACAGGCATCTCTTACATAACATAACCTTAGAAGACGAGCGCGGGGGGAAAAGCCACCGTCCTTCATTACAGGTCCCTCAGACAGAAGCAAATCACAAACGTTCTTAAACCTTGAAATTGGAAAAGGCTCTACGTCATTTTACTGTTGGAAAACTGAGCCGACATCAGCCAGGAAATAGCGGGGGATTGGGTAACGACTGTAAACATATCTAAAGTATCCATTTGTGCACTGATATTGATCTAAAAAGGGTATATGAAGATCTAGACCAGGATAAACCTGATCCCAAGTCAGCTGAAAAACAAGATTTCCAATGATGACTCTTAAGCCGTGACGTCGAGGATCCGAGAAAAACATCCCTGAAGTCTGGGACTGAAAATAAAACGATTCCCAGGAAGCCGGACAAAGGCCTGAGTCATGGTGTGTGCGTGCGACATGCAGCGAAACACTGGGAGTGGATCAGAGAGGCTGTGGTCCAGCAGACAACACAGGTCCACGAGTGAAACTTAAAGGGATAGTTCAACATTTTGTCAAACTGGTCCATCACCATAATCCCTATAGTCATAGCAGTAGGTTCGTTACCTTTAATTGTTGGTGCAAGCTATTTTTAGAATGGTGGAGCAGAGCCGTGAGCTGCTCAGAGCTACGCTACGGAGGCTCATGGGATTTCTTGGTTTCCCTCAACAAACTCATCAAATACACAATCCAACAACTCCACAACGCTCTGGTGGACAAGTTGTGACCTGCACATTCACCACGCTATGAGATAATAACACAACGTTACCACACAGAGTTGTTTTAGAGGGAAATTCATGCAAAACCGCTGATGCACGTTGCCTTCAGGGACAGTTTTCTATGCACTCATTTCACCTGAATGCAACATCAAGAATACGTTCTGATATGCAACTGCACCGCTAGATGGGGGTGGGGGATTCCTACATACTTCCTACAACTATCACAATGACTCTGAAGCTGTTTAATTAGCTTATAATAATAGCAATAATAAGTTAAAAGTCCTACGTGGTTCCTCTTTAAAGGGCCGGTGCATCACATAAACACAAAGGCCATGTTGCACCGCCGTGTCCTCAGTGATCTGCTCGTCTCTTCACACCTGCTTCTCCTTCAGTAGCCGGACGGCTCAGTCAGATTCCCGCTCTGCTATCCTCCGTCTGCAGCAGAGATGACGTCGTCGTCGTCCTCTGATCGCTGGCTGCTTTATTTGTGTTTCTCCTGATTTCACCCTCACATCACTGATCACAGCAGACAAACACGGCCGGCCTGCGCTCTGTGTTTATAGAGCAGGTTTACATCAGTGACCACAGCTTCTTACACCTGTGGCTAGAGGCTCGCGTACGTCTGTAAACATCTATAAACACATGACACCATAATATCTCCATGTTGGACCGTTCCAGGGCAAAGACCGCGCTGAAAACTAAACAGGAAGAAGGAGCTGCTCAGTTCAAAAGGCTCCGGCTTCAGCTGCACTCAATCCTCCAACTACAGTCCAAGTCAATCCAAACTAAATGAGTTGTGTTTCTACAGTAAACATTAGGCTGCATTTGCAACAATACATTAATCTGAATGCATGACGGTTCATTCATACAACAGCTTTAAAACGATTTTGAAAAGAAAAGATTAACTTAAAGTCAGTGTGAATATCAACAAGCTGAGAAAGTGAAAATAAAGCCAACAGGAGGCGGCAGGGAAATAAAACCTGCTTTTAAAGGCTGCACTTACTATTTATGTCTAACAGTGAGAATAATAACCGCCACATTTTACTGTGTTTTCCATATATTTAATTGACAAACTTTTAAATCCAGTTTCCATTTGACAAATTGAAACTGCCTTGATTTTTAAAGAAAGTGACTCACTTCTGAGTACATTTCAATTTCAAGAAGGAAAAGAAAAACCACGAGGTTAAGATTTGTTTTACATCCAGATGTTGCTGCTGCTCTGCTTTGTTACTGTGCAGATGCAGAGATATGAGCTTTAAACTGAGGGTTAGTTTCCATCAGCTTTATCAAAGTTAGGTGTATGAGTGTGTGGCTGCTTGGTTTATACATGTTATGCACAGTGTGATTTAAACATAGTGCATGTTCATAGTTGACGCAGCTAAAATTAGAGATGTTGACAACTGGGCTCAGCTGCACGTGTGACCACAAGCAGGGAAGTGACATTTCAACACAAATGGAAACTGAAGTGGGAAATGAACACACTGACACTGGTTCTGTTCCCAGTTCCCAAGGAAATGAAAGTTAAAGGGATAGTTCAACATATTGACAGATAGGCCCATTGCCATAGCAGTAGGTTCTTTACCTTTAATTGTCGGTGCAAGCTATTTTTAGAACGGTGGAGCAGAGCTGTGAGCTGCTCAGAGCTACGCTACGGAGGCTCATGGGATTCCTTGGTTTCCCTCATCAAACTCATCAAATAGACAATCCAACAACTCCACAACGCTCTGGTGGACAAGTTGTGACCTGCACATTCACCACACTATGAGATAATAACACAACGTTACCACACAGAGTTGTTTTAGAGGGAAATTCATGCAAAAGCACTGATGCACGTTGCCTTCAGGGACAGTTTTTCATCAACAGTCTCTGTATTTCCCTCTAAAACAACTCTGTGTGGTAACATTGTGTTATTATCTCATAGCGTGGTGAATGTGCAGGTCACAACTTGTCCACCAGAGCGTTGTGGAGTTGTTGGATTGTGTATTTGATGAGTTTGATGAGGAAACCAAGAAATCCCATGAGCCTCCGTAGCGTAGCTCTGAGCAGCTCACGGCTCTGCTCCGCCGTTCTAAAAATAGCTTGCACCGACAATTAAAGGTAACAAACCTACTGCTATGACTATAGGGATTATGGCGATGGGCCAATTTGCCAAAATGTTGAACTATCCCTTTAATCGATGACAGTAAATTATGAACTTTGGGGGGGTTTGGACTCTTTCATCTCATTGATGAGTTCACTTTTCCCTCAAAGGGAAACTGGTTGCAAAAGGCAGCAGAGACACAGCAGGTAGGGAACAAATTCCCCCCCCCTAACCTCCCAAAATCATTTGATCATTTGTGTATGTGTTTTGACAAGCTTTAGCCAGAGCAGAGTAACCCTGATGAACCATCAAACTGTATTTTAAAAACACCGTGCACTGATGTTTCATTTCTTTATATCTAATGTTTCCTTCCAAGTTTCATTTCAGATTCTAATCTCCGCTCCGCGTTCCCATCTCTCTTTGATAAACTGCTGTCAAACATGTGAAGCTTCGGTCCAGGTGAAACAGCAGCCGCTGCCTGGGAAAATATCTTTCCGTCTTCAGGATTCAACTATTTTTGGGGCCGTTGCATGGGAAGAAAACAGTCGAATCAAGAAGACAGGTCTGCCTTCATGCATTCTTCCATTGAAAAGTTCAACTCTTCAGTGTAACTACAGTAGACGACTGAACTCTGCGTCCTTTGCTGTGTGTGGTGACTATTTGTAGCAGAGGAGCACAGCTGCCTTACAGGATTTATTTCAAACATTGTCAAGATGCCTTTGATGCAATGTCATTTCTCACACTGGCAGACAGTGTGTGCTCTGTTCTTCAGTCCTTCACCTCATTATTCCTGCTCCTTCTGCCATGTGACAATCTCAAAGAAGGAAAAAAAAACAACAACACTTCTCCTCGACTGAACTTTTAACCCAGTGTTACGTAAGAGGTGCTCGGTTTCTGAAGTGTGTGAAAGGGGTTAATGTGGTCCAAAGAGCCAAGAAGTGGTTTCCTCAAAGCTGAAGGGGAGCAAAGAGCAGCAGGACAAACGGGTCGGGGCAGCACCGACTTCACCGGGGATCCTCTGGGGTAAACAATAGTGCAGTGTTTCCTCGTGGTAATTAGATGAGGTACAGCGAGGGACGGAGAGCTGAGGGGACGGACGGAGCGGGACAAGAGGAGGAGGAGAGGAACGAAAACAAGAAGGTGTGCAAAGAAATGCATGGCAGGAATAGATCAGGAGAACTTTTCTGATCACTTCTTGTTAAAGACGAACTTAAAGCCTCGTCCTGTAGGAGACAAACAGTCTCTTCATGTGCGATTCTGTGCTGAATTAAGATGGAAAGAGGAAGTTGGACATGATTTTGAAATCCAGGAAGGTTAAAGAGAAATTCCCAGCAGTCATTTCATCTGATGAAAAGATAGAAAAGACAAAAATACTAAACCAGGAAGAGAGCAAAAGAGGTATTACCACTGAGAAATTATATAAGTCATTTTATTATTAAAGGCTTAGTTCAACATTTTTGCAAATTGTCATAGCAGTAGGTTCGTTACCTTTAATTGTCGGTGCAGGCTGTATTTAGAACGGCGGAGCAGAGCCGTGAGCTGCTCAGAGCTACGCTACGGAGGCTCATGGGATTTCTTGGTTTCCCTCATCAAACTCATCAAATACACAATCCAACAACTCCACAACGCTCTGGTGGACAAGTTGTGACCTGCACATTCACCACGCTATGAGATAATAACACAACGTTACCACACAGTTGTTTTAGAGGGAAATACATGCAAAACCTCTGATGCACGTTCCTGTTGGGGGGCAGTTTTTCTGCAAACAGTCTCTGCATTTCCCTCTAAAACAACATCTAACATCTAAAACAGCTTGCACCGACAATTAAAGGCAACAAACCTACTCCTAAAACTATAGGGATTATGGCAATGGGCCAATTTGCCAAAATGTTGAACTATCCCTTTAAATGAATATCAGAGCATAACTTCTTTTGATTAAGCACTACATTATCTTATTTCTACCCTCTTCCCTACCTCATCTCCCGTTAATTGTTTTTTCATATTAAAGTTATTTATAGTGAGATGAAAATAATTCTCCCATCTGCTGATGGTTGAAGGCAGGAGGCTTAATCCTGCCGTCATATTCAGTGATAACCGTGGTATTAAAGTGTACTACCTGTCCGCTCCTATTAGGATTAGAGAGGTGAACAGGACGCAGGCTGATGGTTCACTTTCCAACACATATCTGCACAAAATGTCCTGACTGTCAGTCTTCATCACCCCGCCTCCCTCTGGTTGTTGTTACCCACGCAGCGGGAGAAGAGCTGGTGTCTGACGGACGTCGACGGTCATGAACCGCTGCCATTCCTTCCACATCAGCCCACAGGCCTCAGATCAGTGTTGTGTGAGTCACTCCACCGACATATAGAAGAACAAGACCCGATTGTTGAGTCAAATATCAGAGCAGTGCAGCCACCGCAACGGGCCGCGGGGTGGTGGGGGGGGACGAAGCTACGCTAACGACTGCAGCTGAGATGAAGCTTCGCTAACTGGACGGTCCATTAGCAACTATTTTATTAATGATCTGTGATTAGAACTTGCTTAAATTATTGGTTAAAGGCAGGGTCTGGAGTTTTGTTCGTTGCAGTAAACAAAACATTGAAACTCGGCCCCTCCTCTTGGGCTAAGAAGCGTGTGTTAGCGGCGGATGCTAACCGCTAGCGCTAGCCGAAGTTAGCATCGAGCTAGCTCCCCACAACGGCCCTAATACTTGTTACCAGTGTCGGTGACGGTCAGGAATCAGTCCGCGGCTCCAGAGCTTCACTCAGACTGTATTTATTTGTCTGTGTTGTTGTTGCTGAGAGAGAAAGAGACTCAGTAGCATCAGATATAGGCTAGCTAGCGCAGCTAACAGCCCTTTAGCCTCCTACTCTGCTGCACGTAGCTTCACCTGAGCTCCGTCATTGGCTGCAGACAAAACACAGACTCTCTCGCCATAGATATCTATGCTCTCACAGGACTCAATCGCTCTCCACCCATACACGCCCACGTGCACAACAAAACCTGAACAAAACAGAGCAGACACAGCCCCCACCACACAGGACTAATGTCTAATGTTTATTTTTGGGCACAAAACTCCAGATTCAACCTTTAAAACATAAATGACCCAAATCTACTGGTTCAAGTTCATACACACAGATAAATATTGTTAGATGTGGCCATCTGGTGATACTCATATTGATCCACGTGCAAACTAACACACACACCCAGTCTCTCTCTCTCTCTCACACACACACACACACACACACACACACAGCGTGCCCTCAGCTTGAATCCCTGCCAGCACAATGCAGCACTGCAGACCTGGGTGTGGCCTCACCAAAAGCCCTTTTCACCACTACTAGTGAATCTGATGCTGATGTGACGACACTGAACAGTTTGTGCACTGAACAGTTGCAACAAGAACATTTTCAGTGATTGCTAATATGAATACATCAATATTTGTTCTGCTGTTGCATCATGAATAACTCCCAGGCAACAATCACGCTGCAGGAATCCACAGTTATAAACAGGAGGGAGTTCATAAGTGTCTGATATCAATGTAGATAAGGCAGCAGGAAGTCGTCTGAGACAAACATCTGTCTTTTTATTGATCCAGCTGTTTAGAAACTGCTGTAAAAGCAGAACAACATGAGCTGAGCTGCAGCCTCACGTCACCAGACTGAAGAGCTGCAACTAGTTCAAGTTCAAAGTTCAAACATGGGAGATATCTGTGCTCATCAAGAAATCAAGAACTGTGCTAAAACTATTGCTGACTCCAGCAAAGCCAGAGCCAGTCTGTTTAAACGTGGACTATAATAAAGAGTGATGATTATTCCACGCTGCCAACAGTAAAAAAAACAAGGGTGAGGGAGGAGGCCAGATTTTTCTTGTCAGTTTGGGATAACACAGCGACTATCTGGTATTAAAGAGGTTTTATTGGCTCGCACCAACATTTACAAGCTCTCACAGTCTGATGATGTAATGGCTTCCACAGCAAAATCCCTTTTACATGCCATGCTCCCACATCCATGGCCTCTTCACTCAAAAAGGTTTATTTTAACTGCAGGGTGGGGATAATGTCAGGTTGGAGTACGATGGAGCAGTGAGTCAGGCTCATGCTGGTGGGGTGGTTTTTTTTAACCGGACACCATGTTTGAGTTCTCGATCAAGTGCAAAACGGGGGAAATAGGATTTAGATCCTCGTGCTCTGCAGCCGACACAGTGGAGCCTCTGCAGGACCAGCTGCTGGTGTGAGAGACCCTTCTAGGTCCAAAACCACAAGATGCAATGTACAAGCTGGGAAGACTGGAATACACTACGAGTCTCTAGTTTGTAAGGCTACAATACACAATAATGCAGTTAAAGGGATAGTTCAACATTTTTGCCAATTAGACCATTGCCATAATCCCTATACATTGCAAAACTTAAAATCTTTCCAAGAATATTTGTCTTATTTCTTGTCAAAATGTCTCATTTCTAGTCAAAACTAAACTCTTTCCACTTAAAATAAGACTCACCACCTAAAAATTAACTTGTTTTCAGATAATTTTCACAAAAAACTTGCTCCATTGGCAGATTTTTCTACTTATTTCAAGTGAAAATGTGTTTGAAACAAGTGAAAATTATCAGAAAACAAGGTGATGAGTCTGATTTTAAGTGGAAAGAGTTTAGTTTTGACTAGAAATGAGACATTTTGACAAGAAATAAGACAAATATTCTTGGAAAGATTTTGAGTTTTTACATAGATTTGTTACCTTTAATTGTCGGTGCAAGCTATTTTCAGAATGGCGGAGCAGAGCCGTGAGCTACTCAGAGCTATACGCTTTTTGTTTGAACATAAAAAAGAAGCATTTATAGTCTTAAAAAAATGAAGAGATATAAATATAATGATAGATACTGTCACAGTCAATTCTTCAAATCAGCACAACACAACACAGGCCTAAAGAAAATGTAATAAATGTCTCCAGATCAAATGGTCAAGTGTTCTGTTCAATGTCACCTTATTGATCTCTGTGCTATCTGGTGGTGACTCACTCTACATGAAGCACTTCTGCTTAGTTTGAGTTTTACTCAGAGAGACGATTACTGTATGGTCAATACAGCCTCGTGTATAAAACCCTCTGAAGTGCTGCTGCTGCTTCAAACCCTTCACTAAACCCACCTTGTTGAAACCAGAGGAGCAGATTTGGTGGCATTTCAGTCAGCGATGAGCTGCTGAAGGTTGAGTGACCAGAGTCAATTTGCCTCCCTGTATAGGATGTGTTTGACAAGCGCTAAGTAAATGTGCTCAGCCATTAGGAAAACAGGCCTATCTTTTAGAGCAAACACTAATCCCACTCAGTCCAGAAGCCTGTGTCAATACACTGCTTCTCTGTGCCAGCAAGTTGCTTGGATAACCTGCTGCAGCTTCCACTGTAATCTCTCCCTCCTGTTACTCTGGGAGAGCGCGGAGCCTTTAAACACGGGTTGGAGGAATCATTTATCCTTTACCAAAATAAAAGCCCTTCTTACTTCTCTATTTGTGATATCAGCTAAATGTTCCAATCAAAAGTAGGAACTGACAGTTTGTGCAGAAACACGCCGGCTGTGATGGACACGTTGTTCATACTGTGCATAGGCAGCGTTTTACTCTTGTATCTGAGTTGAGGAGGTGAAAGCGAAACCCTCTGGGGGGTCGCGCCCCCTCAACGGGTCACAAGATAAATCTGGGGAGGTTGTAAAATGATTAATAGGGTAGGAAAGATGAAAAAGCAGCTACATTTGTTTTCATTCACTGGATTTTTTTCTCCTAATCTCTGTTTGGAACTGAGTGGACAGACGCAGCCCGACTGCAAGCCATCCTGGAAAGTAATCTAAGTACATTACTTGGTTATTTTAGTTATTACAGCTGATATAAAAATAGTGTGGATATAAAAAGTATGCTTAAAGGGATAGTTCAACATTTTTGCAAACTGGCCCATTGCCATAATCCCTATAGTCATAGTTCATTACCTTTAATTGTCGGTGCAAGCTATTTTTAGAACGGTGGAGCAGAGCCGTGAGCTGCTCAGAGTTACGCTATGGGCTAAAGGAATTTCTGGGTTTCCCTCATCAAACTCATCACACACTCACACAATCCCCTAACTCCAAAACGCTCTGGTGGACAAGTTGTGACCTGCACATTCACCACGCTATGAGATAGTAATTGAACGATACAAAACGGAGCCGTTTCCGAGGTAAATACAGAGACTGCTTGATGAAAAACTGTCCTTGAAGGCAACGTGCATCAGCGGTTTTGCATGAATTTCCCTCTAACGTAACCTAGAAATCCCATGAGCCTCCGTTGTTGGATTGTGTATTTGATGAGTTTGATGAAGGAAACCAAGAAATCCCATGAGCCTCCGTAGCGTAGCTCTGAGCAGCTCACGGCTCTGCTCCGCCATTCTAAAAATAGCTTGCACCCACAATTTAAAGTAACGAACCTACTGCTATGACTATAGGGATTATGGCAATGGGCCAACTTGCCAAAATGTTGAACTATCCCTTTAAGATAGCTTGCGTCAACTTTAATTTCTTCCATACTTTTTCTATTTGAAAGCAATTGTTTCTGACATACGGCTCCACATGTCAGAATTATAGATATGTGGAGTCTTTATCTACCATCATGATGTGACATCAGGAGAGAACCTCCTTCGTCTCCTGACGAGTGTGGAGCTGCGCCATGAGGGATCACAGGGCGGATTTATGGGGTGGCGACAGACCTCTGGGCGAGTAGAGGAACCTTCATCCAACTCTTTGCTCTCCATTCGTGTGAGAGTGTAAAGTAATGTCACAAAACACTTTCCTGTGTCTTAGCTGTGACTCCACACAGCCACAGAGAAAATGAGCCAAAGTTCCTCCAAACACTCCTCTCAGGGAAAAAAAAAACAAAAAAAACTAGAGCGGCTCAGTAAAAACAGACCAGACATCAGCAGGAAGGGAGGAAATGCAGGAGGCGCAGAAAGAAGCTTCCCAAAATCTGGCTGCCATACAGTGACATGGAATGTAATAGTGAGGGGGAGTGAGGGGCGGGGTCACGGCGTCCTGGAAAACATGGAGTCTCGGCCCAATTCACTGAGTTTCCAGCATTCAGACAAAAAGTGACCAACTGAATGTGCAGATGTATCAGCTGTTCCTCTAGTGAGCCAAGAGAATGAGCCTGATGCAAAGTGGTGGGGGGGGGTCATTCATTTAATCAATTAATTAACGGTACATTGTGCAGGAATTCCTCCCATCTAGCGTTACGGTTGCATTCACCTGATCAAATCAAAATAAAAAAATATCCATGAATATTTGTCTCATTTCTAGTCAAAACTAACCTCTTTCCACACTAAAAATGAACTTGTTTTTAGATCATTTTCACTTGTTTCAAACGTCATCTTCACTAGAAATAAGTAGAAAAATCTGCCAGTGAAGGCAGATTTTGTTGCAGAAAGAAAAACTTGCTCCACTTTCAGAATTTTCTGCTTATTTCAAGTAAAAATCTGCTTGAAAAAAGTACAAAAGAGTCTAAAAACAAGCTGTTTTTTATGTGACAAGTCTTATTTTAAGTATAATTTGATTGTTTTGACTAGAAATAAGACAAATAGAGTTTTTGCAGTGTAATAACTGCTCCTATATTAAGAGATATAGTAATATTATTATATTTTGACTATATTTGATTTTGCACATTCATGTATTGATGCATAATAATCGTAGCACCGTGATTATTTCTCTGACAATAATCGTACCAAGAAAATCTATAATCATGACATGTGACTAGTGCAAACTGCTAAGGGACATTTGCATTTGGAAAAACTTCCATTCACCATGAAAGACACGACAGTATCACCACTACAGCTACAGCATGACGTCACCCTCCAGAAGTGTTGACAGCTTTGCAGACGGCGTTTCGATACTAAAATGGCTCATAAAAGATAAATATAACGGCCTTGTTTATCTCCTCTCCAGCCGCAGTCACAGGCTGCTGTAACATGAACCTGCTGTCCTTCACAACCAGGAAACTCAGACTCCGACGCGACGGTGACGAGGATCAAATGCAGATGGTGACACGGGAACAGCTGTTTGTTCCTCGCGTGAACTCCGGTCAGAAACATGGCCGCCTGCATGTGCACGTCGCTCCGCGGGACGGAGAGGGATTACTGGGCAGCAGAAATATAAACCTGCAGTATTTATAAGCTCAACAGTCTGCTCACACTAACAGTGCAAAGCTGTTGCTAATTGTTATTACAGATCCGTCCGTGCCGGGCAGGGCTGGGCCTCGGCGTTCCCAGTTCCTCAAGTTAGCGAGTGAAAAGGGAGACGGATCGGTTTCACCGTCAGGACAGAAGAACAGGTTCTACTCAGGTTTGGTCAGAAATTAGAAACAAAAGCAACATTTAAATGCATATTCATGAGCCTGTTACTCATGTGTGAAGGAATGTGGAGTATGTTTCCCGGCTCCCGCTGCTCCCGCTGCACCGCTCATCTGTTACTCCCAACGACGCTCCCGCTCGCTGCATTATCTTCAAATTATAATCATTTCTTTGGAGGCTGACAGCCACCATTTAACTTGTTTACATACGTTTGTAAATATGTGTCTCGGCTTGGAGAGCTTGAAAACGTCTATTTCAGCCCTGGCTTCCTGTCAGGAATCAACCACATCCAGAAATGTTCTATCAACAAAGCCGGGCTGTGTACCCGACACTGTCAGCACTGTTTGACTTCCAGCTGCTTGTGCACGAGGTAATGGAGATCGTCTATTCATTTATCTGTTCATCGAGGAACACCAGAGGGAGGGGGGGGCGCAGCCCGAGAGAGAAACCTCCAAATCCTTCATTACAGCTGCTTTTGCTCTTCGAGGGTGTGTTTTGCTACAATGTCAAAATGTGAATTCATCATGTTTGGTCACTTGAGGACAACGGGGGACGCGACCCCGACATGTCACCGTCTCTCCAGCTGATTGGTTGAACTTGGTAGGAAACACTTTCTTGGTATTTGGTAATGGTATTTTTCATTCATTTGAGGAAAAAAAAACCCAACTCAACAGAACCGAAGCCGAGCCAAAGCAGTAAATGAATTGAATTGAGTAAATTGAAACTTTGAAACTCACTATAACGTTCTGTAAAGCCACTTGGAGCTGCAGATTAAAGGAGTAGTTCACCCAAAATTCAAATTTCACTCATTATCTCCTCCCCCTCATGTCGACTAAAGAGCTGTGGGAATTTTCAGAGTCCTCCGTTCCTTCTCTGAGTTACGGGGGGTCCACGCAGCAGGATTTGTCCATATAATGGTTGTGGATGGATACCACTTTTCTTCGTAACAAAAAGACACACCAACAAACATCCAGATACCTCCATACTGCTGGTCTGTAATGTCCCTCTTGTATTGAAGCCCCGACATGAGAAATTGTTCCAAAAAAAAATTAACAAGTCTATATTTTGAAGGCACAGAGGACTCTGAAAATTTGAATTTTGGGTGAACTATCCCTTTAACAGGTCCGACCATCGGTCCGTGGGTCCAGCTGTTCTACCAACAGCGTGTTGAGCAGAAGTTGAAACCCAATCAGAAGCTTCGTGGTGTGTTGTCATTGGAGACAACTGTGTGTATTAACCTGTATTGGAATTCAATCACAACTCACAAAAATAAATAAATAGGCTTAAATAAAATACACATATGGAAAATTGTAGTTTTTTCATATTTTTGTCTTTAAACATACACATATATGTATTTTATCATTCCCGTAGATTTCCCATGCTCCGTTGTTATGTAAAAGACTGTACAAGCACCCAGTGAGGAATATAAGCCCTAGTTAACCTCACTCCGACCAGCAGATGAACCTGTGTGTGTGTGTGCGTGTGTGTGTGTGTGTGTGTTGGTTGGTTGCACACTTGTGCACTGTGACCTCTCTGTCATTAGCCAACACCCAGGTCATGTCAGTAAAGCTCCGTCCACGCAGCCGGCCGCCGTGCTGCAGCAAAGTCGGAACAGGTGGTCCTATCAGCAACACGCCCATATGTAGGCCACATGTCAAGCATTAGCTGCTCAGCGCTACGGCTAACGCTAAGGCTAACGCTACGGCTAACGCTGAGACAACGCAGGCAGGTGAGGGAGTGACTTAGCACAATCACTACACTGAGGCTGAGCCACATGGTCGGGCCGGAAAGGAGGTCAATCCAATTAGTTAGATCTGAGACACACAAACATGGGGACTCTGGCCAATCCCGTGCCAATCCCATAATATCCGTCCCCTTCAGGTCCTCCTCCCCCGTCTCGCGTTGCACACACAGATGTGTTAAACTGGTGGGGTCACCACACGCATGACAGCGTTTCTGTCAAGAAATATAAATAAGATGAAAAAAGGAAATGTCATGGTAGGGGTGGAATTAAGGGGTTGATTATCTGACCTGAAGTCAGCGCTGCCCCGTTGTTTGACTTCTTCTTTAAAGGCATAGTTCAACATTTTGGCTAATTGGCCCATCGCCATAATCCCTATGGTTTTAGTATAGAGTATAGGTTTGTTACTTTTAATTGTCAGTGCAAACTATTTCTAGAACGGCGGAGCAGAGCCGTGAGCTGCTATGAGATAATAACAGCACAAATATGAGACAGAGTTTTCGAGGTAAATTCGCAAAACTGCTGATGCTTGTTTCCCGTCGGGGACAGTTTTTCATCACCAGTCTCTGTACTTCCCTCTAAAACAACTCTGTGTGGTAACGTTGTGTTATTATCTCATAGCGTGGTGAATGTGCAGGTCACAACTTGTCCACCAGAGCGTTGTGGAGTTGTTGGATTGTGTATTTGATGAGTTTGATGAGGGAAACCAAGAAATCCCATGGGCCTCCATAGCGTAGCTCTGAGCAGCTCACGGCTCTGCTCCGCCGTTCTAAAAGTTGCTTGCACCGACAATTAAAGGTAACAAACCTACTGGTATGACTATAGGGGTTACGACAATGGACCAATTTGCCAAAATGTTGAACTATCCCTTTAAGCTGTGAGCCAGTGGCCTCTTTGATTATTTTGAAAGCCAGCCTGTTTACACCAGCTCCTTCTGTCCCGCCGTTTGCCTCCGTGCGGCCGCGAGCAACTTGCAACCGTTGACTTATCAAGGAAAGTTAATTTCCCCAAAGAGCTTGAGAAAGTCGAACATTATTTGTATTACGAAAGAATGTACAACATCAAAGGGCGAAGCCGCCATGTGCAGAACATAATCCTTCATAAAGCCCACTTTTTTCCCCCTGTTATGCCGCTTTAACGACTGCAGCCTGAGGTCAGCGTTGACTGGGCAGAAGCGGCCATGTCTGGAAGTTAAAAGCTTTATGATGGAAGGTGGGAACCGTGTCTCCACGCTCGCTAGACAACGGGCCGCGACGCCTCTTCAGAGCTGTTGTTCTGGACAGTTAATGAGTCATTCACATCACCACAGGCTACTTTCCCAGAGTGCAGCGAATTATTCTTAGCGTAGCAGCGGCGGCGGCGGCGGAGGCTCTTATCTTGTTACTGGGATGGGCCGGTGGAGATAGACAGAGCCTCTACTGTAGCTCTGAGCCGCAGAGGAAGAGGCCGACAGTTAAAGGACTGAGAAGAAGGAAGACGATAATGACACTTGATAATTGCACTTCATTTCCTGGAGTGATAGCGTATCAGGAGAACAAAAGTCAAATCTTATCTCAGCAAAGACTGCCATGTCCATGTCCACCCCCCCACCCCCCCAGAGGAGAAAACCAATTCCAACTTTCACCAACAAAGCGAAGACAAACAACAGGAAGTGCAGGTGAAGTGCAGCGGGCCGCGGACGGACGGACAGCTGCGCCGCGTCGCGCTGCGTCCAGGGTGACATCCCTCATGTTTTCTGCTCCCTTCCAGATGTGTGCACTTTACACACTGGGTTTTTATTACACCACATCTGGACATATGGGAAGCACAAGATGACCACAAACCACACACACACACATGCACATGCGCGCACACACACACACACCACATGAGGCCCTCTCAGCAGAACAGAGAGGTCACCTGGAAGGATTTATGCAGCTCCAGAGAGGAGAGCAGGGTGTGCTCAGCATTTATGTAACAGACTTTATTGATATTCAAAATCACAAGGATGGAAAATCAGCCGGAGGAGTGGAGCGGTCCGAGGTGGGGGGGGGGGCTGGGATCAGATTTACTGCCTTAATAATTACTGCTGTTAGTGTTTCTTTAGGAAAAGAACAAATCTCCTTGTTGTTTACAACGACTTCCTGGTAGAAAACCAGCATGAGAACAATAGAGACAGACGAGAGTTTCACTAGATCTCATTTTTCATGTCACTATATCACCGTTTAGACTAATCTGATGTTTGTAAAGTCTATAAAACCAATGATTGGACAAACATTACTATTTACGTGTGCACGTTTTTGTAATTAGTCATAGTTATCATAGATTAGCCGCGGGCTAACGGTTAGCTACCTGTTTAACTTTAATAACTCAGTGACTCAATAAACGAGCCATGAAAAAATATTTTCTCCAGTGGATATCTGTTACATATGGAAGCCCGTTTCCGCCACTTGAGAAAAAAAAAAAAGAGATCCTAAGTCAAAATTATGAGATACTAAGTCGAAATTATGAGATAGCTAAGTCAAAATTATGAGATACTAAGTCGAAATTATGAGATAGCTAAGTCAAAATTATGAGATACTAAGTCGAAATTATGAGATAGCTAAGTCAAAATAATGAGATACTAAGTCGAAATTATGAGATAGCTAAGTCAAAATTATGAGATACTAAGTCGAAATTATGAGATACTAAGTCGAAATTATGAGATAGCTAAGTCAAAATAATGAGATGCTAAGTCGAAATTATGAGATACTAAGTCAAAATAATGAGATACTAAGTCGAAATTATGAGATAGCTAAGTCAAAATTATGAGATACTAAGTCGAAATTATGAGATAGCTAAGTCAAAATAATGAGATACTAAGTCAAAATTATGAGATAGCTAAGTCAAAATTATGAGATACTAAATCGAAATTATGAGATACTAAGTCGAAATTATGAGATAGCTAAGTCAAAATTATGAGATACTAAGTCGAAATTATGAGATAGCTAAGTCAAAATTATGAGATACTAAGTCATAATTATGAGATAGCTAAGTCAAAATTATGAGATACTAAGTCGAAATTATGAGATAGCTAAGTCAAAATTATGAGATAAATCAAAACAAGTTTGCTATGTTACGTATGGGGTTTGTTTAGGTCCAGCTGAAGGCTCCTGTCATAAATGCGGGGTGTTCCCACCAAACGCGATAACGCGTGTTCGCGCGTCGAGTTTACATGTAAAGTCAATGCAGAGACGCGATTAGACGCGTCATCGCGCCGGGCGATGCGATGGACGCGATGGCGCGGCGCGATGGACGCGTTGGCCGCGAAAAAACGCTTCCATCGCGCCGCCCGGCGCGATGAACGCTTCATCGCTCGAGTTGAAATAATTGAACTTTTGAGGCGAATTCGCGTGCAGACGCCCCACGACAGCCAATCACCGTTGAGATCCTCACCGACGGGCTCCGTACGGAAGTGCTTGTGTTTCCCTGCAGTTCCATGAGTTTAGTCAGAGCGAGTCTATTGACAATAAAAGTTATCTGGTTTAGTTTTTATTCAGATCTCCATTAGCTGCAGCAAAGCCACAGCTCTTCAGTGTTGCTTTTCCGGTGCTGTTACAAACGTTTCTGGTTTGTATGTTCGGACGTGAAGGCACATTATCACTGCTGTTTTCAACCAGCGGGGGCTGTGAGCCGGCCACGCCGTCCCCAAGCACTCACAAGCGGTCAGTCACACAGCAGTGTCACGGAGCTGTCTCCGCTGCGGCCAAAGACCTGCACCGGTGAGCCCGGCCAAACAACAACATTTCTCCCACTATTTCATTCTCTCGTCGATCATGGCTGGAATAACCACCGTAGCTTCACTGTTCCTGTCCCTGTAGATGGGACAGGAACAGCGGTGCAGGTCTCGGCTGCAGCGGAGGAGACAGCTCCGTGATAGCGGTCTCGGCTGCGGGGTTGCCGGCGCTGTGACCCGCAGCCAAGCACTCAAAAGCGGTCAGTCACACAGCAGTGTCTCCTCCGCTGCAGTCAAAGACCTGCACCGCTGTTCCTGTCCCATCTCCAGGGTCAGGAACAGTGAAGCAACTGTGGTTATTCCAGCCATGGTCGACGAGAGAATGAAATAGTGGGAGAAATGTTGTTGTTTGGGCGGGCTCCTCGCGCGACGCGATGCCGCGATGAGGCGTTTTTTACATTTTGGACCAGCGTCAAAACTGGAGCGTCTAGCGCGACGCGATTTCATTTGACGCGCGTTTAATTCGCGTCCATCGCGTTTGGTGGGAACACGGCGTAAGTGTTAATAAATCATCAGTGGATCATGTCCTGATTATAGACTGTAAAAGGTCCTGATGCTTTTTTGTCAGTAGGTGGCGGTAGCAGTGCTAACAAAGACGGTTTATTGGTGCTAACAGAAGTGCTAAGTGTGCTTATGCTAACCTATGGTGCTAACCCTAAGCAGCCACTCGTCATCTCTCCGTTCAGAAGTTTGATCACAGGCTAAAGCCTGCCACACACATGAAGATGAAGACCAAAGACAAAAGCCGGTGTTGTGTGCGGTGGAGAAGCAGCGCCTGCTCACCGGGCTCTGCTCACCGGGCTCTGCTCATCGAGCTCTGCATGCTGCTAGCGGTGAGCGAGCCACTTCTCCACACAACACCGGCAATCCTACAGAGAGCCACGGTGCAGCCCTGGCTTTACATGAGGTTCACACAGACATAACACGGGAGATTTCCTGTTAGCCGTGAGCGAAGACGGTAGCGCTCGTAGCCGGCTACAGCCGCTAACAACAATAGCAACCATGTTTAAACGACACAGCGCGTCATGTGACAGCGCCGCTTGAGCCACAAGTTGGGTTTCCATCCAAGTCGTATCGAATTTAAAAGCGGATTTTGTGAAAATGCGCATAAAGCAAAGCGAATTTATGCCCGTTTCCATTCGTTGTTGTTTTGCGAATAATCGGAGCGGAGAAGTGCGCCGCGAGATGACATCATCAGAGAGCGTGCCTGTATCCATGACAACAGTTGACACTCAGCTGACAGTTGAGAGCTGACAGCTGATCATACAGCTGATAATCGACAATTTTGTCAACCTTCACGGCCTACAAAAGATTAATGACGAGAAGACTATAGACGCACCTGTAGATAATCCGCACCAGCTACATTTTAAAAGAAAATATCTAGGCTGCACTTGAATATAAGCTGCAGGTTTTCATGTTGTAACATGAGATATTTACACAGAAAGACTGTAGGGAACTTGCTCGCTTTTCCGCTGTTTTGGTTATGCTCCTCTCCTCCATGTGCATCTGTTTACATACGAAGCCGGTGAAAAATCAATAAGTTACATAACGATGTTACGGCGTGTGTTTGTGTCGTCTTAACCGTCATAAACAAAAGATTATGGGTCGCGTTTGTGTCGCGGGGTGCAGAGACGAGAGCTGGGACACCGGGGCGTCGTTCTCCATGTTTGAACGTGGCTGGGTGAAGTCCAGCAGCACTTCACCCACAAACTCTGCCTCAATTCGCATAATCTGTTTCCATCACAAAAACTCGCATTTCCTTTATTCGATACGCTGACAAATCCACCCCCTCCAAGCGTATAAACTTTTATGCGCATTTACTGACTTTATTCGAATTTCTGGCGTTTCCATTCAAGTATTTATGCGCATTTTCACAAAATGCGCATAAGAAAAGGTGGATGGAAACGCAACTGTCTGTTGCGTTTCCATCCACCTTTTTTGTGATGGAAACAGATTATGCGAATTGAGGCAGAGTTTGTGGGTGAAGTGCTGCTGGACTTCACCCAGCCACGTTCAAACATGGAGAACGACGCCCCGGTGTCCCAGCTCTCGTCTCTGCACCCCGCGACACAAACGCGACCCATAATCTTTTGTTTATGACGGTTAAGACGACACAAACACACGCCGTAACATCGTTATGTAACTTATTGATTTTTCACCGGCTTCGTATGTAAACAGATGCACATGGAGGAGAGGAGCATAACCAAAACAGCGGAAAAGCGAGCAAGTTCCCTACTGTCTTTCTGTGTAAATATCTCATGTTACAACATGAAAACCTGCAGCTTATATTCAAGTGCAGCCTAGATATTTTCTTTTAAAATGTAGCTGGTGCGGATTATCTACAGGTGCGTCTATAGTCTTCTCGTCATTAATCTTTTGTAGGCCGTGAAGGTTGACAAAATTGTCGATTATCAGCTGTATGATCAGCTGTCAGCTCTCAACTGTCAGCTGAGTGTCAACTGTTGTCATGGATACAGGCACGCTCTCTGATGATGTCATCTCGCGGCGCACTTCTCCGCTCCGATTATTCGCAAAACAACAACGAATGGAAACGGGCATAAATTCGCTTTGCTTTATGCGCATTTTCACAAAATCCGCTTTTAAATTCGATACGACTTGGATGGAAACCCAACTTGTGGCTCAAGCGGCGCTGTCACATGACGCGCTGTGTCGTTTAAACATGGTTGCTATTGTTGTTAGCGGCTGTAGCCGGCTACGAGCGCTACCGTCTTCGCTCACGGCTAACAGGAAATCTCCCGTGTTATGTCTGTGTGAACCTCATGTAAAGCCAGGGCTGCACCGTGGCTCTCTGTAGGATTGCCGGTGTTGTGTGGAGAAGTGGCTCGCTCACCGCTAGCAGCATGCAGAGCTCGATGAGCAGAGCCCGGTGAGCAGAGCCCGGTGAGCAGGCGCTGCTTCTCCACCGCACACAACACCGGCTTTTGTCTTTGGTCTTCATCTTCATGTGTGTGGCAGGCTTTAGCCTGTGATCAAACTTCTGAACGGAGAGATGACGAGTGGCTGCTTAGGGTTAGCACCATAGGTTAGCATAAGCACACTTAGCACTTCTGTTAGCACCAATAAACCGTCTTTGTTAGCACTGCAACGGCTACCGCCACCTAATGACAAAAAAGCATCAGGACCTTTTACAGTCTATAATCAGGACATGATCCACTGATGATTTATTAACACTTAGGCCATTTATGACAGGAGCCTTCAGCTGGACCTAAACAAACCCCATACGTAACATAGCAAACTTGTTTTGATTTATCTCATAATTTTGACTTAGCTATCTCATAATTTCGATTTAGTATCTCATAATTTTGACTTAGCTATCTCATAATTATGACTTAGTATCTCATAATTTTGACTTAGCTATCTCATAATTTCGACTTAGTATCTCATAATTTTGACTTAGCTATCTCATAATTTCGACTTAGTATCTCATAATTTCGACTTAGCTATCTCATAATTTTGACTTAGTATCTCATTATTTTGACTTAGCTATCTCATAATTTCGACTTAGTATCTCATAATTTCGACTTAGTATCTCATAATTTTGACTTAGCTATCTCATAATTTCGATTTAGTATCTCATTATTTTGACTTAGTATCTCATAATTTTGACTTAGTATCTCATTATTTTGACTTAGCTATCTCATAATTTCGACTTAGTATCTCATAATTTCGACTTAGTATCTCATTATTTTGACTTAGCTATCTCATAATTTCGACTTAGTATCTCATAATTTTGACTTAGCTATCTCATAATTTCGACTTAGTATCTCATAATTTTGACTTAGCTATCTCATAATTTTGACTTAGTATCTCATAATTTCGACTTAGTATCTCATAATTTTGACTTAGTATCTCATAATTTCGATTTAGTATCTCATAATTTCGACTTAGCTATCTCATAATTATGACTTAGGATCTCATTTTTTTTTTTTCTCAAGTGGCGGAAACGGGCTTCCATAGTTACAACATGACTGAGCTACTGGAGTAGTTTCATGTCGTGTCCCACAACGAGACATTTTTAGCAGCTGACGTCCTGATGTTAGCTTAGCTGCCACTGTTAGCTTATCTACCGTTAGCTTAGCTACTGTTAGCTTAGCTGCCGTTAGCTTAGCTACCGTTAGCTATCCCTGTCAGCTGCAGCCATGATGCTTTCTAGACACTGTGATTCCCCCAAACGGAATAAATACAACACACAGCAACACAAAACACACACAGAGAAATATTAATGTTTCTTCAATCATTTCAGATTTGTCTAAACGGTGATAGGGTGTGAAAAATATGATATATAGCCTAGCTAAACTCTCATTCGTTACTGTTCTCATTCAAATGACATCCTGCTGGTTTAAGTACGGTAGTTTGTAAACAACAAGACGATTTAGTCTATAGTTTCCATATAAATAGTCAAAAATCTAAATTATCATTCAGATCATTAGCTAAATTTGAAAACAGAAGACTTTTTGATATGCGTGCCCCCCCTCCTCCCTCCTCTCCTCTCTCTCTGTCTCTGCTGTTGCTGTTCCTGCAGGAGATGCAGCAGGGGAGGAGGGAGGGGGGGGGGGGCGGGACATGACTAAGCATCCACAAAGGCCTTTTAAAACAAGTCGTGAACATCCGCTCCTCCACAGAACCAGAGGAGGGATGAGCCAGCTGCAGACGGACGCCGCCGCCGCCGCCGCCACGGCAACAGAGGGGAGGACAGAGGAGAGTGTGTTCGTCATGCACAACAAAAACACAGATTTCAGTTCAGTGCTTTTTCTCTTTATCATAGAATACGACATAAAATACGAGAGAGAGGTCGTTCATTAGACGACGTTAGAAGCTGCAGCTGGAGGTGAAGGTGTTACTGACACAGATGACGTCCTCCTGGATAAAGACTGTTCTGTCCATGTCAGTCCTTCATGCAGGTGTGGTGAGGCTGTGGGGCAGCTGGCCCAGTCTCACACTGACCGCTGTGTTTGAGAGAGAGTGTGGGTCCGTGTGTGTGTGTGTGTGTGTGTGTGTGTGTGTGTGTGTGTGTGTGTGTGTGTGTGTGTGTGTGTGTGTGTGTGTGTGTGTGTGTGTGTGTGTGTGTGTGTGATGCTGACGAGGCACCTGCGAACCCCAGCGTAAACAAAGAGCCTGTTGCTGATGACTGACTGGTTGAGACACAAGTCACAGTGGACAAGGTCTCACTTTGTCTTTGTCGCTGATCAAATACATCTGCACTCGTGCTGAACTGCTGCTCCTATTGATTATTCACATCACTGATCACTTCAACCAATCAGCCGGCGGATGGAAAAACAACAAGTTATCAAGAAAATCTGAAGCACGGTCACAACCAGCCAGGGGACGTTATGATGTCAAATGATGTTGACCTTTGACCTTTTGGATATCAAATGTCATCACTTCATCATTTTTGCACTGTTAGACACTTGTTTTAAAGGGATAGTTCACCCAAAATTCAAATTTCACTCATTATCTACTCACCCTCATGTCGACTAAGAGCTGTGATAGTTTTCAGAGTCCTCCGTTCCTTCTCTGAGTAGCAGCAGTATTTTCCAAAAAGACACACCAAAAAACATCCAAATGCTCATCTGTGAGACATGAGAAACTGTTCCTGTGTCAGTGCAAATCATGTGAGATTTGCACTGACACAGGAAGAGCAGTGAACTGAGACACTGGGAGCTTCCGCTACAAACAAGCTGAAAATATAGACTTATTTAATGTTTTTCGGAACAATTTCTCATGTCGGGGCTTCAATACAAGAGGGACGAGCAGTATGGAGGTATTTGGATGTTTTTTGGTGTGTCTTTTTGGACGAAGAAAAGTGGTATCCATTCACAACCATTATATGGACAAATCCTGCTGCGTGGACCCCCCGTAACTCAGAGAAGGAACGGAGGACTCTGAAAATTCTCACAGCTCTTAGTGAGTGAAATTTGAATTTTGGGTGAACTATCCCTTTAATAATAAATGCACATGGCCCGGGGTGGGGAGAAAAAAGAGACCAACACAGTTCCTCTTTAACCTGCACAGTGAAACAGAACCAACTGGAGGATGAAGCCAAATTAAAGTCTCACTACTCATCCAGTAGAAAATCTAACTCTTAACTCTTTGAGACTGATGATGTCACTCAATCTCCCTCTGACCTTTGACCTCCAGCTGTTCCAGAGTAAAGAAGCTGCATCAACAACACGACCCTCTGCTCGATAGCCGGGGGTTTTTCTCTCTCTCTCTGTGTTTCATACAAAGCAGCAGCAACAGTATGTGCTCCCCCCCCCCCCTCCCCCCTCTCCCCCCCCAGCCCGTGGTGCCCGTCCTCCTCGTCTACAGTTTCAGAGAAAAATAGGAGCTTGGCACCAGCGTGACGAGATAAACAATCAGTGAAAAGTAGCAGCTGGAGCTGTTGGCATTCTTCATCGCTCAGCGGCGCACAACGATGTTAACACTGGCTTCACAAAGTCTGCACTTGTTGCTCGTGAGTCGCGAGGTCTCGTGGGTTGAATTCTGACTCGATGAAACCGGATCCAGGAAAAACTTCACCAGCATGAACGCCATCACTAACTGCTTTTGTTTTCACCTTCAGTGTTGCCTATAATAATAATAATTTACATCCCATAACATTAATTTGGGAATGGAAAAAAAAAGCACCTTGAAATATTCCCAAATTTGGTTACAGAACATTTAAAGGCCCAGTCTGTACAATTAGGGGAAAACAGTGATATCTAGCATTCTGATTCTGTTATTTCTATAATTTAAGTTATTAAATAATTCTATTGTTTATTAATGAACATGAAACTCTTGAAATCTAAGCAAGAGTCTTGCTATATAAAAGAAGAATTATAAGGCTATGAAAACCAAACTGATTTTATTTTATAGTGATTAAACACTTGTACAACTATATTCATTGGTAGTATATTCAGGTTTTGCCAATAAACCTGGACACATATTACGTACTGGACCTTTAAGTCCAGCTAATTTCACCTGGATGTAATGTTGTTAACAGTGTTAACTCAAGTTTTTTGGCTAAAAATAAAGAGTTTCCCACGACATCAAACTCTTGAACCAACAGAAGTGCAGTAATGTTTGTTTCCACCAGTGGAAGGTGAATGAGAGGAGGGGGTGAGTCTGGTTAACGACAGCCATGAGGGTCACGGAGAGCAGAGGGAGGGCAGCAGGACCAGCAGGGTTGGGAACGTTATTCATCAGCGCTAATGTTACATAAACTTTTCATTTCCAAACTCAATTAGAAACAAATCCCACTGGCATTTGTAATAATGCAAATGACCAGCTGGGAGTTTCTCAACATACCTGGAAAGATTCATTGGAAGGAACTCTGATAAACTTGTTGAATAGATTTCAGCTTCTCAAACTAGTGCAAGATGGTTAAAGGGATAGTTCAACATTTTGTCAAATTGGCCCATTGCCATAACCCCTATAGTCATAGCAGTAGGTTCGTTACCTTTAATTGTCGGTGCAAGCTATTTTTAGAACGGCGGAGCAGAGCCGTGAGCTGCTCAGAGCTACGCTACGGAGGCTCATGGGATTTCTTGGTTTCCCTCATCAAACTCATCAAATACACAATCCAACAACTCCACAACGCTCTGGTGGACAAGTTGTGACCTGCACATTCACCACGCTATGAGATAATAACACAACGTTACCACACAGAGTTGTTTTAGAGGGAAATACAGAGACTGATGATGAAAAACTGTCCCTGAAGGCAACGTGCATCAGAGGTTTTGCGTGAATTTCCCCAGAGCGTTGTGGAGTTGTTGGATTGTGTATTTGATGAGTTTGATGAGGGAAACCAAGAAATCCCATGAGCCTCCGTAGCGTAGCTCTGAGCAGCTTACGGCTCTGCTCCGCCGTTCTAAAAATAGCTTGCACCGACAATTAAAGGTAACGAACCTACTGCTATGACTATAGGGATTATGGTGATGAGACAGTTTGTCAAAATGTTGAACTATCCCTTTAATAAAAGTGAGAACAGTTAAATGAATGTCTCTCTTGTCTTCCCTTCCCTTCCTGTGGTTTAACGGTTTGCACGACTGTCCGTTAGTGTTTTACTCCATGCTGTTCATGTCTTCACTCACATCCAGCCCAGGACAGATAACCTGGCACCTGTAGAGTCAGCCTATAGGCCTATATAGGCCCCGCCCACAGGCCCCGCCCACTGTGGACGCAGCCACTCTGTTTTTGTTCTACCTCGGCCGGAGGAAAACAACACTTTCAGGACACAGTAAATCTGGCTTGACCCCGCCCAGTTGGGGGAGATCCCGTAATACACACTAATCCCACTCAGCGTTAGTGGGGGCTCTGGGGAGACGGTATTAAATGTGCATGTGTGTGTGTGTGTGTGTGTGTGTGTGTGTGTGTGTGTGTGTGTGTGTGTGTGCATTGAGGTAGCAGCGGAGGCGATGCTGTGAGGTGAAACTGCTGACCTGGGTTGACTCACACTGGGAGTGTTGCTGTTGGCCGCGAGCACGGCAGCCCAACGGGAGCCAATCAGGTCTGCAGCTCTCTTACATGCACAAATTATGAGTTATGAAAGGGAGGGGGGAGGAGGGAGGCGTGGGGGGGGGCTATACAACTAAAAGGTGAGGCTGAGCTTTTCTCCAGATATGTTTCCTATAAGAAGGTGTAGCGTCCTGCAGGGCACAATCACAACAAAGCCTCTGTTTATTTAGACTCAGAGTTAAATTCCTGTTTCACCGTTTTTACTGTATTTCAAGAAAATAGGTCGAAGAAAGTGCAAATTAATTCATGTCTCCACCTCATCGCCCCATGTAAATATTAACATTTGGTTTGTAGAAATAAATAGAAATAAACTGTTGCAGGCCGGTGCTAATTTTTCCAATCTGGTGCCATCAAACCACCACAGAAGAAGAGTGAACAAGTGCCCGCTTTCCCAAACAGTGGAAAACGATTAAACGGTGAAGTAGTGTGCACTCTGGTGCATCCAGCCTTGATTTATACACCAACGTCTCTACTTTGGCCTTTTTAATGTGCAACGTGCATGTGCAAATGTGTTTTCAATAGGGTTAATACTAACTACGGTATGCAAGTAGCTTCCTCATAGTCCAACATTAAAGGGATAGTAGCATTTTTTTAAAGTGTGGTTGTATGATCTACAAATAGCCCCTAAGTACTTTAATTGCAGTAGAAGACTCTCTGCACTCCTCCCGTTAGCAACGCCAGCCCATAATAGCCCTGCCCAGAGATTTACAACATGCATTGTTGTGAATGGACCCAAAGAAACGGCCTATTTTCACGGCCTAAAAGAGGATTTACCTGAAAATAAATACACAGTTCCATTGTTGACTATCAAAGTGCAGGAAAAACAGTTTAGTTTAGTTTAGTTTATTTCGGTCGATACGTTTCATTAAAAAATATGTATATATTTTTTTACAATCAAAAGGAAAATAATAATACAAAGAACATCAAAATACAGTAAGACAATAATGTACAAAAGAAAAACAAGAGAAGAAAAATAAATAAATAAATCAAGGAAAATAATTGGACCGAAAAGGAATAGGCTGAAGCATAGCTTATAATGCCAACACAGTTTTTATTTGGAGCTAACCAACTGCAGATCGGCGGGCACTAACCCTGGGCGGAGGGATACGTGAGTTGGTTAGGTCCAAATAAAAACTGCGTTTTCCCAGCACTTTGAACTTTAACTTAAAAAATAATATTATAGCCAACAATGGAACTAACGGGAGGAGTGCAGAGAGTCTTCTACTGCAATTAAAGTACTTAGGGGCTATTTGTAGATCATACAACCACACTTTAAAAAAAATTATACTATCCCTTTAACTCTAAAACTGTGTTTTGGTCACTGTTGTACACTCTAAGTTCATCACAAAATTCTATAAATGCAAATACAAAGACTGAACCATTCTCATCTGTCTGTAAAGGTACTGCATGCACGTGGTGCAGACAGTAGTGGTATCTGCAGACTGCACCACTGACACCAGCAGCAGCAGCAGCAGGAGGAGAAACTTCACCATTAGCTGCGCTGCTGCACTCTAATGCCCTGTGACACCTCCCTGGTCTTGGAGAGCAGATCATGATGATGCACTGTCAGAGCGAGCAGCGCGAGGTAACCTCACCCCCCCCCCCCGACCCGGGGGGAGAACAGGAGACAGCTGAGCTCATATTAAGCCGTCACTTGGCTCACATGTAAAACAAATGACCGAGCTTCCTGTGAGAAGTCTTTGTTTTCATCTGGATCGACCGTAATCTTTAAAAAGAAAAAAAAGTGCAGTTCCTTCCAAAAAATTCTATTCTGTACTAAAATAATTTTCTACTACTACTACAGTCCAGTCATTTTATGAAAAAAGGTTGAACAAACTGCAACAGAATCAAACTCAACTGGTTTTGTCTCCTCAACATGTCCTGACTGAGGGAAAAAAGCCCTGAAGAAGAAAAAGACCCAAATATAGTCCATTCATACGCTTAGTCATTATTGTTCTCACGTGAATAGGGTAAAATTTTTAACCTTTAGATATCTCCATGAAAATCACTGAGTTGATTACTGACATTAAGACAAACAAAAAATGTATTACAAGTTTTCTGAAATTCTTTGTTAACATGAGCAAATTAGCATAAATTAGCATAAATTCAATCGTTTGGATGGCACATAAAGATGCTGTGGTGGAACCAGCATGAAAACTGGACTGAGTCGACTCCAGAGGTTCATAAAGGGACCTGTGTATTGTCTCAGATTTCAGGTTCTGTTGCAATTTGCTCAACGTTGACCCCTTTTTTTGGCTAAAAATTACTGGACAAAATAAAGTTCATTGATGAATAATGAAAAGACTGTTGGACTCAATGGAGAATAGATCGTGCAGAAAAGTGAGGCGATGCTGCTCACGGCTCTGCTCCACAGCTGCCTGTCATCCAGATGCAGCCGGTGCCAATCTTCCTCATCGTTATGCACGTTCAGGCAGCAGCTGCTTTAAAATATAAATCATTACATCCACTGTACAGGGCAGAGAAAAAGATGCAGAGGAGCTACAGTAACCGTGCAACGAACCATGAGCCACGTTGGCATGGAGAGCAAAGAAGATAAAAAAACTACCCAAACAATTCCAAACGGTAAAATTCCAATGTGGAAATATGTAGTTGGAAGAATTTAAGGTTTAAGGTGGATTTCAGTCGTATCTGACACCAGAAGGTAAACAGCGTCAGGAATGACAGACGGCAGATAAGAGCTGAACCAACAATCGGTGAAGTATTTGTCGTATTCCGTGCATGTTGGCGTTCGTCTTGGTTCCGCGGGGTCAAATCAAGTCCAGAGGTGTTGAAGATAAGATTGCTTCAAACCCGTCGACTCCCCTTCAAAGCTTTAACCCAGAAATTGAAGCCTGTCACGTCTCAAATTGCCTTAATTCAGAAAATGAGCGCGTTCGACCGAAGCTCTGTAACTTCCTGTGCGTCTAACCAGTTCCACATGCGGCGGCGGTTTGTGTTTCCATCTCCGTCAAGCTGAGTTTTATTAAGTGGAGCACTTGAGCGACAGGGCTTGTCAGGATCTTAACACGTAACTGCAGCTGTTGGCCGGATCCCAAAAACAGAAACTTGTTGTAAGTGATATCCTCTATCAGGAGTTCAGCCGGTAGGAAACATCTGTCTGTCTGCGTGTTGTTGTTTATTAGAGGCTGAAGGCTCGGCCGGTGATACCTGTCACTTCTGTTCACTCATCCAGAGGTGGAAGCCTAATTACACACCATGTCTCTGCCATCAGGAGGCACTCAGCTCCGAGTTAAGTCAAGTGGCTCAACTGTAAACCACTGTTTTCATACACCAGCATGAAAGCTCCTCAAGCCTTTGATGGAGATTTACTCTGAGATTTCATCCTGTATCGTCTCTGCACCTTTAAACGTCTTGTCATAACAGCAAGACATCCAACCATCATGGCTTCAACAGGTTTCAACTTAAAGCTGCAGCGTCTCCAGATTTACACAAAATGAACAGCAGCCCAATCAGACGGATCATCTTTTTCATTCTCTGCATCCTTCCTCTGTGTGAAACCCAGTGGCTTTATTACCCACAATGCAGCTTCACCTGTAATCTATAGGTGATACTGTCCTGTATGCTGGCAGCAGCTAACGTAGCCGTTCAGTCACACACATGACGTGTCATAAAAACACTGCAGCTTGGAGGGTTTCTCATCTAGAAAATGAAAATGATGTTGTGGAGTCAGGATGAGTCGTTATCATTAGGGGCGGAAACTTTCCAATACATTTCTGGTAAAATTTCCAGATTTTTTTAATATAGGAAATGGGGAGGGGAGGGGGAATGACATGCAGGAAAGGGCTGCCCGATGCGGGATGGGGGGCTGTAGCCTCAACATGGGGCGGCAATTTAAACAAACTGTATTATATCCAAACATAAATAGTTTTGTCATAAGTAGACATCCATGCAAAGTACAGTATATATAACACAGATTTATTTAAAGTTTATCAGATGGTGAAAGCACTGAGCTGAAACTCTGCAATGTTGCTTTAAAGGAGTCATCACCCGGAAATCTCAGTTTCTCTTGTTAAAACATGCATATTGGTGTTTGACCTCAGTTGAAACTTGCCTGAAAAGCTGGAGTTTGAAAGCGGTGCCGTTTTTTCGCTTCGGCTCTTTTTCCGAACAGGAATAGCACACAATGGTGTGCCTTCCTAAAGCACCAGATTTTGATTCTGCTCCTACGGTGACCTCACCGTGGAGGCTACTTGCCTCTTTCACCACCCAACCCCGGCCCGTCCGCTACCTGACATCGCCGAAGCGGTACCAGGGGGCTGTTTATGTTTTGGAGTCTGCATGCAGGCAAGCGCCCCCCGGCTCTGTCCTTCCTGCGGCGAATCAACGCGCGCCTCATTACATATTATACAATGCACATCCGGACCAGTCAAAACCTCGCGCGTAATCTCGCGTGATAAAGTCGCGGTAGGAAAAAGGGTCAGAACAAGCTCAATGTTTGATTAAAATTATTATTATTTTTTCTAATAAGTTTTACGAATTGATCCAAAGCGATCCAAGGGGGGCTGGATACGTAAAAAACCAGGTGATGACTCCTTTAAGGGCCAACCTTCAATTTAGTAAATTTCAGATTTATTCCCAGATATTCCCGTTAATTCCCCTGGAAAGTTTCCAACTTTGAAAATTCCTGGAATTTTGCAACCCTAGTTGACATATAACCACTTGCGTAGAGCAACAGTCACATGGACTTTAAGCTGCAAATCCAGAGCTAGTGCTAGCATTGCTAACGTTAGCTACACTAGGCCAAACCAACAGTTTCTCTTTTCCTCACACATCCAGTAGAGCTATCTCAAGTAAAATGGGTGAACTTCCCCTTTAAGCCAACGAGCCTCAGCTCTGAAGACCAGAGGCCCAGTACAGGTCTGAGGTCAGGTTGAAACTCAGAGCTGAGCTGAACAGTGATGACGACGGCCGCCGCCCGCCTGCTGCCTGTCGGCTTTATTGAATGAAGAGCTTCATGAAAACAAAGTATGTGTATGATGTAATGCCGGCTGCCGCTCTCCCCCCCCCCTCCCTCCCTCCCTCCCTCCCTCCCTCCCTCCTCTATCTGTCTCTGCAGTAGCTCTTTACACTTGGCATCAATCACCGGGAGGCAGATACGCAATCTCGCTGTGCAAACAATTAAAGGCTGCTCCTCTGCACTCAGAACTACTCACTCGTGTTGCCGTGTTGAGGATTAATCCGACATGCTTACATATTAACCCCGGAGACGCGGCCATGAATGGCATTCCTGAGGCCTGTGTTTGCCCAACGCAGGGCAATGAAACAGTGGAGCGGAGCTACTCGTTGTCTTGAACGTTACCTTTGAACTTGGCTTTTGAGCTGCCAATTTCAACTTGACGTTAACACTAATACGATGGGAGGAATTACAGCTTTTGTGCTGTGATTAACAATCTTAAGAGCAGCTAAATTGTCTGGTTGATGGATGTGTATTAATGCATTTCAAAGGTCCTGTTCTTTGTTAAGCGGATCAAGTGTGGACAGGTGAGCGATACAACCCCCTTTGTACGGTTCAACAGCGATATGTAACCTGTGTTTGCTTCCTGACAGGCAGCATTGTGCGTACAGTTGAAGCGTGTTGTGCAATCTTTAGGTATTCGGCCGAGGTTGAGCACGCACTGTAAGGAAACAATGTGCGGTTGTGAACTTGCTCCTGGCTGCTCCGTGTCGGAGTGACAGGTCCCCGAAGAAGAAAAAGAATATGAGTGGAATGTCTTGAGTGATATGAAAACAAGCAGCTTCCTTCACAGCCTTCAGCTGGGCCTCCACCACCACCACCACCACCACAACACACAGTCTTTCCAGTGTGTGGGAAAAGAAGAGAAAACGGCCACAATCGCTAAAAAACAAGAATCTGTGACTTCGAGCGGCGACGGAGGCGGATAGAGAGTTCCTCTGTGCACTAAATAATCCCCTCACAGCTGGACTGAAAGTGCAATAAACCTCTGAATGGGGGCAGACAAGACTCCAGGCCGACCATGGAGGCCGTTGTGGCTGAAGCAGCAGCGTTGTGTAACTGACATTAAAGGGATAGTTCAACATTTTGGCAAATTGGCCCATTGCCATAATCCCTATAGTCATAGCAGTAGGTTCGTTACCTTTAATTGTCAGTGCAAGCTATTTTTAGTACGGCGGAGCAGAGCCGTGAGCTGCTCAGAGCTATGCTATGGAGGCTAAGGGAATTTCTTGGTTTCCCTCATTAAACTCATCAAATACAAAATCCCCAAACTCCAAAGCGCTTTTGTGGACAAGTTGTGACCTGCACATTCACCACGCTATGAGATAATAACGGAGCGATACGAAACGGAGCCGTTTTCGAGGTAAATTCATGCAAAACCGCTGATGCGCGTTGCGTTCAGGGACAGTTTTTCAGCACGCAGTCTCCGTATTTACCCTGTATTTACCTCGAAAACGGCTCTGTTTCGTATCGTTCCGTTATTATCTCATAGCGTGGTGGTTGTGCAGGTCACAACTTGTCCACAAAAGCGCTTTGGAGTTTGGGGATTTTGTGTTTGATGAGTTTAATGAGGGAAACCAAGAAATTCCCTTAGCCTCCATAGCATAGCTCTGAGCAGCTCACGGCTCTGCTCCGCCGTTCTAAAAATAGCTTGCACCTACAATTAAAGGTAATGAACCTACTGCTATGACTATAGCGATTATGGCAATGGACCAATTTGCCAAAATGTTGAACTATCCCTTTAAAAGCCACACATATGCAGGAATCGGAGACACTATAAATACTATAAATGCAGCGTAAATGATCATATCAGTCACACAGAGCGCCGTGACCTGCTGGGTGTCTACAGATGTTCATCTCTGCACGTCAGAAAACTCAAAACTCAGAGCCTCCCCAGACCGGACCTGGACCGATGAGTGTGAAGTGTAACCCGTGTTGTTGGCGTTGTTGTGTCTTACCTCCAGCACTGGCCCCGCCCCCAGGATGATCTGCTCCACTCCGCTGGCGAAGCCCTTCTGGCTGAGGGCGGTCAGGTGATGGATGAGGAAGTTGGTGCTCTGCGTCTTCCCGGAGCCGCTCTCCCCGGATATAACGATGCACTGGTTCCTCTGCCGCTGCAGCATGGTGTGGTACGCCACGTCCGCCACCGCGTAGATGTGCGGCTCCAGAACTCCCAGCGTGTGGTTGTCGTACATCTTCACGTACTTGGGGTTGTAGATGGGCAGGAACTTGAAGGGGTTAATGACGATGAGGATGCTCCCGACGTAGGTGTAGATCTTCTCCTGGCGGAAACGCGAGCGCAGGTTGTCCAGCAGCGAGCGCTCGTTGAGCTCCGGCAGGCGGCACAGGTCGGCGTGGTCGCCCTGAGCCTCGGGCTGCGGCAGCAGGCCGCGCTCCACCATGCGGCGCCGCTCCTCGGTGACCTGCAGCCACATCTGGAGGCTGCCGCCGTAGTGGATGCTCCCGTCCAGGTTCTTCTGTCTCAGCAGGAAGCGGTAATCCTCGCCGCCCGACAGCGGCCGGTGCTCCAGAGCCACGCGGGGCCACAGCATCATCCTCTGCACGGGGCAGTCGCTGGGGTTCAGGATCCATTCCTCGCCGCCGAACTCCTTGACCTCGGCGAGAACGTAGCACCTGGTGCGGTCCAGCTGCAGGCGGTCGATGACGTACGCGATGGCCTCGGCGGCCGTGGTGGTCTTGCGGGCGCTGATGGGGCAGTAGATGGTGCCCTCGGCCAGGGCGCCCGGGTAGATGCGCACGGTGAACTCGGAGTTCTCGAAGCGCTGCCGCCGGCCCAGGGTGCCCACGCCTCCGACGCCGCCAACGCCATCACGAGCACTCATGGCGGAGCAGGAGTTCCCATGAGCAGCGGCCCGGCACTGGCACGTCCTTCACTGGGCTGGAGACGCCGCCAGGTCAAGACATAACCACTGTAAAGGAGCAGGACAACAAAAATAAAGGATTAATGCTCTGCAACACTGTACCATGAAAATTACAGTTACATGCTGTCATTCCGACATATCGCTATTCCGACATGCGCTCATCCCACCATTCCGACAAGGCTTTCAATATAAGGAAATGTGTTACTCAACTTTTTCTTGAAATTTTACCTTTTCTAGAATTGTGACACTTTTTTTTGAGAATTTTTTTTAAATTTTACCCCTTTTTTCTAGAATTATTAAACTTTTTTTTTTTTTTTTTAGAATTTTTAACACTTTTGCTAGATTTTTTAAAAAACTTTTTTGAGATATTTTACCACTTTTTTTCTAGAAAATTTTGAACTTTTTTTTTTTTTTTTTGGAGAATTTTACCACTTCTTCCCAGAAATGTTTGAATGTTTTTGGAGAAATTAGACCACTTTTTCCCAGAAATATCTCTATTATATTTCCAAAAAAATCAAGCAATTGACCCTGATTTGAATGTACAAAACTTTATTCAGTCTCAGAACAAATATTTGTGTACAGTATTTCTGGTTTTTGCTACAAAAATGTGTCCAATGGGGGTCCGTGGTCCTTGATGTAAAAAAAAGAAAAAGAAAAGATCTTTACAATCAAATGGCTGCTCAATAAGATCAAAAAGAGATTACATCTCTTATAATATCTTCAGTGTGTCCAGTTCAAAAATCTCAACCATGTCTCCAACTGATCTAAGACCAGGCATTTCAACAGAGCCGTCTGCAATCTGCCAGATTACGGAATTTCGTCTGATTATGACACAAAGACCTCATCCGCTGTTATGTAATCGACTAAAGGGCCAAATTATTTTGCTGGAAGCCGACATGCACACTCATAAAGGATAAGTCATCAGGATCTGCAGGATTACCATTAACACACATACACGCTCCCGAGCACACACACACACACATAAGCTCTCGCAGCACCAAAGACCAACAGCTGCCCCGTCCTCCTCGCTCAACACACAATCGAGCCATTCACAAGTTCCCTCCTCGATCCCCGGCATCGGGGGCATCATGGTGTGAGCGGAGGCCACGGATCCAGAAATAGAGAGAGAGGAGCTTTATTGACTGAACTCTGCTTCTCTGTCCTGGAGCTGCAGCACAAACACTCTATAAACTACATCTGAACAAAGACACGGGGACACAGGATATTTTCAAATGGTTGACTTGATAGATATTTTCATGCAAAAAAAAAAAAGAAAAAGAAAAATGCAAGCAGAGAACAAGACTTTCCAGTGGGCCGTCATCGCCTCTAAAAGCAGAACAATGATGAGCTGTATATTCAGTACAGTTGGAGGTTTGAGTGGCATTCAACCTACATGGACTCTATGACGCATTGTCTGCAAAACTGCAAATTAAAAAGCTTTTTAAACTCCAGCGTGTCTCTTATAAAAGCCACGATGGAGCTCCGCAGGTGATTTTTTTCAGCTTCTACAGTGTGTAGAAATGTGCAAGGCAGAAAGGCAGACATTTAAAGATTTGTTTGGTGTTTAGATCAACCAAAAAAGAAGAAAAAAAGAGGTTGTCACCAGTAGATGATGTTTGCATTGTAAGCGGTGACATATCTGTCAGGTAACATTGCAGCCTCGTGTATCATCGGTATGAAACGCTCAGCAGTGCATTCCAGGAGTCACAGAGCGACGTGTTGAACATCCACTCCCGCTTCAGATAGTGAGTTTGGAGAATGGGCTTGAACTTGTTGCCATCAGCGGTGGCTTCTTCATGCGGGTGCATAAAGGAATGCTGCGCTGTGGCACTTAAGCTGCCACTATTAATCAGAAGGCAACATGTGTCGAGGCTGCGGCGGCTAAATTAGGTTCTGAGGGAGTCGACTACACCTCTGCCCTGTCATTGCAGCGCACGCAGCTACACCGCCACCACACAGTCTGCTTTGGGCTGTTTCACAGTTAAAGGTTGGGTCCGGAGTTTTGTGCCCTAAAATAAACATTAGACTTGTACAAATAAAATCTGTCTTAATCGTCACCTATGGGCCTGTATTTTGGTTTTTCTGTTCTGTTTTGTTCAGGTGGGGTAGTCGCAAGAGAGTAGATATCTATGGCGAGAGAGCCGGTGTTAGCAGGAGGGCTCAGGGCTGTTAGCTGTGCTAGCTAGCCTATATCTGATGCTACTGAGTCTCTCTCTCTCAGCAGCACAAAGACAAATAAATACAGTCTGAGTGAAGCGCTGGAGCCGCGGACCGATTCCCCTTCGTCACCGACACTGGAAACAAGTATTAAGGCCGCTGTAGTGAGCTAGCTTGATGCTAACTCCGGCTAGCGCTAGCGGTTAGCATCCGCCGCTAACACTAGCTTCCCAGCTCACAACAACAGCATAACAACATACACGGAGGCTCCCGGTGTTCACGAATGGTTGGCTATCGGCCCACGGCTCCAGCGCTTCTTTCAGACTGTATTTCCTTTCCTTTGCGGTCCTGACAACTGCTGCTAGCATTAGCAGGAGGCTACACAGCTTAGCCCGAGAGGAGGGGCCCAGTTTCAATGTACAAAACTCCAGACTCTGCCTTTAAAATGTGAAATTAGAGTAAAAAAGCCACAAATAAACATCATGCCATATCTTCCCTGATTAAAACGACAAAGAAGAAGCAGAAACTAGCAAATGTTTGTCATCATTAAAGCAGAACTATGCAGGATTTCGGCTGCAATTATTGTGTCTCAGAGACACTGTGATGGTAGAGTGACCTATTATGAGGTGAATGGGCTCTAGGCCAATGCACCCACACCCCCCACTGGCTGAAAACCGCACTTGCAACATTAATCCTCCGGACCGGTGTTCCAAGTCTCGTCAATGGATAGAACTATCGCGGGAAACTGCCTTACGGCAGTGCGAGATAAGGACGCAGATGACGTCATGCACGTCATGAATCGTGATCGATCGTGATTGGTTTGAGTTCGGTAAGTCGGAGGAAACCATGGAAACATGAAATGTTTGTACTTTAGTTCAGCTTGTGGCTAACAAGGAGCTAATGCTAACACGGACACACACCATGACACACACACACACCATGGATCTTTTATAAAATATGCTTGTAATACATCATGACACGCCTTTGCGTTTTGGAAGCTTTATTCATGTGTGTGTGCGTCTGTGTGTGGCCGTGTTAGCGTTAGCTCCGTGTTAGCGTTAGCTCCGCTAGCGTTAGCTCCTTGTTAGCGTTAGCGCCGTGCTAGCAGGGCTTAGCAAACACCGCGCTACCTTCAGCAACTTCCTTGTAAACACAAGCACGTGTAGGGGGTGGAGGCGGAGGGGGCTGCGGCGAGTTTTTTTTTTTTTTTTTTTACGACAGTGACATGTGCCTCCCAGAACTGTGGGGGAGCTCCGGAGAGGGTAAAAAAAGAGAAACCAACGAAGGAGTGAGCTATTTCCGGCCGACTTGCATAGTTCTGCTTTAATAAATAACCTATATGGCAATGCCAATTAATTTGGAAGCAGTGCACGCGGAGGGAAAAATAAAAGTGAAAACAGGAAATGGGACGGGGACACGTCCGTCCATGTCTCTACAATGCTGCTGCACCCCTGCCTGGTCATATCCTGTCGCCCCATATTCAACCCCTCATGCCACGTGTCGCTGCGGCAACTTTGATATCACCGTGCCACACAAACACACGCACACACACACACACACACACACACACACAGGACCGCTCCCCTCTCCAAATACACACACACACACCCAGGAAAACAAGCACACATCACCTTTTTTCACCCTGACTCAAAGCATCCCATCATCACACTGCTGACATAGGCTACACAGATCCAACAGGAGATGTTAAAGGACAATTCCGGGCAAATTCAACTCGTATTTTCCTAACTCAAACATGCACCCAGAAGTTTATTTACTTCAAGCAAGTAAAAAAAACTTCTCAGCATATGTTTGAGTCGCCATCTGATGCTGTCTGTGGAAAAAAAAAATGCGGCTTTGAGGGATGTAAACAGTCTAAGCAGCAGACACAACTACCGCAAAACAGGAGCAATTAAACTTCAGATTCCTTGTTTTAGACCTAAAATGTTAGGAACACACAGCCCCGAGTCCTTTAACAGACTGATGATGAATGTTTTCTCTGCTTTTGTGGTTGTACAGTATCATGCATGTGTGTGTATTATGTGTGTGTGTCCAGCGCTGAGTTAGGGCCTGGCGCCTGGAACAGATGGTCAGCTCGCTGCTTAAAGGATAGGGAGGGGAGATTTAGGGTTGAAGCAGCAGCAGCAGCACAGAGCCGTGCTGCCTTCCTGCCTTCCTGCCTTCCTGCCCCTCTGTTTACCATCACATCAACACAATCAGCTAATGGACACACAGTCCATCTCTCCCAACAGCTACGACTGTATCTCCACTGCCGTCTTAGATAAAAACTGCATTATCTTCAGCCTGGGACGGATCAAGGTGACATGAGGGAGATTCTGCTCGAGATTCGAGGGGAGGGGGAGGAGGGGGGGGGGTGATGTGACAATTGTCAGATACATGAATGATCCATAACACAACAAGAGCTTTATACATCGAAGTACTTGTGTTATCATTCAGTCATTTGTTGTTCAAAATGACATGATTACACACAAATGACAGCATTTTTTTTTAGAGCGATATTAATGAAGCTTTGTATTCAGGGAGACTGGAAGAGCAATCTCAGTATCAACAAGTGCTGTGACCTATAAATACAGATTATCGGTTGTGATAATACTGATTATCCGTCATATGGTCTCCTAACAAAGCAGCAGTGTTATCAAACCAGGTTTTTATACAATCCATCTTAATGAAATATTTGGTGGAACAGTTTTGCGATGGATAATCTTCCGAGCAGCAGCCACAATGAGCCGGGTGACAAAGTCCAACGGGTGTTGAATTCATTTTAATCAGAGAAAGCAGGTGCTTTTATCAGCTTTTTGTTTCTTTGTTTGTTTGTTTTCCCTCAGAAACTGTTGTGTGTTTACTTTACACAACGTGTGGATCTTGATCTTAAAGCAGGAGTTACATTACAAACAGCTGATTATGGATCTGGGTGTTTATGTCACTATTTCCCTCTTCATCATTGTGCTGTCTGTGTATGACGGAGAAGTCGAAGCGCATGAACGAGTTGTGAGAAAACAGACCCTTCATCACAGTCACATAAAACACTAAGCGCTCCTCTGTAGAAGCCACAAACTGAACGTCTTTATGGTTATTTTGTGTCTCCTTGAAGTTGTTTATAGTAACTTTGCACCTCCTTTTGATTCTCTCGTGCGTCTCTTTGTGGTCGTTGTGCTTGTTTGAAGGTGATAGAAGTCAGACATAACTGGGTACAGACAGACGCTCTGCTCTGTCTGGGTCTGCTCAGCACCGCGAGGGGTTTGGGTTCGATTCAGTTCCCTGTGGCACGGCGGCCATCGTGGTTCAAACGCCTTTCAGTCAGGAGAGAAGAAGCCAAAAACAGAAGCAACATTTTGGCAAATTGTCCCATTGCCATAACCCCTATAGTCATAGCAGTAGGTTCGTTATCTTTATGGTGCAAGCTATTTTTAGAACGGTGGAGCAGAGCCGTGAGCTGCTCAGAGCTACGCTATGAGAAAAAACACAACGTTACGATGCAGAGTCTGCTTGCTGAAAAACTGTCCCTGAAGGCAACGTGCATCAGCGGTTTTGCATGAATTTCCCTCTAAAACAACTCTGTGTGGTAACGTTGTGTTATTATCTCATAGCGTGGTGAATGTGCAGGTCACAACTTGTCCACCAGAGCGTTGTGGAGTTGTTGGATTGTGTATTTGATGAGTTTGATGAGGGAAACCAAGAAATCCCATGAGCCTCCGTAGCGTAGCTCTGAGCAGCTCACGGCTCTGCTCCGCCGTTCTAAAAATAGCTTGCACCGACAATTAAAGGTAACGAACCTACTGCTATGACTATAGGGGTTATGGTGATGGGCCAATTTGACAAAATGTTGAATTATCTCTAAACTAACATGTTGTCAAGGAGAGTTTTTACTGCAGGCGGCCCCGGTTCGAATCCCTCGTCAATCCTGCAAACCCAGAACCAACACCGTACCACTGATGTCATATTCTTGCAGTAACAATGGATGAGTGGCATCCCTGACTGGGAGTTATGTTCTTTTGTCTCTTATAACTCTGATACAATTTAATCTTCAGTCCTGTAAAAGGCCGACTGTGATACTGCTGAACACACGCTACTGTGTTCCAACACACACACGCGACACGCAGCGACGGACGTTATCACTCACACAACTTTTCTCAAAGTAACCGCCATGCAGCTGCTCTGCTGAGAGGCAGAATGCAACACACAGAACAAAGAGGAAGAGAAAAAGTCTGAAGCATCATGACATTTCACCTGAGCGCCGCCGCGCCTCCGTGTCTGCATGGGAACTTTTTGTTGTTTTTTTTAAACAGAAAAGGAAGGTTTGATGTAGATAAGCCAGAGGTTCGTGCCCTGGAGGAAGTGACAGAGCAGCTGGAGTCCTCTCGTCCCTGTTCTCCTCAAACGACTGCAGCAGGAACAGATCTGGTTGCATCACCTGAATCACTGTCAGGTAATCTGACCTAGAATCTGTTCATGCAAATGTTTCCTTAAGACGCAGCAGCTGAGGACGACAACAGTCAACTGAGCCGTCGACAAACACAGCAAAGTAACAATACACGCACAAACCACAAATATGCAAAACATACGAGACGTGCATTCTCGCTTTGAGCATTTTTTGAAAAAAGTTAAAACTTTGGGACAGATGTTACCTGAGTTCACCACAGCTAAGAGTGATGTGGGAACTTATCTGCACTTGGATCAGTGGCTGAACACAACCTGCAGCATGAGTGAAACACAAAATACAAAAAATGCAACAGAATGGACAGAATCTCAAACTGTTATTACAAAATATCTGCATTGAGCCCTATTTATGACTAATAGGATATTTACTGCTGTCTTTTTTTTTCCTAGGTAAAATGTTTTTTATGAAAAAAAATTACCCAAGATTCCTGCGAAAGGATGCATTTCATTTCCAGATAGTGAACAATGTGCAGAAATGACACCAGTTGCATCCTCCCTGCAGCCTGAGCGGGAGAGGTCGACCACGTGAGTCGGTTTTGTCAATGGCTGCCATTGTTTCCGAGGAGTGAAGGATCAAGTTTGGTTGGCTTTCTATGATGTCAAGTCTTGTTTTGTTTTTTTCTGAAAGGCTGCAGGTTGTGTGTCAGTGTCCTCAGGGCTCAGCTCGTGTGTGTTCAGAGCTCTTTATCATACCTTCACCACGGGGAATGTGTGTGCGTTACACTGAGGTGTGCCAGTTGGCGCTGGACTGTCAACTCTCACATCTAGTCTGCACATTTTTGTGGGTTCATTTTTGTGAATCTGACAGCTCCAAGGTGCCAAATTTAGCCGTTATGATTATCAGTCACATGACCGCGCTTTTAGTTGGTCACTGTCGAGCATTTGCTGTGAATGACAGAAAAGCTTTATCTCATCTCATGCTGAATTAACACCTTTTTTTCCTCATTTAAGACAGTGGTTCTCAACGTGGGGTCCTTGAGAGATTTGAAGGGGGTCCCCAAATTTCCTAGAAAAAAATTACTTTTTTTTTAAATTTTTATGAGAAATTTTACAAAATTTTTTTTCAATAAAATTTTGACTTTTTTATTTTTTACTTCTTTTTTTAAATTTTTTTTACCACTTCTTCCTAGAAATGTTTAAATGTTTTTGGAGAAATTGGACCACTTTTTTTCCAGAAATTTCTCTATAATATTTCCAAAAATTCACACCATTTTGTCCTGTGTATGTAATGTAATGTTTTGCACTGTACTGTCCTTCATCTGTTTGTATATTGTATAACCCTTAATAAAATCTTTTAAAAAAATAAATAAATAAAAGATCTGGTGTTTACTTCTAATTTGTTTACATCTAATTTGTGTCAATTTAGGGTCCTTGATGCACAAAAGGTTGAGAACCACTGGTTTAAGAGGATATGTATTGGTTTTTACTGCTGCTGCATGTAATGTTTAGCAAGAAGTGGGAGGTTTTAGATAAAGTTTGGTTATATTAATGTGACAACCGTACTTTAAAGTCTTTAAGTAATTTGCCCAGGAGCTAACGATGTTACAGCTAATGCAAGACAATACACTGACAATAAACAGGAAGTGAGCAAGTATCTGGTTTTCTTTGTTGGTTGGTCTGATCCTTGAACGCAGCTTTCAAACATTCATTGATGCACTGGTGGAAAAAGTAAATGAACCCAGACTGCATCATAAAATCCATGATGTTCAAGTTGAGTTTATTGGCATCTGCCTGTGTGATGTGTGAAAGACGGTGCTAATGGTGACGGTGCGTTGTAGCACAGATAAGATAAGAGCCAGGGAGCCAGACTCTGTTATGCGGCGTGCAATGCATACCACACAGAATCTCATTTCCCTGCTTTTAATAGGGCTACACAACCTTCAAAAACAGACCCAACCCCCTCACAGTTACAGGCAGAGGAAATTGCACTTCAGACATAAAACACATACAGTACAAGCAGTCATAAAACCAACTGTAAAGAAAAGGGGAAGGGCAAGAGCTCCTGAAGGAGAAAAACACTGAGCTTTCTGAAGAATGTGCTTTGATTGGTCAGAGTCGATACTTCAAGTGTTACAAAGACCACAGACCATGCCTGCAGTGTTTTCCACTTAACTACTATTATACAATTTGTTATGAACAAAACAAGCAAGCAATAGACACACAGCCTAAAAAAAGCTAAATTGTGTTGTTGAACTACATTGAAGCAACAAAGCAGGAAGAGTCAAGAGACAAAGACTTTTATCAGGCGTTGACTGAATTTATACAAGAGAAAAAGATTGAGCTAATTCAACTAATCACTGAACAAGACAAACAACCTGAAGACTGAGCAGAGACGTGAGTGTTTTTTTTTGTTTGTTTGTTTTTTTTAATTAATACCTTTTTTCTCATTTAAGACAGTAGTTCTCAACGTGGGGTCTGGGAACCTTTGGGGTCCTTGATTTGATTTTTGAAGGGGGTCCCCAATTTTTTTCTTAAATGTTTTTTTTTTTTTTTTTAATTTTTTTTTTTATTTTACCACTTTTTCTAGATTTTTTTTTAACTTTTTTTTTATTTTTTTTAGAAATTTTACCACTTTCTTCTAGAAAAAAATAAACTTTTTTTTTAATGAAATTTTTTCCACTTTTTTTTCGATAAAATTTTTCCTTTTTTTTTTTTAACTTCTTTTTTTTTTTTTTTTTTTTAATTTTTTACCACTTCTTCCTAGAAATGTTTAAATGTTTTTGGAGAAATTGGACCAAAGACTTTTCCAGAAATTAATATAACCCCCCCCCCCCCACCATCTTATGTAAATTGTCCTCTACTGTCCTTCATCTGTTTGTATATTGTATAACCCTTAATAAAATCTTTTTTTTTTTTAAACGTATAAAAAAGTAATGTAAAGTCTCAGAACAGAAATTTGTGTATTTCTTGTGTTTACCACTGGCTTTTTTACATGTTAACATATTTATATACCGCCAGAGTGTGGCTGTAACCTCAGCTGACGGATGCAGCAGTGGACGTACTGCACGAGCACCGACACGTCCAGCAAACACACACACACACACACACACACACACACACACACACACACACACACACACACACACACACACACACACACGTAATTACAGGTCACCATTCCTTGGACCCAAATGTATCAATGTGTAACACAAGCCTGTGTCTGCAGCATCCCACAGAAATAGTTCACCTTGAGCCTGCAGGGACCGACACGGGCCTTGACCTTGTCCAGCTCTTTACTGGAGCAACTCTGTGTCCTAGAAATGAAACTAAACTGCAACAGAAAACATGTCGCTGAGACGATCAGTTAAAGTTAACACACATTCCTCCAAGACACGATGAAATCATACTGGTGGAAACAGGAGGTTGTGGAGATAACAAGTTGATAACAGAAAAAAAATAATGAACAATTTTGTCATTTAAAGGTGTTGCTACAAGTTTAATTCCTCCCAGCAAGTAGGTGTTGCACTCACACTCGCTCCAACCTTCAATTGGTTGCCAGCATGGATCTACATCCATGGTTGCCAGGTGCTACATCCATAGGGAGCAGCTAAAGCTAAGCTAACGCTAACCGTATTTAACAAGCAGCAGCTCCAGTGTTGCCAGCGGACTGAAAACACATCTGAATCATTTCACACTAACTCACCTGCAGACGAAGCTGACAAACCTGCAGCATCACGCCTGCACCGGAAACGTTACTGTACCAGCTGACCGTTAGTTAGCATTAGCATTAGCACAACGCCCTCAGAATAGCACGTTCTGCAGAATGTAGGTCAATTTGCAGGCTTTCTTTTGTCAGTCAGTGAGCTCATTAGTGTTCAGAGCTTTTTCTCCTCTTTATTAGAACATGTTGTAGCCTACAATCCTGACAACAAATGCTAGGTGGGATTAAACATCACAGCACAGAGGATGAACAGATAGAAACGTAAGGAGCAGTCAGCTGCAGCTAACAGGAGCATGTTGCAGCTGGCCAGCGTGTGAGTGGTCTCTACCACAGCGAGCCGCTTCATACTTTCACTTTGCCATTTGGTCTCAGGAAACTCTGCTATCTGTTACTGTTCAGATTCCTGAGCTTTGGACATTTCCACCGCCGTCTTACACGAGTCCACATGACCTTGTGAAGTTTTCCTCTGTATCTGAAAATCTCTACTCCATTTCCTCCACAGACCATCTCTGACTCATACCAGTGTCACTGCCCAGAAGTGAATGGTTGACAGAGGTTAACGTTTTTCCTGAGAGCATGTGGTAAATTGACTGTAACATGAGGATATGGCAGAGCAATCTACTGTAACCTTTCCTTTTATTTAACTCACTGGTGAGTGACTGTGTTTGACGCTAATTTGGGGTAAATGGAAAACAAGGAGAGTGGGTCGCCAACATTTTTATCAGCGTCTTTCACATTTGGGTTTTTGGGGTTTTGTTCAAATTGCAGTTAATTCATGCTAATGCTTCCCCAAAGCTCTGATGTGTAGACTGTGCTCACTGCTCCAGAACCTGCACTTTTTTTCTTCCTTTTTTTTTACGGTGAGGCAATGACGGCAGCAGGACATTTGCAAACGCAGGAAATATTTTCTCAGAGCAGCTTCTTGCAGTCTGAGAGGGGCTGTACATCTTCACTCACAGAGGGTGTGTGGTGTCCAGTGTCCTGACAAATGGAGCAAATCGTAGATCGCTATCAGTTGCAACTTTCCTTAACCATACTGTCGCCTATAAGCACGGTGCAGTACAGAGCTGTACAGAGTCTCAACTTGAGGATTCAAGTAGACTTTTAAGGGATAGTTCAACATTTTGACAAATTGGTCCATCACCATAATCCCTATAGTCATAGCAGTAGGTTCGCTACCTTTAATTGTTGGTGGAAGATATTTTTAGAACGGCAGAGCAGAGCCGTGAGCTGCTCAGAGCTACGCTACGGAGGCTCATGGGATTTCTTGGTTTCCCTCATCAAACTCATCAAATACACAATCCAACAACTCCACAACGCTCTGGTGGACAAGTTGTGACCTGCACATTCACCACGCTATGAGATAATAACACAATGTTACCACACAGAGTTGTTTTAGAGGGAAATTCATGCAAAACGGCTGATGCACGTTGCCTTCAGGGACAGTTTTTCATCATCAGTCTCTGCATTTCCCTCTAAAACAACTCTGTCTCATAACATTGTGTTATTATCTCATAGTGTGGTGAATGTGCAGGTCACAACTTGTCCACCAGAGCGTTGTGGAGCTGTTGGATTGTGTATTTGATGAGTTTGATGAAGCCAGGAAATACCGTGCACCGTGCAGAGCTCACGTCTCTGTCCCGCCGTTCTACAAACAGCTTGCACCAACAATTAAAGGCAACAAACCCACTCCCAAGACTATAGTGATTATGGCAATGAGCCAATTTGCCAAATTCTTGAACTATCCCTTTAAAGGAAAAACCTAAGGAGGCTTTTTTGACCTATAAATGTTACAGGAAAATATCCGGTAAATGTAGTTTTTCCTGTTGGGGCGAATTCTTCATAAATAATTATCAGCGTGTGTAACATATCCGTCCTAACGTTCCCGTTCAGATGTCTGAGTGATGAACACAAGTCTGAAACAAAGAGCAGTGTCACCTACAGATCGATCCACCAACAAACCCTCACCCGTCCAGCGAGCTCTACCACTCCAAAGACAATAGAAGGGGATGAATCCATGAGTCCCTCCTGAATTAACTTGTCAATTAAAGCCCAGAGGGAAGAATCCTCCTCTCGTCATGCACCGACAGCAAACACAGCCTCGTATACGTTTTACTGCGTCACTCTGTAGCATGTTGTGCACTCACTCACACGGCTCTCAGGTCTCTCCGTCCGTCTCGTCTCTCTAACTACTAATGACTAGGAAGTGGAGGCCGGGGCGTGGAACATGAGCCCCGGCCCTGAAAACATTCAGACAGACAGCGAAGAGCGAGAGAGGAGAATGAAGTGAAGAGGGAGGGAACAGAGAGAGACTGAAATGAGAAAATGGAGGAGATACAGAGACGGAAACGGACAGAAAGAAGAGAAACGGAGGGAGAGGAGGATGTTGGTTTCCTGAAATCTGAGCTGTGGGAAAGTGAGAGTGACGAGAGCGGAGGAAAAATAAAAGGAGGGAGTCAGAAATGAAAGAAAGAAAGAAAAGAGCCGATGGTTCAGCAGGGAGAGACATCACTGTGCTTGTGTCTCTATGGTTCAGTCCAACATTCAGCAACAATCAGCTGTGCCCTCCGACATTTGTTTCATTGCTTATAATGTCAAACCATATTATTTAGAGAAAGTTTTCATTCATTCATTCCCTAATTTGGGAAAAGGAGTTTCTTCCACCTATACTAGCCATGTGGAGCTGTCCTGGGGTTCCTGGGAAGTTTTTCACTCTATCACTGTAACATTATCTCATACTAGTCAAGATGCTGCTGTTCACAGTGATGCTTTAACCCAGTGGTTCTCAATGTTGGGTCCGGGGACCCTCAGGGGTCCATGAGAGGGTTCAAGGGGGTCCCCAACTTTTTCTTGAAATTTTATCTTTTCTAGAATTGTTAATTCTTTTTTTTTTCTTTTTTTTTTTAGAAATTTTACCACTTTTGTCTAGAATTGTTAAACTTTTTTTTGTGAGAATTCTTTTTTTCTTTTTTTTTAGAAATTTTATCACTTTTTTATAGAATTATTGATTTTTTTGAGAAATTTTACTACTTTTTTAAAATTATTCGTTTTCTACTTTTATTTAAAGACAATTTTACCACTTTTTTCTAGAATTGTTGTTGAGAAATTTTACCACAATTTTTGAGAATTTTTTTTAACTTTTTCTTTTTTTTTTATTAGTCTTGGCACTTTTTTTTCTAGAATTTTCTAAAAATATATATTTTGGGGGGGATTTTTACCACTTGTTCTAGAAATGTTGAAATGTTTCGGGAGAAAATGTACATTTTTTTCATAAGAAAACTCTAATATTTCCCCAAATTCACGCCATTGGCCTAATTTGAATGTACATTGACTAAAAAAGTAACGTTCTTCACTCAAATATTTGTATGTTTCTGGTATTTGCTAAAAAAAATTATCCAATGGGGGTCCGTGGTCTAATTTGTGTCATTTAGGGGTCCTAGGTGTAAAAAAGTTTGAGAACCACTGCCTTAACCAATTCAACTTACAAAACAATAATGTGATTAATTGATGTTTGAACCATGCAGACATGAACTGACATAACCCTTTATATTATGCAGGAAAATAAATTCAGATTTCCTCAAATTGCTGATCTAACATTTGAGAATGATCAGGAAAAATGTTAAGTATTTAAAAAAATACTGCAAAAAGCCCAAAAGAGTGGTAAGATGCATTAAATTGTTGTTTTTGCTTTATTATCTTAATCCCTTAACGTCATTATTTAATGTTATATCAGGCTAAAGCAGAATGATAGAAAAACCTGGCTTCAGGAGGATGTTTGCAGCTCTTTGAGAAATCAGTAACGCAGACAAAAGCAGGGGAAAGGAGAGGAGGTTTGAGTCATGAAGATCAACCGATCAATAAATAAACTACAACTGTGTTGGTACAAAAGCTGACACGGTTAAAGTGTGTTTTGAAGACACCTGAGTCGGTGCATGAGGCTGCATGGAGCCAGGCTGGAACACGTCCACACTGGAATCACTGTCCACACCGTAATTAAAAATGACTGAAGGCCCCTTTAGGCTGCTCTGTGCACACAGCGGAGGATAACGGCGGCTGGTCATTCTGAATGAAGCGCCGGGCCGACACCGACTCCCTCCGCATTCCACCGGCCGAACACCAACAGGTGACACAACTGACGCAAAAGAAAGAAAAAAAGAAAAGAAAAACAGACACGACACAGGAGGAAATGCCATGTGTGTTTGCTAAATTAAGAGCCTGCCTTTGCCGTCCGTGCAGGGCCTATTATTGTTGTTGCCGGAGAGAGTGGAGGGAGAAGGCAGAGGAAGGAAATTAATACAGTGTACGGCAGGAGTCCCAAGGACATGCAGCGCCGCGAGAGCTGCACGCTACTGTGTGTTACCTTTTGTCCTTCATGGAAAAAACTAGGCTGCATGCAGCAGATGTGAATGCAGCCAGGATCCAGAGGGACTTCACACCGACACAAAAACCAACAACTCCAAAGTACAAGGTGAAGTCAGAAGCTCGTAAATGACCGGTGGATTTATTTCAACAGGCCCTCATAAAAAAGCCCCCCCACCACACACACACACACACACACACACACACACACACAGGCTAATGCACTTGCATTTCTTGTAAACCCTTTACATCAACTTGTCTCAAGCCAGGTTTTAGATTTACTTTCCTTGGAGGACGCTCCTCCTTTCACGGTTCAACGTGGTTCATCTATTTAAATTAATTCATTAAAGGGATAGTATCTTTTTTTTTAAAGTGTGGTTGTATGATCTACAAATAGCCCCTAAGTACTTTAATTGCAGTAGAAGACTCTCTGCACTCCTCCCGTTAGCAACGCCAGCCCATAATAGCCCTGCCCAGAGATTTACAACATACATTGTTGTGAACAGACCCAAAGAAACGGCCTATTTTCACGGCCTAAAAGAGGTTTTACCTGAAAATAAATACACAGTTCCATTGTTGGCTATAATATAATTTTTTCCAGTCCTTCAAAGTGCAGGAAAAACACAGTTTTTATTTGGAGCTAACCAACTCACGTATCCCTCCGCCCAGGGTTAGCGCCCGCCGATCAGCAGTTGGTTAGCTCCAAATAAAAACTGTGTTTATCCTGCACTTTGAAGAACTGGAAAAAATTATATTATAGCATATTATATTATTCTACTGCAATTAAAGTACTTAGGGGCTATTTGTACATCATACAACCACACTTTTAAAAAAAATGATACTATCCCTTTAAGTCAAAGTTATGCTCCTGCTGCTGAGAGGAGGAGTGGATATTGTTGTATGAAAGCAACAGTGGGAGTAAACAGCACCACTCCTCTGTTGTCGCCATAGAGAGTTCCACTTCCTGTGTCCACTCCCAGGACAACGACGGCAGCTTTGGGTGAGACAGGAAGTGTAGCTCAGGGGGCTTCGACATAACAACAACACCATAACAACGCCGCCATCCTGGGACGCTTGATACATTTCTCTTTCTAGGAAAAAAAGTGGCATAATCATATTGATCTTTTCTTCTTTCTTTTTTTTAAATCTTCAAAACCCCAAAAGCAACAACAACATAAATATATAGAGTGTAGAAAACAGAGCATGACAACAGAAAGGGCTTCCTGCAATGCAACAGAACCAGTCATGTGACATTGCAGACGATCCCAGACGGTCTCACAGTGGGGACTGCCTGCCTGTCGGCTCCAGGTCTGTCTACATTACAACACCTTGTTTTCACCACTCGCTGCTGCTGCTTCAAACCTGATTCCTGCAGCACACGATGACACCAGCCAACATGCAGCCGACATGCAGCAGGTCCTGTGTGTGTGCAGCTGCATGCATGAGGTTTTGCCTGTTACTAGATTTTAAAAGCAGACGACACCGGCCGGTCAGCTGATCCTGAAACACCTGCTTTGAAACCTGTCGCCCGTCTCAACTGCTTTCACTCCGACCTGTGCACAGATAAACGGACTCGTCATTGCTTCCTGCTCATAGTGGACTCGTGCACCTCTTTGTGTGGGACTGTTCAGTGTGTGCAGAGTGTCCAGCAGTCAATGTCATAAAACTAAATAAGTGTGAGCTAATGCTTTAATGGCTCGCTGTTATCGGGAAGCCAGAGGTGTGAGTGAAACAGATTGTGACTGTAATGAAAGGTCTCTGTACATAATCAAACTACAACATCATTACATGTAATAATTACAGAGATCAAAGCGATTTCTAATTGAATCTGACGAGCATTAAAGAAGAAACGCTTTTCCCGACACACACACACACACACTTTAAGTGCATTTCAACAGCTGTAGTGTGTGTGCAGTTTTCCCAACATGCCGTCCTGTGTTCCCATTTGCTCCGTAATTGCCTGAATGACATCCTCATTAAGCTACTGTAAGAGGAGGAATTGGTTTTGCCATGTGCTGTACGACTTATTGAGCGCTGGTGTAAAATGTTCAGTCTGCAACGACGGCTCTCGCTCCCACGCTGACCTCACATTTACATTTTATTGTTTTAGAGAGTGGAAAAATATTTTTCCCTTTCAGACTCCACTCCAGCTCTGGAAATATCAATATGACGCTGCACGGTCCACATTTGGCCGGCAGAGTAGGAAAAGTGCACCACCCCGCAATAAAACAGGCCAGAGAACGCATGGCACGTCATCAATAGCTGCTGTTTCAGAAAAAAAAAAAGGCAGAACATGTTTAGGTTTAATGGTTCCCTGGGAAATCAGATTCACACAATGGATGTGCTGACTTCTAGTTTATGAAAAACAGAAGAGACTTCAAGAGGAACTACGACGGCTGGCCGCCGTCCCGGTGTCCCAGCTGGTGTCCCTTCAACACTGTGACACAAACACGCTCCATAACCCACAATCTTTTGTTTATGACAGATAACACTACACATATGTTTTTGTTTTGTACATCAAGGATCCCTAAACTGACACAAAATAGACCACAGACCCCCATTGGAGCAAATTTAGAAGTAAACACCAGAAATACACAAATATTTGTTCTGAGACTGAAGAACATTACTTTTTTATACTTTTAAATTAGGGCCAATGGCGTGAATTTTTTTGAAATATTATAGAGAAATTTCTGGAAAAAAGTGGTCCAATTTCTCCAAAAACATTTAAACATTTCTATGAAGGAGTGGTAAAAATTCTCCAAAAAAAAACATTTTTTTTTAAGTAAAAACTTTCTAAAGAAAAAAAAGTGGTAAAATTTCTCGTAAAAAATGTTCACTATAAAAAAGTAAAGATTTTCTAGAAAAAATGTTTTCTCTTCTTTTTTTATCTTACCACTTTTTCTAGATTTTTTTAGTTTTTTTAGTTTTAGAAATTTGACCATTTTTTTCTAGAATTTTTTTCTTTTTTAATTTTACCATTTTTTCTAGATTTTTTGGTTTGTTTGTTTTAGAAATTTTACCATTTTTTTCTAGAATATCTTTATTTTTTCTATTTGAACATTTTTTACAAGACATTTTACCACTTTAAAGAAAAATATATATACTTTTTTAAAACTTTTTTTTTGAGAATTTTTACCGCTTCTTCCTAGAAATGTTTAAATGTTTTTGGAGAAATTGGACCACTTTTTTCCAGAAATTTCTCTATAATATTTCCAAAAATTTCCTAATTTAAATGTATAAAAAAGTAACGTTCTTCAGTCTCAGAACAAATATTTGTACTTACTTCAATTTCAAATTTTCCCTGTCAATTTAGGGTCCTTGATGTAGAAAATGTTGAGAACCACTGGTCTAAAAGGTTCCGTACCAGCTGGCTGAGCTGATCCCGCTGCGCTGCGGGCCGCGGCCGGTCGGCTCTTATCAAACAGCGGAAGATGAAAGAAGAGGAGGGAGGAGATGAAGAGGAAGACAGCGAGGGACCTGGAGGTATCACTGACCTGGATTATGCACACTCCATTTCCCCCTCAGAAAGAAAAGTCTGCTGTGTCCCCCCTCCCCCCTCGGCCCCCGGCCTGAGGAGCAGCCGGGACGCCGGCACCTTGACTCCACAAGCATTCAACACGTAAAAGACGACACAGGGACTGGCAGCGAGGCTGTGTTTACAGAGAATGGTAAACTTGGAGTAGCTACACAACACACACACACAGCAGAGTGGGCAGAAAGGGAGCTCGTCTGCAAACACAAACACACACTCAGAGTGGGACAGGCTGCAGAAGCCAAAAGGCCTCATCTGGTCGTTCATAGCTGAGCGGAGACGAGCGCTAATGACTGTAGCTACTCTCCGTGCACGGTGCCAAGATGAGCCATGAGCACACACCTCCTCCAACGTGCACCCAGAGACCAGATACCTGCGACCAGGTCAGGCGTGCCACACACAAACTGCATCAAAAAAAACAAAAAAAAACAGAAAAACTCTGTAACGTGCGTGCACGAGCTCGCCGTCTCTCCCCACGGTCGATTAACCGCCGTGAATTTGATCAAACTGCCTGCCAGAGATTTCTTTTGTGATGCATTACATCATGATACGGAGGCAAGATTTCCTCCTTCAGGGCATCAGCAGCACCTACAAGACATCACTATGAATCACGGCACACATGAGTGGGCAGCGGTGATCAAAGGAGAACCTTGTCGTGTAATGTAGCAGATTTGTTGTTTTTTTTACAAGTACAATCATGTAGCAGCTTAAACAAATCTATGCTTGAGTGACAGTGACAGGCTGCACCGCGTGGCCCCGCCCCTTTACCTACGTCAGCCATGACCAGGCTGTACTGGGGACACTGAGCGTCCATGCAGGATGCTGTCATTTTCTTTCACAATACAGTTTCATAATGAGTTTATTTAATTTAAAGGGATAGTTCACCCAAAACTCAAATTTCACTCATCATCTCCTCACCCTCATGTCGACTAAGAGCTGTGAGAGTTTTCAAAGTCCTCCGTTCCTTCTCTGAGTTATGGGGGGTCCACGCAGCAGGATTTGTCCAGTGAATGGAGCTCACTAATGAGTAATGTCCCTCTTGTATTGAAGCCCCGACATGAAGAATTGTTCCAAAATCATCTGATTGAAACTCAAAATCAAGAAAAAAATATTTACCTCTTTAAATTCACGTTTCATCCGAAAAAATCTGCAGTTTATCAAAACTAATGCATCACAGAAATTAATTGTTTTCAGATAAATTTCACTTGTTTCAAACAAATTTTTACTTGAAATCAGTAGAAAAATCTGCCAATGGGGCAAGTTTTTTTCTTGTAATATTCTTCAGAATTTTATTCTAAAAGTTTTACCATTGGCAACTGATTTTTCTGAAACGTGATTTTTAAACAGGTAGAAAATTTTTTTCTTGAAACAATCAGATGAAATTTATCTGAAAAAAAGTCTCATTTTTCATTTGAATGGACCGTTTTTTTGACCCATAGAAATGAGACATTTTGACAAGAAATAAGACAAATATTCTTTGCTTGATTTTGAGTTTTTGCAGTGTAAGTCTATATTTTAAGCTTGTTTTTAGCGGAAGCTCCCAGTGTCTCAGTTCACTGCTCTTCCTGCGTCGGTGCAAAGACCGGCGGAACAATTTCTCATGTCGGGGCTTCGATACAAGAGGGACATTACAGACGAGCAGAATGGAGGTAGGCTATTTGGTGTGTTTTTTGGTGACTCTGAAACTTCTCACAGCTCTTAGTCGACATGAGGGTGAGCAGATAATGAGTGTAATTTGAATTTTGGGTGAACTATCCCTTTAAGTGAACTTTTTTTTAATGAAAACATGCTGTTAATTTGTCACTGAAAAAGAATCAGACAATGAAATGGTTTGGAGAAGGCAGAGGGAGCGCGCGCCGCCACCAGCTGATAGTAATGACAGGTCGTCACGTCCGACCGCGGCTCTGGACGTTAAGCGTCGTTTTAACATCTGTTTAGCGTATTAGGAAAAAACATGACCTGTAATTACAGGGCAGCGTTACAGAGGCTCTCGCTGTCTCCTCTGAGGATGGGGAACAACTGCTGTCTCTCTCTCTGCCTTCAGCAGACCGCAGGCTTTTTGAAACCCGAGCCCGGCGGTGCAGTCGGAGCCGCAGTCGGCCCGGAGACGGACGGACGGACGGACGGAGCTGCAGCGCGATGGTAACACTAGTTTGGTTGCAGCCAGGTTTGCTTCGCGCTGCTTCTCCTCCATATCCCACAATGCCGTCTGCCTTCCCCGACGCAGCAGCAGCATGCATGGTCTTGTTTAACTGTGCCGGGGTTTCTGGAGCACATGTGAAAACAGTGGTAACAGAAAACCATGACCAAGAAAGATAAGAGTTTGTAGACAAGAAAGGACAAGCAGCGCTGCAGCCGCTCACTGAGAACACAATATAGGTTTTGTAAATATAACACACACAAAGGAACACATGCAGGGGATTCACTGCACTTCACTCAGAGATTTACAAAAACAAAACATGTGTTCTCCACGTTTTCCAAACCTCAAACTCACTTGTCAGAGACTTAGCATCAGAACAAAGTGAGTGCAGCCACTCACGCTGAACAATAGCTCATTCTCTGAGCTGAGAAGGTCAGAACAATCCGATCCTTGGTCTGAACCCTCGCTGAGCTGCTGCCGGCCCTCCGTCTCTCCACCTCCACAAACAGGACTTGAGGAAAACCTGGTTCCAGCCGGCGTTTTGGGGGCCGTTCTGCTTCCACAGCTCACCTGCTCCGTGGAGCGGCTCAGGACTGGGGACTCTGTGGAGACAATGAGGACCCTCTAATCTCCTGACTAGAATCACTCAACCAGACGGCTATAAGTCAGTGCAGCGAGGACCTGCTCTGGGATCAGCGTGAGTGCAGGTGGGAGGGGGGGGGCAAAGCTGAGGGAACAGGGGGCATTAAACTGAACGCTGGGGCAAAACACGACTCTGGAGGGTTCATGATCAGAAATACTACGACTTGATCAATAATTAGGACAGAAATACTTTCATCACCTTGTTGTCTTCTTGCTGACTGCTCTGTCTCCTTCAACCTTGTATATCCTGACACTCTTAAAGGGATAGTTCACCCAAAATTCAAATTTCACTCATTATCTACTCACCCTCATGTTGACTGGATACCACTTTTCTTGGTCCAAAAAGACACACCAAAAAACATCCAAATACCTCCATACTGCTCGTCTGTAATGTCCCTCTTGTATTGAAGCCCCAACATGAGAAGCTGCTCTGAAAAAAATTAAATAAGTCTATATTTTAAGCTTGTTTGTAGCGGAAGCTCCCAGTGTTGCTCTGCTGAAATCTCGTGAGATCTGCGGAGCCGTGAACTGGGTGTCAATGCAGCAAATCGTGCAAGATTTGGACAGAGCTTCCGCTACAAACAAGCTTAAAACTTATACTTATTTAATTTTCTTTGGAACAATTTCTCATGTCAGAGCTTCAATACAAGAGGGACATTACAGACGAGCAGTATGGAGGTATTTGGATGTTTTTTGGTGTGTCTTTTTGGAAGAAGAAAAGTGAGCTCAGTTCACAACCGTCATATGAACATGCAGCGCTGCACGGAGCCCCGCTGGAACTCAGAGAAGGCACGAAATTTGAATTTTGGGCGAACTATCCCTTTAGAGACAAGTCAGAGAGCACAGCTGTACAATCTTCATATTCATTATTAAAAATGCACAATGGACAGTTCCCCTGTGTCATTATGTTAAGAAAGATTTTCACCTGAAGCCAAACTGTAAAAACAGATCAAAGACTAACAACGTAGCTACAGACAAATAAAAAACCCTCAACAAATAATCTGTAACACAGAAATCATTTCACAGCACATAAACCGACTCATCACATCTTTAATAATTCTTCCTGAACATCTGCTGCCTGCACCTCGAGCGGAACGCCACAGTTTAACGGTTCCACTTGCAGCCTATATCATCCTCTCATTTACTTCTCTGATAACCGCCGTATAGATTAGACGCTAGCAGCATTCCAGCTCCCAGCGCGCCCGTCTCGGCCGGGCGGGCGGCGCCTTATCACGGCCTGTTTGTTGTCAGATACCCACAACTATCTGCGCTCTTCCTCCCTCCGCCGCGCTCTGACGGAGCACAGACGACTGGAAACGGACGCAGCCTCTCACAGATGAAGAGCATGCGCTGTTCTGACGTCGTATAGCGCACCAGGTTAAAGGGATAGTTCAACATTTTGGGAAATTGGCCCACTGCCACAACCCCTATAGTTTTAGTAGTAGGTTCATTACATTTAATTGTCAGTGCAAGCTATTTTTAGAACGGCGGAGCAGAGCCGTGAGCTGCTCAGAGCTACGCTACGGAGGCTCATGGGATTTCTTGGTTTCCCTTCATCAAACTCATCAAATACACAATCCAACAACTCCACAACGCTCTGGTGGACAAGTTGTGACCTGCACATTCACCACGCTATGAGATAATAACACAACGTCACCACACAGAGTTGTTTTAGAGGTGCACAACATTAAATGAATCAGGCCAAAATGTTGAACTATCCCTTTAAGCAGACGCCCCATATACAGAAGCTGTAGTTGCAAAGGGCCATCTTTGCGCTCTCTGTCTCCATTTACTACTGGTGCTGCGTTGTGATTGGACGGCTTCAACAAGAAGCCAAACTTCTGCCTGACGGTCAACGTGGTTTCGTGGCAGCGCAGAGACTCAAATGGACAGTATTGTGTACCGTTACACAACAGCACATGCCTGAGGATTAACCATGGGCCCTGTCCTGTCTGTTCTGTGAGGCTGCGTGGGGGGGGGGGGGGCGGCCCGGGGGGGGGGGGACCAACCACAGGCTATTGTCACAGTCGTGTGACACGCAAAAATTCTGCAAATCACAACATCTCCACTGCTGTGGAAAACACAACTCCCACAGCAACGTGGCCGGGGACATCTGGACGCTTCTGTCGCTGGACGCGTGCGTGTCATCACTCACAGATCTGACGATGGCACATCTGGTTGGACTATTACCTTCTACCTATGTTCCCCAGGTTCTATGTTCCCCTATCGGTGAATATAGGGCCCTCTTTTAGAAAAAGGGGTCCTATGTTCCCCCATCCCATACAAAGTGGGGAACATAGGACCCGGGGAACGTCGGGATGACCCCGACCCAGAGCATGAAAAACCAGTGACATGTCTCATCTGTCCAGGAGACGCCTCGGGGTCAGGAGGCGCTGGAGGACATGGCTGCAGACAGGGACGTCCAGACCGTCCTGCTCAACCTGCTGCCGCCATGATGGACAGAGGAGACAAACTAGACAAATGGTCTTGATGCTATGCAGTACCTCTTGCTTGGCACACACTTGTCTTTTCATAACAACACCTTGGAGGACAGAGTTTAACGTAAGACGACACAAACAGCTCTGTATTGTTTGTGGATCTATTTCCCATTTCAAGGGATTCATTTAAAAAAAAGACCAAGTTAAGCTCATTTCACATAAACAAAACTGCAACCAACAACACAATGCACTTTCTTCTCTCCGTCTCACTCCAGCTACTGTTAGCAGCAGTGAGTTAATGAGGGGAAATGCAAAATGCTGGGGAAGCTGAGCCTTTGAGGCCAAAGCCTCCCTGGTATAATGGCCTGTTGAAGAAAGGGCAGCTTTGTTCGCTGCAACACAAGCAGGTTCCTCTTTAATGACTTCATGTGCATGCCAATCATTTACGCCATTCAATCCCGTCATGCGGCACACCAACACTTTGCAGGACATCCTGATCATGTGAGCTTGCGGCACGTGACTCCTGTTGTGACCCCCCCCCCTCCAAACACAAGCTGCGATTGGGTTCAGCAGGTAAGACCTCGGGGCCGAGGACGGGGTCGCTACAGGGCCAGATGGATCATGATGTGTTTCATATCAGTCCATATCGAAATGTTGTTGTTTTCTAACCTACTTGAAATAAGGACCAGGTGAGAAAAAAGGTTGAATTTAAAGGGATAGTTCACCCAAAATTCAAATTGCACTCATTATCTCCTCACCCTCATGTCGACAAAGGGCTGGAAGAAGTTTCAGAGTCCTCCGTTCCTCCATGCAGTGCTGCAGGTCCATATAATGGTTGCAAATGGACACCACTTTTCTTCGTACCAAAAAACATCAAAATACCTCCATGCTGCTCGTATGTAATGTCCAATTTTGCAGCGGAAGCTCCTCTTCCCGGTTTGCCCAAATTTGACGAACCCGGGAAGAGGAGCTGCAACACAAGACGGACATTACATACGAGCAGCATGGAGGTATTTGGATGTTTTCTGGTGTGTCTTTTTGTTATGAAGACAGTTGGTGTCCATTTGCAACCGTTACATGGACATGCACTGCTACGCCGAGACCCTGTGACTCAGAGAAGGGACGGAGGACTCTGAAACTTCTCCAACTTCTCCCAATTTCATTCTGTGGTGAACTATTCCTTTAACTGGGCCAGAAGAGGTCGAGAGGCTAAAGCTCTTCCTTGGCCTACATCCCCCAGGATGCCTTGCGGTTCGGACCAGTGCTCACAGGAGCTGCTGTGGATGAGTAAAGGACTGGTTGCAGCTCAGAGGGTTGTTAAGTCAATTATCAAGGGGAGAAAACTGTGTGTTTGAAGAGTCACTGCTCTTTTCAAACACTGTGTTTATGTTTTTAAAGAACAATTGTGTCGATACAGGCCCTGGTTAGTGGTTGCTGCTGCAGCTTCTCTACAGACGCTGCAGCTACGAACAACGTCAGTTAATGGTTGTTCATCACATGATGCAATATGAAGACTGGAAGAAAATAAAGTTTCCTATAAAATAAAGTGTTAAACACTTGTTGGTTCAACCTGATGATACAGATTATGGAGATTATAGATGTGTGAAATTCATCATTAAACTGCAGTGATGTGTCGGCTCCGTCCTGTTGCCGCCACGACGGCTCAGCTGCTCCACATCTAAAATGTGCCGCAGGACACGACGCTGCATCGAACACACTCCGTCTATAGCCAAGCTCTTTGTTCAGTGAACTGAAGCCTCTCCATCTCTGGATTCAACTTCTGAGGTTTTATTATTTTGTGCCAAATTTCCAAAAAGATATATGAGGCACATAATTGAAACAATTCATAACAACCTACAACAAGGCTGTTTGAACTCAGCTGAATATCAGGAACAAGAACCGGCCAAGAAGCGAGGCCGCGCCCCCGGTCTGAGAGACACGATGCAAACCTGAAGCCATGATCTGTGTTCAAACTGAGCAGATCCCACATCACGTAGCTGTGGAGCGGAGGAGCGCTGCATGGAGCGCTGCATGGAGCTCTGCATGGAGCGCTGCATGGAGCGACGCTGCATGGAGCGCTGCATGGAGCGCTGCATGGAGCGCTGCATGGAGCGGAGGAGCGCTGCATGGAGCGGAGGAGCGCTGCATGGAGCGACGCTGCATGGAGCGACGCTGCATGGAGCGCTGCATGGAGCGCTGCATGGAGCGCTGCATGGAGCGACGCTGCATGGAGCGCTGCATGGAGCGACGCTGCATGGAGCGCTGCATGGAGCGACGCTGCATGGAGCGCTGCATGGAGCGACGCTGCATGGAGCGACGCTGCATGGAGCGCTGCATGGAGCGACGCTGCATGGAGCGACGCTGCATGGAGCGACGCTGCATGGAGCGCTGCATGGAGCGACGCTGCTCTGTGGTCTGTGGCTTCTGGACATCAAAACGTCTCCGAGAGGTAAAAAGTTGAAGTATAGCTGAACAAAGGCAGATTGTCTTGTTCTAATCCTGGAAGTGTTTCACAGAACTGCTGCACAACCGTATGAATGAGCCGCCGCTGCAGAGACTTTTCAGACGTTCCTGGATCTTTCAGGTGGTGTCGGTGATAAATCCCGACACGGACGCGGCCCAGCGTGGCACTAACCGAGGCCGGCCTTTTAGAAATAGCAGACAGAGGGGCCTGTGGGGTGTCGGATGTCGACAGGGACCAGTTGCCGGAGTCGGCCCGGGCTGCCTCTCATGCTACACACACACACACACACACACACACACACACACACAGCAGCTGCGTCTTCTCAGACCTCACATTCCTGCAGGACAGGCCCACTTTACTCTCATCACCTGTGCTGATCTGAGGGCAGGATGAGCTCTGCAGCCACAGGATCATGAAAGGAGAGGCTGATCTGGAACATTTACTAATGTTTTTACTAAATCACAGGACAAACATCCAGAGACCGAGACCGAGACCAGGACCAGGACCAGGACCAGGACCAGCTCTAGATCCAACAGAGCTGTTACGTAACTGTCAAACAAACAGAGAGAGATGAGCACGGCTGCTGCAGAGTAGTCCAGTCATTTTATGGAAAAAAAGGTTGAACAAACTGCAACAGAATCAAACTCAACTGGTTTTGTCTCCTCAACATGTCCTGAATGAGGGAAAAAAGCCCTGAAGAATCCCATTAGGGGAAAGTTTAGAAAAAGACTCAAATCTAGTCCATTCATACGCCGAGTCATTATTGTTCTCACGTGAATAGGGTCAAATTTTTAACCTTTAGATATCTCCATGAAAATGACTGAGTTGATTACTGACATTAAGACAAACAAAAAATGTATTACAAGTTTTCTGAAATTCTTTGTTAACATGAGAAAATTTGCATAAATGTGCATAAATGCTACCGTTTTGATGGCACATGTACATAAAGATGCTGTGGTGGAACCAGCATGAAAACTGGGATGAGTCGACTCCAGAGGTTCATAAAACCAGTCAAATTGCAGCCATCTTGAAATTTAAAGTGGTTTCTTGTCGGTTGACCGATGGAGTCGACTCAAAACAGTGTCACAAAACTGTCAAAACAGTGGAATTTATGCAAATTTGCTCATGTTAACAAAGAATTTCAAAAAACTTGTAATACATTTTTTGTTTGTCTTAATGTCAGTAATCAACTCAGTCATTTTCATGGAGATATCTAAAGGTTAAAAATTTGACCCTATTCACGTGAGAACAATAATGACTAGGCGTATGAATGGACTAGATTTGGGTCTTTTTCTAAACTTTCCTCTAATGGGATTCTTCAGGGCTTTTTTCCCTCAGTCAGGACATGTTGAGGAGACAAAACCAGTTGAGTTTGATTCTGTTGCAGTTTGTTCAACGTTGACCCCTTTTTTGGCTTCAAATGACTGGACTAGTGGGTTATCCATCTTCTTCCCCCTAAAATGACATCATCATCTTTCTGCTGACAACTCTCTTACAAACACAGTATGAACTCTCACACCCACGCACACACACATACATAAATACATAATGCTGCCACAGCCTCTGCAGAAATGTTTATGAGCCACAGTCAAAGATAAAAGCTCAGATCCAGGAAGTCGACCGTCTTTCCTTGATTTTTGTCCGTCACTCCGACCGACCGAGACACAGAGCCATGATTCAGCATCTTCCTTCACCCCGTCCCACTTCCTCGTGCAGCTACAGCCGCTCTGCAGCCTGTGGTGCTTTCGCTGCATTGTGAGCGGCGGCAGCAGCGTCTGACCTCCACTAAATAATACATGTAAACATTTCTCCGTCCGTCCCCGGTGCTGCAGCCACAGCAGCACGGCCCCTCCTCACACACCTCCACCCCATCCATCGCTGCTCCAGCTGATGACTTCTCCTCATCAACACCGTGCTGTGGCTGCATGTCCCGTGTTGCTGTTTGTACTATTTTTACCCACTGACATTGTGTGTTTCAGATGAAAATGTGCCCTTTTTGATTCAATCTGCAGCCATTAATCCATGAGTTCATCAGACAGGCTACAAACCGGCTGACTGTTGTTCTATGGTTAGATTTCCAAGCAAAAACACAGAGCGTTTGTTGATTTTAGCTTCTCTGATTTTGGGATGGGCTCATCCAATTTCTGTTTGTTTGCTTTGTTTCTCTTGTTCATGGACAAAACAAGCAAAACAAGGACATCACAAGTTACTGGCTCTTTCTCACCACTTTGCAGGTCCTGAAGACCATCAGAGGGTTCATTGACACTAAAAACCAGTCCATCTCAGCTCTAATATTGATGTCAACGTCATGGCTGGTGATTTAAAAGTGAACACAGTGAAATCCAAACATGCTCCACGGGGTTCTGGCTCTACAGGCTCTGGTTTCATAAGGATATCATTGCAGTCTTTAGATGCAGAGCAAGCACTCTGGAGAGGCAGTGTGACATGACACTGAGCAGCAAACTTTTTTACAAGCCCTCACACACCACACACACACACACACACACCTCTGATTGTTACTGAGCCCAAACACACCTTAACCAGCATGGTGAAAGCAGCGTTGCAGTGAGTGCAGCTCGAGGGAACAGGTTTGTTGCAGAGTCTCAACTGATTCATGGATGATCCGCTGATCCAGCGGCTGCTGCTGCTGCTCCAGCCCCGCAGCCCCTCTCCCCAGCCCGGGGCAGGCAGCAGCCACCCCACTACCCCCCTCCATATCACTCCACGGACCACAGCACAACTCCTCCAACATCCCACACTCCGAGTCCTTACCTCCAGACGGGAGCGCTGAAGTGAACTGGAAGCGGGGCTGGAAGTTTGTCGTCTCTCCTCGGGATGGGTTGTGGAGCTCGGAAGCCACACAAACGTCTAAGTCTCTATTTAATTCCCTGCATTCCCACTCAATTAAATTCCCGTCCTCTTCTCTTCTCTCCCGCCGCTCGCCGCCCGACCAACTGCTCGGAATTCAAGTCCGCGCGGAACACTTGCGCATTTTGTTTTTTTACAGATAAATCCGAGCGAGTTTGAATGTAATTACAGGGCAGTCCTTCGCAGCTCGGTGACGGTCGCTGAAAACTCCTCTCTGCTTCGCTAATCACTGCTGCCACTCTCCGGCGCGCTGCCGTGCGCGTTCACGCCGGTCCTGGGCGGGGGCAACATCCAGGGGCAGGACGAGGCCAAATAACAGGAAGTAGCAGCAAGTAGTGGAGGACAGGGAGCACACACCTCTCTCATGTTTCTGGATCATCTGAAACGAGCACCAGCGGCTATTTTAAGTCCAGACATGGGAGTTGATCTGCTACGTCATTTTCTTTTATGAATTTAGAATAATAATATTATAGGATAACGTTTATAATGATAAAATATCTAGATCTAAATGTAAGTAGGCCAACATTTCCATTTGCAGGATCTGACAAATAATTTTCTTCTGCTACCTTAGGATATAGCCTATTTATTGCACGAATCTTTGACCAATCATCAGGCTATAGCCTATAATAGGCTAATAATATAGGCCTACTGTAAAAAAAAAAAAAAAAAGAAAAAAAAAAAACGATAAATGACGGACATAATACATAATAACATTTGCATTACGTATTTTTATTGATAAGGTGCGTCAAATGAAAGATAAAGGCTACATTTTTTTAAAGGTACGCCTATAAATGAAAAAAGTGGGTTTTTGGTGGTTTAAGTTATTTTTCATTCAAATATGTGAAACATTGAATGAATCAGGCTTAACACTGGAAGATTTCATTAGTTGCCTGATATAAAATGATTAAAATCTCACAAATTAGAGCAATTGCAAATGTTGCTTTGATTCTAATGAAAACTAGTCTGGAGTGAGGCACATTTTCCTGATTATACTTATTTACCAGTCACTAGCTGCATCGCAGGGTTTGCAGGCCTGGTTGCTACTGGGGCATTTCAACAATTTTGTGTTAGTATTTCTTTTCAGAACTAAGGATCTGGATAATATCTGCTCCACTGCCGTTATCGTTTCAATGTGTTGGTGTTGTGAAACAGACTGCTACCCCGTTAAAAGCACTGCGCGGGTACCCGGATGAAACCAGCCAATCACGACCAGGCTTGTCTCCTCCCAACTGTCGCGAAATGTTTACTGTGTCAAAACTTTGCCTCAGTTTACGTTAGTCCGCTGCAATGAGGGACCAGACCGCAGTTTTCATGGTACTTCTTAACTGAATGTGTCTTTTACAGGTATGGACATTGAATGAACGACACGTATCGTAACGTGGCAGTACACGGGTTAATGTCTGCAGGCTAAAAATCACCGTTTGGCCGAGTTGTTGAGCTTCGTGTGCTGGCTGTGGCTGTTAGCCGGCTCATGCTAACCGTGGTTTCAACCAACGGTCAGGTAACGGTAAACGCATTGCAGTGTTAATGTGACTCCGCAGCGGCTTCACCGTCCGAACGCTGACGGTTACAGCCGTTAAAAACCTAACAGTTACCACGGTGAATAAAGTGACACGGCGGCTGGAAACCAAACCTCTCTCCGCTCCGTGTAACCGTCCGCAGCAGCGGTGAAACAGACCTGAAGGGGCTTGTACTGTGTTAGCTTCAGGCGGTGGTGGACCGGACGAAGGGTCCTGCAGGTCCTTTACTGTGGTAAAAGTAACGCAAACAAAACTCCCGTGTTCACAATGTCATTTAGTGTAACGTACACTCAGCAGAATGTGCTGCAGGTGTCCAAATGAAACGCACCCACTGCAGAAAATAGTCCCTCGCTGCTCATGTGTTAATGTGAGCTGAGCATGTTTTACCGAGCTACGCAGACCCATTAAAACACAAACACAAATGTTAAACTTAGTAAATTCATGGATAATTTTTTCTTTGTTGACTAATGAACTAATCAGCTAATCATCAGCTCTGATGGCTGCTATATAATGCTGTAGATTACACCATTAATCTGTGCATGAAATCACATCCCCAAAGATGGACTAACTCAGCTTTGCTTTCTTAGTAAAGACTAGAAAACAGAAAAGCTAAAGGGACATTCAGTATTTTAAGTGAGCAACATCTTTAGATTAGCTGCTGATTCATTTTCTGGTGATTGACCGATCAGCTGAAAACATCTCGCTCTGTGTTTGCAGACTGACGCTCCCTGACTGTGTAGGAGGATGGACCCTGTAGTGTTGAGCTACCAGGACAGCCTGCTGCGGCGCTCCGACGTGTCCTTACTGGAAGGACCGTACTGGCTCAACGACCAAGTCATCGGTTTCGCCTTTGAATACTTCGCTGCGGAGCGCTTCAGAGTCCTGGGAGGGAGCATCATCTTCATCAGCCCGGAGGTCACTCAGTTCATCAAGTGTGCTTCCTGCCCCGATGAGCTGGCCCTGTTCCTGGAGCCGCTCGGCCTTGCCTCCCGCCGCTGGGTCTTCCTAGCTGTCAACGACAACTCCAATCAGACGGCCGGGGGATCCCATTGGAGCCTTTTAGTCTACCATCACAACTCCAACCACTTTGCCCACTATGACTCTCAAAACGGCAGCAATTCGCTGCACGCGCGGCGCATCGCCAGCAAGTTAGAGCCTTTCCTGGGCGCGGGGAGAAAAGCGATGTTTGTGGAGGAGCCCTGCCCTTCGCAGCAGAACAGCTATGACTGTGGCATGTATGTTATCTGCATCTCCGAGGCCTTGTGCGAGAAGGCCAGGGTGGAGGGCTCGCCACGCCTTCCCGTGCAAACCATCACGCCAGCCTACATCACCCAGAAGAGGGCTGAGTGGTGCAGACTGATCCAGAGTCTAGCCCAGAATGATCTCTGCTGCTCGCTGTCCTTTCCTTAGCACGTCGACTGCCCCTCGGTTTATGCAGAACAGCCGTCAGCCCCCCCACATATCTACTGCTGGAGCATCTGAATGCACTCCTTGAATACAGTATTTAACTATATATGAAGTATATTTCTATCGCAGTCTCTATCATACTCCATTAGAGAGAAGAGTTTAAAAATAAAGCAATCATATGGATCTTAAACGATTCATGGAACAGTTGGTGTCATGTTTATCCCGTGTATATGCACAGCAACATACAGTATGTAAACAAGAACACCAGCATGCCTATAAAAAGGACCCCACGCCCCCAATGTAGATATTTAGCGAGGATGAAGAAGAACATGTCACGTGGAAGAGAAGACGCTGACTTTTCTTCCACCTCATCCGTTTGGAGCGAATGTAGAAATGTTTACACGGACTAATTGCTCAGGGTCATTTTAAATGAACTAGAATTGACAATAAGAATGTGCATCGTAACCTTGGCTCCTTCTCGTACGTCACATCTGTCCGGTTACATTCTTTCTTTATTTTTCCCTCTCAGTATGAACAGGCGTCATCTCTGCAACGACGAGCTTTCAGTTTTTAAAACAGGTCAAAAGTAAAAAGTGCTGCATGAGGGTCGGATGTGCACCGAATGCTGCGAGTGGTGGAATGTACGTTGTCTTCTTCTCATATGAAGCAAATATCAAACGACATCGTCTGCTGACTTAATAAATTTTACTGTTGTCACACTTTTGTTGACAAAATGACACATTTGCCTTGTGGTTTTTAATTTAAAGTCTCAGCTGTCTCTTCTTCATTCACTTTGAGTTGTATTAAAGGTACAGTAACCCTAATATCTAGTGAGGTCAATGTTAAAGGTGACACAAAAACTTCTTTTAAAATCTGAGGCAACAACAGAGCAAACATAACCTACCATAGACTGCAGATAAATAAACAAGATTAACCCTCCTGTTGTCCTCCTGGGTCAACGAAGGAAGAAAAGAAAGAAGGAAGATAGGACGAAGGGAAGGATAAGAGGAAGGGGGGGAATTCAACTTTCACTTTTCATGTTTTAAAAATAAGTGACTTGATTTATAAAAAGGCAGCAGCTTCCATTTTTAGAGGAGCATCGAAAATATCCGCCGAGGTCATTCATGTCCGTAAGAATCCAAAAGTAAAAACAAACTGTCACCAAGCACCAAACAGCTCCATCACGCAGCCCTCCTGCACGACGTACTTTCGGATCTTGTGTGCGGGAGCGGATGATTCTTGTCTGTCAAAGAAAAAAAGAACACATTTAGTAATTAAACAGTTTGAGATCCAGTTGGTTTAAACATGGGTACAACTACTGATGTAAACAACAGTCTTACAATGAAAAATAGAGTCATATAGGTTGTAGGAAATCTCCAGGACAGTTAAAGGAATAGTTCACCCAAAAATTCAAGTTCCACTCATTATCTCCTCCCCCTCATGTGGACTAAGGGCTGGGAGAAGTTTCAGAGTCCTCCATGGCTTCTCTGAGTTACAGGGTCTCGGCGTAGCAGTGCATGTCCATGTAACGCGGTTGCAAATGGACCCCCTGTAACTCAGAGAAGCCACGGAGGATCTGAAACTTCTCCCAGCCCTTAGTCCACATAAGGGTGAGTAGATAATGAGTGAACTATTCCTTTAAATGAACTTCAGTTTCCATAGAGACTGGTCTTATATGTATATTATTGGGTAACTTACGACGAAAGTGTCGACTCTGACAGCGCTGTGACGGTCTCTGCAGGATCATAGGTGGGATCCTCCACCTTCGGAGCTGCCATTACAGAGCTGCCCTCGACAGGATCTTCCTCCAGCTCCTCCTTAAGGTCCAGACCAGGTCTCTCTACGGGATCTTCCTCCAGCTCCTCCTTAAGGTCCAGACCAGGTCTCTTTAATGAAGGATCTTCCTCCAGCTCCTCTTTAAGGACCAGACCAGGTCTCTTTGAGGGACTCGTTACAAGTGTTGATGAAAACCAAGAAGGGTTTGCAGGGGACGTTCCGACACCAACATCCTGGCAGGACACAGTAGCCTGAACACCTGTAAACATTACAACAATATCATTTTACTACAGAAGTCTACATAACCAACTTTATTGTATGGAAGATGGTTTGTCCATACCTGTACTTGTTAAGTGGGACTGAGGAGTCCTGAGGGACAGCTGAGTGCTCACTGGGTCAGTTTGGGACGCCACGTCCCTTGATGCTGGTGGTTGAATGGATGCACTTGATGTGCTGGCCTGTAAAAAAAAAAAAATTAAAAGACTGTATAAAGCTCTTTGAAACTGTCTCCAGTCGTACATGTTTGCAGACTAAAGGTTGTGTCCAAAAAGAGTTTTGTGTCCAAAAATAAACACTAGACTTACTGTGCGTTCACACCAAAAGCTTCCAAAGCGTCAAAAATGGAGTATCTTTGGTTTCTGGGTGGAGAGCGAGAGAGTCTGTGTTTTCTCTCCAGCCAGTTGAGCCCGAGAGGAGGAGCCGAGTTTCAATGTTTTGTTTACAACCTGCAGCGAACAAAACTCCAGACTCTGCCTTTAAACTCCAGTGGACGGAAACGGAGCTAGCTAGTTAGCCAAATGGGGGAAATGCGTAGCGCGTGCACACTAGCCTAATGCTAACGCTGGGGACTGAAAAGTAAACTGAATTTCAGAAATGTTATCTTGGCTAACAATGAGAAACAATAAGGTGGATGCACTTCCCAAAACTTATTTCGGCTCCATGTAGCCTATGACAAATGCACATGACCATATTGATTTTTGGCTTCTTTGTAAACAGATGCACCTGGTATTGATTTTTTGCAGCTTCATTGTAATTAATGCACATGGCCAGGGACTGCTAGCAAAATAGCGGAAAAGCAGCGGACTTAGTTCCTCGTTGATTAAACATTTGAAATCCCTAGTTTAATGTTACACTGATCTCACATTTCCAATGAAGGCTACAGCTTCCCTCCCCAAGCACAGACTGATGCAGGCAAGGTGCTGTGCATCAGGGCGGAAGAGACCATCCATCAAAAAGGAGGGGGGTTGTCATTTTTGGAAAAAGGCAATGATGTCTTTTTGAGATGGACTATGGCATTATTTGTAATACATTTCACTCGATATGACCATTGATCATAGCTACATATTAAAATAATAAGTAAGGTAAAGTAAGTAAAAAAGAAAAAAAAAATTAGGCTACCCCTCAGATCTGTAGGGCACGTGCCCCCTCGGTTTCTATTGACATGACGCCACTGGACTTCACCATATATGCAGCTGTAAATGATATAAAAACCTGGTGACACTTACCGACGGCCCGGGGGCGGTCGCCGGGTCCCGTATGGTTGGGAGGGATCCTTTAACGAGGCTCAGTGTGGAGGCGAAGCCGGCTTTGAACTGACCCTCGTTACTGAAGCAAGCCGGACTGAAGTGGTTCGCACACACGTATGAACTTGCAGGCAACGCAGCCGGCACGTTGTCGTTAAAAATAAAACGCAACCACTGTCTCTTCTGTTCTGCTTTGGCTGGGACAGAATATAAGCACTTGTGTCGATTTGTACAACCGACAACTGAGCAGTTCGCGTGTCTAACTTTGAGCGGCGGCATTGGGGCTGACGTTACGTTACGTAAGCAGCTCCCTCCCGTCGTTACCTCACCACGGGAGCTGAGCGCGAGCTGAGCGCGAGCTGCTTCCATCCATAGAGCGAAGCCTCAGCTGCTGTCTGTCAATCTGAATTCTGGTTCCGTTCTTCCGCATCCGTTAATCACCAAAGTAAAAGTGTTCACCAACATAAAACTTATAATAAAAATAGACATTAACTTATAATACAATAAAAGCAAAAGGTTTGCCTTAATGGATCTGGGACTTTCTTATGAATTATTTTCCTTAAATTAAAATGTTTCACGGCATTTTATTAGCTTGGTGCTTTTATTTTGAAAGTAAGGCCTGTCCCTCTCGCCGTGCATCCGGTTGCTTGACCAAAGCAGCGAGTGAGCGGCCTGTAGGAGCGCCGTGTTGCCAGTGGGGGGGCTGCAGCTGCAGCTGCAGAGTCCATGCAGGACCCGTTTGCTTTCCTCATTCTAGGAGTTGGTGCTCAAGGAGGACCAGTTTAAATGTGTAGAGACCAGAAAAATATGATATGAGACATTAAAATAAAGCTCACAGGAGGGTCACACTGGTCTTCATTTACTGGTCTTCATACAGACTCTGACTGTGACATGCATTTTTTAAGTTGTTTGTTTGTGTACTTTTATGGCTTTAATTAACAGAACTGTCACATAGAAACACAGGAAATGAGACAGAGAGAGGGGGAATGACATGCAGTTAATAGCTAATTAGTGTATAATTAGTAATATTCGTCAGTAATTTTGTGGCAGAAAAAAAGCTCTGCACTGTTTGGACAGTTTCTCCTCTGTCCTTCCTCTGGCATCCAGTGTTCCTCTACATCCCACAGGCATATTTCATCCTGAGGAACCAGTTGGACAAGCCGTCAGGCTTTACTATTGTCCTCATAAAATGTCACAGAGCCGGGGCCGTCACCTCGCTGGCAGCACACCACATCACTGAGACAAATTGCAGAGGAAAAGACACATTAATTTAGACAGATTTGCCTCTAAATGGCCAATTAGTTTCAAGTCAACCTCATTTGGATCTACAAGGAACCTGAACTCCACTTCCTGGCAGGTGCACTGAACTAGTGCAGTGTGGTAAAGAGCTGCTGCGCCAGATCATCTAGATGGATAATCTGGAAACGCTGCCTTCACCTGAGGCATTAAAAATGTTCAATAAGGAAATATAACTGCTTCATCTCTTGTTTCTCAGGCCTTGCTCTAATGTTATATACTATGTCACAGTTGTTGCAAATAAAAGATGGTGTTCCTAGTTATCATGTGACATTTATTGTTGATGTCATGATGTCCAGATCTCTCTTGTCCAAGACATAATGCATCACAGGAGACTTTTGGATAAACAACGAATCAGAAGTAATTTGGAGGAATATTACACAGGGACATATTGTAATGTTCTGGATAATCTTAGCTGAGACGGATAAACCTAAATCCTACAAAATCCTGTACCCTGCTCTTTGCTCCACTGGCAAATAATACACATCTCTTTGTAGCAAAAAAACAACAAAAACAAAGCGTCTGTGTCTTTATTTAGCACTAAATCAACAGCAGGACCTGCTGTGAAATGAAGACAGCAGTGGGTCTTTACAGCCCTTCACTGGAAGCAGCTGTGAAACTGTGAAAAAGTGTTGAACTAATTTGATGACATTGATTGGAAATTGGAAAACAATGAGATTTATTTTAAATATTCAGAATAATTAAAGGAGAAATATAACAAAATATGATTACAGATGTTTTCATCTGCAGTCATATTTTGTTATGTTTCTCATTCTGTTGCGTGACGGTGTGATGCATTTGAAAATCTAGAAATCATCTTGAGCTTTACACATGCACGGCTGTGATTTATGACCAGATGTCCAGACATGTATATATATACACACATATATATATATATTAGTATATAAACGAGTACAAAAACAGCTCCATCATCAGTTAACTCACTCACCACTGTGCTTCATCAGTGCTGTGTGTAATTGATTTCAGGAGCAGCAGCCAAGGCCTCACTGGATCTCCAGGTGGTTCATATTCACTCGTTACACACAACTCCTCAGGCCTGTGGCGCACGCACACACACACACACACACACACACACACACACACACACACACACACACACACACACAAACACACACACACACACACAAACACACAGGCCATGCAGAATTGTCTCCAGCCTGGTGGAATAAAATCTGGTTTGGGAGTGTTGAGAGTGTTTTTGTACATTACATCATGTCCTGTCACAACACATCTGCAACCAACTACAACGACTTGGAGCCATTCTACATTCGTTTTCTGCAGCGTGCATGAGAATGAGTTAGATTAAAACAAAGCGACGTCCTCCTGAGGCCTGACGTGACGCTACATCCTGGTTTCCAGGTGTGCAGCGCGCGGTGACAGCGTCTGCCTTGCTCAGGAGGTGGAAGTAGGTCAGGTCTGAATGACAACACGGTATCAGGAATAAAAAGAGAAAGGCAAGAAGTGAACGCTCCGCTGCACGTGCAGCGATAAGGCCATTGTGCACCACGTTAACACACAGCAGCACCCGTGAAATTCAGAAGCAGCAGTCAGGCTTGTCCTCCTCCTCCTCGGACCAGGTGGAGTTGTTGAGAGAGTCCGTCATCGCATGAGCAGCACAGTGACTTCAGTGTAGTGTCCCTGCAGGACAGAGGTGGAAAATTACAACTCTCAAATCCAACAAGGACGTTGCAGAGAGAAGCTGGAGGCTGCAGCTTCAATACGGGAAGTATTCCACTGAAGCAGCAGGATTACACCATTAAAAACACATTGGGAGAATCTGTGAACAGTAAATAAGGTGAAAGCATTGACTGACTTTTATCAACCTCTACTGGCAACCAGGGAATTGGAGCAAAATTAAACTTTTCTAAACTGCCCTGTAACTAATATTAATAACTCCTGAGTACCAAGTCCCATTTCAAGTAAAGTGTACCACAAGTATACTCATTTTATCCTAAAACTAAAGCAGTATACTTGGAAGTGTACTTTTGTAAACTTAAAATGACCATATGAAGTATACGTTAATAAACTAAAATGTGGACTAAAAGTATATACTGAGTACACTAGAAGTATATTGATGAGTGTACTTGAAAGTGCACTTTTGTAAACTTGAAATGTTCCAATTCAGTCCGAAGAAGTATTAAATTAGTATACCTTCTACAGTAGTACGGTGCAAGTACATGGTCAATAGTATACTTCCTATACTTGTACTTATACTCAAGCATACTTATTAAAATGAACTACTTTTTGCTATGGGTTAACATCTGCCAACAGCTGGTTTGCTTGGCAAAGGGGGGGGGGCAGCTAGTTTTATTCTTAGAGATGCCAAAATCCACCCACCAGCACTTCATGTGATTCGTACGAATAACACAAGAATGATATAATATGATTATTGTCTCTATCTTCAAACACAGCGAGGCTAGTTTCTCCATTTTCAGTAGTTATACCACATGAAGCTAACCAGCTGCAGCCATACACACACACATAGGCAGCATATTTCCAACCAAATGTCAGACTGTTACTTCTTCGTCTTTAACATATCCAGTTATTAAAGCAATAAATCATTGACATTAATGGCCCAATAAACTAAAAACTGTAAAATATAAACGCTAATATAATAAAAAAGTATCATACATAGTTTCACCAAGTGCGTCTTCTTTAAACAAGCTGCAGCCCGTCCTCCTTTAACCAAAGCCACTGATTCTGTGGAAAGTGAATCCACAGCGAGTTATGACGAGGAACCACATGCAGATCTCTCAGCAGAGACGCTGCGTTGAATTAGTTTTTCTGCTGGAAGGGAAAGGAAAGAGCTGATGAAGTGCAGATGCTAATCCAGAGAGAAGAAGGAAAAGATGAGAGCGAAGGAGAAAATGAAAAGGTACAGTAAATTCGATTTTATGGTAATGTTCATATAGACAACAGTTAATCCCAACCACGGAGACTCACAGCTGGTTCTTGTAATAGTTACAGCGACGATGACGTAGCCAGCGTTTCACTACGACAGTGGTTCTCACCCTTTTCTTTTTTACACCAAATTGACACAAATTATTATTAGAATCTTTATTCTTATGAGATGTTCTGTATTATTATTTAATACAGTATTTATTTTTTCTGTGAGGAGACCTTGAGTGCCATGAAAGGCTCTATACAAATAAAATCTATTATTATTTTATTATTAAATTAGACCACTGCCCCCCATTGGACAAAATTTTCAAGCAAACACCAGGAATACACAAATATCTGTTCTGAGAATGAATAACATTGCTTTTTTTGTACATTCAAATTAGGGCCACTGGCATGATTTTTGGGGGGGAAATAGAGAAATTTGTGGAAAAAAAGTGGTACAATTTCTCCAAAAACGTTTAAACATTAAAAAATTATCCAAAAAAAAGAGTTAACAAAAAAGTTTAAGATTTTCTACAAGAAAAAGTGGTAAAATTCTAAAAAAAAAAAAAAAAAAAAAAAAAAAAAAACCAAAAGAATGATAATTTGTGGGAAAAAAGTGGCACAATTTCTCCAAAAAATATCCAAGAAAGAGTTAACAAAAAAAGTTTAAGATTTTCTACAAAAAAAGTGGTAAAATTCTCAAAAAAAAAAACCCCAAAAGAATGATAATAATAAAATTTAATAATAAAAAAAAAGTAGTAGAATTTCAAGAAAAGGTTGGGGCCCCCCTTGAACCCTCTGAAGGACCCCTGGGGGTCCCCGGACACCACGTTGAGAACCACTGCACTAAGACACACTTCAACCAGTGTGAGTGAGTTTGCTCAGTGAAAAATCACCATTCCTGTACAGAAAAAGTCCCAGAATGCATTTCAGCAGCTCTCCAGAGAGTGGGTGTGAGCGTGTTGCTCTCAGCATATAGATGTATAAATATAGCAGAGGCTATCTGACTTGTTTGTGAGGACTGGGGTGTGTCTGCGGTCACAGCCAAACTCCGTTAATCCAAACACAGTTTATCATGTGGTTGCAATGCATTCTGGGCCTTTGAGGAGACAAATGAAATGTTCAACCAGACTGTTACCATTTAGACAGCTGACCATGTTTTCACCATCAGGTTCAGTTGGAGCGATGATGTCATTCTTTTCTCTTGGCTGCTTCCCCGTGGAAATAAAAAACATCTACCTCTTAACTGTTTTGTTTTTTCTTCTTCACAGAGTTACAACAGGTTTTTTTTTCTTTTACATAACCTACTACAATTCCAGTCATGTAATATTACAGAAAAATGCTATTTCTCCGGCTTTGTCAGGTGAAATTATTGTAAACATCCGTCTTAATTCCTCAATTATCCTTTTTCACATTTAACATGCATTCATTTATCTGCCCGGTGTAGAGTTATTTCCATAAGACGTATGGCTTTCATAATGTAATGTAAGATAATATTCTCTCTGGGTATTTGGTTCCAGTGTGTTGCAGAAAAACACCAACAGCACCTCTCACTTCATAAATGGATTAACTGTAACACACTTGGACTGTGCACCGCGCAGCAGACGTGGACACATTTAATGCACCGCTGAGGTAATGTGTTCTTGGACGACATCCAAGCAAACGCAGCTCGGGTGCGATGGTTTTACTGTGTGTAATGCAGACCATTACCGTGAAGTTACACTCAGCATTCCCCTTCACACCCCGGAGGCCAGAGGTCGGCCGGAGAGAAATTCCAAGGATAGACAACACGGCTCCCCGGAGGCACGGACGAGGCTGCAGCACGTCTGGCCATCTGCTTCGACCTGCCCCCCATTACCCCACTCAAACCAGCTCCACTCACACACATGGAGTTACAGTCGTTGGCCCCTGCCCTCAGAAGGCCGGCTGCTCAGCTGAGACTGCATGAGCTAATAATTATAATAAACCTGTTTAAACAGCACTTTTATGACAGGCTAAAAAAAATGCAAATATCACTAGAAAAATCAAAGCACACTGGGTTATATAAATATTATTATCTCAAAAACTAAAGCCTTTTTTGAAGACTTACAATGAATTAAGTTAGAACAAATAGTGTTTGCTTCAAAATTTTGTCCAATGGGGGTCCATGGTGTAATTTGTGTCAATTTAGGGATCCTTGATGGGAAAAAGTTTGAGAACCACTGTATTATACAGTTGGGTAATGCTGAGACTGAATACAATTTTCTACATTAAAATTAGGGCCAATGGTGTGGATTTGAAATATTATGGAGAAATCTCTGGAAAAAAAAATTGTACAATTTCTCCATAAACCTTCAAACATTTTCTAGGAAAAAGTGGTAAAATTCTCAAAAAAGAAAAAAAAAGTTTTAAACCAAAAAAAAAACGTAAAAAATTGTCTAGAAAAAAGTGGTAAAATTTCTCAAAAAAAAAAAATCTAAAAAAAAACTTAAAAAATTCTAGAAAAAAGTGGTAAAATTTCTCAAAAAAAAATAATAAAAAAGTTAAAAATTTTCTAGAAAAAAGTGGTAAAATTTCTCTAAAAAAATCTAAAAAAAAAGTTAAAAATTTTCTAGAAAAAAGTTGTAAAATTTCTCAAAAAAAGTTTAAATAAAAAAAAAAAGTTGTAAAATTTTCAAAAAAATAAGTTTAAAAAAACCTAATATATTCTCAAAGAAAAAAAAGTTTAACAATTCTAGAAAAATCTGTACAATTTCAAGAAAAAGTTGGGGACCCTCTTCAACCCTTTCAAGGACCCCTAGAGGTCCCCAGACCCCACGTTGAGAACCACTGGTCTAATAGAATGGTTATCAGTGGTACAGGCAGGATGTTATAGTCGGGGTCAGTGGCAGAATAATGTCATGAGATAACCTGAATATGTCAAGATTTCATTTCCACTTAATTCTTATTTTTTCTATTCCTGCGTTTCTTCTTGTATCTTGTTCAGATTCAGCGTCGTGTGTTTTCCCAAAAAAAAATTCTTTCACAATTTCACAAAACTTGTCCTGAGAATTGTTTCTCCTTTAGGAAATTGATAAAAGACTTTTTGCAACACCTGTTTTTCTTTTGTCTCATTCCATTCAGCGCCTGCTTTGGTAAATATTCTTAATTCACACCATATTCCCATTTATTACACACACACACACACACACTCACTCCCACAACTCCAATGTGCGACATCACTGATGGACTGTGATTCTTCAAACCCACTCGTCACCAGTGGATGAGTCAGAACAAACTCATGCAGCGAACCCAAACTTTGCTGAAAGCCACGGACTACGTCAGGCTGAAGAGCTGCTGGGAAATGACTGTGAAATGATGCAGCAGAGCTCGAGAAGATGCAGCCAGTAAATCACTGAGTCCTGGTTTGAATATTGACTCCGTGTAAATACGTCTGTGAAGGTCATAGTTGTCTGAGAATCTAGGTCAGCTGAACCTGATTATTGATTATTGAAGATGTTTCACCTTCATCTCAGAGGCCGAACTGGAAACCCAGGTCATTGATACCACTGCAGTTAAACTACTGTCAAAATAGATCAGTTCTTCTGAAGTTAGTTTATGCTAAATAAAGGGAGGGAACTATATGCTAAGGAGTTCCTGGACTACTTGTTCCTCTGTTTTAAAGAATGGCAGTTTTGACCAGGACTGTGAGCTCGGCCGACTCTGTGGACCGTCGTTGAGCCGGTCTGGAGTCTGGACTGCAGATGTCTCCAGAGAATCATTCCTCTCTGTTTAGCCTGTGTATTGTACGGTTTATTTTCCTTTAGAGATGAAACAGGACCCAGCCCTGAAGTCCTATTTCAACAACTGTTAGATAATTTTAAGCTTGCAGCTCCAGATTCCTTCACATCACTTCAGAGCTCCTGTGTTTTCTCCGAGTGCTTAGAAAACGCTGCAGCTTCTTGAGCTACAGAACCTCCTCAGACCCCTTCAGATGAAGTCAAACTTGTCATTTAGTTCAGCAATTTTCAGCCAAAAAAGGGGTCAACGTTGAACAAACTGCAACAGAAGCCTAGTCATTATTGTTCTCACGTGAATAGGGTAAAATTTTTAACCTTTAGATATCTCCATGAAAATTACTGAGTTGATTACTGACATTAAGACAAACAAAAAATGTATTACAAGCTTTTTGAAATTCTTTGTTATCATGAGCAAATATGCATAAAGGTGCTGTGGTGGAACCAGCATGAAAACTGTAGTGAGTCGACTCCAGAGGTTCATAAAACTGGAATGAGTTTACTCCAGAGGTCAACCAGCAAGAAACCACTTTAAATTTCAAGATGGCTGCAATTTGATTGATTTTGGAACCTTTGCAGCCATCTTGAATTTTCCAGTTTTCATTGTCGGTTCCACCACAGCACCTTTTTTCATGCTGGTTCCACCACAGCACCTTCATATCAAAACAGTGGAATGTATCCAAATTTGCTCATGTTAACAACAAATTTCAAAAAACTTGTAATACATTTTTTGTTTGTCTTAATGTCAGTAATCAACTCAGTAATTTTCATGGAGATATCTAAAGGTTAAAAATTTTACCCTATTCACGTGAGAACAATAATGACTAGGCGTATGAATGGACTATATTTGGGTCTTTTTCTTCTTCCGGGCTTTTTTTCCCTCAGTCAGGACATGTTGAGGAGACAAAACCAGTTGAGTTTGATTCTGTTGCAGTTTGTTCAACCTTTTTTCATATTTGTATTCATCAACTACAGTCACGGTCGGTTTTCGTTGACGTTTGAAGTGAACGGACATTCTTTACCCATGAAACATTTTAGACATCTGGCAGAAAACAACTGCTCTCCTCCATCTTCTCCTACATCCTGTCAGTTGTTGAGGACGTCTGCCAACCTTTGTGTTTCAGCCCGACAGACGGCGATTCTGTGTGTAACAACAAAGTGATGGAGAAGCAACGGACAGCAACACCACGACACCCACAACCACAGAAACATCAATTAACACAAACAAACATTTAATCTACATTTTGTTGGCCGATTTAATTCAGAGGGATTTCACAAACTAGTCTAGGACTACATTTCACCCATCTTTTCAAAATCAGTAAAACATCTCCCGACGAAGATATTATACCACCATCATCATCATCATCACACTCAGAACCTCAAATGCATCATTTTTGAGTTTTCGTTGACTTCATTTGAAATGTATAAAAGGAAAAAAACACTCCTTTCACAAAGCAGATTAGTACAAACTAAAAACAAAAGATATGCATGTCATCTAACCACTGAATTCACATTACCGCCTCTAACACCTACGCCTGATGTGTATTACTGTTAAATGACAAATAAGTTCAGTCAAGTCATACTGTCATATGACTTCCCTCCATAAATACTTTCAAAAAACTATAACTGAGTACCTATAAACAAGCAAAAAAAACAAAACAGAACAATAAAGTTCTAAAAAGGTTAGATACATTTGAAATAATAAGGACATTTTTTTTTTAAAAGTGCATTTCCGCAGCTAATTGTAGCCTCTGTGTGGCAGCGGTTCAGTCCACCTGTCAGTCACGGCTGCTCTCACCACTCACCTGAAATATCTTTACCATCAGTCTTTTCAAGTAATGAATGAGTTGAAATATGAGTTACCTCTCCATCCTCACCTCTAGTCTCCTCCTCCTCCTCCTCCTCCTCTTCACCAGAGTTACAAACAGCAGCTTCATCTGCTCGCTAGCTCAGCTCCTCTCTACACTGCAGCAGCATGTGTTGGGGGTTGGGGGGGGGGGGCAGGGGGGCCGTGGTAGACAATCATTATCTAAAGTAAAAGCTACTTTATATTCAAAAAAATAAATAGACAGTCTGTTTTGCATAGTCTGGAAGTGATCACTGAATAGGAACTCATTCCGCGGCGGGAAGGTCCGTAACCGCGCCCCCCCCCCCCCCCCCCCCCCCCCCCGCCCCCCGCCCCCGGCGGAGTCGGGTCGACGATGCTCCGGTCCTGTATGTGTTGCAGCTGGTGTGGGCTTCTTGATCTGGTCCTGGATCTGTGCAGAGGGGCATCAACAACTCCAAGCATGAGGAGGATAAAACAGCAGCCAATCAGACGGGTCGCAGAGGAGAGCTGTGGTTACCTGGACGACGAGGAGAGGAAATCGACAGCATAAAGATCTGTTTTTTTTTTTATATTCAAACATCAAACAGACTCGACCCAAACCTCATTTGTTTTACTCCTTTAAAGGGATAGTTCAACATTTTTGGCAAATTGCCCCATCACTATAACCCCTATAGTCATAGCAGTAGGTTTGTTACCTTTAATTGTCGGTGCAAGCTGTTTTTAGAACAGCGGAGCAGAGCCGTGAGCTGCCCAGAGCTACCCTCTAAGTTGTGACCTGCACATTCACCACGCTATGAGATAATAACACAACGTTACCACACAGAGTTGTTTTAGAGGGAAAATGCAGAGACTGTTGCTGAAAAACTGTCCCTGAAGGCAACGTGCATCAGCGGTTTTGCATGAATTTCCCTCTAAAACAACTCTGTGTGGTAACGTTGTGTTATTATCTCATAGCGTGGTGAATGTGCAGGTCACAACTTGTCCACCAGAGCGTTGTGGAGTTGTTGGATTGTGTATTTGATGAGTTTGATGAGAGAAACCAAGAAATCCCATGAGCCTCCGTAGCGTAGCTCTGAGCAGCTCACGGCTCTGCTCCACCGTTCTAAAAATAGCTTGCACCGACAATTAAAGGTAATGAACCTGCTGCTATGACTATAGGGGTTATGGTGATGGGACACTTTGCCAAAAATGTTGAACTATCCCTTTAAAAAACTCATCAGAGACAGAAGCTGCAAGTGAAGCTTGTTTTGTACCTGCTAAAACAGTGTCATAACATACAATTTAACATATAATGATACAATATAATAAACACAACTCCTCTTATCCTATTATTTTTCATACTTTTGGATTATTTTATCTCCCATATAGAAATCTCATCTTTCATGCATTTAAAAGGCGTCAGTGCATATTGAGAGGGTTCAAGGGGGTCCTAAACGTTTTCTTGAAATTTTATCCCCTTTTTTAGATAATTTTAAAAAACTTTTTTTTTATTGGAATTTTTATTTTATTTATTTTATTTATTTATTCCTTTTAGAAATGTTACCACTTTTTCTATAATTTTTTAAAAACTTATTTTGAGATTTTTTTTTTTTTTTTACTAAATCTTTCTATAAAATGTTTAACTTTTTCATTTGCAGAAATCCTACCACTTTTTTGTCCCAGAAATTTCCCATCAATATTTCCAAAAGTCCACACCATTGGTCCTGATTGGAACATACTATGATACTATATTGATTAAAAAAGTAACGTTCTTCAGCCTCAGAACAAATATTTGTGTATTTCTGTTGAAAAACCACAGTATTACTGTATTGTAGTGTGATGTTCTGCTGCTGCTGCTGCTGCTGCTGCTGTGTTACCTCTCTCTCAGGGGCAGGTTGGGGTTACTGAGGAAGGACAGCTGCTGCTCCAGGCTGCACACGCGAAAGGCCAAGTAGCACGACGACAGGATGAGCAGAATGATACTGAGGAGGAAGAGGAGGAGACAGACAGAGAAGTTCAGGTACAAGTTGAAAAGGATCAGTGTCACATTTGAATCCTCAGCTGCCGTGTCTACTCGTGAACACTGGGGGGCGATGTCTGACTTCCTGTCGACACAACCACCGCCACACTGTCCTTGAACAACCCTCGTCTTAAAGGAACACGGCAGAAAATGAAAAATACAGGGAAATAAATGAATGAATACAGTTTATGTACAGATTGTATGAAGTAAGGCTGATAGAACATGAAGAACGTATATTCATCTTTTCATTTACTTACTTATATTACCTTTCTTGTCATATCACACACACTATGTACTCTATTTTAATGACTGATGTATATGTAGTTTTAATTCTTATGTATAAGGCTTTTAATATGTGATAAAGCAGACATGAATGTGTCTGTAATGAGCAGCAGCAGCTTCATCCCCTCTGGGTGAAGGACAGGCTCCCTGCTGCGCTGCAGGGCAGGAGGGATGAGCAGAGCGTGATCCTCACACACACACACACACACACACACACACAGACACACACACACACACACTATTTGGAGCATTTTCGATGAATCTCAATAATTAATTTAGATCTCATGACGGCGACTTGTCTGTGAAGAAATGAAAACTAAAATGTGTTTTGATAGCTCTGCTCCCCTGTGTTCAGCCTGACTGTTTGTGTCTATAGCTCCTTGTTAATGTGCAGTGTGAGTGTGTGAGTCAGCTGCTGGAGGAGCTGAAGGTGGTGTTATTGTTGTGTGTGTGTGTGTGTGTGTCTCTATACTCACAGGAGGGTGAAGAACTTGAGCAGCTGGTACTCCATCTGGCCCAGCTCTGCCACTGGCTCTGATAAAAGACCTCTGTCTGTCTGCAGCGCTCGCTCTGCAACACACACACACACACACACACACACACATAAAACCATTAACAGTGCTTGGCTTGACGACACGACATGTCCAACTTCTAATGGCGCCGGCCCACCTGTTAGTGTATATGTGATCACATTTGGACGGCGCTTTCTCACAGCTAATGGTGTGACAGTGTTGCACTCTGGAGCTCGGAAATCAAACAGGCGATTTACTCAGTCTCATCAATTAGGCCGTTCCACAGCGAACATGTTGCTGTTTGTACATATGTAACGCTGCAGAGTGCAATTAGGTTAGAATAACACTGAGCTGACGGAGCCCAGCTGCTGCTGCCTAAAGAGGCGGCCATCTTCAGTTCCTACTAATACAACTCTAAAATATGAACAATTTACAATATTTGTTATTCATACTATTAAAGGGACAGTATCATTTTTTTTTAAAAGTGTGGTTGTATGATCTACAAATAGCCCCTAAGTACTTTAATTGCAGTAGAAGACTCTCTGCACTCCTCCCGTTAGCAACGCCAGCCCATAATAGCCCTGCCCAGAGATTTACAACATACATTGTTGTGAATGGACCCAAAGAAACGGCCTATTTTCACGGCCTAAAAGAGGTTTTACCTGGAAAAAAAACACAGTTCCATTGTTGGCTAGAATATATATTTTTTCCAGTCCTTCAAAGTGCAGGAAAAACACAGTTTTTATTTGGAGCTAACCAACTCACGTATCCCTCCGCCCAGGGTTAGCGCCTCACGTATCCCTCCGCCCAGGGTTAGCGCCTCACGTATCCCTCCGCCCAGGGTTAGCACCTCACGTATCCCTCCGCCCAGGCTTAGCGCCTCACGTATCCCTCCGCCCGGGGTTAGCGCCTCACGTATCCCTCCGCCCAGGCTTAGCGCCTCACGTATCCCTCCGCCCAGGGTTAGCGCCTCACGTATCCCTCCGCCCAGGGTTAGCGCCCGCCGATCAGCAGTTGGTTAGCTCCAAATAAAAACTGTGTTTTTCCTGCACTTTGAAGGGCTGGAAAAAATTATATTATAGCCAACAATGGAACTGTGTATTTATTTTCAGGTAAAACCTCTTTTAGGCCGTGAAAATAGCCCGTTTCTTTGGGTCCATTCACAACAATGTAGATCATACAACCCCACTTTAAAAAAAAATGCTACTATCCCTTTAAAATGACTGCAACAGCACGACACCCTGAGCAGATGATTATATCCTAATATCTCCATTACCGCTGTATCCTGTCAGTTTCTCTTTGTTGCACAGGCTCTATTTGTGTATAATGTAGGTTATTGCATTAGTTTCCATGATGATGATGATGATGATGATGATGATGATGATGATGATGATGATGATGATGATGATGATGATGATGATGATGATGATGATGATGATGAAGTACACTAAAGCTCACACTAATCACACAACCAACATGTGTACATAAGGGAGGACCGCAGCAGTGTCAGCATACAGCTGTTAAACTGTCCTCAGCCAACTTTGACAGCAGACATTGTTTGCGATAATCTCCACTTAATCTGCATCCGCCCCCGAGCTTTTTAATACGAGCCACCGCCCCCCACCCCCCTCCCCCACCCCCCCCCACCCCCCACACACACACACATGATTTAATCTCCATTTGGAGCTTAATGTGTGTGTCATTGCGTAAGAAAGATGTTGCCATCCAGAAGCAATTACTCTGTCTTTTGCACTCTGACACACACACACACACACACACACACACACACACGCATTAACACAGAAACCTATGCATCCACACGACTTAACTCTGACGACTACAAACACCATTATCCTTTAATGCAAGTGACGTTTGGAAGATTCAACATGTTGTTACTTATTACCTGTAAAACTCATGGATTATGGCCTTATTAAAGGGATAGTTCAACATTTTGGCAAATTGGCCCATTGCCATAAGGAGTAGGAGAAGGTTTGTTACCTTTAGTTGTTGGTGCAAGCTATTTTTAGAAAGGCGGAGCAGAGCCGTGAGCTGCTCAGAGCTACGCTACGGAGGCTCATTATGGAATTTCTTGGTTTCCCTCATCAAACTCATCAAATACACAATCCAACAACTCCACAACGCTCTGCTGGACAAGTTGTGACCTGCACATTCACCACGCTATGAGATAATAACACAACGTTACCACACAGAGTTGTTTTAGAGGGAAATTCATGCAAAACCGCTGATGCACGTTGCCTTCAGGGACAGTTTTTCATCAACAGTCTCTGTATTTCCCTCTAAAACACATTTACATTTTGAAACACAAACACACCTGCAGGGCCTCAGATGAAGATTTTTGTTCAAACTTATTGCAGTTTGGAGAAAAATGGCATTGTCAAGTATCAGCAGCTGACCTAACTCGTAAGTGCGTGGCCTTGGATGAAACCTTGGACTTTCATACACTGACATGGTGTGTCATCATCGTAAGGACTGTTTCATCATCACCTTCCAGCAGCTGCTCTGGTTTGAAGGGTGCGTCGGCGGCGCTCAGGCTGCTGGTGGAGTTCCCCAGGAGGTCGGGGAGGGAGGAGGAGACAGACACCACCGAGGGTTTCCTTCTCCACTTTAACACTGATGGGAATTCATCAACCACCGGGAATTCGTCTGGAGTCGGGAACTCGTCCTGTGGCACAGACAGAGGGGAGACGGGAATGTATTGGGAAGATGAAGAGATCCAGAATGAATTCAGCAAAAATGAAAATATATATCTATATATGTTGACATTCACTGTGTGTCCACTGAGCTGAGGCATTTGATTATTTTGGGCGATGCTGCAAATGAGCGATCTATTAGTGCCACATTATAATGAGTCACACTGCAGCCAAGAGGCTTTAAAGTGAAAAACTATCAATATTTATCTCTGCAAAGGAGATTCTGTTTGTTTATTTGTCAGCAGCAGGATTATGCAAAAAAGTACATACAGTAACTGATTTGGTGGAGGGATGGGCATGAGCCAGGAAACCATAACACCTATAGTCATAGCAATAGGTTCGTTACCTTTAATTGTCGGTGCAAGCTATTTTTAGAACGGCGGAGCAGAGCCGTGAGCTGCTCAGAGCTACGCTACGGAGGCTCATGGGATTTCTTGGTTTCCCTCATCCCTCAGAGGGAAATACAGAGACTGATGATGAAAAACTGTCCCTGAAGGCAACGTGCATCAGCGGTTTTGCATGAATTTCCCTCTAAAACAACTCTGTGTGGTAACGTTGTGTTATTATCTCATAGTGTGGTGAATGTGCAGGTCACAACTTGTCCACCAGAGCGTTGTGGAGTTGTTGGATTGTGTATTTGATGAGTTTGATGAGGGAAACCAAGAAATCCCATGAGCCTCCGTAGCGTAGCTCTGAGCAGCTCACGGCTCTGCTCCGCCGTTCTATAAATAGCTTGCACCGACAATTAAAGGTAACAAACCTACTGCTGTGACTATAGGGATTATGGCAATGGGCCAATTTGCCAAATTGTTGAACTATCCCTTTAAAGAAGCTCTATAAAGTCTTCAGAACAACATACTGGCAGCATGTACAGACACCTTTTTGTCTTTGAACTCACTTATCAACATAGATTAGAGTGTGATCAAGGACGAGCATGTTCATGTAAATTAATTATTCCTCAATACAAAAGCTGTTCTGTGGCAGAGCGGCCTGTGGTGCACACACAACACAACACAACACAACACAACACAACACACAAGGTGACTTCACAGAGCCTTTTGATAGCATCTTGCAGACTCGGGGGATAATTCACTGCAAGGCTGCGGCTGTAATACAATGATCTATTGATCCTGTCTGTGTGAGGAGGGAAGTCAGCCTTCAGGTCAGGGGGAGTTGTAAGTGAGAGTTGTGAGGCCTTTACGGCAACATGCAACTTGACAAAGACACATTAAACAAAATTTATATGTGGATAAGGAAATGTTTCAACCACTTTAATCTTTATAACTGATGATTTTATGATCTCTCTATGAAAAACAAGCTGACACTGACCAAGGATAAAGTGGGCTCCTCCATGAACTGCTTCAGGCTCAGACTCTTCCCATTGACCTGCAGGGGGAGAAGAATTCAGCCCTGACATGTAAAACACACAGTACACGGTCTGAATGATGCACGTGCATAAAGCATGTTTGACCTCTGACCTGGAGGTGTGTGCAGATCCTGCGAAGGACGTCGTAGACACTGTCTCTGGATAGCAACGATACGAATACATACTGAGGAAATGGAAAAAGAGAGAAAACTCCTGTTGATATTCTGATCATATTTTAAGTTTATGCACAGAACATTCAGATGAGAAACGCAACAAAAAGATCAGTTCTACATTAAAGGGATACGCCAACATTTTTTTCTTCGTGTCTTGCCTCACTCCCGAGTCCATGACCAACAGATAGACACCATCCTCTCGACTGTGCGTGCAGTAACAAGGGAGATAGAGCCGTATCGCCCGTAATTAGCTTAGCTCAAACACTGGAAGTGTATGGGTAGTGTTAGCCTGCCTCTCGATGTAGCTAGCTTGAACCAAAATAAACCGTTGAACCCTCCGTTTTGACCGATCTCGTCCCGTTAGCGGCGTTTGACCGCTCAAGATGCCTTACCGGAGAGTTTCAGCTCTGAGACAAAGATCGGTCCGTTTAGAGTTTCTCTGATGACTTTAGGAGGAGGCAGGCTAACACTACCCATACACTTCCAGTGTTTGAGCTAAGCTAATTAGCTACTTTAGGTGGAGGCAGGCTAACAGTACCCATACACTTCCAGTGTTTGAGCTAAGCTAATTAGCTACGGTAACACTTTATAATGAGTACACACTATTAAGCATTAGTTAAGCATGAATAAATATTGAATTCTTCATTTATAACACATGAATACTCATTAGTAGGTAGTTAGTAAACATAGTTATAAATGTTTTACTCATCATTGGTAAGCACAGTAATTATGGATTGGTAAACACTGAATTCATCATTTATAAAGCATGTTTCTGACGTAAATACTCATTAGTATGTGGTTTACAATCACAGTTGTAAATGTTTTAGCTTCATTAATAAACTAATGTATGTAAATGATGGATTCAGCATTCCCAAACCACTCTTACACGTCCAGTATGAATGGTTAGTGAGTGTTAGTAAATGATTTATAAAAACTTACAAATTTCATTTCCAATGGATGACTTATAAATGGTTAATAATGGAGGAATTCATGGATTCAGGCAGTTACAAAGCACTTACTACAGGTTAATTAAGTATTTTGTGTGAGCTCATCTAAAGTGGGCACTATCTATGCCTTATAGAGAATTTACAAATGAGATATTAAGGCTGACAATGCCTCAATTATCAAGACCAAGGAGAGACACAACACGACATAGTTCATATTGCGTTGTATTTATTGCAACTTGGGGATATTATGGTCTGGTAAAAACGAAACTTATCAATCAGTGCATCCAGCGTTTACCATAAACGAGTCTGTGGCCGAGACTCTCTCCCTCACGCGCTGGCACACACACGCACCAGAGCGATAGATATTCCATTGCTCTGACACGCACTACACACTGATGGATAGGCTGTGTTGTAATAGTAACATGCTAATGATAGCTAATAGCTAAACAATAGCTAATGTGTTCAAATTGCTATGGCACCCGGGTACCGCCCAAGCCGAGCGAGTACTCAGATATCGGCTTCAGCCCTACATACAATACGGCATCTACATTGATATCAGTTCTCTCCGAACATACATCCTGACTCCAAACATGCTCCAAAGCAGTCTTTTGCCGCCGGTTTGGGTTGCACAGGGATTGGGCGTGTACGTCGAGCATGACGTCGAGCCTTCAGCACGTCATCAACGTGAGGACGCTGGGAGGCGGCAACACACGTGCAGCCGGTGCAGCCGCTAAGATGATTGGAGAGTTGGAGATGGACAACTCTGCACAGAATCGACGAGTCCGGCGGATGTGGGTCCAAAAGAAAGCCGTGGAGATGAATATCGAAGCCGGCGGCCGTCAGCGGCACTAGCGGTGAGCATGTGTTTGTTTTGTTTGCTGCCACACATGGTCCATGGATGATATAGCTAACGTTAGCTTACATTAGCTTGTCTGCAGCTGAAGGCTTTAGCTCTCGCTCCCTGACTTTACTACTGCGAAATGTAAATGATCAGAGCAGCCACCTTTCATTTTTAATAGGGGGAGGGGAGAGGGGGGGTGGGGAGGGGCATTGTAAAGGATAATATAATCATAGCTGAAAATCACAGGTTAATATAATTAGTAATTAATATAAGGATAATTAACTGATTACAAGTCTGTGTGTGTGTGTGTGAGTGAAGTCAAATATCTCCTTTTTCCCCCCTTGTCTTTATTCTTAAACTGTTGATAACTCTACTTTTTTGTTGTCTAAATTGCAGTCCATGGATCAGGCCGTGTACGGGTACAAGAAGATTCTCTGGCCGTTTGGTCTGCTGCTTCCAAGCGTGTTGGGATGGACCGGAGCACTGCTACAACTGCAGAGAGCTGCTCCCAGCAAATATAAGGAATCCAGGAATAGTGAAGCCTTAGGCGTTCAGGAAAGCTGCTCCTCTGAAAACAAAGTCGTCTATAATGCTGTTTAACACTGTCTGATACTGAGAATTTTTAATTTTTTTCAGATAATTATTTGCTGAACTTAAAATTCTGTGATCCACTGTTGTCTTGGCAAGTTTTTATCCAGCCTTACCCATGTTCATTTTACATCAACAGAACACTTGTACAGTTACAATATGTTGGGAAGTTGCAATAAATACAACAGAATATGAATTATCCCTTTGTGTTGTGTCTCTCATTGGTCTGTTAAGATTACCAAAACTTTTGTGAGTCTTGAGGCATTGTCAGCCTTAATATCTCATTTGTAAATTCTCTATAAGGCATAGATAGTGCCCACTTTAGATGAGCTCACACAAAATACTTAATTAACCTGTAGTAAGTGCTTTGTAACTGCCTGAATCCATGAATTCCTCCATTATTAACCATTTATAAGTTATCCATTGGAAATGAAATTTGTAAGTTTTTATAAATCACTTACTAACACTCACTAACCATTCATACTGGACGTGTAAGAGTGGTTTGGGAATGCTGAATCCATCATTTACATACATTAGTTTATTAATGAAGAGTAAAACATTTTCTGTGATTGAAAACCACATACTAACGAGTATTTACGTCAGAAACATGCTTTATAAATGATGAATTCAGTGTTTACTAATCCATAATTACTGTGCTTACCAATGATGAGTAAAACATTTATAACTATGTTTACTAACTACCTACTAATGAGTATTCATGTGTTATAAATGAAGAATTCAATATTTATTCATGCTTAACTAATGCTTAATAGTGTGTACTCATTATAAAGTGTTACCTTAGCTACTTTAGGTGGAGGCAGGCTAACAGTACCCATACACTTCCAGTGTTTGAGCTAAGCTAATTAGCTACTTTAGGTGGAGGCAGGCTAACACTACCCATACACTTCCAGTGTTTGAGCTAAGCTAATTAGCTACTTTAGGTGGAGGCAGGCTAACACTACCCATACACTTCCAGTGTTTGAGCTAAGCTAATTAGCTACTTTAGGTGGAGGCAGGCTAACACTACCCATACACTTCCAGTGTTTGAGCTAAGCTAATTACAGGCGATACGGCTCCATCTCTCTTGTTACTGCACGCACAGTGGAAAGGATGGTGTCTATCTGCTGGTCATGGACTCAGGAATGAGGCAAGAGACGTAAAAAAAAAAATGTTGGTACATCCCTTTAAGTTCATGTACAGAACAACACAGAACATTCAGATGAGAAACGCAATAATACGATCAGTTCTACATCAAAAGGATATGCAGAGGTACGTTAAGATTTATCTACGGCGTTGCAGAGCTTCAACTGGGAAAGGGTTAAAATTTGCTAGAAATAATTTGAGCAAATAACACTTCAGGGATTCAAGAGCTTTAATCTGGGGCACAAAGAGGATATTTCTCTAATCACATTTCTGTTCCAGTTCTTTCTTTCTCTTTTTTTTTCATGAAAATGATGAATGGCAGGTCAGTGACAGCTTACCCAAATATCTCTCTGACCTGGATAAATATCATTATTATCTGGAAAAGTACCTTTGCATTTTTTATTCATGAGCATCTGAAACACTGTGTTACTGTGTGTGGACTTTTTTATCAGATGTTTTTCTGTGCACGGCAGCTCATAAACGCCCCTGCTGTGTCTCTCCTCCTGACACAGTCATGCGGGTGAATGAGCTAAAAAATTACAAGTGAGCCCGCGCCGTGATGTTACGGACACAAGCTGTGAGCGTTTCGCCTCATAAACACCAGACGACCGCGGCGATTCGTCAAAACGTATGTAGTACTGTACAGAGCCATGTACGTGCACAATGTTATGGAATGCATATTACATAATCATGCAGGCATACTGTACAGCAGCCTCAGCCATTTGGACCCCACTGTATAGGGACAGAGGTATTTGTCCTTGTAAGGTAGGAAACATTACTGCTGCATGTTGTGTGTCTCAGGCGCTTTGACAAAGGTGCATCTATGTTGGGAAGCTGCCGCACTGACCTGCTGAGCTGGTGACTGGATGGATGACTGCAGTTTGGCTTGATAGGCTCAGTATTTGTGTAATATCATGAATCTGTGGTCGTGTTACTCATTTTATTGCAGCAATATTCCAAACTCAGATCTGAACGACTATTTCCCACTGTTGGTTTGATTGATTAAACTGTAACCTCAAGCAGGGAGAGAGGAGAAGAGTATTTGCTATTTGAAGGTGAAGACAGACATTAGGTTTGCATTTTATATTTAAACTAAGCATTATAGACATATATTTTTTAAAGGGATAGTTCAACATTTTGGCAAACTGTCCCATCGCCATAACCCCTATAGTCATAGCAGTAGGTTCGTTACCTTTAATTGTCAGTGCAAGCTATTTTTAGAACGGTGGAGCAGAGCCGTGAGCTGCTCAGAGCTACGCTACGGAGGCTCATGGGATTTCTGGTGGACAAGTTGTGACCTGCACATTCACCACACTATGAGATAATTACCACACAGAGTTGTTTTAGAGGTAAATTCATGCAAAACCACTGATGCACGTTCCCGTCAGGCAAGCAGTCTCTGCATTTGCCTCGAAAACAATCCCATGAACCTCCGTAGCGTAGCTCTGAGCAGCTCACGGCTCTGCTCCGCCGTTTTAAAAAGAACTTGCATCGACAATTAAAGGTAACAAACCTACTCCTGAGACTATAGGGATTATGGTGATGGGCCGGTTTGCCAAAATGTTGAACTATCCCTTTAAGATTTGGTAATTTTTGCCTTTAATTCATAGGATTGGCGGCACAGTGGGGAATCGATCCAGCCACCGCTGCATTGGGCATTGCTTTTAGCCACTCGACCACGGAGCACCCCTCCCTCCCCGATATCAATTTATATTAATAATTTATTGGGCACTAAAAATGCTGATGTTGGTTGTTTGTGTGTGTGTGTGTGTGTGTGTGTGTGTGTGTGTGTGTGTGTGTGTGTGTGTGTGTGTGTGTGTGTGTGTGTGTGTGTGCCACAGCTACAAAAAGGCAGAATATTCCATTTTCTATGTCTGTGAATCATGCAAAAAGATCTGCTTGTTGGTTGAGCAAAAATAAGAACTGAAAAATGATGTCTAAAAAACTATGTTTGATATAAACAGTAAACTCTATGAATCCAATCTTCATAATGTGCACGATTTGCCCTTTTATCTACAGTATCTTTGTGCGTTCATGTGATTAAACAGAGGAACAAAAAAGATCTTGCTGCATCTTTTCAGGTGGGATACCTGCATCGTTGTTCATGAGCAGAATGGACAGTTATAAAGGATCTCAGCTGTAAATTGCTGCAATGCTGACACACTTGTTCTTGAGGTTCTCCAGAGCCCGCTGGGTGTCGGGGTGGGGCGTTGCAGATGAGTCATAGCTTCAAATGACTAATCTGTCTGCTGTTTTCTTGACTGGTGCTGATGTTAAATCACCTAGATCGTATCACACGCTAATGCTGCTTATCTGCAGACGGCATTGGTGGGTTGTTGTCGAGGCCAGAACAGAGGCTAAAAAACACATTAAGTCTTTGGAAACACCAGCACCTGACGAGAGGTCGCCTCCGACGCGATAGGAAGTTAAAATGCCTCTTTGAACGCTGCTGTAATGGTGGAAAAACCCTTCACTCTCTAGTGCTGCCTGCCAGTCGGCCCAGGCTTGGGACTCTAACTCTGCTTCTATCTATAGCATGGAGTTGTTTTTTCCATCACACCTCGCCTGGAAAACACACCCCCCCATGCCGCGCTAATCAGCATAAGTATTTCAATTCAGAGCGACTGCCATGGGAGTGTTTACCTTCTGGCCGGTGTCTGTGGTGATAGCCAAGCCGTTGGGCACCAGGCCCGCTGTTTTGTGCTTCTTCACCAGCCTCACAGAAGCGACAGGGATCGCCACCTAGAGAGGATGGAGAGAGGCAGAGAGATCAACACTGACTCAGACGATGAAGCACTGTACACTCTTAGAAATAAGGGGTCCAAAATGGGTGCTTCTACAAGGGCTGAGGTTCTACCTGGAACCATATGCTTCTGGAAAACCCTTTCCTGAAGAAAGGGTTCTTGGTAACACTAAGGGTTCCTGTAAGAACCATTTTGATCCACAGAACCACTAAAATCCCTTTCCCCAAAGAAATGGTTTTTCAAGGGTTCTTGGTAACACTAAGGGTTCCAGTAAAAGGGTTCTTGGTGGAACTCCCTGTGTGGGTTCTAGATGAAACCATAAGAAGGATATTTTCTGGATGAAACCCTCAGTAAGGCTTCTGCGTGGAACCAATACGCCATAAAAGGGATTTTTGTAGAACCTCTCATTGGGGGTTCTAGGTGTAACCCTTTATGTTGGGTTCTAGATATAACCCTTTCTGTTGGGTTCTAGATACAACCCTTTATGTGTTGGGTTCTAGATACAACCCTTTATGTGTTGGGTTCTAGATATAACCCTTTATGTGTTGGGTTCTAGGTGTAACCCTTTATGTTGGGTTCTAGATATAATCCTTTATGTTGGGTTCTAGATATAATCCTTTATGTTGGGTTCTAGATATAACCCTTTATGTTGGGTTCTAGATATAACCCTTTATGTTGGGTTCTAGATATAATCCTTTATGTTGGGTTCTAGATATAATCCTTTATGTTGGGTTCTAGATATAACCCTTTATGTTGGGTTCTAGATATAATCCTTTATGTTGGGTTCTAGATATAATCCTTTATGTTGGGTTCTAGATATAACCCTTTAAGTTGGGTTCTAGATATAACTCTTTATGTTGGGTTCTAGATATAACCATTTATGTGTTGGGTTCTACATATAATCTTTTATGTTGGGTTCTAGATATAACCCTTTATGTTGGGTTCTAGATATAACTCTTTATGTTGGGTTCTAGATATAACCATTTATGTGTTGGGTTCTACATATAATCTTTTATGTTGGGTTCTAGATATAACCCTTTATGTTGGGTTCTAGATATAACCCTTTAAGTTGGGTTCTAGATATAACCCTTTAAGTTGGGTTCTAGGTAGAACCCTTTATGTGTTGGGTTCTAGATATAACCCTTTATGTTGGGTTCTAGATATAACCCTTTAAGTTGGGTTCTAGATATAATCCTTTATGTTGGGTTCTAGATATAATCCTTTATGTTGGGTTCTAGATATAACCCTTTATGTTGGGTTCTAGATATAATCCTTTATGTTGGGTTCTAGATATAATCCTTTATGTTGGGTTCTAGATATAACCCTTTAAGTTGGGTTCTAGATATAACTCTTTATGTTGGGTTCTAGATATAACCATTTATGTGTTGGGTTCTACATATAATCTTTTATGTTGGGTTCTAGATATAACCCTTTATGTTGGGTTCTAGATATAACCCTTTAAGTTGGGTTCTAGATATAACCCTTTAAGTTGGGTTCTAGGTAGAACCCTTTATGTGTTGGGTTCTAGATATAATCCTTTATGTTGGGTTCTAGATATAATCCTTTATGTTGGGTTCTAGATATAACCCTTTATGTTGGGTTCTAGATATAACCCTTTATGTTGGGTTCTAGATATAATCCTTTATGTTGGGTTCTAGATATAATCCTTTATGTTGGGTTCTAGATATAACCCTTTATGTTGGGTTCTAGATATAATCCTTTATGTTGGGTTCTAGATATAATCCTTTATGTTGGGTTCTAGATATAACCCTTTAAGTTGGGTTCTAGATATAACTCTTTATGTTGGGTTCTAGATATAACCATTTATGTGTTGGGTTCTACATATAATCTTTTATGTTGGGTTCTAGATATAACCCTTTATGTTGGGTTCTAGATATAACTCTTTATGTTGGGTTCTAGATATAACCATTTATGTGTTGGGTTCTACATATAATCTTTTATGTTGGGTTCTAGATATAACCCTTTATGTTGGGTTCTAGATATAACCCTTTAAGTTGGGTTCTAGATATAACCCTTTAAGTTGGGTTCTAGGTAGAACCCTTTATGTGTTGGGTTCTAGATATAACCCTTTATGTTGGGTTCTAGATATAACCCTTTAAGTTGGGTTCTAGATATAATCCTTTATGTTGGGTTCTAGATATAATCCTTTATGTTGGGTTCTAGATATAACCCTTTATGTTGGGTTCTAGATATAATCCTTTATGTTGGGTTCTAGATATAATCCTTTATGTTGGGTTCTAGATATAACCCTTTAAGTTGGGTTCTAGATATAACTCTTTATGTTGGTTTCTAGATATAACCATTTATGTGTTGGGTTCTACATATAATCTTTTATGTTGGGTTCTAGATATAACCCTTTATGTTGGGTTCTAGATATAACTCTTTATGTTGGGTTCTAGATATAACCATTTATGTGTTGGGTTCTACATATAATCTTTTATGTTGGGTTCTAGATATAACCCTTTATGTTGGGTTCTAGATATAACCCTTTAAGTTGGGTTCTAGATATAACCCTTTAAGTTGGGTTCTAGGTAGAACCCTTTATGTGTTGGGTTCTAGATATAACCCTTTAAGTTGGGTTCTAGGTAGAACCCTCCAGAAGGGTTCCAGGTAGAAACTTTAAAGGTTCTAAATGGAGACAAAAAGCGTTCTCCAAGCCGAAGAACCTTATATGGTTCTACATAGCACTTGTATTTCTAAGAGTGTATACTCAGGAAAAGCCCTTGGGAAAAAAAAACTGGAGGACATAAAACGTGTCTCGTTTCAGTGAGAATGTAAGGAATGCGGTCTGAATAAGTAGCTTATTGTCACTAAGATGACAGGGGAGGTTTCAAGGAAATGAAGGGAAAAGAACAATTCGCAGCATATGAAAGAGAAAGTCACATAACTTTGAAGGTTAAAGGTTCAACAAGTCTGCAGCCTGCTGCTCCCGGACGGTACCGTCCAAGTTCAGCTTTTACAAACAGGCACAGAAAGATTTAAAGCCTGGAAGTCAGACTGTAATCCTGACTGACTCTCAGTTAAATAAACTGTCAGTCTGTCCGGTCCGCTTGTCAGATTGTCTCCCACGGTTACTTGGTTCAAGTTTGTGAGTCAGTTTGACTTTGACTTTATTAAACTGTCCGTCAGTCACTCGCACCTTGATGTCTTTGCCAAAGAGGTTGGCACAGAAACACAGCCAGTTTCTGGAGATGTAGAGGCGGCCTTGGAGGAGGATGTCTCTGAGAAGAGCACAGGAGTACACTGAGGACAGAAGACAGACAGACAGAGAGAGGGAAGAAAAAAAACATTAGTGTTACAACTTCAAGAACTGGAAACTGGAAGAAAAGAAAAAACACAGGTTTAATAAAACAACGGGTGAATTCCAGCCCCCCCCCCTCTCAGCCCTAACCCTTCGTTCTGCATGTTCACGTGAAGTGGCGGTGTCCTGGTTCTGGTTCAGACGAGGGTTAGTGCAGTCAGTGCAGTGCAGTGCAGATTTTTCAGAGAAACACTACAAACCGAGGGCTATGACAAGTTTCCCAGAATGCATCTTGCAGCAACCGGCAGCCCCAATGTGAGGTCGGTTTATCCACATGACAGCGAGCTTGTCCAGAGAGCTGGTCAGCTGGCCGACCTCCGTCCTCATCCCGGGGGAAAAGACCATCACTAATTAATAGGGATGCACCGATACCGATACTGGTATCGGTCCAATACTGCTGTAATATACTGCTATCGTTATCGGTGAAATTTAGCGAGTACAAGAACCGATACCAGTGCATGCAATTGCTCTGCATGAAGACGGCGATCAGACGGTGACTTTGCATCTTTGTTGTATTTTTTTTTTTAGATCAGAGGCTTGTTACAACAAATTTTGTTGTAACAAGCAGAGAAGAAAATAAAACTTGTCTTCCAATTCATTGCATTTTGCCTAATCGTTTGTTTTTTTGTTGTGGTAGAAGGATCGGCATCGGTACTCGGTATCGGCAAGTACTCAGATCCAAGTATCGGTATCGTATCGGTTTGGAAAAAAAGTGGTATCGTGCATCCCTTCTAATTAACTTACCTACAGGTTTTTAAAGGTTTACCGCCGTAGTTTCATTCTTTTTAGGAGATAAATGTTGGTCTCATTGATGAAATGTAACACCTGTATCAGTCACATTAGTTTGTTTGAATTAAAAGTGAAGCTTCCTGTGTGTTGGACAGAGGAGCAGCGCTGCCTCGGGCTCTGGAGCCACGGACACAAACCACCACATTTACATCAATAAATAAATGTTTTACAATAAACAGATCAGTCTGCATTACATTTTATTTTATTTTATTAAGTTGACGTGGTTTTGATACAGGATTTGTGGCAAAAGCTCGTCACGTCTTTCAACCTCTACCCCTTGTAGGGTTAAGGGCTAGGGGTAGGGATGAAAACAGAAGTGGAATTGGGCAAACATGAGTCAAAATCATTCATCTTGCAAGTTTCATATCATAGGTTTGATTTCCATAGGTTGCACGGAGCATCGGAGCTCACAGCGAACTGAGCTGAACTGTGCAGACGGAGGAGCGGACGCTGCAGAGGAAGCTGCTGCAGCAAACGTGTGTTAATCTGAGCTCAGTCAAACACACAGACATGAAGAGAGAAGAAATCAAAGCTGGAAACAGCGTCAGGACGAACGGCTCAAACCTCCGACAAGGACAGAAATAACAGCTACAAAGGTTTGTTTACTGCGACTGTTGCTTTATGAATGGAGCAAGAATATTGTAAATGATACTAATGTATTAAAGATGCTGATTGGGAGTTTTGTTATCAGTGTTATTGTTCATTCCAACTCAAATCTTAACTTTTCTGACAGAAACTCGACTCTTGCCAAGACAGAAAGATACAACAAGTGAAACCCAGACAGATGCTGCAACATGACACAACCTTCATCTGCTCCCATCACGATAAAAAACTCTAAGATGCACGACACATTCATAAAAACTATAATAATATTAATATCATAGAAATATATACGCTGTATGTTACTGAACAAAGAGACGAATGAATCAAATCTGAATAGATTATGAAAATTAAGAGTAGATTTGACAGTTTTACAGAGCTGGACCACAACTATTAGTTCATTTCATTTGTTCTTTCATCAACGTTATTTATTTTACCTTCACATGGTCAGAAAACTAAACAAATGCGATGTTAATTTTTCCTCCAGACCAACAGGAACTATTTAAAGATTCATTTAAAAGAGAAAAGAAGTCAAACTTGAACATTTTCAATCAGTTTTGTTTGATGAATGACTTGAAGATTTATTTACAGTAGTTATTTAGTTTAGCAAGTTTAGTTCAGTTAAAGGGATAGTTCACTCAAAATTCAAATTTCCGCACAGCAGTATTCGTCCATATAATGGTTGTGAATGGTGCTCACACACCAAAAAACATCCAGATACCTCCATACTGCTGGTCTGTAATGTCCCACGAGATTTGCACTGACACAGGAAGAGCAGTGAACGGAGACACTGGGAGCTTCCGCTACAAACAAGCTTAAAATATAGACTTATTACATTTTTTTTCCAAACAATTTCTCATGTCGGGGCTTCAATATAAAAGGGACATTACAGACCAGCAGTATGGAGGTATTTGGATGTTTTTTGGTGTGTCTTTTTGTTACGAAGACAAGTGGTGTCCATTCACAAATACTGCTGAAAATTCTCACATGAGGGTGAGTAGATAATGAGTGAAATTTGAATTTTGGGTGAACTATCCCTTTAAATGTCTCTCAAGTAAAAAGACAGATACTAATTTCAGGTCTAAATCACATTAAAAGTCAATATCTAATCTATCTAAACCAGCTTGCAGGAGAAAGAGATTAAAACATTAACAGGTTAAACCATAAAACAACAAGTCACAGTTAAAGTTGTGTAAAATAAAACAACAAATAAAAAAGTGCAGTACCTTTCATGAGTATCTCATCCTTGGGTACACACTGGAACAGTTTGTGGTACTGGGAGTTGTACTTGCTGACAGTCTGTGCAGAGGGACAGGGCAGAGTCATGAGCAGCTCCTTGGTGGACCGGCCTGCCTGCACGGCGCTAACACCGGCCCCCCCGGCCGCTCTGCCGCCGCCGCCACCGCCACCGCCGCCGCCGCTGCCCCTGCCGCCACCGCCGCCGGCCACTCCCGCTCCGCCCGCCGCCGCCGACACCACCCTGTCCCTCAGAGGACGCGAGCTCTGCACCAGGCTCAGCACGTTGGCACCGTACACACACACACACTCGCGCACATCCAAGGCCTGGAGCAAGCTGCTGCAAGACACACACTGTCCCCACTGTCCACGGTCAGTATACGGGGTGCAACTACTACCTCTAAGTCTACACAACACTACACAACACACACACACAACACACGGCTGGGTCTAACGCACACACCTACACCTACACACACAGAGACTGTTACAGAGTGAGAGCTCTGTCTGTGAAACCACAAGGCTGCCTTTCTGCCTCTAACCTCCTCCAGTGACTCTACGCTCTGCAGCGCCCGGCGGCCGACACCTCCCTCTGCTGCTCCCTCCTCCACACACGCACACACACACACACACACACACACACACACACGCTCTGTTCTTCAGCTGAAAAAAAACAACACACTCTGCCACACAGCTGAAATCTGTCTCGTCTCCTTCTCTCTGCCTCTCCCTCAGCGTCTCCTCCGGTCGGTCTGGGACACCTGGAAGTGTTTGTCTCTCAAGGAAAACCCTGCAGTCTTGTCCTCCATCAACACAACATTCCCTGCTCTCCTCCCTCACCTCTCACTCTCACTTCCAGCTCTTCTTTCTTTCTTTCTTTCTTTCTTATCTCCGCCGCCGCCACAGTTATCGCTCCCTACTCGTCCGTCCGTCCGTCCGTCCCGCTCTCGCGCCTCATCTATCTCTCCTTCAACTTGCTGTTGTCTGCCTCCTCCTGTTTTTGTCTTTCTATTAATAGCACGTGCTGGAGCAGCTTCTGTCCTCGGTGAAGCGGCGCTCAGCGTGTGTTACAGTAAAGCACGGGGCTCAATCATCATCATCATCATCATCATCATCTTTGGGGCTTTTCCCAGAGATGATGCTGCCTGTTCATATGTTGTCATGAAAAATGATGGATTTACTTCTGCAACTTCACTTCTCTTACTAATCTACTGGTGATGTGACATTCAGGGAATCTGTTTACTACTCTATAGTCGACACTGACAGGTGATGATGGATGAGAAACTAAGGGGAGGAAGGGAAACATCTTCTACAGTACATCATGAAGCAATAAGATAGTGTAAAATAACGTGTATAAGTTGAATGGAAACAGTTAGAATTTTATATTTATTGCTGCAGCATGTTAGTTTTTTCTGACTTGGTAAGATTTTTAAAAGACAAATAAGCCGTAGATGATAATGAATAATGATTAAAAAAGACACATTTGAGTGAGCAGACTCACCGAGCCCCTGTAACATTTCTTCACGTCTTCATAGGACAAGTCTTCAATCAGCTGAAACCTGCAATGACAGGAAAAACACATTTATAATCAAATGGATACGCCATTTTTTTTAATGTGTCTTGCCTCACTCCCGAGTCCATGACCAGCAGATAGACACCATCCTTTCGACTGTGTGTGCAGTAACAAGGGAGATAGAGGCAGAGCTAATTAGCTTAGCTCAAACACTGGAAGTGTATGGGTAGTGTTAGCCTGCCTCCACCTAAAGTAGCTAATTAGCTTAGCTCAAACACTGGAAGTGTATGGGTAATGTTAGCCTGCCTCCACCTAAAGTAGCTAATTAGCTTAGCTCAAACACTGGAAGTGTATGGGTAGTGTTAGCCTGCCTCCACCTAAAGTAGCTAATTAGCTTAGCTCAAACACTGGAAGTGTATGGGTAGTGTTAGCCTGCCTCCACCTAAAGTAGCTAATTAGCTTAGCTCAAACACTGGAAGTGTATGGGTAGTGTTAGCCTGCCTCCACCTAAAGTAGCTAATTAGCTTAGCTCAAACACTGGAAGTGTATGGGTAGTGTTAGCCTGCCTCCACCTAAAGTAGCTAATTAGCTTAGCTCAAACACTGGAAGTGTATGGGTAGTGTTAGCCTGCCTCCACCTAAAGTCAGAAGAGAAACTCTTCATCAACTCTAAACGGACCGATCTTCGTCTCAGAGCTGACAAAACTCTCCGGTAAGGCATCTTGAGCGGTCAAATGCCGCTAACGGGACGAGATCGGTCAAAACGGAGGGTTCAAGCAAAGACACTTTATTTTGGTTCAAGCTAGCTACATGGAGGGTAGGTTAGCTTCCTGTTTCAAAGTAAAAGCACTTCTGTATGTAAAGGACAACGGGTGTTTTATTTTGTGAAAGTAACCGGAAGTGCGTTGGTCACAACGGCTAGCTTGAGTAGCGCCGAAGCTGATTTCATTTTAGCTCTAAACTCTGTAAATATATCACTTTATCAACATTTCAAACATGTTTAGGTGAGAAAGTAGCCGTTTAGATCAGCAGTGTGTCGTTAATTTGTCTAAATACCAGCTGTTTACTATTTTGTTCGGACGAATTCAGCGCTATTCAAGCTAGCTGTTGTGACCAACGCACTTCAGGTTACTTTCACAAAATAAAACACCCGTTGTCCTTTACATACAGAAGTGCTTTTACTTTGAAACAAGAAGCTAACCTACCCTCGATGTAGCTAGCTTGAACCAAAATAAACCGTCTTTGCTTGAACCCTCCGTTTTGACCGATCTCGTCCCGTTACCGCTCAAGATGCCTTACCGGAGAGTTTTGTCAGCTCTGAGACGAAGATCGGTCCGTTTAGAGTTGCTGAAGAGTTTCTCTGATGACTTTAGGAGGAGGCAGGCTAACACTACACATACACTTCCAGTGTTTGAGCTAAGCTAATTAGCTACTTTAGGTGGAGGCAGGCTAACACTACCCATACACTTCCAGTGTTTGAGCTAAGCTAATTAGCTACTTTACGTGGAGGCAGGCTAACACTACCCATACACTTCCAGTGTTTGAGCTAAGCTAATTACAGGCGATACGACTCTATCTCCCTTATTACTGCACGCACAGTGGAAAGGATGGTGTCTATCTGCTGGTCATGGACTCAGGAGTGAGGCAAGACACAAAGAAGAAAATGTTGGTGTATCCCTTTAACATGTCAATTCTTCACGTGTGTTGAATACAATGCATCCGCCACAACATTTTCTACTTCAATACACAATCACAGCTGCAGGCAGATTAATACTTTCATCTGGCCTGAAGGAGGCAACGACAGTCCTTGGCAGCAAAACAAGTGGTTGTTAGCTTGTTGTGCGTGCGTGCGTGTGTGCGTGTTTGTGTCTATGAGAACATTGCATGAAAATCCCAGCTGGGTCAAAGCTTCCACATGACAAGTTAATCATCAGTGTGTGCAGAACTGCAGAGAGATGGAGGCTGTCACACAACAACACAACCCAACATAAATATGGAGTTGTTTGAACACAAATAGTGACCATGCCAAGAGATTAATCCATGTTGCTCTTTTTATAGTCAGAATACACAACACACACACACACGCCTGGCATCACGCTGGCCTCAGGAGGAATATTCAGAGCAGTGTAGCAGATGTCACAGCACGATACCCGTATCTATTGCTTCTGCAGACAGAGCCGTGCAGCAGATAATCAGCGCTGTAAGGAGGATGTCATGAATTGAAGGCGCTGTCACAGTGAAGACGCCGCACACAAGAGGACGCAACGCACAACGCAACAATACAGTCTGAATAGATGCATGTTTTTGAGGGATTATTCCCCCTCTCTCTCTCTCTCTCTCTCTCTCTATCTCTGTGTCTCTGTGTGTTTCAGTGAGCGCCATGTGATTGATGGCGAGCAGAGGACAATGTAACACGACACTGATATGAAGCGCTCTGCTCAAGGAGAGGCTGATAAAACGGAGGGACTGGCGGCGGCGGCGGCGGCGGCGCACACTGTGGACGCCGTCGTTCACAGTGTGTTTGCTGTACACATCTAAAGCCCTCATCTACAGCACAACAAGCCTCTTCTTCTGTTATGATGGCAAATATAAACACAGCAGGCTAGTGCTACTGCTGCTAACAGAGCAGGACGTTACACGGCCCAGACTGCAGACAAACACTTGGACTTGGTCTTTTATTTTCCTGTTTCTATGACAAATTATCCTCCACTCAGAAAGACTTTGTTTTTATTCCTCTCTATTTCCCTCGAATCTGATGGACAGTGACCACAAAATGTATGGAGGAGCAACTTATCACCGGTCCTTCCTCCCGAGAATTCATATATAATTTATATATTATAAGTAACACTTTACAATAAGGGTCCCTTAATTTACGTTAGTTAGTGCATTATTAAGCATTAATTAACTGTTTACACTTTACAGATATATTATTATTATGTATTATTTAGGATTAAGGAACACATTCGTTAGTGTAGCCTATTAGCAAGCAGTTAATTAATGTTAGTTCATACATTTAAAAGTTTAAAGGTGAAGAAATGGCCGTTTGTCGCGCTGAGTTGTAACGAGCTGCAACACGACTTTACCCGAGTGAGGACAACGGATTTGATTGGTTGTTATTGAGCGGGCGGGATATTCAAAGCTTGGGGCGAGTCCGAGCTCCGTGTGTTTGTTTAGACGCTTGAATGACGGATGACAGATCCAATATCAGTGGCTTTTGAATCGTGTACAGGCTGACGTATAATCCGTGCGCCTTCATTGTCCAATGTGGAAAAAAAAAAACACACTTTCATCCCAGATTTACTCAAAAATAGAAATTTGCACAAAGTTTAGCCTACATCGTCTGATAGATGAGTTTTTACACTAATTTTATGACCCAGAGTGGCTCAGATTCAGTTTTCTTTTCTGTACACCTTTAATAATGTAATTAGTTATTATTATGTACTGTATGCATTGATTAACTTATTAGTTTACATATTAATGCTTAATAATGTACTAACTAACATTAATTAAGGGACCCTTATTGTTAGGGTTAAGGATAGGTATAACTATTGTTATTGTATATTGTACAATTACTGCTATTGCCATTAGCTTATTATTTTTGCTCTACATTTCTTGGCCGCTGCATCCTCTTAAATTTCCCCACTGTGGGACAAATAAAGGATTAACTTATCTTATCTTATTCATCTGACAGTTTAAGTTGTGTCATACATGAAACATATCATTTGCTTTTAATACATATGCATGTCTGGCAACAAAAATGTATTTTACTTGTATAAGATGAATGCACTTTTTTTTTTTTTTGGGGGGGGGGGGTTCTGCTATCTTGATTGATCACTTGCAAATTAGCTTAATGCTTTCTCTGCATTAAATCCTCCTTTGATTTCTCCATCGATCACCGCCGGGTGCAGACGGCGCCTGCAGCAGCTGCAGCCTCGGCTTCAGACTCAGTCTTTTAACAGTCGATGTAGAAGAAGTGCAGAGAAGACACCTTCCTTCCACAAGACTGGCCTTATGTAACGAGGCAGCTGGATGTTGCTGACATTGACTTGATTAGCTGATTCTCTATTTCATCGTTGTCGTGTCGACACAGACGGGATAAAGGTTTAACAAACTGAAGCTGTGTCTCAAAGCGTTGCAGCTTCTCTGGGATGAATTTGCTTTTTTCACTTGAGTGGTCTTCGCTCTAGATGTGAAAAGAAAAAAAAAGTTCTTGCTTTCATGAGGAATATTTTTCACATTTGACATTTTCTGAAACACAGTATAATAAGTACACAGTATTAAGCATTAATAAATACTGAATTCATCATTTATAACACATGAAAGTCATTGAAGTATTCATTATTTATTAATGCTTAACTAATGCTTAATAATATGTATTTATAAAGTGTTTCCCAATTGTGGCCCACAGTGTTTTTTAACACCCACACACACTACATGATTCAGCTGCAGCAACCGTCCGTTCCCCAGAGACTTGATCTCAAAGCAACTCGTGATCAAACTGACTTCAGAGGACAAACAAACATGGAGGACGACCACCGCTGTCGGCCGGCTGTCCTGCTGTCGTCTCTTTATGCACCAAGAGAGAGAAAAAGAACATGGATGAAATCCCAGCTGAGAACGAGGCGCAGACACAGATCACACCTGAAATCAGACCTGCAACGATTTCAGGACATTTACCCAGAATTAACTGGAACTATGAATCACACACAAACCTTTTCCTGAAAAATCAATGACCCAATATTTCCAAAATGACTTGCATGTTAATCTTAAAGGCTAGGTAGGCAGAAACCTAGACCTCCACAAATTAAAATAGTCCCCAGGTCTTAAAGACGTGTCTGTGACCTGCTTTGGTCAAAACCCCCCAAGGATCAAACATCAGCTCTTTTCATCCTCTCTAAACAGCCCTGTTCACAACAGCTGCTTTCACGGTCTGTCCCTTTAAATGCTAATGAGCCACTGCTAGCCCCGCCCCCTTCTACTGCGACCAGGTAGGGGTGGGGTTATGCTTCCTACTGGTACCAGGTAGGGGAAACTGAAAGTAAGGAAGCGCTGGTCGACTCACCCAGCATTTCCACCATTAATTGAAATAACAAAATAACAATAGAGACAAAATGACATATTTATCGAAAATGGACCCATTAATAAGTGGTGACGTAGATTCATCCACATTAATATGAGACTTTTTTTTATTGCTGCAGAATTTTTCGTTCCGCTGCTGGAGAAACTCCTGGTTGTCCCTTTAATACAAAGATACTGTAAAGAAACACTTAGCTATTATTTGAGAAATACACTCCTAAAATATGTTGTGCTTAATAATCAAGCAAATAGACTAATTACAGCATTAATTTACAATATCGTAAATTGCAATCACAAATCGCAATATTTTCCACCATAATTGCAATCGCACATTTTTATCAAATCGTGCAGCACTAGTAGATTCTCACATTTTGGAGGCCAGAAGGCAAGACAAATAGATGTTAGAGCCTTCAAAAAGTGTTATTTCTATAAAATATCGCCCTTTAAAAGAAAATAAAGACACAGTTAAAGACTATTTCTGAATGTTCCAACATGGCTGCTCACAACAACCTCTAGCATCGCGCTGACATGACGGCACCACATTTGTATTCTCCTTGACCAGCGTCCTTTCCTGGACACAGGAAGGTGCCATTAGAGCGTCTTGTGTAGCAGCTGCAGGACTGTCACGTCGTCCTCTCTGTCCCCAAACACCGACACCGACTCTGCTGCTTCCATCCACGCCGAGCAAACCATGTCATGGAAACGCTGACTTGTTCATAAGAAACATAATAAACCGAGGAGTCTACTTCAGAGTTCACCATCATCGTTGGTAATAACATGGTTTTTCAAAAGGAAACCGAATCGCGCCGTGCATTGATCTGCCAGTCGCCTCATTCGCAATTAATATTCATCACTTTGTTTGAGTTTTCATTTTGTTAAGTGTCTCTCTGCACAGACTGGAGGCAGCTGAGTTTATCAGCAGCATCTTAGCCTTTAATGCTTCTCATTCAAAGTTGATGGAGTTGAAAGATGGCCAACAATACAATTAAATTCTAGCTGAGCCTCATATCAAGGAGTGCTGCAATAGAAAGAACCGACGGGGCAGCAGTTTATAACTTTACTATTAAAGAGAAAAAGAGAGAACGAGTTAAAACACACATCGTAAAGTTGAAAGAAAGATAAAGGACAGAAAGGTGCAAATAAAAAAGAGCAAAGTGAAGATAATAAACTGTTTAGACGTCGAACGCTGCTGCAACGGCAAGCTAATGAAAAACAAGTGGACGCTTATCTAACGGAGCTTCTTACACATTCTTTGAGATTATGCAAATTCACCATTTGTCCAACAAACAGAGAACATGATCTTCAGCTAAAGTCTACTTACAGAGCTAACATCTAAAGGGATAGTTCACCCAAAATTCAAATTGCACTCATTATCGACTCATGTGGATGGGAGAAGTTTCAGATTCCTCCAAATCCCTCCATGCTGCTCGGATATGATGTCCGTCTTATATTGAAGCCCCGAAATGTGAAATTGTTGCAAAAAAAATGAAATAAGTCTATATTTTAATCTTGTTTGCAGCGGAAACTCCTCTTCCTGGTTCATCAAATTTAGCCGAACCAGGGTCCGTCCTCTTCCCAGTTTGTCCAAATTTGACGAACCAGGAAGAGGAGCTTCCGCTGCAAACAAGCTTGAAATATAGACTTATTTAATTTTTTTCGGGACAATTTTGCACTTCTGGGCTTCAATACAAGAGGGACATTACATCTGAGCAACATGGAGGTATTTGGATGTTTTTTGGTGTGTCTTTTTGTTACAAAGACAGTTGGTGTCCATTTACAACCATTATATGGACAAATACTGCTACGCCGAGACCCCCTGTAACTCAGAGAAGCCACGGAGAACTCTGACTGAAACTTCTCCCAGCCCTTAGTCCACATGAGGGTGAGGAGATAATGAGTGCAATTTGAATTTTGGGTGAACTGTCCCTTTAAGTCTACTTCCAGAGTAACATCTAACTACCCCAGTGTGCCATGGTTTCTGTCAGCAGGCAGCTACCTCAGGAGTCATGGAGACAGATCCTGATGATGATATTAAACGGACCATAAAGTCAGACTGTTGAGCTGTCGGGGTGAAGACGGACGACCGTTACCTCGGCGTGGGTCGTCGTACGTGGTTATACAACGACGCCACTTCACATGTTTCTGTTCCCGTCTCCAACAACTGAATGAAATGTACACAGTTGGCTCTGCAGCGCGGCCTGGTCAACATTACTTCAGTCATCCAGCCGCTCAGCCAAGCAGCGTATAAGAGAGAGAGAGAGAGGTTGTTTACAGCAGAGCAGAGCAGCTGGAACACCAGACCTGCTCCACGCTTTAAAGGGATAGTTCACCCAAAATTCAAATGTAATGGTTGTGAATGGATACCACTTTTCTTCGTCCAAAAAGACACCAAAAAACAGACACAAGAAGAGCAGTGAATTGAGACATTGGGAGCTTCCTCTACAAACAATCTTAAAATCTAGACTTATTTAATTTTTTTCGGAACAATTTCTCATGTCGGGGCTTCAATACAAGACGGACATTACAGACAAGCAGTATGGAGGTATTTGGATGTTTTTTGGTGTGTCTTTTTGGAACGAAGAAAAGTGGTGTCCATTCACAACCATTATATGGACAAATACTAAAAATAAATTAATTTGAATTTTGGGTGAACTATCCCTTTAAATCACAGATTAGCAGCAAAAAACCTCCTCTGCATTCTCTCCCCTGTGTCACTTCACAGAGTATTTACTTACAAACTGTACATTAAAAAATTGCATCCAAACGTAGTAAAAGTATAAAATATAAGAATTAAACCTTTAAAATCGAAATTTCAAAGCAGTTAAAATTAATTTTATGGGTCAAATACTCCCTACCTGTCAAACACTTGATTGTTTTATGATTCAAATCTATTCTTTTTCACCCGTTAAAGCCATTCTCCGAGGAAAGACGTGCCATTATCTTGTGACCATGTTGTGAACAATAGTGCATGTGTGCTGCTCCCGCTGCCTATAAATAGGATCCACAGCGGCTCAGCATTCCCAGGTGGAGGAGGAGAGAGTGATTATTAAAAACACAGGAGGCTCTGTGGGGACTCAGCGGCGCTCCAGTCCTCGCTCTCACTCTCCATCTGTCTCGCTCTTTTTACACAACACCCAGGTCTTAATCAATACTGCCGATGCATCGAGGTGAGTGAATCAAGGAAAACTGCCACAGGGCGAATCCCGCTGCGGCGCCGGGAACGCCGAGCCTCGAGGTGAAACGCTGTCAAGCCCGGGGTAATAGGTGGGGGGAAATATATTAATGGACAGTTGTCAAAGAAGACCAACAGCACCAACAAAGTGCCTCTTGGTTTATTTTTGACATTATTCCAAAGGCCCAAAAGGAACCGTTGAATTTTCCAGCTGAAGCAAAAAAGAAAAAACTCACAAAAAAATCTACAAAAGCAACAGCAACAAAATCTATTACAGGCTGTTGGTGCCAGGACTCGGGAGGTTCAGTGAACTGTGGATTACACAGCGTTCTTCAAGTGAACCTGTCCTGCACATGAGGAATTATAAGCCATAACAACACAACTGGCTTTGATCCCTTAAACCTGTGCATCCGATTATTCTCCTTATGAGCAAAATGTGACCTTCTACAAGTGTGTGTGTGTGTGTGTGTGTGTGTCATGTGCCTTGTCCGTGTATCTCAGTGCCCTTGGCTGTGAGGCTGGATAGTGAAACTAATTACCAGCTCAAAGAATCCCAAATTGAATCCTAAATTAGAAAGCGAACACCTCCCATCGGTGGGCCGGCAGCAGTGGACTCCCGGTCAATAATTCAACAGGAGGAGACGAAATTGGGACTGACGGAGCTGAGAGACACGGAGACACTCGCTGAGAGAGAGACAGGGATGAGGAGAGACGCACAAACATTGGCAATAAATGATCTCTATGTCTTTTACAGTCAAAACTATTCATCACATCCACAGCAGTGGTTCTCAACGTGGGGTCCGGGGACCGTAGGGGTCCTTGAGAGATCTGAAGGGGGTCCCCAATTTATTTATTGAAATTTGACCACTTTTTTCTATAAGTTTTTATTTATTTATTTTTAATTTTACCACTTTTTCTAGATTTTTTAAAAAACTTTTTGTTTTAGAAATTTGACCACTTTTTTATAGAAATTTTTTCCTTTTTTTTAACGAGAAATTTGTCCACTTTTTTCTAGAAGTTTTTTTTTTTAATTTGACCACTTTTTCTAGATTTTTTTTTACTTTTTTGTTTTAGAAATTTTACCACTTTTTCCTAGAAAATTTTTACTTAAAAAAAAAAAAAATTACGAGAAATTTGTCCACTTTTTTCTAGAAGTTTTTTTCTTTAATTTAACCACTTTTTCTAGATTTTTTTTTACTTTTTTGTTTTAGAAATTTGACCACTTTTTCCTAGAAAATTTTTACTTAAAAAAAAAAAAATTAAGAGAAATTTGACCACTTTTTTCTAGAAGTTTTTTTTTTTTTTTTTACTTTTTTTTCTTCTACATTTTTATTTTTTATTTTTAGAAATTTTACCATTTTTTTTAAGAAAATTATTACTTTTTATTTTGAACATTTTTTACGAGAAATTTTACCACTTTTTTTGAGAAAATTTTTACTTTTTTCATTTTTTTTTTTTACTTTTTTTTTGAGAATTTTTACCACTTCTTCCTAGAAATGTTTAAATGTTTTTGGAGAAATTGGACCACTTTTTTCCAGAAATTTCCAAAAATTGGCCCCAATTTAAAAGTAATATTCTTCAGTCTCAGAACAATATTTGTGTATTTCTGGTGTTCTCCGTGTTCTAATTTGTGTCAATTTAGGGTCCTTGATGTATAAAAGGTTGAGAACCACTGCTTTAGGAGAGAAGCACAAACATTGTCAGCGAGGAAATTATGGAAGATTCAACTCCGGACCAACAGTGTAATTACTGCCACATGCTACATAATCCAAGTGTGGCCACAGCAGACGCTGCACGAGCCGTATAGAGGAACTTTTATTTGAACTGCAAACACATGACGACGGGGATGGAACGAGAGGAAACTTTGCGCTTCCAGCTGAAACATTTCACAAAATGAAAACCACTGGAAAAGGCTTAAAGAGGACCTATTATTCTTTCCTGGGTTTTACTTTTCCTATAGTGTCTCATTTAGCTTCCTGTGCTTGTAAATAGTCCACAGAGTCACGAGGCTCAAAGTTTACACTTAAAGGGACAGTTCAACATTTCATAGCAGGACGTTTGTCGTTACCTTTAATTGTGCCAGCTATTTTTAGAATGGCAGAGCAGAGCCGTGAGCTGCTCAGAGCTACGCTACGGAGGCTCGTGGGACTTCTTGGTTTCCCTCATCAAACTCATCAAATACACAATCCAACAACTCCACAATGCTCTGGTGGACAAGTTGTGACCTGCACATTCACCACGCTATGAGATAATAACACAACGTTACCACACAGAGTTGTTTTAGAGGGAAATGCAGAGACTGTTGATGAAAAACTGTCACTGAAGGCAATGTGCATCAGTGGTTTTGCATGAATTCACCTCTAAAACAACTCTGTCTGGTACGGTTGTGTTATTATCTCATAGCGTGGTACAAACATTTAGTAATAGCCTACTTTATAGTTATTCTGCACAATTATTGAAGTATACTGTCTCTCTCTCTCTGAATTAAATATGTTATTCTAGATGTTTTATATGAGTAAAACATGTTACATGGAAGAGGTTGTGTGCAGTGATCGTATTGTTTACTAGCTCATCAGCCATGACAACGTTCAGGGCCAATGACTTATGGCAGCTTGTTTTACTCTTTTTGTGTCTGCCCCCATTCCTCCCGCTCCCCCCGAGGGGAAATAAATCAACACGTATTTAAACAAACCTTTGCAACCAGAAATATTACACAGACACCAGAGGAGTGTCCAGGTGAACACAGAACAGACTCACTACCCGCTGAGTGACAGACGTTAAAGCATAAAGCATTCAAGCCCCTCCCATTTCAGTGACTGCACCAGCAGCACACGCCATGCTTTAGAGCTAAATCCCATCCCAGGACAGACTCACAGGATTACTCACTGCTCCTGCCTTGAATCCATCTTATATAACACACACACAGACACACACACACACACACACACACACACACTCGTCCCCTGTCTGCAGGCACACACAAATACTGTGCGAATACCAAACACAACATGTTGGAATTGATTTAAACACCTTATTGCTCATATCACTCATGCAATTCACATTTTAACCGTCTATGGTACCATGTTGCCCTCAGGCAATAAAACAATTTTTGGCAATTCATCCCTTTAATGATATAATACTTTAAAAAGAGAGAAGACCATAGAGAACAAATAACAATGCAATTTACCAACTGCCTTTGGGAAGCCATACTGAAACCTTTTCAAATGAAACAGGTTTGCCATTTTGCTCCACTACATCACTTCCTGGCCCTTTTTCATCTGGAAAAAATATATTTACACTAATAGATTAGTAAAGTTTAATTTTGAATAGTTGCATTTACTTATTAAATAATGTAAACTTGTTAAAATGCACCTGTTGCCTGAGGGCAACAATAGAAAATCACAACGTTGCCTCGAGGCGACAGTGGACCATTATGGAATCAACATTGCATAGGAGATTATGGTCGGTGTGTTTAGGTGTAAATATAATGTTCAAAAATAAATCATTCATCATAATTTTGTTTTGATCCTTATGATAAATTAGATTTTTGTTGCTGTAAAACAAACTTCAGGCTATTATGATGAGGAGGAGGAAGATGAGAGTGAGAATTGAGATGAGGATGAGGCCGGTGAAGGTGAAAGTGTAGATACTGCTATTTCTAGTACAGTATAAGATCATATTTATGGTACAATGTTCCCAAAAACTTCAAAAAATAATAATTTCTAAAAAAAATTCTTTAGATTATGTTTATTTAGTCTATTTTGAGACAAAAAAACATTTTTTTTTAACCCAATGGCATCATAATGCGTAGCATAGAGGGTTAAAAGCTGCTGGGTTTTCTCTCCAGGCCTGTTAATGTAGGGGAAAAGAAAAAATCTCTGCTTGAGATCACTTTGTATGCATTTGTGCGCATATTTGACCATTGTTTGACATCAAAACCTGCTGAAACAAAAGCAAAAAAATAAGTGCTGTGAAAATAAATCTCCCTGGGCTGTGACCCGTGACCGTGCACAGGATACAGATGGCGAGTAGGGCAAAGAGAGCCAGGAAAGACAGCAAGTGTTGCAGAGCCAGCGTGTGTGTGTGTGTGTGTGTACGTGTGTGTGTGTGTGCGAGATTTGCCTGAAGTGTCCGTGTGTGTCGTCGTCCTTGGAGGGGTCCAGGTCCTGAGTGGAGAGCAGGCCTGTTTCTTCGCTCTGCTCCTGCTGCTCAGTCATGTTCCTGGCCCTGAATACACAAACACACAGCTCGGCGTTAGCAGCAGGCTCCTCTCACTCCGCTTTCATCCACACTCGTGTAAAAAAAAAAGAAAAAAAAGAAAAATGATGTTTGTGTTTGTGTCAAGGTTTTGGCCTCAAATACAGTTCTTCCCAAAAAAAGCATACGGGGACAAAACAAGTGGACTCTGTCTTCAAAATCAACACAGCAGTGATGCAACATTCAAAGTCTGATTCTCTTGCTTTGCACCACATTCAGCTTCTCTATTCAGCAGAAATAAAGCTCACTCTTGTGCTTGTGTAAACGGGGCCGGCGTCCGCGGCGCTCGCCCAGATGTCCACAACGAGACAGAGCACCTCAGACTCCGAGGTCGTGCAGATGGCCGACCTCATGCACCGCTGTCAACTCACTCACATACTTTGAAAATAAATAGATTTTGCACCTCACACTTGAAACATTTCAGGACCAAAACCGAGGATCTGGCTGTAAAGTTGTTAAAGGACAATTCCGGGCAAATTCAACTCAGGGCTGTATGTTACTATCATTTTAGGTCTAAAAGAAGGAATCTGAAGGTTTTCAGTTTAATGTCTTCTGTTTTGCGGTAGTTGTGTCTGTCCCCGCATCGCCGATGGAAGTTCTGTTGCTTAGGCCAGTGGTTCTCAACCTTTTGTACATCAAGGACCCTAAAGTGACACAAATTAGACCACGGACCCCCATTGGACCAAATTTAGAAGTAAACACCAGAAATACACAAATATTTGTTCTGAGACTGAAGAACATTACTTTTTTATACTTTTAAATTGGGGCCAATTTATTGAAATTTCTGGAAAAAAGTGGTCCGATTTCTCCAAAAACATTTAAACATTTCCAGGAAGAAGTGGTAAAAATTCTCCAAAAAAAAGGAAAAAAAAAATATATATTTTTTTTTAAAAAGTAAAAATGTTCTCAAAAAAGTGGTAAAATTTCTCATAAAAATTTTTCAAAATAAAAATAAAAAGTAAAAATTTTCTAGAAAAAAATGGTAAAATTTCTAAAACAAAAAAGTAAAAAAAGAAATCTAGAAAAAGTGGTAAAATTAAAAATAAATAAATAAAAACTTATAGAAAAAAGTGGTAAAATTTCAATAAATAAATTGGGGACCCCCTTCAGATCTCTCAAGGACCCCACGTTGAGAACCACTGGCTGAGGCTGTTTACATCCCTCAAAGCCAGCGTCAGATGGCGACTCAAACATGCACCAGAAGTTTATTTACTTCAAGCAAGCCGACATGTTTGCAAAACTAGATCTAATTCAAAGTCTCCCAGAGTCTCGTGTGAGACCCAGTTGATGCTCGGTGCGTTCAGGTGCAGTCGGAGCTCCCGTTTGTGTCATAAACACAGTAAGTAAAAGTAAAAGTAAAAATAACCTTCTGGTGCATGTTTGAGTTGCCACCTGACACTGTCTGTGGAAAAAAAATGTACACTTGAAGCAGGTCAAGAGTTGATATTCCTGTGTTTATGACATAGACGGTAGCTCCGACTGCACCTGAACACACCGAGCATCAACTTGGGAGACTTTGAATTAGATCTAGTTTTACAAACATGTCGGCTTGTTGAAGTAAAGCCTCAGCAGCAGAACTTGCATCCACTCCCATTCATCGCTGCCGTGCCGATGCGGGGACAGACACAACTACCGCAAAACAGGAGACATTAAAGAAGAAGTAAGTGGTCCGGTCGTTTTGGCTAATGCTGCGTTCCAGGCAGGCTTTTGAAATCGTAAATTACAGCTTCAAGTCACAACTTACGACTTTGGAACAGGCAACCCACAGTTTTTCCCCTGTTTTACTGGTGAAAGTCACTTAACAGCCAGAATTGTCCTTTAAAGATCGAACTGGTACCACTTCACGTTGTTTTTTTTTCCTTCCTGTCCCTACGGTTCACGGTGACTGACAACAGCCCTGCATGTTCTCTGGATAAAAACTGTAGGATACGATAAATGTTTTCTCCTCGGCTCAGAGCAGAGCAGAGTGACTGACAGACCCGTGTTTTGGTCCAAACACTCTATGTAAGTGATTGCTGTCGGAAGATATAACTATTTAAGACTTATATTAACACAAATATATCACTTACTTCTGCTTTAAACTGAAAATCTTCAGATTCCTTCTTTTAGACCTAAAATGTTAGGAACATACAGCCCTGAGTTGAATTTGCCCAGAATTGTCCTTTAAAGCAGAGGTTGTTTTTTTTTCCTTCCTGTGGGTGGTGACTGACAACAAGTACTGTACAGCAAAAGCATGACACAGAAAAATGAAAGCACTGAGCGAAGGAGCGATTCAGCAGAAAGCCTGTGGGCAGCAGCAGCAGCAGCTCGGTGTGGACGGTGACAGAGAGACGCGGTGGCTCAGCGCGGGGCAGTGAGATGCATGTTGATGCTGTTTTTGCAGCAAATGGTTTCATGTGGGAGGAAAAACGAGGCTGGTGCTCTCCATCTGGGATGAGAGCTGAAAAGCAACGGAAAAACAGATGTCATGTAGGAACACCTGGCTGTCTTGTGTCTGCTGCACATGTTTAGTGGTGTTACTTGTCACTATTAGTTACTATTAGTAACTATTTACCCACTAAATGTGGCTGTTTGATCAGTTAGCTTTTACTTTGTACTTTCAACCATTACCTAACATTTTTGTTCAGTCCTTTCCTTTTATCAAACTATGGCAACTGTTTATCTATGACTTTAAAGGGATATTTCAACATTTTGTTACCTTTAATTGTCGGTGCAAGCTATTTTTAGAACGGCGGAGCAGAGCCGTGAGCTGCTCAGAGCTACGCTACGGAGGCTCATGAGATTTCTTGGTTTCCCTCATCAAATACACAATCCAACAACTCCACAACGCTCTGATGGACAAGTTGTGACCTGCACATTCACCACGCTATGAGATAATAACACAACGTTACCACACAGAGTTGTTTTAGAGGGAAATTCATGCAAAACCACTGATGCACGTTCCCGTCTGGGGCAGTTTTTCATCAAGCAGTCTCTGTATTTCCCTCTAAAACAACTCTGTGTGGTAACGTTGTGTTATTATCTCATAGCGTGGTGAATGTGCAGGTCACAACTTGTCCACCAGAGCGTTGTGGAGTTGTTGGATTGTGTATTTGATGAGTTTGATGAGGGAAACCAAGAAATCCCATAATGAGCCTCCGTAGCGTAGCTCTGAGCAGCTCACGGCTCTGCTCCGCCATTCTAAAAACAGCTTGCACCGACAATTAAAGGTAACGAACCTACTGCTGTGACTAGTATTACTGCTTTTGCTGTGTCAGCTCTTTATGCTCATCTTTTATCCATTACTTTTATCTCTTTATTTCAACCTGTGTTATCTATTTCAACCATCCATTCATTTTATTTTCCTTACTTCATGCTTCTTCTCTGCTTGCTTTATCAATTCTCATGCGCTGCTGTTTGCGATACAACATGTGTATCAGAATCAAATTAAATTTTAATCCGTTGCTGTTTATCTTCTTATCAAATAAAATCCTCATTTAATTTCTCAAAGGAGTATGGTGTATCCCCCGGCAACACCTGCACCATAGTTGCTGTGGATTATCATCTTTGCTGATATTGCTTAATTGTAGCACTGTCATCTCATAACAGTCCAAATACGAGGAAATTTAAAACCCATCTACTTTGTTTCTCCCTCTCACTCCCTGCACATCAACTGTCCTCTCTTTTTAAAATGCACACACAAACACACACACACACCTGCCCTGCATACGCCATATTTTTCCTCTGGGAGAGGGGAAGTCGTTACCACCTGTTCTGGTATAATTACAGGTGCTGATGGAAATAGGCCCCTGCGTGCAGTTTTTCCAGTGTATTATCTCTAATTGGCCAGAAGCTTTACGTCAGCCCCTGACCTGTTCAAACAACAGGGGCTTCCTGGTGGCAGAGGTTACATCTGACTGATTATCTGCTATCACAGCAGCCTGGATGGGAGATGAAGAGCCTGTTGTTAATAGATAAGAACGTGTCTGTGGGGTCTTTTCACCTTAAGCCTGAGGTTAAGGGCCTGCAAGAGGGAGATCTGCTCCCAGATGTGAGGCGAAGGGGGAAATGAAGGCACCGCTGCAGTTTAGCTGAAAGGCTATGGCAGCCAGGCGTCTAACTGTGTCTGACTACTCTTTTAAATGGTAATGTTCAGATTACAGTCCTGCAAATGGTTGCAGGACTGTATGAGATTACATAGATCACTAACTGGTGTGATGGTGAAAGTATTCCTTAATGGGATATGCTAACTTTTTTTTTTTTTTACGTATCTTGTCTCACTCCCGAGTCCATGACCAGCAGATAGACGCCATCCTTTCCACTGTGCGTGCAGTAACAAGGGAGATGTGGGCAGAGCTGGTGCACCGCTAATTAGCTTAGCTCAAACACTGGAAGTGTATGGGTAGTGTTAGCCTGCCTCCACCTAAAATGGCTAATTAGCTTAGCTCAAACACTGGAAGTGTATGGGTAGTGTTAGCCTGCCTCCACCTAAAGTAGCTAATTAGCTTAGCTCAAACACTGGAAGTGTATGGGTAGTGTTAGCCTGCCTCCACCTAAAATGGCTAATTAGCTTAGGTCAAACACTGGAAGTGTATGGGTAGTGTGTTAGCCTGCCTCCACCTAAAGTAGCTAATTAGCTTAGCTCAAACACTGGAAGTGTATGGGTAGTGTTAGCCTGCCTCCTCCTAAAGTCATCAGAGAAACTCTTCAACAACTCTAAACGGACCGATCTTCGTCTCAGAGCTGACAAAACTCTCCGGTAAGGCATCTTGAGCGGTCAAATGTCGCTAACGGGACGAGATCGGTCAAAACGGAGGGTTCAAGCAAAGGCGCTTTATTTTAGTTCAAGCTAGCTACATCGAGGGTAGGTTAGCTTCCTGTTTCAAAGTAAAAGCACTTCTGTATGTAGAGGGCAATGGGTGTTTTATTTTGTGAAAGTAACAGGAAGTGCGTTGGTCACAACAGCTAGCTTGAGTAGCGCCGAATTCGTCTGAACAAAATAGTAAACAGCTGGTATTTAGACAAATTAACGACACACTGCTGATCTAAACGGATACTTTCTCACCTAAACATGTTTGAAATGTTGATAAAGTGATATATTTACAGAGTTTAGAGCTAAAATGAAATCAGCTTCAGCGCTACTCAAGCTAGCCGTTGTGACCAATGCACTTCCTGTTACTTTAACAAAATAAAACACCCGTTGCCCTTTACATACAGAAGTGCTTTTACTTTGAAACAGGAAGCTAACCTACCCTCGATGTAGCTAGCTTGAACCAAAATAAACCGTCTTTGCTTGAGCCCTCCGTTTTGACCGATCTCGTCCCGTTAGCAGCATTTGTTTCTTTAAATTTTTTTTAAAAATGTTGGCATATCCCTTTAAAATTGTTCTGATCTGCATAATTTTAATTTCCCTGTAAGGGATTAATAAAGTATATCTCTATCTCTCTAAAACATCATGTTGCGAGAGCAGAAAACACTTTGCTCTGCAGCCTTTGATTGTGTCTGAAACTAAATTTCAGTTTTCCAAAAAACAAAAATAAAAACAGAGCTAACTGTGATTGACCTGTTGGTTCATTTTCATTTACTCAAACAAGAACACAAACCTGCACTGTTGACAGTTGCTAACCTTATTTTAAAAAAAAACCCTGTGACCTTCTACCTGGGAATTTTTGGACAGCAGACTGTGCTCTGGTCTGGCAGAGGAACCACACTTTGCATGTTGAGTTAACCACATTCAGAAAATGTCCAAAACGTATGAAACATATCACATGTCACAGTCATCACACAAACATTCTCCTTCTATCACATGTCTGTGAGTTGGGCCATGAGGTCGTTTCATTTCATTCATCTAACTTGAGTCTTATTTAGTCTGCGTGGGTTTCCTGGAACTGGGATTAAACAATTGATTAAAAAGTAAACAAAGCATGTTGCCTCATCGACACTAGGAGCTGCAGCCGACTAGAATACATCTGTCTGCACACGAAGCTGCACCTTAACTTCAGTTCTCCTCCACGCTGCATCCAGGAAGGAGCCGGATGAGCTAATAACCGTATTTGCAGGTTAATCCTGTTTGATGCCGGATGATTTAGTTACTGGAGCAAACTGTTCAGTTTCAGCAAGATGCTGTTTCCTATTTGGTCATTTGATCAGAAAGTTACACGTGTAACAAGTTTCTCTGAGGGACGAAGCTTTTTGATTCAGCAACGGATTCATTTTAACCTCCAATCTGTTCCCTTCTTTCTTTCCACAATCCTTTCTCCTTTCCTTCCTTCCCTTTGTCCTCATTTCTTCTTCTTTCCTCTTGATCTGTTCCCTCCTTCCACCCTTTTCCCCTTCCCCTCTTTCCTCCCATCTTTCCTTCCTTCCCTTCGTCCTCCCTTCCTCTTTCCTCCCATCTTTCCCTTTGTCTTTCCTTCCTTCCTTCCTTCCTTCCCTTTGTCCACCCTTCCTGCTTTCTTTTCTTCCTTCCCTCTTTCTTTCCTTCCTTCCCTTCATCCTTCCTTCCTTCTTTGCTTTCGTCCTCCCTTCCTTCTTTCTTTTCTTCCTTCCTTCCCTCTTTCTTTCCTTCTTCCCGTCCTTCCTTCCCTTCCCTTCATCCTTCCTTCCTTCCTCTCTTCCTTCTTTCCCTTCGTCCTCCCTTCTTTCTTTTCTTCCTTCCCTCTTTCTTTCCTTCTTTTCTTCCTTCCCTTCCCTTCATCCTTCCTTCCTCTCTTCCTTCTTTCCCTTCGTCCTCCCTTCCTTCTTTCTTTTCTTCCTTCCCTCTTTCTTTCCTTCCTTCCCTTCATCCTTCCTTCCTTCTTTGCTATCGTCCTCCCTTCCTTCTTTCTTTTCTTCCCTTCCCTTCATCCTTCCTTCCTTCTTTGCTATCGTCCTCCCTTCCTTCTTTCTTTTCTTCCGTCCCTTCATCCTTCCTTCCTCTCTTCCTTCTTTCTTTCCTTCCTTCTTGCCCTTCATCCTTCCTTCCTCTCTTCCTTCTTTCTTTCCTTCCTTCTTGCCCTTCATCCTTCCTTCCTTCACCCAGGAGGACAACAGGAGGGTTTCATACAGTTTACAGTACATGTTTCCAGTTCCTGGGAAAAACACCTGTGTGCGTTTATCAAATTAGACACTAAACAGTTGTATTTTATGACACTGTATGAGGAAATAACCTCCATATTCATGATGATGATGATGATGATGATGGTGATGATGATGATGGTGATGTTCCCATGGACAAAAACAACTTTGATGGCGGGCAGTGTGTTTTTTCCCCGCTCAGAATATACTTTTGTTTTACTGGAAAAATGTACCACATAATCTAATACACATGTCAGAAGAAGCTGGGAATGCTGGGAATGCCGCCAGTTTACCATTAATCACTCACAGTCATGTTTAGAAAATAAAACTTAAAGGGATACGTCACCCAAAATCAATAATTCACCATTTTTATACCTGCCGTCATGCCAAGGAATTTTCAGACTTTCAGAGTTATCAAAATGCTTTAGGAGTTCCGGGGGGGATTATTGATTTTGGGTGAAGTATCCCTTTAATCTGTGCACAGAAACCCTGGGTAACTGAAGTGATGGTTGTGAAATCCCAGTCCACGCTCCACACCAGCACAGTGAGCGGCAGCAGCAGGGTCAAGGGTCAGGGAAGGTTCAGCTGAGGTCGCACTTTTTCTTTTTTTTGACTGAAAGGCTTCAACCGCGTCTCCACGTCCATGTCCGTCTTTGTCTCTGGAGACAAACATTTTATACTGTCACAAGACAGCCTCAATCCAATCAGCTGTAATCTGGTTAAGGCTGCTCTCTCTCTCTCTCGCTTCCTGCCGACCTCGGCCACTAATTTGTTGTTGTTCTTGTCACTTTCTAACGCCAGATCAATTTCTCTGATATAAATATACACATTCAGTACAAGCTACCGACACTGTTGCCTGAATTGTCCCTTTCCTCTTTGCCCCCTCCGTTAATCACAGGTGCTCTTAAACGGTATGGTAGAGATAAGCAGACTAAATCACACACTGCAACTGCTGCGATGAGTCTGCGTTAACTCACACACACCTTAGAGAATCAAGACCAGACGGCAGGCGCAGCTTTGTTGGAAGTGGGTGTGAGTTACAAAGGCTTAATTTGTCATAAAGGGATAGTATGATTTATTTTTTAAAGTGTGGTTGTATGATCTACAAATAGCCCCTAAGTACTTTAATTGCAGTAGAAGACTCTCTGCACTCCTCCCGTTAGCAACGCCAGCCCATAATAGCCCTGCCCAGAGATTTACAACATACATTGTTGTGAATGGACCCAAAGAAACGGCCTATTTTCACGGCCTAAAAGAGGTTTTACCTGAAACAAAAACACAGTTCCATTGTTGGCTATAATATAATTTTTTCCAGCCCTTCAAAGTGCAGGAAAAACACAGTTTTTATTTGGACCTAACCAACTCACGTATCCCTCCGCCCAACCAACCGCTGGTGGGCGCTAACCCTGGGCGGAGGGATACGTGAGTTGGTTAGGTCCAAATAAAAACTGTGTTTTTCCTGCACTTTGAAGGGCTGGAAAAATTATATTATAGCCAACAATGGAACTGTGTATTTTTTTTTCAGGTAAAACCTCTTTTAAGCCGTGAAAATAGGCCGTTTCTTTGGGTCCATTCACAACAATGTATGTTGTAAATCTCTGGGCAGGGATATTATGGGCTGGCGTTGCTAACGGGAGGAGTGCAGAGAGTCTTCTACTGCAATTAAAGTACTTAGGGGCTATTTGTAGATCATACAACCACACTTTAAAAAAAAAAAGATACTATCCCTTTAAAAGCTGAAAGTGGATTAGTGTTATTATGAGACGACATTAAGTTGTTGGCAGTCTCTCCAGACACAGTCCACAAAGTAAAGGTGATCGCGGCCTTTTCACAAACACAGACGCAGACAGTCGATGAAACAGAAGCGCAGCCTTTGGACTGTGATACTCTGCTTGAGACCTCCTGAAATAACCTCCCTATTGTGCAAGAACCTCAAAACAGCCTTTGATGACCTATCTGTGTTTTCAAGCCGGCACACGGCTCCAAATGTTACTGAAGACCTCAGCCCTATACGGTTTCATGTGAAATGCAAAGTGGATATCAGGAGCAGACAAGTAAAATGAAATGTTAATTTCTTGATGTGTGATTTTGTTGTATCACACAGTGAGTTGTCTATTTTTAAACATATGTGCAAACAAGGCACCATAGTTTTAGTCTACGTAACACAGCCTGACATAAGCCTACTAGCCTGAGCAAAATCACTAACAAAAGTTGTGACAGTTTACTGTTTTACATGTGACTATATATACACACTTGCTTCCTGAAGTGCAGTATTATGTGGTCTGCAGCCACGTCCAGCACTTGACTTTGAAAGTGGCTTTTGTTGTCATAAGCAGGAATTGTGTCAAGTTTGTTGACAGAAGGCAAGTTAAGCTCAAAACAGAAGTGGTCCTTCAAGATAAAAGCGGAACAAGAGTCACTTTGGGAATAGACAAGTCTTGAGTTCAAGACAATAAAATTAGTAGGGTCACACTTACTAACATAGACAAGAAATGGCCCATAAAAGAAGCTACACAACTCTCATCTGTAATATAGCCTAATGTTGAGAAATAGGCTATTCATCACAACTCAGCATTCCTTGTGTTTAAGAAATAGGTTAAGTGGAAATCCATACGGTTTTAACATTTAGTTTTCTCATTTAATGTCTCTCAGGTAGGCTACAACAGTTAATGCAGCCATTTTCTCTTTAAAAACAGATTTGACAGGGCTTTTTCCAGTAATTATTGAATACTTGTTGCACTTTAACAAGTGATTAATTAATGTATGAAGTAGAATGTAACACAAAATATTCTCATATGCCAAGCTATCAACTTGTAATCTGCTATAATGCACTATTTTGTCGAGCCAGCGGTGTAAAACCCGATGATATTTAGTTTACTATGCTTTTATTTTGAAGTGATTAGCGGAAGGCTAACGCTGCCTGTCGCTAGCTTAGCTCCCGCTGCGGTCTGTCTCTGCTCTCGCCTACCTGTAGCTCCCGAGCTGGCGTAAACGTTGTTTTATCGCTCTGTAGCTCCACAAAACTCCTCAGGTCAGCGTAACGTCACTTAGCCACATTGTTTCCCGTCCTTTAAACCCACGAAGAACTGACTGAAAACGCGCGAGGCTCCGCTTCCACAGAGGTCGTCGGAGCTGAAGTGGCGCGCGGCTCGGACGGAGCTGCAGCAGCAGCAGCAGCAGCAGCAGCAGCAGCCGGCGTAGCGGTGGAGGTGGAGAGGTGGGCTGAGCTTACCTTCAGCCCAGTGTTGACTCTCTGTCTGTCTGTCTGTCTCTCTGTCCGCCCGCCCGCCTGGCTGTCAGGGGATTACACCGCCGCTATTTTCTCTCACAGTTCCCAGAATAACTTAACGACCGATCATTACACATGGGGAGAAACAGAGCCAGTTCCCCTGCATGGCCTCACCGTTAACGCTGCAGCCGAGGCGGTTATTGTATAAATAGACTGTATTATCATTGATTTTCTTTTTTGTTGTGTACATACTATTTTCATGTTAATTTCAGGCAGACAATTTTGTGATCTATTGATCTATTTTATATTATGCACCAGGACCCATGGACCCTGATGGAGAGGTGGAGAAGGAACCACTACTATATTGAATAGCTAAAATTGCAAGAAATAAATGAATAAATAAACTGGGCCTGATGCCATGTAGGTAGTCCTGTATGTTATTGTGCATTTAATAATATAAGATATAGTGAGTAGAGGGGCAATCTCAATGCCAATATCAGCAAAGTCTGTCAATTGCATGACATTCATTCATGCATACAAGCTATTCAAACTTAACATTTTTATTGCAAAAAAAAAAGTCTAATCAACCAAAAGTTGATTGCGACCCACTGCAGAAAGCAGGAAACTCCCTGGACCCCCTGTTGAAGACACACGCTCTCATTCACACCGATATTATATTATATACCTTTCAAACATGTAAAATTTTACTCTAAGTGTAAATAACTGTCTACTGTATGTGACGTGTGGCTGGTGAAATCAACTTGTTTAAAGTTTATATCGGCTGGAGGATTATTCTAATAATAACTGAATTCTCTTCTTTCACAATAGTAGATGATACATTACATTAGCTGCATATTAGAGACTAAATGAAAGTAGACCCATTTCATACTAAGCAATTAATGACAGAAAAGAGCATGATGCATGATGAAGTACACAGTAAGCCATGTTAAAAATGATTCCGGCTCTGTCCCAGTCAGGAAACATTCCAGTTTACACAGAAAATATAGTAACTCCTCCTTTAAAGTAGAAACTCTTGTCTAACTTAATCACAAACCAAACATTGCTGCAAATGTGGGTCATCTCAGCTTCACAGAGCCAGTCAGCAGCAACAGCCTCACTCACACTCTGACCAGCAGGCACAACCACAGGTGGAGCAAACTGCAAAAGACCGCTTCAGTCTGGAGACACAGCGTGGTGACGAGCACCGACCGCAACACGGTGCTGTGTGTCTGTCTGTTATCCATGTTCCTACAGCTCAATCACTACAGCTGGATGTCCTAACTGCTACTGTATGTCATAATACAGTTCAAAAGATCAGTATTCATCACTTCAGTGTTAACTTAAAGGGATAGTTCAACATTTTGGCAAATTGCGCCCATTGCCATAATCCTTCAAGTCTTAGCAGGAGGTTTGTTACCTTTAATTGTCGGATGTTACGAGATGGAGTTGTTTTCGAGGTGAATTCATGCAAAACCATGGATGTGCGTTCCCGTCAGGGACAGTTTTTCATCAAGCAGTCTCTGTATTTCCCTCAAAAACAACTCTGTGTGGTAACGTTGTGTTATTATCTCATAGCGTGGTGAATGTGCAGGTCACAACCTGTCCACAAGAGCATTGTGGAGTTGTTGGATTGTGTATTTGATGTAGTGTAGCTCTGAGCAGCTCACAACTCTGCTCCGCTGTTCTAAAAATAGCTTGCACCGACAATTAAAAGTAACAAACCTACTGCTATGACTATAGGGGTTATGGCAATGGGCCAATTTACCAAAAATGTTGAACTATCTCTTTAAATATCTTCTTTCCTTATTTCCGTCTGTTAGATGCATTGCATTTTTAAAGTTGGAGTCTGGTTGATAGATGTAATGAACTGAATGTGAAAAAACACTCAACATCTTCCTGAAGCCAAAGTTTGCGCTACATCAGCTCACGCCGTCTGCAGCTGCTCCTCTGGGACTCGCTCACTTCTCTCACTGCAAGCATCAGTTGCTTCTACCTGAGCAGCAGCACAGTGTTGCTGCTGCTGCTGCTGCTGCTGCTGCTGCTGCTGCTGCTGCTGCGTGCCGTGCACTGACCTGGCTCTGCTGGCTGCTATCCTCTGACTGCAGTTACCATGGGGCTGGCGGTAGTGGGGGAGCTGGTAGTATCTGTCCTGGCCTGGGGCCTCGTCGGCGGGCAGGGCCTTAGGGCTGGCTGCGTAGATAGTGCATCCCATGAACACCTCCTGGAAGGCAGCCTCAGTGTCCTACGGCGAGCGGCGGAGGAGAGCCGTCCTCAAGGTATCCTTCCTGTGAGCGGCCTGTCCCGTCCTGTCCTGATGCCAGCCAGCTGCTCTGTGGAAAAGCCACTGGCTCAGCACATTGCTATCTTAACCCCTCCTTCCTTCTGAATCTATCCTGCAGCCAACCTCATCCTCTCTCTCTCTCCCTCCCCCCCTCCCTCCCTCTCCCTCCTCCCTCTGCAGAGCAGAGAGGATAATCAGATTTCACATTTACACTCAACAAAATCATCCCCAGCGTAATCGCTCCCTGTCACTGATGTTGCATTATGCTAATGCACAGAGCGTACTCTCTGTTCAGGAGCATTAGGGGCAGTTAAAAATACCCAAACTTCCTGATAGAAGTGAACGCCACAGCAGACAAAGATAAAGTCTGCGCAGTGTTTGCGTTGAGTGATGCAGCGCTGACAGCTGGTCTGAGCACAGCCAGGGCTGCAGCGGTGCTGCACAGTAATGGAGTACATTTACTTGAGTACTGTATAGGATTTGTACTTTACTTGAGTATTAGATTTCTTTGGTACTTATTACTCTCACTTGAATACATTTCCATGACAAATATTTTTACTTTTACTCGAGTTAATTTCTAGGAAGGCTGAGAAGTTCTCATTACTTTCAGTTTTTTTCTAAAATCGTATTGGACACAACAAGCTGTTTGTCAGAGAAGGAAACCCTGAGCAGCTCATCAGTGCAGCTGGTTTCAAAAGTTCTCAGAAACAAAAGTTAAAAGCTCCTTAAATTCATTTAGAAAAAAAAGTTTAACCCATGGTCTAATGCACCGTAACACCGAGGTAGACCGAAATGATGCTAACGGCTAGCTTCTCCAGTTGTAGCAACGTTAGCAATGACCACCATAACAAACAGCAGTACACAGATCCACCAGCCACCGACCAAACAGCCACAAATAATGCTCAGAACAGCACCAAACGTCATCAACACTACAAACAGGGTCCCATCCCATAATATGAGGCATCAAACATCTGTTAGCTTAGCCTGGTTTCTGTTGAAAAGAGATGAAAACAACTCACCCTCTGCTCCAGTTCTACGCTATGCAGCAACTTTCTGTGTCCAGCAGCACAGAGTCCAGTCCTGACAACACACGAGGCCGACTGGCAGCACTTCATCTGGGTTCAGGCACTGACCACCACACTGGTCAGTTGATTCCCCCAGCTCCAGCGTTTAGACTCCACCGGCTCGAGCATTTAGACTCCACCGGCTCTCTCCCTCTGTCGCTGTTAGCCTCCATTTCCAGGACGTAGCCTCCACCGCAGCGCTCCCTCTTCCTCCATTTCCTTCAGCTTGTCTTCAGTAAACTCGGTCTCAAACTGATAGTGATGAAACCCTGAACCTGTTTGTACTGTTGATGACGTTTGGTGCTGTTCTTTGTGGCTACAAGTGGCTGTTTGACCGGTGGATCCGTATACTGCTGTTTGATATGGTGCAGTCATTGCTAACGTTGCTACACCCAGAGGAGCTAGCGCGGTTAGCAGACATCTTGAGGGGGCGGGGTCGAACACGGTGTTGGTGTGTTGGACCATGGGTAAATTTAGGCCGGATTATTAAATTAAAAAAATAATAAAATTTAAAAGCAAGTTCTTATTTACTCTTACTCGAGTAACTTGTCGACTGAGCTACTTTTACTTTAGAGTAGCTACTCTGTCCATGTTTTTTTTCTGAACGAGTACCAGCTGCAGTGAGTAGGAGGCCGTCCCTCTTCCATTTAGAAACAATACATGGTGATCATGCAGACAAGACATTCAAATCCACATTTTCATTTGAAACTAAAATATGTAATGTAATATTGCCTAATAATATTTATTAGCCTATTATTTATAGGCTTATTTATTATTAGGCTATGATTTCTTAGCATGTAAGATATTATGTCAAGTTGGAGCCACAGACTGCACATCTTTAAATCAGACTTCTGGGAGAGAGAATGAGAGAAGAGAAGGAATAAACTCGTTTACACTGCAAAAACACAAAGTCTTTCCAAGAATATTTGTCTTATTTCTTGTCAAAACGTCTCATTTCCAGTCAAAACTAATCTTTTTCCACTTAAAATAGGACTCACCACCTAAAAATGAACTTGTTTTTAGATCATTTTCACTTTCAAACTAAAAGTAGAAAAATCTGCCAATGAAAATAAGTTTTTTGTGCTTGTAATAAAGAAAAAATCTGATTTTTCCAACTTATTTCAAGTGAAAATCTGCTCAAAAAAGGTAAAAAAAAAAAAAAAAAAAAAAGTGTCTAAAAACAAGCTACTTTTAATGTGATGAGTCTTATTTTGAATGATAATACAAATACAGAATAAGCAGGGAAAAGAGTGGGAACCCTGCTGATGATATAGACAGTGTTGTGTTGTGTGTGTTGTGTTGTGTGTGTTGTGTTGTGTGTTGTGTTATGTTGTGTGTTGTAAGCCTATTGGGCCTCTTCAGAGACACTGCTCTCCTGTGGCCAAAGCCCACAGTGCAGTCTCTGTTTCCTGAAATGAATTTCTAAGCATCGTCTGTTCGTCTACTCTGGTAAATGATGAGAATAAGATCGACTTTATTAACGGACAAAGGGAAATTCATTAGTCTGGCAGCTCAGGAAGTCGGTACTGTAGCACAACAGATCTACACCTCCCCGTCCTGCGTTGAAGAGAGACGAGTAAAGGAGTCATTCCACTGTTGCTGAGATAAAAAGTGAAATCAAGTATTTATTTGGAGACGACGCCTGTGGCAGCAGAGGAACGTCTCAGGAGCCACAGAGCAGTTCCCAGGACAGATAGTCTCATAAAAAGATTTATTTTTCCAGCCCAAATTTACAAAGGCAAGTTACAGAGTATTGTATAAAAAAGAACCATGGTAATGTACACTTTACACAAACTCCTGAAGGGAGGGAGGAAGGAGGAAGAGGGAGAAAGAGTTCTGAATTTTCTCACACAGAAAGAAAATGAAGACATTGTAAACATCCTTGCAAAGCACCAGTGCTGGTACTTTTTTTTGAGGGGGGGTGTGGAGGGGGTGGGAGGGTTTGTGTGACAGTAGGCGGGTCGGGAACGGACAAACGAGCAAGTGTCTCTGTGTTTTCACAGAAGAATGTTCAACTAGGCACCAATTGAGACAACTGCTGGCCAATAAATATACTCTTCACCATGAAACAAACACAGTCCTGCAAAATACAAGAGCCAAGCACTTTCCAATATGTTTAGAGCAAACATTACTGTTCTGGCTTTTTCATACACTTTTTAGTATAGTATAGGATTTTTCACTGGGCTTTGCTTTACTACTGAGATAACATTACTACTCTCAGAGAGAGAACAAATGCACTTGTCACAACCATTGTCTGATAAAACTATGTATGCAGTCTGCTGGTACTAAAACCCACCGACTTTTAATGACAACATCACAGCTGCCTAGATTACCCTTACAGATTAAAGTACAAGTCAAACACCACCACATTCATCTTATTCATGTCAGCCATTCTTCTTTAAAAATGCGCAAACAGACAAAAAAAAAGTTGAAATCATCTTGCAAGGAGAGAAAAAAAAAAAATCCTGGAAGGAGAAACTGTCGACGTATTTACTTGGAATGTCCAAGACAAACCGCTGAGGGCGTCAGACATGGGATCGACTGGTGGCTTGATCACATACAGTGTTAAATTAAAATAAAATAAAAATACAATGGGGACAACTAAAGGTGATTGTAAAACCAAAATGAATAAAATTAAATTTAATGACAACATGGTCAATAATGGACTCTCGTTCTAATGCTTTAGAGGAACGTAAAGATTGTTCACAACCCACAACAGCACAGTATGGCATATCAACAACCCCCCCACCCCCACCTCCCAACACACACACACCCCACCCCCACCCCCCCCCCCGTCCTGGGCCAGTTTGTTTTTTCTGAATGAACCACCACAGCACACACACACACACACACACAGCTCAGAGCAGAACAGGTGCTTTTCTCACACCCGTCGACAGAAGCCACTCAAATCAATGCAAACGGCATCGGGATAGAGTTTCACCTCCGAGCCCTGAGGAACGAGACAAGTGGAATTTAAAGCCAAGAGGGACGTCGCTGCAACATCCCATAATGACGCTGGCTCTTCGTGTTGCTTTAGACTTGGTTTAATTTTACAGAGCGGCTCCATCAGATGGAAAAGCTGAGAGCAACTCAGAGTTTCTCCCGCTTCATACTTTCATTTCACTGGTGTTTGCTCCAAGCTTTTCTCTGACTCACTCCGTCTTGTGAATTAAAGGGATAGTTCAACATTTTGGCAAATTGGCCCATCACCATATAGTCATAGCAGTAGGTTTGTTACCTTTAATTGTCGGTGCAAGCTGTTTTTAGAACGGCGGAGCAGAGCCGTGAGCTGCTCAGAGCTACGCTACGGAGGCTCATGGGATTTCTTGGTTTCCCTTCATCAAACTCATCAAATACACAATCCAACAACTCCACAACGCTCTGGTGGACAAGTTGTGACCTGCACATTCACCACACTATGAGATAATAACACAACGTTACCACACAGAGTTGTTTTAGAGGGAAATTCATGCAAAACCGCTGATGCACGTTGCCTTCAGGGACAGTTTTTCATCAACAGTCTCTGAATTTACCTTGAAAACAACTCCATTTCATAACGTTGTGTTATTATCTCATAGCGTGGTGAATGTGCAGGTCACAACTTGTCCACCAGAGCGTTGTGGAGTTGTTGGATTGTGTATTTGATGAGTTTGATGAGGGAAACCAAGAAATCCCATGAGCCTCCGTAGTGTAGCTCTGAGCAGCTCACGGCTCTGCTCCGCCGTTCTAAAAATAGCTTGCACCAACAGTTAAAGGTAACGAACCTACTGCTATGACTATAGGGATTATGGCAATGGGACAATTTGCCAGAATGTTGAACTATCCCTTTAAGTTCACTGTTTGAATCTGATTACTTCATTTTTGTTCAGCGATAGTAGAAAGAAGGGTTTTTGTTTTGTTGTTTTGGAGGTGGACGTGGGTCGTTTCATGCACTTTAGTCTAACGTGCCAGCGGTCGACCTCCCAGCTCAGGCAGCGACGCGACAGAGACAAACCCGGTGTGTGAGGTATCGAGACTCACTGGCCCAGTTTCAGCCTGACTCAAAGCCGCTGGCGAGAAAACCATGCCAACAACTGCCTGAGGTGAAAGTGTGTTACGGTGAAGTCACACAAGCAAGCGAAGCACCAAGAGAAAAAAATCTCTCCCTTTTTTTTTTGTTTTTTGAAATAATGAACAATAACCTAAAGAAAAAAAAAATCTGACTGATTCACCATTTTGTTTTTCGCCGTGACGTGGGCAGCGATTCACAGGTCTGCATCCAGTCTGATCGCACACTGTATGTTGAGATGAATAAAGACATGCACCAAGCTTGTGATGTGGTTGAAAACTTTGCAATATAATAAAATAAAAATGGAAAAAAAAAAAGATATGCAGAAGAAGCAGCACACGGAGAGACATCTAAAAAGAGACTCTGAGCACAAAGTGTTGAACGCTGTGAAGTCCGGGAGCCGTTTAACAGTGACGGTTCTTAAAACAGTTGGCGTGCTGGGATAAATATAAACATTTATGCACATAAAGGTCGGCTAAAGGTCTATATTACAGCAGAAAAACACACGAGTCGGGTGAAACTTCACATTGTTTTGCAGAAAACAATCAAACTTGATGAGCTGAATGAAGCAACAGTTGTACAGTGAAAAACAGCAAAAAGAAACCCGCGACGGCGCCGTGAACTCATCGCTTGCTAATGTGGCTTCACTGGTGCGAGTGAGCGTGAAGACAGATGTGAACCTTTCATTGAGAGCAAAGAAAAAAGAAAAAGAAAACAGGACTAACACCAGCATCAGACACATTCAAAGATGAACACAATGATATGGAGTCGAACTAAAAAAAAAAAATATTACTGAGAAAAGAAAAACATGAATAGTGTTTATTCTCCATTGAGGTGTATGCGGTCCCTTCGCAAAACATGACGACATCATCCCTGAAACGAGCACTGTGGGGTTCAAAGAGGATGGGAATTAACAATGATGATGGAAAATGGGGAAAAAAAAAACAAAAATAAACTTCAGTCTCAGGCTCTTTAAGTCTCTGAAGAAAGCAGCTGCTGCCATATTCTCTCTCTCCCCCCACAAAATATAGCCAAACATTTGTCAAGTTAAGGATATACTGTTGTTTCACGGCGTACGAGAAGCCAAAGACATAAGAGTTGAAATCATTTCAGTATGACTCACTTTTTTTTTTTTTATTGTCAGTCTTTAATTTAGTTTGACTCCCCTTTCCCATCAGCCACCTCAACTCCCCCCGACATCACTGCCAATTTCTTTCTGCGTGCGACAAAAAAACAATGCAGTCAAAGGAAAAAAAAAACAAAAAAACAACAAAAAAAAAACACACACAACAAAAAAAAGCTGTTCTGGCAGTCCAATAGTCTCTTTTTGCATTGTATTTGTTGACAGTGCAAAGACTAGATAATCAGCGGGTTGGTGTTTCCTCTGCGTGATGGGGCAGAGTGATGGCTTTGAACCTGGGTTGTTTTTTTTATCAGTCCTGTTACAGTCCAAGGTTTGGAGAATTTTGGGGTCATTTACGAGGGGGAGGGGAGAGGAGGGGGGGAAAAATGACAATCTGCCGTAGCCTTTCAGCAGAAGAAATAAAAATATAGATAGAAACACCATTCAACTGATGTCTAAAAGGTAACAACACCCAGGAGATCCTCTTCTTCTCATGTGAGCCAGTCACATGAATCTTTGCAGGCTTGAGGTGTGACGGTCGGGTTTCCCTGCAAAACACACACAGAGAGGAAACACTTATTTATGGGGCGGATTACTTATTTATTCATATACAACACAGACACGAAAGGAAAGGAGTTCATAAATATTTGACACCCTTTCACTTGCAGCAGTGCAACGTAAGGACGTGTAGCTTCTCCAGGCGCTGGACTTTACTGTAGTAACTACTACAGTCCTGAGGCGTTTGCACTTCACTTCATGTTATTTCTACTTTACATTTCAGAGGAAACTGACATTTGGGGATTTTTAACCACAAGATTTTTAAAAATGGGTTACAACATTAAGTATATGAATGGCTCATTTTTAAAACACGTCTTAAAACCCATTTTTATTCCTTGGCTTTCAACCCAGCATGTGGTCTGTTTTATTTATTGTGTTTATTGGTTTTTATTGTCTTAATTGTTTTATTTAAAATCTAAATTGTTTTATTGCTTTTAAATTGTTTTAAAAGAAATAAACAATTATTATTATTTTGTATGTATTTTTCTGCTAATTATTTTACTTCCATATGTTGTATTAATTATTCAGCTGTGGTTGTTTTAAAGGGCATTATAAATAAAGTTGAGTTGAGTAAAAAAACTTGACACATTTTACACATCAGCATTAAAGGAGAATTCCGGTCATTTTCTAAGCAACGCTCTACAGCTCTAGGTCCCCGGGTGCTTCCATAGGAAAAGAAAAATCCATGCAGCCAGGACCGCGCTAGCTCCTGCTAGCTGCTAGCTCTCCTCCTGCTAGCTGCTAGCTCTCCTCCTGCTAGCTGCTAGCTCTCCTCCTGCTAGCTGCTAGCCCTCCTCCTGCTAGCTGCTAGCTCTCCTCCATGTGTCTCTCATATTAACAGAGTTTATGCAGAGTCAGTGTTAAGTGTGGTAGGCTAAGGCACTGGTGGATGTTGCAAAGCATGTGTAGTGATATTTTGAGCATAATAGAGGCCAAAGTCATGGTTTTAAAGATCTGCCCCCATTGCTGTTTAGCTGCAGTTAGCTCAGCTAGCAGGAGCAGAGCTAGCAGGTGGAGAACTAGCAGCTAGCAGGAGGAGAGCTAGCAGGAGCAGAGCTAGCAGCTAGCAGGAGGAGAGCTAGCAGCTAGCAGGAGGAGAGCTAGCAGCTAGCAGGAGGAGAGCTAGCAGCTAGCAGGAGGAGAGCTAGCAGCTAGCAGCTAGCAGGAGGAGAGCTAGCAGGAGCAGAGCTAGCAGCTAGCAGGAGGAGAGCTAACAGCTAGCAGGAGCTAGCTCGGTCCTGGCTGCATGGATTTTTCTTTTCCAATGGAAGCACTCGGGAACCTAAAGCTGTAGAGTGTTACTTAGAAAATGACCAGAATTCTCCTTTAAATTTACACTGCATATGCATAAGAGTGATACAATCATACAGTATTATATAGGTTATATAAAATCACATAATGCTATAGTGAGGTCTTTTCTGTATATTGAATACTTTTACTTTGGATACTTAAAGTACCTTAAGTCCAGTTTGCTCGCTCTAGGTAAAGATACAGTATTGAAGTATGTTTTGTGGTATTTCTGGGTAAATGATTTGCATCATAAGAGACAACGGCTGAATATCATCTCCTATTCCAACGGGTGTATTACATTACAATACTTTCAGCTTCCTTTATGAACTGGCAGCTGAGTGTGTGTTTACTTCTTGGTTGTAATACCACAGAGCTGCCACTAGATGTCAGTGCAGGCTGCGGTGGATCAGTGTCTTGGCGGCCTCGTCCATGTCTCTATTATCAGCACTGATCCACTTGTCCTCAGAGGACCCACTTAGAATGGATGAGCTGAGGGGCTAAATGCTGCACTGCATATTGTACTCGTCTGCAGCAGAGTAAAGCTTTTGTTTGGCCGGGATTTGTTTTCCTTTACAGGTTGCTATCTCTGAGTCTGCAACAGAAATGTTGGAAGGGAAAAAAAGAAAAGAAAAAAGGAGAGCAGGGTGTTCTTTTCACTTTAAATCAAATCAATCCAGGACAAAGAAACACGGGGCTTTATGTTCACAGGATGTTCTACAGCTGTGCCAGTGCTCTTAACTCATTACCTACATTTTTTTCCCCCCAACTGGAGCTTTGTGCGTCGTCTATGTGAAGAGGACGACCTGCTCTCAGTTTACCTGGCTCTCAGTGGGCTGTGTGTGTTTTGTTTCACTGTCAGGTCTTTTCTGTCTCTGCTGCTGAAGGGGATCTTTCTGCTCTCACCTCTGTGCTGGAGTCAGATTACCTATTGGACTTCTGAATTTAGATCATTGATTAGTCAACTGCCACGATTTAACAGTCTGCATCGAACTACAGGAACTGGCAGTATAGAATCCCAGGTCTAAACCCGAGAGGCGGGGCCGACTGACTGACCTGTGGCGTAGGACAGGTCATATTGCCCTGAGAGCAGGGGGTATCCCAGGTGGTGATGAGAGGGCATGATACGCTGGGAGGGGGAGGAGCGCGGCCGGTCCACGTCTCTTTCTCTTTCCCTCTCGCGCTCTCTTTCCCGATCCCTCTCTCCGGCGGCTCCTCTGTCCTGCTCCCTCTCCCTGTCGTGGGGCGGCTTGTCACCTACTGTGGGGGATTTGCTCTTGTATTGGCTGGCGTGCTGATGCAGGATATCCAAGGCTTTGGAGTCTGTTGCCGTTTTGGTGACGGTGGGGCTAGCACGAGATTTGTCGCTGCCTTCCTCACCTCCGGCTATTTTACTACCGTATGGAGAAAAGGGATAACCTCCGGGTAGGTAAGAACCTGGGAGTGATAAAGAGAATGGATGGTTCAAACTGAGGCTCTTGCAGAGTGAAAATGCAACATCTAATGATTGATTACTCTTTATAAGTGCTCACATTAATCAAACTTATGCATCAGTGTTAGATGATATTGCAAGATTGTTGATCAGACTGGGCCCAGCTGCAGACTCTGCTGTTTTCATTTCATTTTGCCTCAGACATTGTGCCCATTGCGTGTATGGTGCTATTAGTAATGTAATATGAAATGCAAGTAGCATGCCACAGTACATGTTGACTATATCCTTTAGGCCAGTGGTGCTTAAAGGTTTTTACATCAAGGACCCCTACATTGATAGAAATTAGACCACGGACCCCATTGGACAAAATTTTGAAGCAAATGTGCAGAAATACGCAAATATTTTTTCTGAGACTGAAGAACGTTACATTTTTTAGTCAATGTATGACGTTCAAATTAGGGACAATGGTGTGAATTTTTGGAAATATTATAGAGAACTTTCTGGAAAAAATGGATACAATTTCTCTAAAACCATTGAAACATTTTCTAGAAGTGGTAAAAATTCTAGCTAAAAAGTGATTTGAGAAAAAAAGTAAAACATTTTCTAGAAAAAGTAATGAAATTTCTCAAAAAACTGAGAAATTTCTAAAATTTCAAGAAAAAGTTGGGGACCCCTTTGAACCTTCTCAAGGACCCCTGGGGGTCCCTGGACCCCACGTTGAGAACCACTGCTTTAGGCAACCCGTTTCCTCAGCGAATCAGTGAATGACCACAACATTCAACTGCTCCCAGCTGCATTCATAACAGCATGCAACTTTACCAGCACCTGCAATATTTATGTGATGAAAACAACTAAAGAACAGAAATGCCTGCAGTTATTGCTCACTGAACTTAGGGAAAACAAAATCAATTCTTGATTGACTTGACCTGTTTAACCTCCTATGCTGGGTTTTGCCCCCAAAGACTCCACTAAATGATCACAAGAACTTTAATGTGTATAGATTGCTGCAAGAATTCCTATGCAGAAAATGCCCTCAGTTACGACTGAAATCATCACAGAAACACTTGGAGATCCTGCTGAGACTGGTACATACAGTTTTTAAAGAGAATATAAATCTGCTCTAACAAATTCCTGCAGCCTGTGTTTTCAAGCCAAGCAAGACGGAGAAATGAGATTCTTCAAACCATGTTGATTTTGTTGCTTTTACATGTAATATAAAAGCCACTGTGCACACCTTAAAATGTAGTTAAGTAGAGTAGAGTAGAGAATACTTTATTCATCCCAAGGAGGGAAATTCAAATTAGTCCAGTAGCATATACGACCACCATCCTAAAATCACTGTTAATCTTGGAAGTATTTGACAGGAGGAAACCACAGGAACCACTGCTGACACACACCAATGATTCAACTCACAAGCCAAAATAATGACAAACTAGGTCACTTGAGCTCGCAAATGTGAGCAGTTCAAACAAGTGTAAAAATGTCTAACATTTACGTACCTGGGTAATTCTGCATCATGACTGAGGGCATGCCCCTGTAACCAGGGTGGTTGGGGTCATAGCCTTGTCCATAGGGGTAACCATGCATGTAGGGCATGTAGCCTTGGTGCTGCGCTAGTGGTGATGAAAACTGCATGTGGGGATTAGAACGAGAGTCTTTGCTCAGAGCCCGGTGGTCCTCAGAAGTGATTCTGGGATCGCTGCCCTCTTTGACGTCCTCCTTTGGCCCGCTTTGATTGTCCTTGGGCCTGGGCCTGTCGTCCTTTAATTTACGATCGCGTTCCCGCTCTCTGTCCCTTTCATCTTTCCATCGAGGTTGTTGTTGCTGGTGTTCATCCTCCGCTTGGGGCTTCTGGCTCTCGGGGTACTGCTGAGGGTGGGAAAGAAGGTTCGAGTGAGCACAATATTGGAAAAACTTACAGAAATATTCTCACAACAGATTCACGAGTGTGTATTCTCATACTGCTGTACCAAACTGTTGTTTACCTGTCTGTACCATATGGCCTGCTCCATCCCTGCTTGACCCCTGGACTCCAATGTTTGCTTGGAGTCTTCTTTTCCATGGTGGCCCCCTTCAGCCAGCTTCATCTTTAGCCCCTCAGCTTGCTGGGACTTCTGCTCCTCCCCCTTTATATTTCCAATAGTCTTTGAAGAGGGTTCGGAGGGCGAGTCCCTCGATTTTCCTTGGGCCTGCTGCGGTTTTCCAAGGTCTGACTGACTTGGGGCTTTGGAGAGGCTTGGCGGCATGGGGCTCTTTTGTTTCCACTCCTCCTTCATGGAGGCTTCTCGTTCCTTAATGGCTACATCAGACTTTTTCTCTGCAACGCGATGCTGCTCGGCCATCTGTCGTTGCCGCTCCTCATACTGTTGCCGGTAGGCTGGGTTGGTGTTCATCAAGTGGTTATGGTAGGCTTGATCGGGATGGTATGCATATGGAGGGACATATGCATACTGGTTGTAGTAAAGAGGTTGCATGTACATGTTCGATCTTTGTTGGATGACTGAAGGTTGTTGCTGCTGTTGCTGCTGCTGCTGCTGCTGTTGTTGTTGTTGTTGCTGCTGCTGCTGTTGTTGTTGTTGTTGTTGTTGCTGCTGTTGCTGTTGTTGCTGCTGCTGCTGCTGTTGTTGTTGCTGTTGTTGTTGTTGTTGGCCAGGAGTACTGATGTCAGGTTTGCGGTCTTCATGAACCTCTAACTTGATTTTCTCTTCAACTTGGTCCTGGTCATCATCCCTTTTGATCTTAACCTGCCCTTCAGGAACTGGTGTGCCCTGATTGGGCCCGCTGGGACTGGGGTTGACATAATTGGGCGAGTAATATGCGTCATAGCCGGCATAGTACGGGGAATCTTTATTGGGTGTCTGGTTCGGAAAGAGTGCTTTTTTGACACTTTCCCTGATGGCTTGGTCCTCTGTCCTGACTTTGACACCTTCTAATTTCCCTTCACCATCCTCACCAGCATCTGAAATGTCTGAGTATGCTGGGCTATTGGTTTTGACTGATGAATTGTCAGCACCATTCTGGTTCACCACATGATGCGGTGTGAGAGGCTGTGGCATCCCACTGCCATCTATCCGACTGGCTACACCAATGGATGGGCTGGGGGCATTGTCAGAAAAGCTGTAAATCTTGTCGGCTTCAGCCTTGATGCTGGCCAAGCGACTCTGGTGAGGATCTGACGAACCATTGAGGAGTCCTTCCCCCTTATTTCCTTGATCGGAAGGTTCAGGGTATGGAAGCTTCCCCTCCTCTAGTTTTCCTCCCTTTCCCAGAGGCTTGGGACTGTCAGCTTCCTTCCCACCATCCTTTTTCTTCTTGTCTTTCTTCTTCTTGTCTTTGGAACTACTTGAGGCAGGATCTCCAATGGCGGGGGGTTTAGGCTGTGTGCCTTTCATTTGTGGACTCTTAGGGATACCCTGGATCATTGGGGTGATCCCTGGGGAGGAATTTGGGTTTCCAGGAGGAAAAGAGTACATTTGCTGGGATGCTGCAGAGCCAGGGCCAATGGGCCGTGGTGATTTCATGTTTTTCTGGGCCATTTTATCAGCCTTTGTGCCAGTGCTACCCTTTTTGGACTTGTCCGACCCTCTCTTATCATCTATACCATCGTTACTGGCCTCATCAGTGAGGCATGGTCCATCCTCACACCCATCCATTGGTGTACCTCCTGTTTCTGGATCAGCCTCTGCCATTTTCTTTTTACTTTGTTTTGAACCAAACTTTCCAGGCGATGGGGAAGGACTTCGGGCATCAAAGTTTCTGCCCTTTGGGGTAACTGAACGTGCTGGAGACAGGGATCCCTTCTGAGAGATAGAGGCTCCATTACAGTTCCCCGGTTCAGGGTGGAGAGTTGAATCCTCTCCGTATTCACTATCTCCATCTAAGTCCAACTTAACATCGTCATCATTGTGGGCACGGGCTTGGTGGTATTTCAGACCATTGATGTGCTTGTACTTCTTGTTGCAGTTGGGGTGTGGGCAGTCAATAAGAACTGGAGAGGGGCAGCTGCGGTCGAGGGGAGGTGGAAGTGGTTCAGTCTTAATAGAAGGGATAGGCAGACCTGTTGGTCCGACCCCTCCACTGTTGGAGTTTGTCCGCATTCGTTTGTTGCCTTTGGTGTCCTCTGAGCTGGAATTCGGTTCCATGTCTGAGGCTGGTTTGGTCTTGCGTTTTCCAGCTGAGGAAGGACTGGCCTTGATGTCCTCTGTGTTACTGTTGGGTGGAGTGCGGCGCTCTGACGGCGTCTGGCTGCCCCTTCGGCCCTTACTGTTGGAGGCAGCGCGTGTCTTGTTGTTGGTGGCGCCCTTGCTGTCCGATGAGTTGCTGTTCTCGTTGATAGGGGTGTTGCTATTCGGCCTCATTCGCTTACCTCGACCGCGGCCGTTTCTCATCTCCAAATCACTTGTGGGGGATTCACAAAACCTGCAATAGTGTTGAAAATCTGAATTAGTGTTGTTACAACATCAATGGTTGATGTCAGTGCAACTCTGCTATAGTTTAGCTTCTGAAATGAAACAATGGAAATCCCATGACTATCAATTGTGAAATTACCACTGCTGTGGGGACTGAACAACAGACAAACAATACATACAGCTCCACTCCACTGCATCTTATCTAGTCCAATAAATAGCAAGCTTTGATTACATGTTCTGACTGCAGTGGGCCCGATCACAACACATACAAGCATGCTTTCATTCACAAATAAACACAGAGAGGGCCGGTACAGAAGGAGACAGGGACGGTCAAAATGTTCTGGATATTTAAAAGCCCAGCAGACAAGTAATAGCCAGCCTGACTATAATGGACAAGTTCACTGTCTATCAGACAGAGGAAAAAGAGGCAGTTAAATGGGCTGTCTGCAGCCAAACAATGAATAAGATTTTACCAATTAGAAATGCCAAAAAATACATCAATAAAAAAGAGAAAATCATACATGGCTCTAATGGTTGTCAGTGTTAATATTGTGGCAGGCCGTGACAAAAAATAAATCAATGGATGGGAAACACTGCTATGGTTCTGAAGACATAATTGTTTACTTGTGTCTGTGGTTGGCCATACCTTTACAAAAGCTTATTCTACCAAAGGTTTGTTAATATTGTTATGGAGACTCTCACATACTGTACAGTCATTTACTCACTGGTTTGCCAAAGGACATGCCTCACCTCCACATTATCTCATATTAAATTCAGAATACAGACAGTAAGTCATAGCAGTCATGTAAATGAGGAAAGCACTGCAGAGTTTCAAGTCCTTTTGCAGCTCAGGCTTTAAAATATACGGCGAGAGCAAATGATATGAGAAGAGAACATGAACACAGTTGTTCTGCTCCTGTCCACTCTGATATTTTACACATTTTAAGTGAGTAAGCACTTAAAACACAGTCACGACGACTTTCAAAATGCAAATGTAAACATCATTAGAAAAGACAGCCGTGAACATTTTCTCGCTGCTTTGTAATCAAAACATACAGTCATTCAAATACTTAAAATAGCAGTTTGGCCTTATCTCTCCACAACAGTAATGTAATTATCTTTCTGCACAGCAGTGAAGGTTAGCAATCTGTGACAAAGGGAAACATTGGGCTGCTATGACTCACAGCTTCCTCTACAAGTCTCTCCAAACAATTTCAGCCCCAGCAGGGGATGTGAATACATCCGTAGTCTGAGAGTGGTGGAGGAATTTAGACTCATTACAAGCCTGAGTTTATATTCAGTCTGTTGAAAGCTTTCTGAATTATTCATGGTGTGTCCCTAATGTAGTGGTGCTGCACACTATAAGACTATGTTGGTGCAAATACAGCACAGCAAACCTCACTTACTGTGCAAACCTCACTTACTGAACATTATTGTGATATACGGTGATACATTAGTGCGATACAGTCTATCTTTGTTTTCCATTAGCCCAGCTTTAATCTTGATTTTTTTTTTCCTGCTGCACTTAACCATGCATTTAAAATATAGATTTATATTTACATTTAGATACAGTGCAGGTGTTCTAAATCAAGGCAAGTGTTTGGAAATGTATTTTACACAACCAGTGCGCTTTGCATAACAAAGGCAAATATCTAGAAATTAACAAACACAGAGAGATTACCGCCCACATAACACTGATCTAAGAAATTGCTGCCTTTGTGATAGTGAATGTTATACAGTGTTGAGCAAAAGCTATTAGTCCAATAATTGGATTTTGCAATCTGGCTTGTTAGAGTAGCTTTCTATTTCCACAACCACCTCCTGGGACGTCAGCCGCTTGCCAGTGAATCCTGCTTCCCCGAGCTCTAGATAGAGACCAACATGGATGGTCCAGCTGCACGCAGGCAAGTCGGTGCATTCAGCTGTACATATATTTATATATATACACTCGAGCTGATACTACAGTACTGCAGCAGATTCACATCACGCAGAATATGAAAAGGTTAAGAGACCAAGTGCAGCTTAGATAGAGAGAGCGTTATCAATAATTCATTGTAATCATGACTCTTGTCAACCTCGACATCTACAACTTGCATGACGGTAAATTCTCTGTAAAGTGCAGATGCTATGCAAAAACCTGTGCATGTACCCTCGGTTTGAACACCGCCACGCAAGTGATGCATCATTAACATAACAAGTGCAGATTAGATGAAGCATATTTGAATAAAAAATAATTATAAAAAAAAAAAGTGTGTCCCCCTGTGTTCTCCAGTGAAAACAAAAACAAAGCGCTCCTTACCTGGGGGGGGCCCAGTCATGCCGTGTGCAGTCCAACAGCGTGCCCACGTAGGTCTTGTTTCTCCAAGTCACATTGACCACCAGCATGCCTGCAAGACACAAACAATCAAAGAGGTCATTTATTTTGTCACAACCATGACAGGAAGAGAAATTACACAGAGCGGGAAAAAACAGTTCCTCAATGAGATTTAGAAATATATAACTGCACTTCTATGAGCAAAAGGAGCAGCGCGCCTGCTGCATTAACGTGTTGATCATCGCTGAAGGGTGTCGTATGGAAGACACTCATCCAAGTAAAAGATGCTTTTTTAATCTTCTCCACACAGTGAGAAGCCGCAGGGGGGGCAGGACTGACTGATATCTCCTAAATGACTTGGAACAGACTCAACTGCAGCCAGTATTGTAAAAACCTGTGTAAAACACTGGCGGAAGGTTTTTACTGAGGATGGTTACCAGGGAATACTCGCTCGCTCTCGGAGCAGCAGCCTTTTCCATTTAAATAAAGCCATCTCACAGTAGAGGAGATTCCCCCCCCCCTAAACGGAGGAGAATCATGTTTTTGCAGTCCTCTGTCTCATTTTGCGACCCAGGAATTTTACCACCTTGGGTATAATACACATCTACTACAAGAGCTTCTTAAAAACAAACAACGCGCTGCTGGGTTAAACGATTTCACTGTGAACGGTTCGGTTAGGAGAGACAAGAAAAACTCCTGGACTTCACTGGGAATTGCTGCAATCCGTCACACTTAGAAGCTCCCGTGTCGCCGTTTGGCTCGTGTGCATTCGGTAGCGCCCGGGCGAGAGCTACACAATCCCAAAGTGGACCGTGTGTGATATCTGACCTTGCATTTAAAGTCTAAAATTAGTTCCGCCCGCTCTCTATGTACGTTTCTCCTGAAGGAACAGAATACTCCTCACTTGGCAACAGTCGCTGTCGCCCAGTGTGCAGCGTCGTTGAGAATTAGTCCAATAATCTCTGCACTTTGTACGTGGACGTGGAAACAGCAACAGGCCGCAGATTTCTCACTCATTTCTTTTTTACCTCATATATTTAAAGGGATAGTTCACCCAAAATTCAAATTTCACTTGTTTGGTTCTCCAGGGGTCCATGAGACCGACCCGACTTTTTCTTGAAATTTTACTGCTTTTTTTCTATAATTTATAACGTTTTTTGAAACATTTTTACAAGTCTTTTTTCTTTTTGAAAAATAAGAAAAAAAAATTAAGATATTTTACCTTTTTTTTTTTTGAATTTTTAAAACCTTTTTTTGAGGAAATTTTACCATTTATTTCTAGAATTTTTTTTACTTTTTCTTTCTATCAGTTTTTTCTAGAATTTTTTAACTTTTTCTTTCTATCAGTTTTTTCTAGATTTTTTTTTACTTTTTCTTTCTATCAGTTTTTTCTAGATTTTTTTAAAACTTTTTCTTTCTATCACTTTTCTCTAGATTTTTTTTTACTTTTTCTTTCTATCAGTTTTTTCTAGAATTTTTTTTACTTTTTCTTTCTATCAGTTTTTTCTAGAATTTTTTTTACTTTTTCTTTCTATCAGTTTTTTCTAGAATTTTATTTAAATAAATGTATTTTTGGAGAATTTTTACCATTTGTTCTAGAAATGTTTAAATGTTTTGGGGGAAATTGGACCACTTTTTTCCATAAATATTATTTCCCAAAATTCACACCATTGGCCCTAATTTTAATGTACGTTTAATAAAAATGTAACATTCTTCAGTCTCAAATACTCAAATACTGTATGTGAGTATTTCTGACATTCGCTTAAAAATTTTGTCCAATGTGGGTTCGTGGTCTAATTTGTGTCAATTTGGGGGTCCTTGATATAAAAATGAAATAAAGATGAAAAAAGTCTATTTTAAGCTTGTTTGTAGCAACCGTTATATGGACAAATACTGGTGAGGGTAAATAAGGGTGAGTATATAATGAGTGAAATTTGAATTTTGGGTGAACTATCCCTTTTAAAAAAAAAATACATCATGGTCCAAACAGCTTCAGGAGGATTAAGAGCAACAACGGCACAGAACAACACTCTGAATTTATTGCCCCCCTCCCCCTCCCTCCCTGGTGGTGACCTCAGCTTGCCACTTCAGCACTGCAGAGAAACTGGAGGCTGCAGTGAGCGAACTTATCTAATGGCACAGGAATGCTGGCTGGCAGCTTCCATCCCTCCGAGCGTTTTATTAGCTTAGGAAACCTCTCTCTCGCTCACCCCATTTTCCCTCTTCTCCTTCACCCTCATTTCCTCTTTTCAATGGTAGAACCATCTCCGTTTCTCTCTCCGCTCCGCTCCCCTCCCACACACACACACACACACACACACACCACAGTCACAGTTCAGGCCTCATTTTTCTCCGGCTGCCTCTGGCATAAAGCAGCGAGTGTATAAGGTATTTATATATGTTTACAGGAACCTGCTGACACTTGGCCGCGAGTGTCGTCCTTCACTCTTTGGCCTTAAAAAAAAACACAACGCGAGTGCGAGCGCTGGATCCAACTGCAGATGACGTTTGTGTGTGTGTGTGTGTGTGTGTGTGCAGGGCAGTGGAGAGGTCCTCGAGTTCAGATTTTCTGTCACATTAAAAGAACCCAGACCTTTTCTAAAAACGCCTTCAACAGTCCCCCCCCCCCCCCCCGCCCCCCCCACCTCCAGCTCTCCAAACACTCCAACACAAAATGGCTCTGGCAGCTGGTGGTGGCAGGATGTAAATCAAGGCTCCAGCAGATGAATGACTGGCCTTTCATCGCGCTGCTTCCTCCAGAGAAGGAGTTTGGAAATTATACCATGAGTCGTTAAAAGCCTTTAATGATTTTATTTAAAATTAGCATTTTGGTCTTTATGTCGAAGCGAAGCTGTGACATCACAATGGGAGAGGAATGAATGGGATTTTTTTTTCTTTTACTGCTGCCAGGATCAGGGAGTTCCTCCGTTCTGGGGAATTTGTTTATTTTATTGTTTCACAAGAATATTGATACGATGATTCATTATAAAGATACTTTTATATTCACCTCTTCAGATAAGAAGCTGCTGGGAATAACTTGGTTTGTTTTTATATGTTTCTAGTTCCTTCAGGGAAACTCGTCTTCAAACTAAGGATCCGATAAAAGTTCATGCATTTTACAATTAAATACATGTTAGAGAGGCTTTTATTATATTTACTATGTTCTCTGGGTCAAGGAAGGAAGGAAGGAAGAAAGGAAGGGAAGGAAGGAGGAAAAGAAAGAAGGAAGGATGAAGGGAAGGACGGAGGGGGAAAAAAGAAAGAAGGAAGGAAAAAAGGAAAGATGGGAGGAAAGGAAGGGAGGACGAGGGGAAGGAAAGAAAGAAATAGGGAAGGAAGAAAAGAAAGAAGGAAGGAAGGAAAGAAGGAAGGAAGGTAAGAAAGAAGGAAGGAAGGATGAAGGGAAGGAGGAAAAGAAAGAAGGAAGGAAGGAAGAAAAGAAAGAAGGAAGGAAGGGGGAAAAGAAAGAAGGAAGGAAAGATGGGAGGAAAGGAGGGGAGGACGAAGGGAAGGAAATAAAGAAAAAGGGAAGGAAGGAAAGAAGGATGAAGGGAAAGATGGGAGGAAAGAGGAAGGGGAAAAGGAAGGAAAGATAGAAGGAGGGAGGGAACAGATTGGGTCAGAAAGGAAGAAAGAAAAATGAGGACAAAGGGAAGGAAGGAAGGAAGGAAGGAAGGAAGGAAGGAAGGAAGGAAGGAAGGAAGGAAAGATAGAAGGAGGGAGGGAACAGATTGGGTCAAAAAGGAAGGAAGAAGTAAGGATGAAGGGGATGAAGGGAAAGAAGGGAAGGGGAAAAGGATGGAAAGAAAGATGGAAGGAGGGAACAGATCAGGTCAACTGGATCAAAAGAGGAAGGAAGAAGAAATGAGGACAAAGGGAAGGAAGGAAGGAAAGAAGGAAAGGAGACAGGATTGTGGGAAGGAGGAAGGATGGAGGACGGGAACAGAAGGACGACAGGTTGGTGTTTGGATCGGAGCCTCGGCTCGTCTTTAACTCGGAACATCAATGGATCCTGATTCCCTGGAATTCTACCCTCAGATTTACTGAAGCTCCGTCAAGATGAATGAGGAGGATCTGTTACGGACTGAAGCAATCTTGTTCTGAAGAAATTCCTCAGTGTATTTTTTTTTTTTTTTTCCGGGGGGGGTGATGAGAATCTGTGTCCTGGTGGAACATAAATCTTTGCCCCAATCTGACATCACAGGCGCTTTGTTTCTGGCTTCAGCTCGGCAGGAAATTCCCCCGTATTTCCCTTCAACTCCGACTCCCAGGTGTCCGCCGGCGAGGAGCGGCCCGCTGGCGAGGAGCGGCCCGCTGGCGAGGAGCGGCCCGCTGTGCTCGGCTGAAGACGCCTTCAGTCTCCAAACACATCGCTGATCGATCCGCCAGAAACTTCTCATGTGATGTAATATTTCAATCTCTAAGCGTCGTGAGAGAGAGAGACGACCTCGTTCATGTACGAGCAACGACGACAGTAACGGACGTTTCACACAAAGACAAGGAAATTTTGTTTTCACATAGCCATAAAATCTATCATCAGTATTAAAGGGATAGTAGCATTTTTTAAAGTGTGGTTGTATGATCTACAAATAGCCCCTAAGTCCTTTAATTGCAGTAGAAGACTCTCTGCACTCCTCCCGTTAGCAACGCCAGCCCATAATAGCCCTGCACAGAGATTTATTGCTGTGAATGGACCCAAAGAAACGGCCTATTTTCACGGCCTAAAAGAGGTTTTACCTGAAAATAAATACACAGTTCCATTGTTGGCTATAATATAATTTTTTCCAGCCCTTCAAAGTGCAGGAAAAATACAGTTTTTATTTGGAGCTAACCAACTCACGTATCCCTCCGCCCAGGGTTAGCGCCTCACGTATCCCTCCGCCCAGGGTTAGCGCCTCACGTATCCCTCCGCCCAGGGTTAGCGCCCACCAGCGATTGGTTGGGTGGAGGGATACGTGATTTGGTTAGGTCCAAATAAAAACTGTGTTTTTCCTGCACTTCAATTTTTTCCAGGTAAAACCTCTTTTAGGCCGTGAAAATAGGCCGTTTCTTTGGATCCATTCACAACAATGTATGTTGTAAATCTCTGGGCAGGGCTATTTGGGCTAGATCATACAAATTAAAGTACTTAGGGGCTATTTGTAGATCATACAACCACACTTTAAAAAAAATGTCATACTATCCCTTTAATACTGATGATAGATTTTATGGCTATGTGAAAACAGAGTTGTCGTCACAGATAATGTAGGACCGATCTGTGACATCACGCTCCATCTGCACAACACACACACATTCAGAGGTGTGTGTAATGTTCAGCAGCTCCGTTCTCACTTCAACCGTTTCTTTGCTCCAGGCTCTGAATCTCTGACAGGCCCATTTGGCTGCATGTTTTCTTTTTCCCTGGCTTCCCTCTGGCCTCCCATGTTGAAGCTGAGGAACTCTGTAATCCTGTCAGAGTGGCCCTTAGCTTCTGGGTCACCTCAGATCTGCCTCTGCTGCTCAGGCTCTGAGTGGCAATAAAGCAGCTCCTCGGACATCATGGAGGAAATCTCAAGGACATTCAGAGAGATTTGGATGCATCTCAACTCAAATGGGAACAGTCTAAAATAAAATAAAATAAAATAAACAAGAAATAGCTCCTGACTTAAAATAAAGCCGCGCTTCATGTTTAATTAATTGAATGCGAATGTTAAGCTGTTTAAGCCCACACACACTTTTTTGTGTGTGTGCTGACGGTTGAATGGTTGGTTGAAACAGCAGAGATACGCGTTTCCACATCGGAGTCTCCAAACCAGAAACGTCGGTTACAACATCGGAAAAAGTCGCTATTGACCAAAACAAAACAAAAAAAGACAACAACAAAAATTGACAGTCAACGAGAAAGTGAGTGTCACGACTTCCTGTTTCTGGCCCTTCAAATTAAAAGTCCTACACTGCAAAAACTCAAAATCTTTCCAAGAATATTTGTCTTCTTTCTTATTACAAGCACAAAAAACTTTCTCCATTTGCAGATTTTTCTACTGATTTCAAGTGAAAATTTGTTTGAAAACAAGTGAAAAAGATCTGAAAACAAGTAAATTTTGAGGTGAAGAGATTAGTTTTGACTAGAAATGAGACATTTTGACAAGAAATAAGACACATATTCTTGGTAATATTTTGAGTTTTTGCAGTGCATCGCCGACAGTTCGACAAATCTCCAAATGTGTTTTGCTTGGTCGACTGTCTGGACGCAGCCCTGTTACATTCTGTGCAAAAAGATGTAGAAGCACAGTGATATAGTAAAATAAGTCGTGAATTTAAAAGTGCATGGATTCTGTTTTTGTTTTTTTTTTAAAATCTTGGTATCGAGCATCGTGGAAACTCACAGATATCGGTATCGACTACTGAAATCCTGTCTGCATGGTGACAACCCTAGTGGAGTTATTCTATCACCCTCCTCCTGTGGGCGGGAGGTGGGAAGGATTCTCAGCGCTGACACTTCTACGGTTGCATCAGAAACCTGACATCACATTTCCAGGCCACAGTTTTACTGGATGACTCCACGGCGGCAGCAGCAGCAGCAGCAGTGACAGATAGATGAACAACATTTTACATCATCATTGCAGTGCTGCCACTTCTACTTTAAATCATACTGATTATATCCAGGACATAATCATTAGTTTGAAGCAGTTTCTCCTCATTAAGCAGCCGTTTCTGCCAGAATTCAGATTTTAAAAATATATGAAATATGTCCACAGACTTTAGGAAAAAAAAAGTTGGCAGTTACAGATATTGGCTGTGTTCACATTACATGCTGCAGCGGCCTAAATCCTTTTTTTTTTAGACAAGTGTGAACAAATCTGCTTTTTTTAACATAACATCCAGTCTGTTTGAATCTGTGATCCTTGCTGCCGTCAGACTGGATCAGAACCACACAGCGTTGCTACTGGAATAATTAAACATCTTTACAGTCGGACTCTAACTTCATCTTCTTGCCAATATTATTAAAAAAAACTGCTCAAGGATAGACAAAAAAAAGATGGAGATTAGGTCTGACTGGTGAAGTTTTCAAGCTGTTGAGACAAAGACGTCAACGTCGAGTGGAAAGCCCCTGACAAAACAACTCAGACTAATTTCCCTGTGGCTGAAAGCAAATCACACAAGAGAAGAAGTGAGAACCAGATACATTTGTTTCTCCATGAGCTCCAATAAATGTTCTGTTTTTGTTTTGTTTTGTTTGTGAGCCATCTTTTCTCTGGGTCTGTTTCAGGAGGAGAAACAGCCTCCAGAGTTCAGAGCGATGACATCACCGCGCTTCACGTCTACGGAGGAAAATGCTGTTCATGTCTTTATGGGTTTGTTTTTAATTCTAACTCTTATTCCTGTGTTTGTCTACGACCTGCCGAGGGACTGCGGATGTAAATCAGCAGGCTGCTAACTCCCACACGTTTACATTGGTATTTTACATACTGATGTTCATTAAAGGGACATTGTGTAACTTTTACTGTTATCTATTCACGTAAATGGATTATTTGGTTCTTCAGTCTGTTGCAGCGCGACCGTAGGAAACCACGGAAACTCAGCGGAGACGCCGGAGCCGTCGGCAGGAGGAGGAATGGAGCGTTACACTGATGCTGCATTCAGGTGCAGTCGGAAAAACGGCCGTCGGTAACAAACCAGATGTCGTTTTAGTCACAGAAGTCCAGAGAAAGACGGTAAAATGTGGGTCAGGTCAATAATATTATATATGAAATATAAAAATATAAAATAACATATTGTCAGGTGTATTGTTTAGCCTCGTGCTGACGGAACACTTGTTTACATAGAGGCTTGTTTACATAGAGACTTGTTTACACTTGTTTACATAGAGGCTTGTTTATGTCGTTACCTGCAGCGGCTGTCGTCCGTCTGCTGTCTGCCTGATTTCAGGTGAATGCAGCGTGAAAAATACGCAATACAAAAACTGCACCGCTAGATGGAGTAATTCCTACGCAATGTCCCTTTAATGTGTATTGTCCCTTTCAAATAAATAAAAATAAATGACATCTGAAATATCCAACTTGCTCGGTTCATCTGCACTTTTTTTTTAAAGGATTCTGTTCATTGGGGTCAGGGTTGCTTGGCGGTCGAGGAGTGGGGTCTGGAGGTAGCCCTGTCCCCCCCCCCCCCCCCCCCGCCCCCCCCTCTCTTTGTGACAGCCTTATTAGGGTCAGTCAGGACGGCTGAGTGAAGCAGCATTAATGAGAGGAATTGGCCTGTAATTTTACCACTCATTTCCTCTCAGCGCTGTTGAACAACAAACGGCTCGTCTCCCTCCTCGGGCGCCGGCTCCGCTGCTCAGGCTTGTGTGTGGGATTATTTGAACGGGAGACTATAATGTAATGGGGGGAAAATTAAGTCAGGGGTGGTTGTCTGCTGCATGGGTGACTGCCCCCCCCCCAATCGTCCCCTAAAACCTCCCCCTCCTTCCTTCCTTAACACATTTCATTAGGTTTGCAAGTGGGGGCTAAAATCTGCGGCTGCTGGTGAGGGCCACGGGTTCACGGGCTGACCTCCGCCCCCGCCACTCCAGCTCAACAGGAATCCAGAGGGGTTAATGGCATTTTCACTGACTGACCCTGTCAAAACGCTTTTGTTATCTTTGAAACCAGGAGATCGCTGCTGTGCATTGATGCTTTGTGACATTGTAGAACGGCTCTCGCCCCATTATCAAATTAAAGATTCCCATTTGGGCCTCGAATATCTCACATATTTCTAAATTAAACCATGATCAGCACTTGAGTTGCAATTATTATCTTTTGTACACAATCGAGATTCGGATCTAATTATCGACCGGTTTTTACAGCCTTCTTTGAGTCGTGCTAAGAAAACAGCTTTTCTTCTTCTTCTCCTCATCCTCTCAGCACTCGCAGCGCCGCTCATCAAGGTTGCATGTAGACAAGAAAGTGAGAACAATGAGAAAAATAGTGTCAGTATTCATTACGGAGAGAAGATAAAAGATAGCCGGGTGCTGCCACGAGCAATAACTGTAACGTTGATAAATGAAGCGTTTGAGCATTCAAGTGTCTGAGCATGTTTCCAACAGTCCATTTTAAGAGTCTTTCTGCACTCGTGGTGCATGAAATGAAGCCGAGCTTGTCCGGGTCTGTCAGCGTCCTGACTGACCTCGGATCAGATCCTGCTCAGACGGCTGTGTTCATGCTTGTATGATTTGTTTTAACTGTAAGATTCATCAGTAGCTGCTGTGATTTAAAGGGATACGCCAACATTTTTTTTTTTTCGTGTCTTGCCTCACTCCTGAGTCCATGACCAGCAGATAGACACCATCCTTTCAACTGTGCGTGCAGTAACAAGGGAGATAGAGCCGTATCGCCCGTAATTAGCTTAGCTCAAACACTGGAAGTGTATGGGTAGTGTTAGCCTTAGCTTAGCTCAAACACTGGAAGTGTATGGGTAGTGTTAGCCTGCCTCCACCAAGATCGGTCAAAACGGAGGGTTCAAGCAAAGACGGTTTATTTTGGTTCAAGCTAGCTACATCGAGGGTAGGTTAGCTTCCTGTTTCAAAGTAAAAGTAAAATACATACAGAAGTATGTATGCTAACACTACCCATACACTTCCAGTGTTTGAGCTAAGCTAATTACAGGCGATACGGCTCTATCTCCCTTGTTACTGCACACACAGTGGAAAGGATGGTGTCTATCTGCTGGTCATGGACTCAGGAGTGAGGCAAGACAAGAAAAAAAACTGTTGGCGTACCCCTTTAAGGCAAGACACTACAGGTAAAAACACTGTTCTTCCTGATTAATTTTGAGATTTTGGTCTGTTTTTCTTCCTTTCTTTCAGAAACGTCAAAAAGAAATGGTAGAAAATCCACATTAAGGTGATTATTTTACATCAGTAGATTTCTCCTAGAATTATCATTCACAGCCTGATTTATACAACATTTTATTACTAAAAACATGGAGAAATCAGTTTTGTTTTTTTTAGGGCTGGTGACAGTATTTTCTCATTTACAGAGTGATAAAAGGAGATATCCAAAATCATCCTCTGTAAAAACATCTGACTCTAATGTGTCAACAAAATAAAACAAGAATTTTGAATTTGAGCTTTATCTATTGTTCAGATTTCGGTTCTGGAAATGTATGCAAATTAGTGCATATTTCACCAGATATTGTCTCATTTGCATATTTAAACATCAAATTTGACAAAACTTGCAATACAAAAAATATTTGTCTCAATCTAAGTGATTAACTTGGGATGTCTCATGGTGATATCTGTTAGTTTGTACAAGAAGCACAAAGCTACAGCTCCAGACGTTAGCCAGAGCCGTGCCTCAACATCCACAACCATCAACTTAACAGACCTGGAGATGGATGGAGGGAGTAAAACAGGAACTGGATACCAGACTCAAACAAGGGAAACCACACACTTGAATGAAAAGTGCTCGTCTGCAAAACAAGCTTCCTGGTTTGCTTCGGGCTAAAGGCTGCAGGTTCACACTACAATGAAGCCACAACAATGATTCTACAAATATAAAAACCAATCAATGTGTCCCCTCCACAGCTGCAGAGACGTACGGGAACACGCGAACCTCGCGGCACCGCGTCCAGACACCGACCCGTCCTGCACGTTGTGTTTCCACTCGGCCTTGAACGTCCAGCTGAACCCAGACTGTTGTGAAACACTGTGTCTGCTCCAAACACTGCTAACCAGGCTAGCTAACATGCTGCTAATGAAACTAACAGCTCATTATCTGTTGGGTTTCCTGTTCCGGATGTTTCCCATTAAACTATCACTTCTTCTATTCCAGTGTCATTTTACTACATTGTGCTGAGCTGGTCGGGACACTAGGGATTAAATGAATGGATTGAGATTTACACCAAGTCTTTTTTTGCAGTACTTCCCATATACAACGAGTTTAGCTCCTTTTGCGATATCACAGCTTTTCTGCTTTCTAATCCCTATCATGAATTTTGTTTTCGCAGTTTCACAATTGCCCCCAGTAAAAAAAAAACAACTTCAAAGGCTGCGCTGCCGTGCTCAGCCTTTCCTGAGAGAGAGTTCATCTCACCGCTTTGCAGAGCGCACGGCGCCCTACGACTGCTGTTTTGAGTATTTTCTGACATTTTAACACTAATGATTAATCATTTAGAAAAAATATATATAATCGGTAAATGTTTTACTACCATATGCACAGAAACGAATCATTCTTGCTGCCTCGACGGCTGCAAAAAAGAACCAAGTGTTGTCATGAATGAAGTCTGGGTTGCATTGTTTAAACTCTACCGCCAAAGTTGCAAAACTGCAAAAAGCTGCAAAACTGCAAAAAGCTGCAAAACTGGAGACAGTAGCTATCTGGTCTCATGCTGTTGCCTATATTCCTGGGCTATTCTAATTTATGCTTTATTTAAATAGTTTGGAGGTGTATATTTGTGCAGAATTATGTTTTTCTTCTTGCTGGCATTTATTTGGGTGACTTTTACTTCATCACATATACTTTGTTGGTCAATGATAAACGGATATAACCTGTTGAATATTCTTTTCTTTTTTTTTCTTTGTTTATGGTGGAGTGTTGCTTTGTTGTTGTTGTGGTTTTTGCGTCTATAAACATGAATTAGTAGCTTATTTCTGTTGTACCTTATGAAACAGCATACATGTTTTTTTTTTGTTTCTTTTTGTGTGTAATTTTTGTTTATTTACTCTTCTTTAATGTATTTATTTATTTTTGGTTGCTGTTAGTCCATACCTCTGTTAAGTTGTATGTCACATGTTTTCCTCTTTTCTTTCAATAACGAAAAAGAAAGAAAAATAATCAGCAGATAAATCGGTAGTGAAAAAAAAAAATTACTCCATTTAGTTGCAGTCCTTAAAGCAATTTTCAAAGTTGTAAATACTTAGTAGCACAAAGATAAAGCCACTGATAATCTAAACCAGTGGTTCTCAACCTTTTATACATCAAGGACCCTAAACTGACACAAATTGGACCAGATTTAGAAGTAAACACCAGAAATACACAAATATTTGTTCTGAGACTGAAGAACATTACTTTTTTATACTTTTAAATTAGGGCCAATGGCGTGAATTTTTGGAAATATTATACAGAAATTTCTGGAAAAAAAGTGGTCCAATTTCTCCAAAAACATTTCTAGGAAGAAGTGGTAAAAAAAAAAAAAAAAAAAGTAAATATTAAAAAACAAAAAAGTGGTAAAATTTCTTAATTAAAAATGTTCAAAATAAAAATGTAAATATTTTCTAGAAAAAAGTGGTAAAATTTCTAAAACAAAAAAGTAAAAATTTTTTTTAGAAAAAGTGGTAAAATTGAAAGAAAAAACAAAAAAACACAAAAAAAAAACGTGGTTAAATTTCCACAAAAATATTTCTAGGAAGAAGTGGTAAAAATTCTAAAAAAAAAGTGGTAAAATTTCTCGTAAAAAAATGTTCAAAATAAAAAAAACTTCTAGAAATTTCCAGGATATAAATTGGGGACCCCCTTCAGATCTCTCATGGACCCTTAGGGGTCCCTGGACCCCACGTTGAGAACCACTGATCTAAACCATAAAAAAGCTACAGTGAAGCGAACCAGACACGCGTCCGTCCGTCCGTCCGGCCGGTTGATGGTTTTATTTGCATGGTTTTATCTGAGGCGTCGAGGCTGCATCACCGGTTCATAGGAGGTAAAAGTGCAAAGTCACTCTCACTGACAAGAATAACAGCCTGTGAGAAGGTCAATTCTCTCACAGCACTGAGAGGCAAAGGAAGGGAGCATTAGTATGCGTTCCACGTCCACGCAGCATTATCAGCCGCATGCAGCAGCAGTTTTCTCCTTCCACCAAATCACTCCATGTTTACTCTTTACTCTTACAGTGGGAGTCGATCACAGAGCGGCAGCGGCAGCCATGCATCTGAACAACCAGAAAATAAATATTTGACATCTCTACTGACTCGGCGTGCATTTATTACTGTAAATAATTTGCAGCGAGGCGAGGAGCGGTTCCCTTCCTTAAATGTGGCCCGGGCAAATCTGCAATCTCTCCATTAAAACAAACCCTCTGGTGCTTTTCCTTAAAGAAGATGGTGCTGAGATTGCAGAGACGAGCCGAGGCCCACGGCGCATTACTCCGGCTCTGCTCCACGTCTACAGAAAACATGATATCTCATGACAACCGCTGAAACAGCTTACAGCTCCTCAAGGCGCACCATTTACGTTTCAAGACCATTAAGTGCTTGGAAGAGAAATGCCCTTTTTTTTTTCTCCCTCCTCCACTCAGGTGCCATTTTGGACTAAATTTGCGGCTAACAAGACCAGGCTGCTGGTGAGTCGTCTATATCTTCAGTTCCTTCCAGAGTCGTATTTCAACCGCATATTTAGAGAGACGGGTGAATTGTTTAAAACGTGGGACTGTTCATTTCTTATCCTGGAAATTGGCCACTTCCACTCTTGCACGGTGAACAGTGATGAGGGTAAAGATTGGCTTGGCAGGGTGGAAAGTAAACGTGGCTAAGGAACTGGCAAATTAAACTCTACAGAGCAGGAGGCGACGAGAGGAGAGGAGAGGGCAGATCACTTTTTGTTCTTCTCTCTCCACCGTGTCCTCTGCTCTTCGGAGAAGTCGGACCTTTCTTCACTCCACCTTCTTCCTGCTCATTGGCCTGGCACCGAGCTACAGGCCTCCTGACAATGCTCACTCTTATTTCAAGGACAGTTTCTATAGCAAGTTCACACAGGGAGCAAGCCACCGCTCGGCTTTATGAAAACATTTCAACGAGGCCACTGACAGCCGGTCTCCCAAAAGAGCAAGGAAGCAGAGCTGGCAAGAGAGCTACAAGTGCTGCTTTCATACCATATTCCCTCTCCTCCACTCCCTGACAGGCCGGGAGACATGAAGAGAACACAAAAACTAACGTTTATACAGGAAGAAACGTTTGACGCCGACCTCGCCTTGCTGCTTGTAAAGGGATAGTTCACCCAAAATTGAAATTGCACTCATTATCTACTCGCCCACATGTCGACTAAAGACTGGGAGAAGTTTCAGAGTCGTCCGTTGGCTACCGGTTGCAAATGGACACCAACTGTCATACCAGACAGGATGTTATTGTCCATCTTTTAAAGGGATTTCACAAATGGACACCAACTGTCTTTGTAACAAAAAGAAACACCAAAAAACATCCAAATCCCTCCATGCTGCTCGTATGTAATGTCCGTCTTGTATTGAAGCCCCGACATGGTTCTTCCAAATTTGACGAACCAGGAAGAGGAGCTTCTGCTACAAAACAAGCTTGAAATATGGACTTTCTTTCAATTTCTCATGTCGGGGCTTCAATACAAGAGGGACATTACATTACAAGCAGCATGGAAGTGTTTTTTTGTTATACAGACAGTTGGTGTCCATTTGCTACCGTTATGCTCTGCTACGCCGAGACTCTGATACTTCTCCCTGTCGACATGAGGGTGAGTAGATAATGAGTGCAATTTGAATTTTGGGTGAACTATCCCTTTAACTCCTGTGATGAAGCCAGTTCTCGTAAACGCTGCGCTGATGTCATGTGTTGCTGCATAAATAATCCATGAGACAAATGCGTCTGTATTATTTGTCTGTTATGGAGCTCAAGAAGCTCAGGGACCCGCTGTGCACAGGAGACTCGGTGTGAGGCTCTGGCTTCAGCCGAGGGGGGGGGGTGAGTGATGAGGGAGGGGCTTGCACTGGCATGGAGCTGCGGTGTTTGGCCAAAGGGGCCCCCCCTCTGTGTTCTCTCCAGCCCCCGGAGCAGCAGCCAAGGCCTTCTGGGCTGCGTTTCAACAGCAACAAACTTCTCCAGCATTTTGGAGATGACATTTGGAGGTATCAGCATGCTAAGCCCCCCCCCCCCACACACACCACCCTGGGAGCTGCCACTGACTTGTCTGTGCTGAGGGGATTTGTGTGTCAGTGCCGGGCCTTAAAATACCACAGCACCCCCCCCCCCCCACCTCTCCCTCCTTCTGTCGACTCTCCACTCAACTGCCCCGACTGCACGACACAGACTCACTTTCCCTCACTTCGTACCAGACAGGATGTTAGGTTGGATGTTATTATCTTTTAAAGGGATAGTTCACCCAAAATTCCGCGCAGCAGTATTTGTCCATATAATGGTTGTCAATGGAACCCACTTTTCTTCGTCCAAAAAGACACACCAAAAAACATCCAAATACCTCCATACTGCTCGTCTGTAATGTCCCTCTGGTGTTGAAGCCCTGACATGAGAAATTGCTCCGAAAAATTAAATAAGTCTATATTTTAAGTAGAGATAGACTTGTTTGCAGGAAAGGTCTGCCCGAAGCTCCCAGTAAGTCTATATTTTAAGCTTGTTTGTAGCGGAAGCTCCCAGTCTGTGCAAATCTCGCATGAACAATTTCTCATGTTGGGGTTTCAATACAATCTGTGTGGTAACGTTGTGTTATTATCTCATAGCGTGGTGAATGTGCAGGTCACAACTTGTCCACCAGAGCGTTGTGGAGTTGTTGGATTGTGTATTTGATGAGTTTGATGAGGGAAACCAAGAAATCCCATGATGAGCCTCCGTAGCGTAGCTCTGAGCAGCTCACGACTCTGCTCCGCCGTTCTAAAAACAGCTTGCACTGACAATTAAAGGTAACGAACCTACTGCTATGACTATAGGGATTATGGCAATGGGCGCCAAAATGTTGAACTATCCCTTTAAGTGTGTTACATAACAGATTTGGTCGGAATGCCCTTTAGTGGCGTAATAAGATGGTATAGTTGTATTAAATGAGCAAACACACATCAAAAATGTGAATATAATTTGAATATTTGACATAATCCCCCCCCTCAACCAAAGGTGCAGCCTCCGCCATCGCTTCGCCCGTCGCCCGCCTGCTTCCTCTCCTCATCTGTTTCTTTCTCTGGCGCTGCTCGCTCGGCGAAGTCGGGTGAGGCGCGCACAATTACTGGGAGCCTGTTGTTCATTTACTCCCACGAGGCCCGGGAGGCGGAGGTGATGAAGCAGCTGTCGGCTGGCATGCTAAATGAAACGCACACACATGCAGCGCATGCCTAAACAGCCCCTATATGAGACTTGTCATGCAGAGAAGTGCGGGACTGCTCAACTTCACCGCTAATCAGGATTCCTCGGCTATGTCTTTGGGGCCTCTGTTTGTTGCTCTTCCCTGCTCGCTCTGCCTGGATTTGCTTGATTTCCTCATTTGGTTCTCATTTGTTCAGTCGCCCCACAATGAGAGGAGTCGACTCTCGCACTGCAGCTCTCTTAGGGAAAAACACAGTGCAGTTTGATGTGAACAGCATCTGGGTCTCTCTTTCATTTTAAGAGTAGCCAGTGGGTTGTTAGGAGCTCGTACCATTAAAATGATGTAGAAGGAATACGCATCTTTGTGTTGTTTAATGTACTGTGCAAAATCCAATACAATGGAGGCTACTGACAAACGTCTCCTTTCAGACTCGGGGCGCATTCCTCCAGCTGTATCGATGGCTGTTTACACCAGTGGTTCTCAACGTGGGGCCCGGGGACCCCTAAGGGTCCATGAGGGGTCTGAAGGGGACCCCCAATTTATTTCTTGAAATTTTACCACTTTTTTTTAGAAGTTTTTTTTTTTTTTTTCAATTTTACCACTTTTTTTTGTTTTAGAAATTTTACCACTTTTTTCTAGAAAATATTAACTTTTTTATTTTGAACATTTTTAATTCAGAAATTTTACCACTTTTTTTTACTTTTTTTTTTTTTTACCACGTCTTCCTAGAAATGTTTTTGGAGAAATTGGACCACTTTTTTCCAGAAATTTCTCTATAATATTTCCAAAAATTCACGCAATTGGCCCCAATTTAAAAGAATGAAGTTTTGTTTTGTTTTTTTTACCACTTTTTCTAGATATTTTTTTTTTCCTTTTTTGTTTTAGAAATTTTACCACTTTTTTCTAGAAAATTTTTACGTTTTTATTTTGAACATTTTTCACAAGAAATTTTTACCACTTTTTTCTAGAAGTTTTTTTTTTTTTTTAAATTCTAGATTAAAAAAAATAAATTTTTAGTTTTTGTTTTAGACATTTTACCACTTTTTTTTCTTCTAGAAAATCTTTACTTTTTTTTTTTTTTTTACTTCTTTTTTGAGAATTTTTACCACTTCCTCCTAGAAATGTTTAAATGTTTCTGGAGAAATTGGACCACTTTTTTCCAGAAATTTCTCTGTAATATTTCCAAAAATTCACACCATTGGCCCTAATTTAAATGTATAAAAAATTAATGTTCTTCAGTCTCAGAACAAATATTTGTGTATTTCTGGAGTTTACTTCTAAATTTGGTCCAATGGGGGTCCAACGTGGTCTAATTTGTGTCAGTTTAGGGTCCTTGATGTACAAAAGGTTGAGAACCACTGGTCTATACGACACCTAACGCTGACGACGTCACATCGTGGAGACCCAGCGACGGCAGCGCACGCCGTCTGCTGCAGCCTCTAGTGAGCAGTGTTGGGCATGTTACTTTAAAAGAATGAATTAGTTATAGTTACAAGTTACTTTCCCCTAAAAGTAACTGAATTGCTACATTAAAAAAATAGTTAATTACGTTTTTCATTCATCAACATCAACAAAGTGAAGTGTTCCTTTCAGCTCTGAATGAGCCGTTCATGTTTTCTACGTGGAGCCTTCAGTGGCATGTTGTCGTGTCGTCATGTTTTTGCCTTCAGTGGCAGCGTGACGGTAGGAAACTACAACTAAAGCTATTGTTTTGCCTCGTGCTGACGGGCCACTTGTTTACATAGAGACTTGTTTAAGCCATTAGCTGCTGCGGCTCTAACTGATTTCACGTGAATGCAGCGTGAAAAATACGACTGAGCTGCTTGTGATCTACAACCGCACCGCTAGATGGAGGAATTCTTACGCAATCTACCTTTAACATTTAAGTGCAGTTGATTTTGTCAAATGAAAAACGAGTCTGTCTAAACAGGAATAATGACTAATAATGACTTATATTTACTTATGTTCCTTATTTATGTATGGATGAGGTGGGATTGGGATAAAAAGATGGGAATAAATAAAGTTAATAATAATACATAAAAAAAATGGTTGTGGCTGTGAGGACCTGGTGAAGGTTTCTGAGATGAAAACAGGCTTCAAAGAGAGCGAGGGGGGGTCGGGGGGGGTCGGACTGTGGAAACCCTGCTGGTCTCTACAGCTCTGATGGTCATAACAACCTGTGCTCTACACCTGCAGAGCGCCCCCCCCCTCCCTCCTTCCCCAAAACACAGACCGCTACCTTCTCTTCCTCACCATACCACTTTTAAAAACCACTCCAAAGCCCCCCCCCCCCATCCACCCCCCACCCCCACAGAGCCAGATAGAGTGGAATCAGGAGAAAACACAGCTCCATCAGGCCAAACCACCACCTCTTTCAGCCAAAATAGCAGCTTTGAGGGAGGCAGCGAGTGCAGGCAAAGGACAGACTTGGCCCAGTGAAAGGGAAGGGAGGGGGGGGGGGGGCGAGGGCGAGGGCGAGGAGGGGGAGGGGGGGGAGGGTCAATCACTCTGTGGGAGGCAGAGAATGAGGGAGCACAAACATCGTACTGGTGTTGGCTCCGAGCCATGTTTGTGTCACTAACAGAAGTAGCCTTGTCTAACCCCCCCTCACCCCCACCCCTCCCCTTCCCCCGCCCCCCCCTCCTCCTTTGCCTTGCACTCACTCTCTCCCTCCGTCGTTTGCTTGGAAACAGAGTCAAGGGGCGACTGGCTGGATGCTCGCTAACAGAAAAGAGCTGCGACACAGAGGAGAACAGGGTGAATCCGACCGACAGAGCCCAGGGCTGGGCAAAAATCAAAAAAGGGGGGGGGGGGGCTGTGGGAGGGGGGGGGGGGCACTCAATAGCAGGGACTGTGCTTTGGGAATGTTGATGAGGCAGGGACCTTTTCTCTTTAGTTTTCCAAGTGAACCAACAAGCAGCAGCTCTGTGGATGTGTGGGCGATTTGTGCTCAGCGTGCCCGCGGAGCCGCCGAGCGTGAGCTGCTTTGAAGATTAGGTGTTTGCATTATTTCACATGCACGACAGAAAAGAAAAAAAAAAGAAAGAAAGAAAAAGAAGAAGAAGAAGGGCAGTTTTCCAGACCCCGGCAGAACCTGATAGCGCTGGTGGTGGTGATACATCTTAAAAATTAAGTGAGCTGAATGCGGTTTTTTCGATCAAAGGGAAGGAAAACTGAGAGGCTCCGAGATTTTTTTTTAGTCGGACTGCGCTGCTGCAAGAAGAGGAGCCAACGCTATTCCCAACTGGCTGGCTCGCCAAAAAAACAGAAAAAAAAAAAAAGTGCTTTGTGTTATGAGCATGCATGTTGTTGTTGAGAGCAGATATCTCTCTCTGTGCAGCAACTTGCGAGCTCAAAACAAATCAAGGCCACCTAACAACTGCCTGCCAACTGCTATTCCTGTTGGCCGTATCAAGCAGCGTGCGTGCGGCTAAAGCAACACATTAGTAGCATCAGCAGCTCCCGAGGCGCTCCGGCCTCATCCGGTTACACTCTAGCAGGGAAAATATGCACAGAGTGAGATGATTTCTTCTTTTTTAATATGAAAGAGACTTTGCTAAGAACTCAAGGGACCAATCCCCCCCCCCGCCCCCCCATTGATGTCTATGTAAATAAAAGCCGACACAAACTTTCCCATATGTTTGCTTGTTTGCTTTCCCGCCGTTGAACCAACTCGACTCACCGTCCTCCGTTTCCTGCCACACGATGCCTTCCAGGTTGACGCTGGTGCCCGGCTCGCACGGCCCCAGGCACTCGGGCTCCGTAGCCAGGGCGACGTCCGACGTGTTCACGGCCACCGAGCGCGTACGCACCATTATCTGCTCGCACGGCGAGGCGATCTCGCTGTTGTTGCCCACCGCGGCCAGGAGGTGGAGGGGGGGAGGGGCTGGCGTGGAGACAGGAGATTCCATCTGTGAAGAAGAAGAAGAAGAAGAAGAAGAAGAAGAAGGAGGAGGAGGAGGAGGGGGGGGGGGGTTGAGAGAGAAAGAGAAACACATGAGACACTTCAGAACCACAGTGTAAACATGTAGAGAGCAGATGTTGAGATACGGCCAGCGGATGCCACGATGAGAGGAAGTCAAGGAGAAAAAAAAAGAAGTGCTGAGCGCATGAAAGACATCCTGGTATTTCAGTCAGTGGTCCTCGCATGACCTTTGGTAGTGGGATGCTTTTATTTAGAATAAATTGCCCCACCTCCCCCAATTAATTACTGTCATAATTTATTCAAAATATATTGATAACATCACAAGAGAATGAACTCTGTGTCAAAGTCCTCCCAACATATTGGACCCCCCCCCCCCGGAGGCGTAAAATGGTTTAGTCCACCACATTCAGTTTGTAAACAAAACATTGAAACTCGGGCTAAGCTGTGTAGCCTCCTGCTAATGCTAGCAGCAGTTGTCATGACAACAAAGGAAAGGAAATACAGTCTGAAAGAAGCGCTGGAGCCGAGAGCCGACCGTCACCAACACCGGGAGCCTCCGTGTTTGTGTTTTTAAGCCGTTGTGTTGAGCTGGGAAGACGGTGTTAGCAGCGGATGCTAACCGCTAGCGCTAGCCGAAGTTAGCATCGAGCTAGCTCACTACAACGGTCCTAATACTTGTTACCAGTGTCGGTGACGGTGGGGAATCGGTCCGCGGCTCCAGCGCTTCACTCAGACTGTATTTATTTGTCTTTGTTGTCATGACAACTGCTGCTGCTGAGAGAGAGAGACGTGCTAGCACTCGTTAGCATCAGACAGCTAACGTGGCTAACAGCCCTGAGCTACTACTCTGCTGCACGTAGCTTCACCTGAGCTCATTGGCTGCGGACAAAACACAGACTCTCTCACCATAGATATCTATGCTCTCTCACGACTCTCTAGCTCCGCCCACAAACGTCCTCGTGCAACAAAACCTGAACAAAACGGAGCAAAAGACCAAAATACAGGACTAGAAGCCCACAGTGATGATTAAGACGGATTTCATCTGTAATGTTTATTTTTGGGCACAAAACTCCAGACTGAACCTTTAACAGTGTTATGTTAGTACAGTGATTACACTTTGGCGGCTCTGCGCCTCGTGCGCTAGCTGGCGTAGAACTCGGTGCTCCGCCCCCGTCGCTCACACACAGCCGCGCCGAGCCGAGCGAGATCCATGACACAAATAACATCACAGACTGATCACTCATTAATTCCCTCAATTAAAGCGCTGGTTGTGGCGTGGGGGGAGTGGTGGTGGTGGGGGGGAGGGGGGGGGGTGCTGCTGAGGGTCAGTAATTGATTCCACCTGTTCTGACACACTGTGACAGCGATGAAGAGACAGAGAAACTGGGAAACCGAAAATGAAAAGGACGGGGGAGGGAGGGAGGGAGGGAGGGGAGGTGACGGAGCAGCTGAGAGGAAAAGAAGAAGAAGAAGAAGAAGAAGAAGAAGAAGTGTGTAGGTGGAGAAGAGACAGAGAGGAAGACGGATGGTGATTTAAGGGGCCACGGCTTTACTTCTCTTTATTCCAGCCAGTCGACATTAAAGCGCTCCAAGTCATTAGCGCTGAACTGCGGGAGGAACGCCGCCCGCCCGCGCTGCAGCCAACACCACACAGTTATTAATTGGGCATAAACCATTCAGATATGCTGCCAATGCTGGATCCAATTAGACTTGGAAGACAAAATAACAATTGACACGTTGGATTATAAGTCTGTACACCCTTTAAATAATTGTTATAATCTACTTACTGTTCCAAAGTACGACCTGGAGAACTAAAAACACTGAAGTTGCTGCTTCATTTGGAAATGTTGGCTTGTCGCTGCGGTTGTTAAGTCCATCCTGACTGAAAAGTCTCAATTATCGTAAGAGCTGGACTTTATAGAGGACGGATCCTGATTCCTGACTGACTCCTTATCCAGAGGAATATCTCATCGGGATTTATCACTGGTGGTTTCCAGGTGATGAATCCAACCAACGATTAGTAGCTACACCACCTTCCTGCTCTTAGTGCGCATTAGCATTTAAATTAATTTGGTTATTTGAGATTCATTAAAAAAAAGAAGAAAAAATGCTGTGATTGATCATTATTCATAAAGCTGGAAAATGATAGAACCAATCATTTGAAAGCATTATCACCATCAATTACTCCACCTGAGACAGCGCAGATCAGTCTCTGAATGGAAAATTTAAAAAAGGGGAATCGTGATCAGCTGATTGCTTTGAAAACCCAACATTAGCCTGTGATGAAATGTGATATTAGCATAAGACTTGTCATCACAGAAGCTTCATATTTCATGGATTACTGCGATGAGCTCCGATAGCACGTTTCTGCCAGTGCTCAGCAGCAGAACGGAGAGCCGGGGCCTAACGACATCGTAATCACTGTCTGTCAGTCTCTGCTGCTGCGTGACGCGGCCAAGCTGCAGGCCGGCTGACTCAACCAGACAGGACAGGTAATCACCGCAGCTGTCAGCGCACACTGTCCCCGGGCCGCGTGGAGACGCCGCCGCGGGCCGCGGACAACAACACAACCACCGCTCCCTCCCTCCCGTAAGAGTGACAGGTTCATGCTGAGCCTCCTTCCCAATTGACTCCAGTCTTCAGAACGGTCTGGGTCGACATTAGGGGTGTTTTCCAGACACAACAAAACAGAGACGGCTTCATTTTCACAATAACATCCTTACATTAAAGGGATAGTATCATTTTTTTAAAAGTGTGGTTGTATGATCTACAAATAGCCCCTAAGTACTTTAATTGCAGTAGAAGACTCTCTGCACTCCTCCCGTTAGCAACGCCAGCCCATAATAGTCCTGCCCAGAGATTTACAACATACATTGTTGTGAATGGACCCAAAGAAACGGCCTATTTTCACGGCCTAAAAGAGGTTTTACCTGAAAATAAATACACAGTTCCATTGTTGGTTATAATATAATTTTTTCCAGCCCTTCAAAGTGCAGGTTGTTGTCGACTCTAGCGCCAGCGGTGTAGTAGCGACGCCATCGAAACACCAAATTTGTGACGTCATTGAAATAAATAGTCTGTGACATCATTGAAAAACCATCCACTGCCACAGGAGAGTTTAGTGTCACTGAACGAGACTGTAATGTTTAATCGTTATCCAGCCTAACGCCTCTGTCACAATCATTCACTCAAAGTGCTTAAAGTCCAAGACAAAGCGTTATAATCTCTAGACAAACATATAACATATTATAACACATGATGCATGAAACTGACACAGGATTGAAACGAATCTGCATCCAGTGGAAATTGCCCTTTATTTGCTTCTGGCCATGTGCATTTGTTTACAACAAAGCCGTCAAAAAACCAATAGATGGAGCGGTGGATGAGTATACGATGTTACGACGTCGTGTTGTGTGGTCATAAACAAAAGAATGCAGGTTACGGAGCGTGTTTTTGTCGCCGTGCAGCAGAGACGAGATCTGGGACGGGGCGGCGGCGGCGGCGGCAACCGTGCAGGTAACAACACTGATGTTGCAAAGTTGGTTTTCAGACGCCAGGTGAAGGCAGAGAGACTCCGTTCTCACTCATAACACGTTACAAGTCATGTAGCCTGTAACTATCACAATGACTCTGGAGCTTTTTAATGAAGGTAAAAATGTAGATATATGTATAAATATATATATTTATATATAAATATAGCCGGGAAAATCATGTGTAGTTCCTTTATAAAAACTGACTGTCAAACTGATTGGTGTTCGTTCTCCAGACACAATGTATTTGTGATAATGGAATGATGGGATCTACATTTTTATATTATACATTATCTTATATTTATTTGTTTGTTAATCCTGAATGAATGTAGGAAAAGTGAATTTGATGGATTCTAAGAAGGAGCCCATCCAGTCCACCGACGTTTGTCTATAAAGACGAGGGCAGTGTGTTGTTTTCAGGCGGTCGAGGGCTACTCACTCCACGGTAAAGGAGCCATTTATTATGTAATAGTATAAACAAATTACAATGGAGTCAAAGTGGAAATGGGACCGGTTCACAATGCACACCAACAATCCTGCTCCATTCCCAACTTCTATCAATGGATAATTGAACAAAAGGACTTTCACTGTGGGGCTGCAGAATGCAAACCCACAGAGTGAAATGCCTGACATCTTGTCCAAGGGTTTTGAAAAACCACATGCGACTGGGCTACACAACTCGCCAGATTACACAAGGCTCTACCCGACGCTCGGCCGGTGCCAAATTCCAAGATTTCTTCCCTCCTTGCGAGACTTTACAGATGGATTTTGAAATCTCCCCCAAAACCACAATGCCTGAATGTCACGCAAACCTTTTCTTAACTAAAACCCCATGCCGGCTCCTCCAAAAAGCCACACTGGCAAGAATAATGTTTAACTGGCTGAATCTCTGACTGGTGCTGGGCATTCCTCACAGTGCTGACAGAGGGGGAACGCTCTGCCCGGATTCCCACAGATCACACAGTAACTCGGCCGTGGCAGGCCAGGCGGACACGTGCTGCACTTTTTTTTATTTTTTATTTCCTTCACTGGACACATTAAGTTCAACTTTAACTTGTTTATTAGAGTTGGGATTAAGAAACTGAGCGCTGAGCTTGGACGAGGATTAAGAAAGGATTACACAGCAGTGTCATTCCGAGACACCTGTCTTGGCTAAACCGGAGTGGGTGGCGTGGGGGCCGGAATACACTGGACCAAATTAAGCTTTGAACCTTTGTTGGACAGTCAGCAATAACAAGCGCCTTAGCTCCGAGCCAGACGACCAGCAGCTCCGTCACTACGTCCTGAAATAATGACATGACCGTTCATGTCAGAGTCGTCTGGATGATGTGTTCCTAACACTTTATTTCACACGTAAATTCCAGTTAATGTCCTAATAATCTCCTTAGAGGTTTTCCTGGAAAACTCCACTCCACTTATTTCTAAACGCTAACCTGGCACAACCTTTACATATTCATTCAGAGGAAAGCAGAGGGAGCTGGACACAATATGAACGCTGCAATGTGTATGACAAGTCCAGTAATGGAGAAAGTTGAGATTTTGGTATCAATGGAAAGATTAGAAAATAATCTTTAAAATGAAACTCTAGTCAAAGTCATACATTTGATGGTTTTCTAGATGTGGCCGTTTGAATTACGATCTCCTCGTCTCTGACTCCGTTCTAAAACCTGAGAAAACTACCACGTGATTACACGCACCCTATACGGTCCCTTGTTGTCACAGATGCACCATTCAATGACCATCGGAAAGCAGAGAATCTCACGATTCAGATGCAGTTTACAGCTCGTCTCTATCATGAACGGTTCAGAAGTTGTCATGTTTTGTAAAACATGTGCAAGCACTGTGTCGATGCTACGTTTGGTTTAGCATCGATGCTACGTTCTGTTAGCGTCGATGCTACTCGGTTTAGCATCTGTTTCTGTACCCGTCCCTTCTTGTCACAGATGCACCATTCAATGACCATCGGAAAGTGGAGAATCCAGCGATTCAGATGCAGTTTACAGCTCGTCTCTATCATCAACAGTTCAGAAGTTGTTGTGTTTTGTAAAACATGTGCAAGCGTTGTGTCAATGCTATCATTTAGCAACAGTTCAGAAGTTGTCATCTGTTTCTGTAAAACATTCAATGACCATCGGAAGCAGGTGCAGTTTACAGATGCTACGTTTGGTTTAGCGTTTAGCATCGATGCTACACTCTGTTAGCATCAATGCTACGCTCTGTTAGCATCGATGCTACTCGGTTTAGCATCTGTTTCTGTACCTGTCCTTCTTGTCCACTTCAATTGTCAGTGATTCAGATGCAGTTTACACCATTCAATGACATGTGCTACACTCTGTTAGCATCGATGCTACACTCTGTTAGCGGAGAATCTGTTTCTGATTCAGATGCAGTTTACAGCTCGTCTCTGTCATGAACGGATCAGAAGATATTTCATGTTTTGCTCCGATGCAACGCTCATCTTCAGAGGGTTGAAGTAGCAAGTCAACTTTAATCATCATTTACTGCCTTTTCTCAATTATCTGACTGTGAAACTTTGGGAGAGTGTTTTTGAATGTCATTGCTTTGAAATTAGGGTAAAAATAGAACCATGTCTTTAATGGAAATTCATCTGGTCATCAATAATAAACTCCACATGACCGACGGCAACAACTTCAACAACCAAAGGGTTCTTTCCAGGACACTTTCACACCATGATGTAAGAATAACAAACCTGTCAAATGTCATTGTTAAAGATTCATTCAGTTCATTTGGGTCTGGCAGAATTCCTTCTCCATACACCGCACAACCTCTAAAAACGACTTTCTGAATCATGTCATGCATCGCCAATGTGTGCGATCATGTGACGCGGTGGTGAGTGATGAGTGGTTATATTGTTTCCATGTATTTAAATATGGAGCTTCTCCACACTAATATCACGTTCATACACAAACCTCATGCGCAGCGTGGGATCATGAAAGCATGTTCTGGTCACGGTTCAGCCGTTCACATGAGACCGCCGTCACAGGTCACACACACACACAGTCACGCCTGCAACTGGAGCTCAACACACATCATGGCTGAAGCAGAGAATCCCAGTTTTCCTGCTGCTTTTTCTGCATTAGTCCCTGTAATAAAACACCGTGAGGAATTCCTCCACATGCGTACCTGATTTTGCGCACCCACTCGTTCCTTCTGTTCATCCTGCTCTTTTTTTTTTCTTCTCTAGCGTGATGTTTAAAGACAGATCTCTATCCCGTGTTGAGCTGGTGGCGACCTGCGTTTGACCTGAGCTGCCGGCGACGCGGCCAACGGTCCTGAAGCCAGGTCAGATAACACACAGCAGGTCACAGAGATCGACCACAGACGTGGCTTCATCGTCCTGGTCTCTGACCATGACATGTAGATAATTCACAACAACAACAACGTACATAATACATAACATCAGGCTATAAGATATGCTGAACACCATAGAGAACGTATGTAACTCAAACTGCCTAGTTCAACATTTTGGCAAATTGGCCCATCACCATAACCCCTATAGTCATAGCAGTAGGTTCGTTACCTTTAATTGTAGGTGCAAGCTATTTTTAGAACGGCGGAGCAGAGCCGTGAGCTGCTCAGAGCTACGCTACGGAGGCTCATGGGATTTCTTGGTTTCCCTCATCAAACTCATCAAATACAAAATCCCAAAACTCCAAAGCGCTTTTGTGGACACGTTGTGAGCTGCACATTCACCACGCTATGAGATAATAACGGAACGATACGAAACGGAGCCGTTTTCGAGGTAAATTCATGCAAAACCGCTGATGCGCGTTGCGTTCAGGGACAGTTTTTCAGCAAGCAGTCTCCGTATTTACCCTGTATTTACCTCGAAAACGGCTCTGTTTCGTATCGTTCCGTTATTATCTCATAGCGTGGTGGTTGTGCAGCTCACAACGTGTCCATTTAAGCGCTTTGGAGTTGCTGGATTGTGTATTTGATGAGTTTGATGAGGGAAACCAAGAAATCCCATGAGCCTCCATAGCGTAGCTCTGAGCAGCTCACGGCTCTGCTCCGCCGTACTAAAAACAGCTTGCACCTACAATTAAAGGTAACGAACCTACTGCTATGACTATAGCGATTATGGCAATGGGCCAATTTGCCAAAATGTTGAACTATCCCTTTAAATAGTAACAACAACAACAACAACATTATATGTATATTCTAATAACAGGAGTTGCATACAGCTGTATCATAGTGTGTCTACATGTCTCTCAGTAGCCGAGGCTGATATGAAGCACTGTGCTGATGTGATTGGCCATCAGGTAAAAAAAAGTTTGCAAATCCAAAAGTTGCAAAAAGACTGAGGCTGTAAACAAATCCCAGTCCCAGTCTGAGTCCAGATTGAAACTGTTGAACTATTGATCGTTGTACATCTGCTGCCAGATAAAGCAACTCCAACTCCAACATCAGAAGAACAAAAACATCTGTCTTGACCAGACAAGAAATAATTCTCCCTGACACACAGGTCCGTTATTAAGTGAAAATGAATTTTTCCAGAAGTGCTGTTTGCTGGCGGAGTTCCCCGGTTCCTCCCTCCGACTCCGACTCCGACTCCGACTCCGACTCCGACTCCGGGGGCAAAGCCTTTGAACATCCTCGGTGAGTTAGTGAGGTCGGAGGCCGGCGCAGATTACACTTCTCTCTGGCTGTGGTCGGTGCCTCCTTCAGCACACTGACACACACACACACACACACACGCACACACAACGAGAGGATCCACAGCCTTTCTTTGGCCCTCATACTAACAATATGGAGGCTGCTAATCTCTAATAAGGTGTTAAATCCTCAAAAAGGAATCTCAGTTCATCTCAGCTCCACGGCTACGATGTATGGTCTCGTTATCAGCAGGCGATCGCATCAATAGGCAGCTTTTAAAGTGAGCCGTATTATTGTGGGCATTGAAGCAACATGGTCATTAGCATTAAGCTACAATTGAGAACAAATACACAGCCTAATCTAATTTGATTACCAAAAAAAAAAAAAAAAAAGTTCAAATCCACAGAGAGAAAGACAGAAAATGACTGGATTCCCTTTCAAGTTCTGAAACCCACTCGATTGTTTTCAAACACGGCACAATGGCCTAATTCCTTTAGTGAAACCACATTGTCGTCTCTTTGAAGCTGCGAGTAATCACAGAAACCGAAAGAGAAAACACAAATAGGAACACCTGACATCCATTGTGCGCCGCCAGCTGGCAAAAGGCGGCGCTCCGTTCCGTTCCTAGGCAACTCTTCTCGGTTTTAGTTGCTAATTGTGCTTTCAGGAAAAGCACAACCACACATTAATAATACAGAGAGGAAACTAAGCTGCGATGGAGTCGGCCACGCATGACCTACAATCTCATCATGAGTAAGAGACAGGTTCTCACTCTGACGGGAAGTCGTTCGCCTTGTGACGGAGATGACAGGCTGCACCGAGACCAGAGTTTCTTTGTTTCCATCAATGTATCAGTTACACATAAGGGTTGGCGAGATGAGCCGTTCAGAAATATCATTAAAAACTGTTTTAATAGTTAAAACGTACATTTTGTATTCATGTTTGATGTCATCTGAACCATTTTAACAAGAGTTAAGACTGAATGCCCTTGAAAATGTCAAATGGTGGAACCACAAAAGAATGAAAAATATCAAATATTTGATCCACCCACAGTGGATTTAAAGGGATAGTAGCGTTTTTTTAAAGTGTGGTTGTCGGCTATGATCTTTAATAAAACCCCAGAGTACTTTAATTGCAGTAGAAGACTGTCTGCACTCCTCCTGTTAGCAACGCCAGCCCATAATAGCCCTGCCCAGAGATTTACAACATGCTGATCGGTGGGCGCTAACCCTGGGCGGAGGGATACGTGAGGCGCTAACCCTGGGCGGAGGGATACGTGAGTTGGTTAGATCCAAATAAAAACTGTGTTTTTCCTGCACTTTGAAGGAAAAAATTATATTATAGCCAACAATGGAACTGTGTATTTATTTTCAGGTTAAACCTCTTTTAGGCCGTGAAAATAGGCCGTTTCTTTGGGTCCATTCACAACAATGTATGTTGTAAATCTCTGGGCAGGGCTATTATGGGCTGGCGTTGCTAACGGGAGGAGTGCAGAGAGTCTTCTACTGCAATTAAAGTACTTAGAGGCTATTTGTAGATCATACAACCACACTTTTAAAAACATGATACTATCCCTTTAAATTGAACTAGATTTTTTTGTTGTTGCTGTGTTTCTATATTTAAATTTTAATGTATGTGACACATTATGTAAAATTTGTCAGGAAACATAGCGTTGCATTGCAAAAGTGAATTTCATTTATTCCACATTTGAGTCCAGATTTATTTTCCTATATGGTCAGATGTTTATGTAACAATACCAGTTACTCCACTTGACTTTGGGTTTCATTGCGTCAATGACACTAAAATAAAACCCATTTGGATTTAATTTAACCCTTTAATTCGCCAAATTTCAAAACTTTACAGCTAATTTTTATGACACAGCACGGCCTTCATGTTGGTAAACAGCAGAGTTAGAGATGAGGCGTGAACATGAAGAATGTCTGCAGGTGTGACGGTTTGTTTCATCTGCAGCGGAGCAATGTTTCATCGCACGAGCCGCGGCACCAAGCTGTGAATTACAGCCACACCGTTACGGAGACGAGTAACGCTTCACACTTACTGTTACATTTCTGAAGTAATCAAATGTCATATGTTTTCAGTGTGACACATTAGAGCTGCATGCTGCAAATCACAGCTCCTCTTCCACCAAAGCATGAAGCAATAAAAAGGTACACAAAGCTTTTTCAGAAGGGAAACCTCTTCAGAGAGAGAGCGACGAGGCTTTTTACCTGCAGAGGCATCTGCACTCCCCCATGAAAGCACAACAAACATTAGTCAAGAGACGACTCCTGCAGCTACGAGCAACATGACGGGGAGGAAACGTGATAGAAAAAGACAGAAGGCACCAGGGACCTCGGGGTAGCGGACTGAGCCAAGATAAGTGGAGCTTATACCAATTTGCTCACTTACGAAGCAGTGGCCTCATTTCCCTATTAAAGCAAAGTCACACAGAGGAAAGAAAAAAACTTCCACTACTACTATCAAACAGTAAATGATGAGGTAAAACAACCTCTGTCTGACTGCACTTGTGTATTTTATGCTCTTGGCAACGTGGCGGAGTCCCCAGATCCAACTGATAAACTGGGGAGTAAAAGGTAAAGTGAGTCAAATAAAAATGAAAAATGAAATCTTACACTTGGCTCTTGCTTCTTGGGTGGATTATAAAAATTCTTGAGTAACAGCAGTAGTAGTAGTAGTAGTAGTAGTAGTAGTAGTAGTAGTAGTAGTAGTAGTGGTGGTAGTAGTAGTGGTGGTGGCATTATGGGACTGAGCAACCATCACAATTTACATGTTAAAGAGGAACTAAGCAGGATTTGACCCGTGCCAACGCTACATTTTACCTTCATTAAAAAGCTCCAGAGTAATGGTGATCGTTAACTACATGACTTTAAAAAAAGAAAAAAGAAAAAACTACATGACGATTATTATGCGTCAATACATTTCAAAACACCACGAATGTTTAAAACCAAAAACAGTCAAATATAATTACATCTAATAATCTTTACCAGTTATTAATCTGCCGGGGGAAGTGTTTAAGTCATTAATTATCATCTATACCAAATGTTTACGTTCATTTTAATCATTTTTTTTACAATACAAATGATACGCAAACATTTAAATTCCTACCAATTCAGCGTTTCTTTAGACAAATGGACCAGTATCCGTGCATTTCCCTTCACTTTGGTGCACATCTGCAGATACGGTTCCAACATCATCTTTCTTTGGAAAGTGATGGTATTTAGGAATCTTAACGATCAATTAATTGTGGCGTTTAATACCGCGATTAATTGTGAAAACAAGTAATTGTGACATCCCTATTGTAAACAAATGCACATGGCTGAGAGGAGGGTTAGCAAAACAGCAGAAGAGTGACCAGAATCATATACAGTAGCTCCTCTTTAACATGACAATATTCACTCTGAGTTTACCATTAGAGCACAAATGAGTGCAGAAAGAATTTTATTTTAAATGAATGGGATTTAAGGGGGTGCATCCTCTGGGGACCATGATACCAAAACATTTCTATGTTAACTTTTATTCCTAATCTGTACAGGCATGACCTCATGAAATAAAACACTATTTTTCTGTCCAATAAAAGAAGATGAAGCTAAACACAAGCAGCTGCTTTGGAGGTATTAGCTACGATTCTTTCTAGGAAACGTAGCTAAGAACTGCCCTGGCTTCCACCTGGAGGTAGCTTTAGCTCACAGCTCAGGGCTTTACCCTGGTTTGCTGACTGACTGGCTTTTACACACAGCAGGTGGATGGTACACTTTCTCTCGTCTTGGGGTCAGCTTGACCTTGTCAACCTAATTCCTTCCCTTCCTCTCGGCGGACCAGCCGGCTGCCTCCGGCCCTGCGGCCTGGTATTGTTTGTTAGATGATAGGGTGGGGGTTGGGTTGGAGCTGCACAGGAGGAAGGGGGGAGGGGCGGCAGGAGGCTTGCCGGGCGTTGTGAGCAGTAAAAGCTCTTCACATTGCAGCTGAGCAACCCAAACACCTCTTTAGCAACACACACATGAATGTTCTCCTGCCACTAATGACTGGTGAGTCCGAAAAGTGTATAAAACATCTGCCACGGATCAACAGAACCTCTTTGACTTGTTTTCTGAGTTATCCAATGGGGATCTATTATTTTCTATTATCTGTCTTGATGTTAAAGTAACAGATTGTTTATTATAGTGTCTGTAGGAAAAGGGGTTAGGGGGGGTTACTTCCATTGTAACTTCCATTGCAACTTAAATACAGTTGAATGATACATAGAGTTGCAAAATTCTGGGAATTTCCAAAGTTTCCATGGGAATCAACATGAAGAAATGGGAATAAATCTGAAATTTACAAAATTGAAGGTTGGTATTTTGATCTTAAATATGTAGCATAATCTTGGCTAAAACAAGCAGATGTAATGCAAGTTGAATATCTATATGCTATTCCTCAATCACATGCACAAATGTTTCTGGAAATTGACTGGAAATTTTCCACTCCTTTTGCAGCCCTCATGCCACATCTGTTTCTCATGGTTGTAAATGAGCCCATCCTGGGACGAATAAAGGATTATCTTATCTTGTCTGGTCTTTGTTTTCTGTGATCAACAATCCAAAACGCTGAAAAACATTTCATTTACAGCACAGAAAATCATCCCGACTGAGTCTTAATATGTAGCATTAAATCAACAGTTTTGCTTGAATAATGACTGAACCATCATCATTATTTTGTAATCATTGCAGCTCCGGTCTGGATTCCCTCGCAGTGGGAGGGGGCTGGATGTTCACAGCAACATATAATATTACAAAGCAGTGAAAGTGGCAACAGTGGGGAATCATCCCTATGTTTTCCTGGTCCTGTGTTCCCCAATTTGTATTTGGACCCAGCTTTCCCCAAAAAGAACAACGCAATTTTTGTACCCGTATACCTGGAAGTGGAGTTGTGAGTGACCTGGCATATTTTTGCCTATTTTTGAATGAGAAGTGTAGGCTAATTGTTCCATTTGTTGGGTTTAGGCAATGAAGAAAGGTGGTTAAGTTAAGTTCAGTAAAAAAGACCAGGTAGAGGCTCGACAGGCCAGATAGAGAGAGAGAGTCCATCGACAGGCAACAGCTGGGAACATCCGACCCTTTTCCAGAAAAAGAGTCTTATGTTCCCCGGTATGTATTGTGACTGGGGAACATAGGACCCATTTTGCTAAAAACGGGGAACATAGGACCCATTTTGGTAAAACGGGGAACATGGGACCCTTTTTGGTAAAAACGGGGAACATGGGACCCTTTTTGGTAAAAATGGGGAACATGGAACCCTTTTTGCTAAAAACGTTGAACATAGGACCCTTTTTGCTAAAAACGGGAACATGGGACCCATTTTGGTAAAAACGGGGAACATCTGACCCTTTTTGCTAAAAACGGGGAACATCTGACCCTTTTTGCTAAAAACGGGAAACATGGGACCCATTTTGGTAAAAACAGGGAACATGGGACCCTTTTTGCTAAAAACGGGGAACATGGAACCCTATTTGCTGAAAACGGGGAACATCCAACCCTTTTTGCTAAAAACTGGCTACATGGGACCCTTTTTGGTAAAAACAGGGAACATGGAACCCTATTTGCTGAAAACGGGGAACATGGAACCCTTTTTGGTAAAAAACAGGGAACATGGGACCCTTTTTTGCTAAAAACGGGGAACATGGGATCCTTTTTGCTAAAAACGGGGAACATAGGATCCATTTTGGTAAAAACGGGGAACATAGGACCCATTATGGTAAAAACGGGGTACATGGGACCCTTTTTTGGTAAAAACAGGGAACATGGGACCCATTTTGGTAAAAACGGGGAACATAGGACCCATTTTGGTAAAAACGGGGAACATAGGACCCATTTCCAAAAAGAGGTTCCTATATTTGCCGATAGAGGAACATAGGTACGCAGTGCCAACACCGTGCACCAGTACAACTGTTCATTCCCACATTGTGAACGTGTCAGAGGCTCACACCATCAGCAGAGCTTTGAATTCAGCTCCATCTAGACGCCCATTCTGGTGCTTCTCCTCCCCGTTCTCCCTCCCTCCCTCCCCATTACTCATCCTCCCACTCCGACCATAGGTCAGTTGACAACAACAGTATCTATTACAACAATAAGCCACATTCTTGTCAAGGTCACCCACTTGCGTCCGACAGGCAGCGGGTGCAGTGCTGGGAGCAGAAATCCAGATAAGCTAAGCTGAGCCTGTGAGGATTTCTCTCTCGCCTGCCCTCTCCATACTCATAAATCTTATCACACGGCAAAGGGAAACCTGACAACACACTGAGAGGCTGTCATCAACAGCTCAGCCACCTAGATTCCCACCCAAATACCAATGATTCACTCTTTGACTCCTTTACAAGTATGTGGTTTTGACCGAGGCTCTGAGATCCGACTGGAAAAGGGAAAACCGGCCCCTGGTTGTTGTTGTTGTGGGCTCAGCGTTTATGTCGACAGCTGTGACTAAAAACTCCAGTTTCAGGAACACCTTTACCTTCCTGGATTCAAAAGCCTAGAGCGGGGGAGCGCAAATACATTCTCCTCCGCGTGCTATCTATCCAGGCACCTTATCTGCTAAGTAACAAATGACATTTTACTAGTCCCACACATTCTACGAGGAAAACAAGTTGTTATTCAGGCTGTGAGATTTCCCTAGAGCTCCTAACCTCAAACTATTTATAGATGTTCTGTTAGTCTGTTTCCCTCGTGTTGACGCTCTTCTGTGGGTGGTTCCTTCTCTAAACATTAGAAAGACAATCCCAACCCACACATACATGAGCAGAGCACACTTTTAGAAAACAAAACACAAAAAAAAACTCAATGATGCCAAATTACTGTCTATTGTTTTTGCAGCCTGGCACCAACAAACAGAAAACAATGAATATTATACTTAGCACAACACAGACTTCTCACTTTCGACGCGGGTGCCAGAAACTTGTGCAACGTCAAAACAACAACAACAACAAAACTGCAGCTCTGAGTGATAGATGCACTTGGAATTTGGGCAAGATGGCAAACTATAAGTAATTATTATCTATAACCTTTATTTAATCTCGAAGACCATTGAGGAAGGTCCTCGTTCACAACGGTGTCGAGAGAACAACAAATACAGCAAATTAGAACCAGAGTAAGAAGAACACAGTCAAACATCGTTATCAAGCACGAATAAAACAACAACAACAATCCAGTGAAACCAGGTTTGAGACGAGGATCTGACCTGCGGTGCAGATGGCAGAGTTCTAACTTTAAGATTTTCTGCAGAATGTGAGCTACAGCTCAGTTCTGATAAATGGAATATAAAGCAACAACCCATGTTTTGTGATTTCAGAATGAACAGAGATGATAAATAAGGAGGCAACAACTGTGACAGGGCTTTGAAAATGAATAAAAACCAATGCAAACACCAATAAAATGCTAAATATACCTGCAGCTGATTATTGTCAGAGAAATAATCATGGTATCATGATTGTTATGCATGTATCAATTTCACAACACTATCAATATGTAAAATCAAATATAGAGTTTATCCTCAGGGACAAGAAATCATGAATCTGAATATAATCAAAATAGAATTACATTGCTAAATATTTATACAAAATATTTGAAGTATCTATCAATATAGGAGCAGTTATTAATCCCCGAGGGGAAGTGTTTGAAATATTCAAGTCATTAATTGTCATCTATACCAATTTTTTTTTATTCTACCAATTCAACATTAGGTAACTGCATTTCCCTTTTACTTTGGTGCACATCTGTTGATACGGTTCCAACATAATCATTTTTGGCGGTATTTAGGAATCTTTACGATTAATTCATGGTGGCGTTTAATACCACGTCATAGTGACATCGCTACTCGAGCGGCCTCCAAAACTCCTGCATCTCAACCTGCATTCAAGGTTTTCAGCGGATGATAAAGCAGTAGAGGGAGGGGGGAAGGGGGGAGGAGGGGGGCTGGGGCTGCGGTGGGAGCAGAAATATGTGTATAAATGCGAGGGAGTGCTCTGCGAAGATAGAGGCTGGTGCTGCTCTGGCTGCGTGGTTGTCGCTCTCGCTGCTGCTTCAGCGAGGCTGCTACTCTGATTGACCTCCACCGCTGGCCGTCTCACACTGCTCCTATTGAACCATGTCTATCTTAATGGGCGCTGATGTGCACTATTACCGAGTGCCAGTAGTTCCTGCACCGCCGCTTCAAAGCCCCAACAGACTTTTTTTTTTTTTTTACACCTTAATGCACCTTGGGACAAAAAAAAAAAGGCGGTGGCGTGACATATGACATTTGGACACCGTCTCTCTGGTGAGAGGGGGGAGAATACTTGAAAAGGCAGGTCACTGAGAGTAAAGTTACACCACAGTTTATTTTCTGATCCACACAGCATGTCTGTGACTTTCTTGATAATTATAGTCTGGATGTGACTTCGGTCTAATCCAGGGAGCCGACAGGAAGCCTTTTCTGGAGTGAAAAAACAACCAAAACCTGGAGCCTACCTAGAAATAAATCTACTTAAGCGGCAATCAAATCATTCTAAAAGCTGTTTGAATTTTTTTTTTTTGTCAGTGGATGCACTCTGGCAGAACAGAAACAAACTGAGTCCTCAAACGTTCCTAAGACGCTGCTCGGCATCGTGTCAACACGGTGCAGCACAGCCATCACATTACAGCTGCTGGTGGGGAATCTCTAAACAATTTCTATCTCTGTGCCCTTCAGCTCATTAAAACCACTAATAGGTCAGGCTGGGGGGGTGAGGGGGGGTAGGGGGGGGTGTCAGGGGAGCAGGAGTAAAGTGAAACCCACTAGAACACAGCAAATCTCCCTCTCTCTCTCTCTCTGCCAGCTGCTTAGCAGAGGTCTGCTGCTCTCAGCCATCACAGTTTGATGACCTTGTTAGTTTGAGTGCCTAATCTGCTAATGCCCTGATAAAAATAAACAGTCAGTGCAGTCATTGTAGTCCCCCCACCCACCCACCCCCACCCCCACCCCTTCCCTCTCCTGCCTGTCTGCAGCTGCTATCCATAAACACAGATGATACCTCCATCTTTATTTATCCTGAGGACTTACTGTCAGAGTGACAGTCTGAAGAGCCGGCGAGGTCAGCGTTCTGGATTCTTAGTTCAACTTCAACGCCATTGGCCGAACTCTTGCTTATGCACTTCGAGTATTCTGTGCAAATAGCAAAACGGCATCTTTATGCATGTGTATATTTACAATTTTATATCAGTTTGCTTTAGAAAAGCAGACAAACAGGGAAAAAAAACATGTTTCCTTGACTTGAAAGTTAGCGCCAGCTGCTTCCATTGACAGTAAAAGCTGAAAGATTTTGCATTATTACACAAAATATGCAGAAATGTTTTGAGCTTGTGTTAACCACAGTCTTGATTTTAGTCATTTAACCAAAAACCATTTCAAAAGAAAAGAAAAGAAAAGAAAAAAAGCAGCGACTCTGGGACAAAGGGAGCAGAAGCAGAAGTGCGAACACACCAACTAAACTACTTTCCAGGTTTTAGGTTTCCATTCCTCCAGCACTCTATTTGCCTTTTTATTTAAAGGTTTTTCAAGTACATTTATTCCTAACACTTTGCCTCTCTGGAGCTTAATAATTCATAGCCAATACTACATTTGAGATGAGACTGGAATAAATATTTAAACTCACAGTATATATTAGAAATCCTGCAAAAGCCTCCTTTGACAAGTCACTGGTGTGTTTTTCCTCTGCTTAGTCTCTGACGACCATAAAGAACAGTCGAGCCCTGCAGCTCAGCTACACATCCAGTACAATGTACAAAATATGAGTCTGGTCTACTAACAACAGCTAGGCCGTATGTGACTTGTTGTATCAAAATGAGTCGGATGTCACAACTTTGTATTTTTAGATGGAAAACCCATAGAAAGTCAAAAAAAATGTTTTACCTTAATTTCAAAGCAATGACATTCAGAAACAATCTCCCAAAGTTTCACAGTCCAGATAATTGAGAAAAGGCAGTAAATGATGATTAAAGTTGACTTGCTACTTCAACCCTCTGAAGATGAGCGTTGCATCGGAGCAAAACATGAAATATCTTCTGGACCGTTCATGATAGAGACGAGCTGTAAACTGCATCTGAATCGTGAGATTCTCCGCTTTCCGACGGTCAGTGAATGGTGCCTCTATGATGAGAGGGGCGGCTACAGAAACAGATGCTAAACCGAGTAACATTGACGCTAACAGAGCGTAGCATCGATGCTAAACCGAACGTAGCATCGACACAACACTTGCACATGTTTTACAAAACATCAACAAAACATGACAACTTCTGAACCGTTCATGATAGAGACGAGCTGTAAACTGCATCTGAATCATGAGATTCTCCACTTTCCAACGGTCATTGAATGGTGCCTCTATGACAAGAGGGACAGGTACAGAAACAGATGCTAAACCGAGTAGCATCGACGCTAACAGAGCGTAGCATCGATGCTAAAACGAAAGTAGCATCGACACAACGCTTGCACATGTTTTACAAAACACAACAACTTCTGAACCGTTTATGACAGAGACGAGCTGTAAACTGCATCTGAATCTTGAGATTCTCTGCTTTCCGAGGGTCATTGAATGGTGCATCGGTGACAACAAGGGACCGTATAGGATGCGTGTAATCACATGGTACAGGGGACAGACGCCAGAGTCACTGGCTGGAGATCCTAATTAAAACAGCCACATCTAGAAAACCATCAAATGTATGATTTTCACTAGAGTTTCATTTTAAAGATTATTATCTTTCCACTGAAACCAAAATCTCTACTTTGAAATTTGGGGTCGCTGTGACTCATTTTGATGGATCAGGTCACATATTAAAAGATTTGGGTGAGATGCCAGATGAAGAGTCTGAAGGTGATGCAGCACAGAAACAAAGTCCATGGATCCTTGCATCAGACTTCTCAAGCGAACGCCCCATTAATCAGCGATAACCAAATTGCCAGGACCTCCAAAGTAATATCCTCGGCTGTATTATCAACAATAAAAAAATACCATAATAATTGTGACATATGACTTAAGCGAGTGGATTCAACAACAAAAACGTCTCGCTCTTCAAGGGACACATAAACCTAATGGACGTGATTAAACATAATTTAGTTTTCCAGATGGACAGAGAGGCTCCACTCACAAAACATAATTGAATGTGCGAGCTCAGCTCATCGCCAAGGACTAAACAACTCCCCAGCCTCCACTACAAAGAGGAGCTCATTTCCATATTAACTTCACCTTTATTGATCCACTGACACATCCTCTCCTGCTGCCACTACACCAGCACCCTCCAGCCCTTTGGGGACGGTGCTGGGGAGGAAATTACCTCAGGAATATTCAATTATGAGGAAGAAAGAAAAAAAACCAAACAGCGCATAAACTTGGTCGTTGTATATTCTTTAGGCCGAGGGTGAAAAGTCGCCTCAGCAAAACAACAGGCTGTGATTTCAGTGGGATTTCTCAGAGAATCAAGATAAAGAGGAATAATATCCACTCTTAACACTGCAACACCTCCACCACTTATCCCACACCGATGAATCAGCCTTAAAGGGATAGTAGCGTTTTTTTTAAAAGTGTGGTTGTTTGATCTACAAATAAATAAATAAAAGGTAATGGATTTACAACATACATTGTTATGAATGGACCCAAAGAAACGGCCTATTTTCACGGCCTAAAAGAGGTTTGACCTGAAAATAAGCCCTTCAAACTGCAGGAAAAACACTGTTTTTATTTGGACCTAACCAACTCACGTATCCCTCCGCCCAGGGTTAGTGCCCACCAGCGGTTGGTTGGGCGGAGGGATACGTGAGGTGGTTAGCTCCAAATAAAAACTGTGTTTTTCCTGCACTTTGAAGGGCTGGAAAAAATTATATTATAGCCAACAATGGAACTGTGTATTTTTTTCCAGGTAAAACCTCTTTTAGGCCGTGAAAATAGGCCGTTTCTTTGGGTTCATTCACAACAATGTATGTTGTAAATCTCTGGGCAGGGCTATTATGGGCTGGCGTTGCTAACGGGAGGAGTGCAGAGAGTCTTCTACTGCAATTTAAGTACTTAGGGGCTATTTGTAGATCATACAACCACACTTTAAAAAAAAAATGATACTATCCCTTTAATTTACAAGCTGAAATGATTCCACTGCTCCAACAAGGGATCGAAATGTGCAGTTGTGGTAAAACCAGTCTGCACCGATACAGATTTTTAAGACAATCAACATTCAAAGCTCTTATCATTGATGTGTTAATAACAGCAGTGATTCAATAACAATGTGAAATGGGACCAAATGAGACTGAACACCTGAACCTGCAGCTCCATTCGGCCTAATGCAGGCTTCATATGGAGAGTCTCATTGTGGAGCTGTCCGCCCTAAAACTTCAGTATTTTGGTTCATTCTCGCCGCTCTCACAGCTGTTTTCACCTGAAAAGCTTTAAAATAAACCGCTGTACACCATCTACTCGCCACCAGACACGGTTAGAAACTATAGCTGCTGAACAAAGTGGAACATTTAGCAGCTAAAGAGCTGATATTTCCCTCAGGACTTTGCAGAGACTAGAAGCTGAAGTGGAGCTAAAAGAGTGAAACTGGACTAAATGCAGCACGATAACGTCCTGATGCTCCGTGTTGGCAGGAACGAGGAGCTGTTTGGGTTTTACATCGTAGAAACACTGTGGATGCAAACGGCTGCCCCCAAAGAGTCGACTGAGCGCCGTCGGCCGAGAAGTCGTCAGTCGACCTACATTTAGTTGGTTGATTAGTCACAGAAAAAGAAAACATTTGACTATGACTGAGCTGTGAATGAAAGGATGGAGGGCTTTTACTTTGAAGGGACAGATACAGGAAGTTGTGACACTCACCGTCAGTTTGTTTTTGTTTGTTTTTTTTACACAGCAGGTCTCTGCAATCTAAAATCTGGGATCATTTAGAGATTCTACATCCTCAATCCTTTCCTTCCCTTTGTTCTTATTTCTTCTTCCTTCCTCATTTGATCCAATTGACCTGATCTGTTCCCTCCCTCCATCTTTCTTTGCATCCTTTTCCCCTTCACTTTTCCCTCCCTCCTTCCTTCCCTTTGTCCTCCCTTCCTCTTTTCTCCCATCTTTCCCTTCATCCTTCCTTCCTTCCCTCTTTGTTTCCTTATTTCCTTCCCTCTTTATTTCCTTCCTTCTTTCTTTAGTTTCGTCCTTCCTTCCTTCTCTCTTTTCTCCCATCTTTCTCTTCATCCTTCCTTCCTTCCCTCTTTCCTTATTTCCTTCCCTCTTTATTTCCTTCCTTCCCTTCATCCTTCCTTCTTTCTTTAGTTTCTTCCTTCCTTCCTTCCCTCTTTATTTCCCTCCTTCTTTCCCTTCATCCTTCCTTCCTTCCTTTCGCCCTCGTTCCTCCCATCTTTCCCCTTGTCCTTCTTTCTTTTCTTCCTTCCCTTCATCCTTCCTTCCTTCCTTCCTTGACCCAGGAGGCCAACAGGATGTTTAACCACCTCTTCCTCCTGTGTTAACCTACAGGAGGCTGGTTTCCCTCCCCGTCCACATTCATTCATTCATTCTGCATGTATTGTATTGTATAAATCTAAGTGGTGAAACAGCAGGAACAACAGTAGTTAAGTTGTCGGCCAGTGAGGATCCAGATAAAGAGTTAATATCCACCTGGATTCCTGAATGTTGTTTTTTTTTTTTTTTTTTAAACATATTTTTTTATTGATTTTTAACATTCATACAACAAAATATAACACTCTGAACATATGGCAGTGAGAATAAATTAAAAAAAATAATAATTTAAAATAAAAATAATAAAATAATAAAACAAACAACATCAAAAAAAAGGAAGAATATCAGAGTAGATAAATAGAATGTATAGTAAAATAAATAATTAAAAAAATATATAAATCGACAATTTAGTCAGAAAAATTACTGCAAAATAAATAAATACGTAAATAATAATAATAAGACAATAAATAATAGTAATAATCAATTATTAGTGACAATAATATTACCAATATAGGTTAGGTACATTGTACATTCCCATCGACACACCAAACATTTCTACCAACTCACTCTCTTACTGCCTCCTCCAAATCTCCTTCTTTCAACAGTTCCAGAAATATCTTCCATACGTCATAGAATTCAGAAGCCCTCTTTTTAACAATATATGTCAGTTTCTCTAGAGCTAAACTTGATGATAAGTTATTCAACCACTGAGTGAAAGAGGGGCTGTTAACATTTTTCCAGCATAATGCAATACAGCGTTTGGCATGTAGTAAACAAAGATCAATCATTTTTCTTTCTTTGCCAGATAAAGAACAGTCCTCCGGGTAAATGCCTAAAATACATAGCTTAGGGCAAAGGGGTACAGGGGAAGTAGTGATTTGAGAGATATAATTTAACACAGAGCTCCAAAATTTTTGAATCTCTTCACATTTCCATAAACAATGATATAATGTACCTTGGTGATTGTTACATTTATAACAGAGATCAGGTATATTAGAATCAAATTTATTTAATTGTACAGGAGAAATATATGTTCGCATTATCCAATTAAATTGTATCATTCTAAATCGAGTGTTGATGGTTTGAGTATGCGTTTTTAAACATATTTTACTCCAATCACTGAGTGAAATGTCTTCCTGTAAGTCATGTATCCACTCCCGTCTCTTGCTATCAGAGTTATCCTTATGATTTTCAACCAGCATGTTATAAAACCGGGAGACCAGCCTTTTCCCAAAACAGTTTTTTGTGACATGAGTTTCTAAGGTGGATAATGGAGGCTGTTGCACTGAGTTGTTTAATTGTGCCAGAATAAAGCTTCAAGTTGTAAATACTTAAAGAAATGTTTCTGTGGTATATCAAACTTTGCTCTTAACTCGCTGAAAGACATTAGAGTACAATCTTCATATACATCCTGCATTACTATTATACCCTTGTTCAGCCAAGTTTTAAAACCCATATCATTTTTTGCTGGGGCAAAATTAACATTACCCCAGATTGGTGCGAAACAGGACAAACTTGGAGGGTCACCCAACAATTTTTGTACTACATGCCAAATTACAATGGTGTTTTTTACAAAAGGATTAGTAGTATCTTTCTTTAATGTTTTAAAAGATGCTGAGTATAAATAACTATTCAATGACAAACCATTTGAGGACCGTTTTTCAATTTCTAACCAGGGTATAAAAATATCTTTAGAAAACCAAAACATTGTGGCCCTCAACTGAGCAGCCCAATAATACCATTCTAGATTTGGCAGATGTAGCCCCCCCCTATCATAAGGTAGATAAAGGAGGGAGAGTCTGAGTCTTGGCTTCCTGTTGTTCCAGATAAAATTGGAAAGAAGTTTTCTGGTCTTAGGAAAAAAAGAAGGAGGAGGGGCGAGAGGGATTGATTGAAAGATAAATAAAAATTTAGGTAGTATAGTCATCTTTACTATGTTTATTCGTCCTAAAATAGAAAGAGGTAGCGTTGTCCATCTCGTGATCTGTTCTGTCACATCTTGTAACATGGGCTCATAGTTGGCTGAACTAAGATTACTTATCCTAGGTGTTATTTTGATGCCCAAGTACTTAAACCCTTCTGTGGCATTTACAAATGGATGTGATATTAAAGGTTTATTCCTCTCATTTCTATTTAAGAACATAATAGATGACTTTTCTTTGTTCACTTTAAACCCAGAAATACTCCCAAATTGACCAAACAACTCTAAGAGAGATGGTATCGATTCTGCAAGTTGTGATAAGAATACAATAGTATCATCAGCGTACATCGCTGTATTGTGTTCTGCGTCCCCAATCTTAATACCATGAATAGAGGGGCGTGATCTGATCGCTATTGCTAATGGTTCCATGGCTATTACAAAAAGAAGAGGTGAAATTGGTGACCCTTGCCTTGTACCACGGAATAACTCAAAAGGCTGAGAGATGAGAAAATTAGTGGATACCATTGCGGAAGAATCAACAAATAAGATTTCGACCCATCTACAAAAGTAATCACCAAATCCAAACCGCCTGAGCACCTCAAGTAAATAGGGCCATTCGACTCGGAGGTCGAACGCCTTTTCGGCGTCGACTGATAATATTGCAGTGTCAGGGGACTCATCACACTCATGAATTATGTTAAGAACTCTCCTCACATTATGGAATCCCTGCCGCTTTTGCACAAAGCCATTCTGGTCCCCATGTATAATGGTTGGTAAAACTCTCTCGAGTCTCATGGCTAGAACCTTAGCTATAATCTTTGCATCTGAATTTAAAAGTGATATGGGTCTATAAGAACCGCGTTCGGTTGGCACCTTGCCTGGTTTTAGAATAAGAGTGATCAGAGCACTACGTAATGAAATGGGGAGGGAACCTGTTTTAAAGGATTCCAAATAAACATCTAATAATGGGGCTATTAATTTTGTTTTAAATAATTTGTAAATATCTATCGGAAGTCCGTCTGGACCCGAGGCTTTACCCCCTCTCATATTTGTAATGGCATTGGAGATGTCATTCAAGTTCAAATCCCTATCTAGTTCAGTTTTTGTACCCTCAGAAATACAGGGAATGATCAATCCATCCAGAAAGTTGTTTTGGTTTAACAGGTCTCGAGGGGTGTCAGAATTATAGAGAGTTTTATAATATGAGACAAAGGTGTTATTAATTTCTGTGGGATCTGTAGTTAATTCTCCTTGTTCATTCCTGATTGTATTGATGGCTCTGTCAGATTCAATTTTCTTAATCTGCCAGGCAAGTAGCTTACCCGGCTTCTCGCCCTGATCATAAAAAGTTTGTTTCAATCTTACTATACCATCCTCAGCCTTAAGCAAGGAGAGCTCCTCATATTTTGCTTTAAGGGTCAGTAATTCCTGTTTTTTTTGTGTCGATTCATCTATACTAACCTCTCTCTCTAATTCTCTAATTTTAGAGTCTAATTCATTCATAGACTGTTTGAATTTGTTAAATTTGGAGCTGGTGAAGCTTATCATTTGTCCCCTAATATATGCTTTAAAAGCTTCCCACCTAACGGTTGCTGTTGTTTGGTTCGTATTTATAGAGAAGTAGAGGTCAATGTGTTCTCCTACAAATTTTATAAAGTCAGAGTCTTGTAACCATTTAGGGTGCAATCGCCACTTAGATGAATGCCTATACACTTGACCAATGTTGTAAACTAGTGAGGTAGGGGCATGATCAGATAAAACAATACTATCATATACACAATTTGTTATATTAGGTAGCAGAGATGAGGAGATTAAAAAATAATCAATTCGGGAGTGGGATTTAAACACTGCTGAACAGCATGAAAATTCTCTTTTGTTGGGGTTTTGAGTTCTCCAAGGATCACAGAGGTTAAGGTCTTTCATATACTGATGAATTTTCTTTCTTGTTTGGGAATGGGATGTATCTATCCCTGCAGAGCGATCTAGTTTCGGGTCTAAAACACAATTTAAGTCACCTGCCAATATTATCTTACCAACGAGGGTGGCCAACAGCAAAAATAAATTCTCAAAAAATGCTGGGTTATCATCGTTTGGGCCGTATATATTGACCAAATTAATATTTTCTCCCAAAAGAGTTCCTTGAACCACCAAATATCTACCTGATTTATCATAAATAGTGTCATTTATTTGAAAAGGTATCGAATTATGAATTAACACCATAACCCCTCTTGAGTGAGAAGGGAAACAGGATGCTATTACTTTACCTGGCCATCTCCTACGAACTTTTACCAAGTCCTCTCTGAGTAAATGAGTTTCCTGAATAAACACTATTGATGACTTAAGTTGTTTAAGCCTGGTAATCACCTGCTTTAATTTAGTTAACTTTACCATCCCTCTAACATTCCATGAAGTGAATTTAAAACTCTTATTTGCAGTCATCTAATCTTAATAATATAACAAATTGTACAGCTTAGAATCATCTTTTATGTTGGTAAACCTGATGAGCAATTCTGTGACCTTTTGGGAATGTACCAGTAAAACACCTGATGTGAAAAAGTGAAAGGAAAGAACAAAAAAAGAAAGAAAACAGAAACTTAAACCTTGCCATGAACAATACCCCTTAGCTGTCAAACTGAACAGGACAGCCCGTGCCCCTCCCGCTTCCCCCTCCCCCCCCTCCCCCTGACCTTGGGGTGCAGTTAAGTGCACACACTGATCCAATGTAAACAAGGGAGCAGTTAAACCAAACTAAGCAGTCGTTATAGCAGACCAAACGATACTAACAGGACAATTGTGTCCCCTGGCAAAAATAAAAATAAAATCTACACAAACATGCATGTAGTGTATAGTCTTTCTTGCAGCTTAACTCTCATCCGAAAAAGCCGACCGTGTACTGAATAGCCACTTTTCAAAAAAATAAAATAAAACGAATGGCAGCTCACTTAAAGAGGCCGCGTGGCAGTCTCTACATAGAAAGTAAATTAAAGCGCATAATCTGAGGAGACTGAGGGAATAATGAAATTATGTAGCCTAAACAAAACAGAAAGGTCTCCGTGAAATAAAAATAAATAAATAAATAAAAAAGAAAGAATTCACGTGTGTGTTACTGGCCCTATAAGCCATTAGTAACAGGTTATATCCTCGCTGTTACAGGTGGAAAATAAAGGATTCAGCAGCCCATCTTAGTTAGTCTATGAGTCCTCTGTGTTCTGTAACCGTTGGATGAATTTTTCAGCATCTGCTGGGGTTTCAAACTCACGTGTTTGTCCATCCGACGACACTCGTAGCTTGGCTGGGTAAACTATTCCGTAGCGAATGTTCATCGATCTCAGCTGTTGTTTCGCCTGGTCAAAACCTCTCCTGCGGCGGTGAAGCTCCGCCGATAGATCCGGGAAGAACATGATCTCTTGACCGGCGTAGTTAACTTTGCCTTTGGACCTGGAAGCTCGCATCACACGGACTTTATCCTGGAAGTTTAAAAACTTCACGATGATGACTCTCGGTGTCGTTGATCGATTAGGTTGCGTCCGGCCGGGCAACCTGTGCGCTCTTTCAATCAGAGGTGGACTCGGGAATGTTGCTGGTCCCAGCACTTCGGGGAGCCATTTCTCCAGAAAAGCTACCGCGTCGTTTCCTTCCGTCTTCTCAGGCACGTTAACTATCCGTAGGTTGGAGCGGCGGGATCGGTTTTCAAGATCGTCCAGTTTATTTGTGAGGAGAGACACCTGTTTAGCCAGCGCGTCAGCCTTGCTTTTCTCTGCGTTAACTGTGTCTTCTACGGTGCTAATGCGGCCTTCTGCTTCATCCATGCGCGCCGAGAACTCTCGCACGTCCTTCTTCACATCCTGAATCGCTTTCAGGACCACATCAATCTTAGTGGAAAAGTCATTCCTGATCCCGCCGAGAATCTGAATGACGTCCATGTTTTTGGCCGATTCAGTGTCCACGTCGTCCTCACCGGGCAGTGGCACGAGGCTAGCATCGCACTCCGAGTTAGCTAGGCTGATAGCATCTGAGATGTCGTCTTCTTCATTCTGAGAAAAATGTGCTTTAGTTTTGCTTTTCTTCGGCATATCGTCGCTGGTTTGTAGTATCAAGTCGCCAAGAGTGAGAGTTATCACCGTTTGTGCAGAAAAAGGACAGTTTACAGGATTTTACAAAAATATCGCCAGGAGCTCACAAAAAGACGTGTGCTCAGTTCAGCGCCATAACCACGCCCCCCCCTGAATGTTGTTTTTACTCCGATTATGTAGTTACTTAATCACTTGCAGCGGTACCAGCCACATCACTGACCTGCTCACAACGGCAGTAAATAAAAACCCACTGACAGGACTGCTGACCAAACGGCACAACACGGTTCTGACGGCGGACTGGTTCTCTGCCTACAACAGATAATGTAGCGCCTCTGTATTCAAGGACACTGATGCGGTCGGTCTCCGTCGAGCCCATCAGCATTCAGAAGAGGACTCTGCTGTTTCAGGGGTGACTTTGATGCATGTGCTGCTCTTGTTTAAGGAAAGGAAACAGCATGAGAAAATCAAACCTTCATACACTGGAGACTATAAAAGTCATTGGCACACAACCAATGTTTGATGAGAGGTACAGGCAGAGGACAACCTGCATTCATCACATATGGCACGGGAGGCGTCTAATGGAGGAAACCAACACTAAAAAATAAAAACTGATCAGAAGTCTGTTCAGAAAATATAATGTCCTCTATTAAGAGGAATTAGGGTTGCAAAGGATGGAAAATTTCCAATAAATTAACGGTAAATTTCCGGAAACTTTCCATGGGAAATTAAGCTGGGGAATTTTGGAAATATTCCAAATTGGAAATTTTCCACGGGAATTATTGGGAATTTATGGGAATTAACTAGAAATTGGGGGTAATTGAAACAAACTGTATCAAAAAAAAATCTTGTCTTTAACGTTATTTTGTTATTATTTAGTGGTCGGGTCGCCCAGCATTTCTTAGTTTTGGTTTTGCGGATGCTGCCCTGTGGGTTATGGGAATAATGTCACCAAATCATCATTCATGGTTCGTCTGTCTTGCGCCGGTCCAAGAATTTCACCGTGCACGGAGGCTCATGGGAAATGTAGTGTGAACACACTTTGCTTTCAAAAACTCCTGGTTGTCCCTTTAAATGAAAGGAGCCCTCCTATTGTGCTTTGGGCTCCAAAGTGTGGCCTCCAGGGTTCAAGGAATCATCTGTGCATGTGATGGAGGAATGCACAGTGCATGTAGGGGGCGTGGCCTAACAGCCCTGCAGGAAGCAGTGTGCATGTAGGGGGCGTGGCCTAACAGCCCTGCAGGAAGCAGTGCATGTAGGGGGCGTGGCCTAACAGCCCTGCAGGAAGCAGTGCATGTAGGGGGCGTGGCCTAACAGCCCTGCAGGAAGCAGTGCATGTAGGGGGCGTGGCCTAACAGCCCTGCAGGAAGCAGTGTGCATGGAATAGCATAGATATTCAAGTTGCTTGCATTAAATCTGGTTGTTTTAGCCAAGATGATGCTACAATATATTTTCTCCAACTATATTTAAGTTCCCTGTTAAGGGCCAACCTTCAATTTTGTAAATTTCCAATTTATTCCCATTAATTCCCATATATTCCCGTTAATTCCCGTTAATTCCCATGGAAAGTTTCCAACTTTGAAAATTCCCGGAATTTTGCAACCCTAGTCACAACACTAAAAAATAAAAACTGATCAGAAGTCTGTTCAGAAAATCTAATGTCCTCTATTAAGAGGAATAAAAACCAGCGTGTATCACATGAGGTGTTATAGGCTAAATATTCATCCATTCATATCAGATATTACACTGATGGGAGGTTCCCATCAGGCCATGATGAATATCTCCCAAACCCACTGCACGTCAGAGTTCATGTTGGTCCAAGTCCCCGGCTGCAGCCGAGAGCTGCTTTATACGGTTGTTCTGCTGATAGTAACTTCATCATATCTCTTTATATATTGTTATTTTAATGTACTTGTCCCCTCGCGGGCCAAGTCTGGCCCTGATCAAAGGGCCACTGCCAGCTGCATAAATTTAAAATGTCATGTAAACAGTGACCGGCTCCTTGATGCCAGAGTCAAATAGTTCCATGTCATTGAATTTGAAAAGACTTGGCAGCAAAGCAGAGTGAAAACTTGGGTTAGGGCAGAGAGGAGGAGGGGGGGGGGGGGTGCAATCCAACAGCCTTTGTGCACTTAATGCATATATATTTTATTTATTTATTTATTCCTCATGAAGAGCGGTAGATTGGGGCGAGGATTTAAGGGATTCAGCGGTAATGAAGCGTTAAGTTGTTGGAGCGCGGCCCAGGTCAGCGAGCCACGCGATGCGAGCTTCAGCCTCAAACACTCACTCTCTTTCCCCAACATGTTTAACATGAAGGGCTTCAGTGTGACGCTCTGCAGAGAACCAGGCTTCACCCGATGAGGAAATATAAAAGCTGAACTATAAGAATGAAGCACCTACATATTAAATAAAGTACGGACACCGTTTTGCTTTTACATCCTAATGACGTCCTAATTTATGAGCATTTAAAATATTTTTTAAACCCAGTGTAATCTAATGTCTCCCCATGATGATCAACTTTAATGATACTCTTTGACGACATCAATAAAAAGGTCACTTTTAGAATAACAGGATGAAATCTCTCTTTGTGTGATTTGAATAATAGAGCAGTATTTCCCTCCAGTCACACATCATCGCTGCTGATGTTCACTGTGTCAACATGACAGCAACATTATCATGGAACTGGTTTGACTCGACAGCTAGTGCAGCAAATGCTCTCAGATTGATGTTAGACATCTACATAAGAGGTAGCGTTAGCGCAGCTGAGCTCAACATGCCAGCGCTAATGGGTGAAATGGTGAATGCTAGCAGAGCAGTAAGCTGGTCTGGGACCAGCTGAGCTCAACATGGCAGCGCTAACAGGTGAAATGGTGAATGCTAGCAGAGCAGTAAGCTGGTCTGGGACCAGCTGGGCTGTAATGTGGTCGGTCAATAAATGCTTTGGCTTCTCAAGACCTGAGAAATGTTGTTTGTTGTTTCCTCAACGTAAAAAGTGAAGGAGGCTAACCCTAGACGCTAACAGTTAGCTGCTATGTCGCGTTAGCTGCGTTTAAAGGAAGTCATCTTAAAGGATAATTAGCGTTTTTTTTTACAATCTGGACCTTATTTCTAGCATAAAATACAATAATTTCCTCACCCAGATAACTTTGGTGTCATTACAAGTCGTTCCGATGAAAGAAATAGATCCGGCCGAGTGCCGCGTATATCTGCGAGAACACGGGGCATGCTACAATTATCTGCAGAGAAACTCTTCGGCACACTGGATCAGAACTAAATATTGGTGAAACAATTAAGCAGCAGATCATGTGTTATTTAGAGGCTGCATTGCACTGCCCACATTATACAGATATACGCGGCTCTGGATGGAGCTAATTTCGTCAGAACGACTTGTAATGACACCAAAGTTATCTGGGGGAGGAAATGATCGTATTTTATGCTAGAAATAAGGTCCAGATTGTAAAAAACAGTAATTATTCTTTAATTAGCTTATAAGGATCTTTGTGTCCAGTCAGTGTTGAGATCCTCGGTTTGTAATTACAGCAGAGCTCGCGGCTCCACGGGATGAGATTAGCTAGCTTGTCACGACTTAGCTGCAGTGTTGTTGCTGCATTTCAACTTTCAAGTCAATTAAATTAGTTGATTAGGAAGAAAATGGGGCTAACCAGGAAGTAGCCGATGTACGTAAAGCTAATGGGGGATGCTAACTAGTCAAGATTTTACACTAATAAGAAGTTTCTTATAGATTTTAATGCACAAATATGGAAAAGACAAATGCTAGTTACATACAGACAAATAGACGTGTAGTGTGTGCATGAATAAACAAATAAAGAAAACATCCCGCAGTTGGGAGAAAGACATAAAGGGAAGTCCTGCAGACCAACACGCTGCTGTCTGCATCGCATGGATCAACAAAACAAAAACAACAACACATTTACGACCGATCACATATATTTTCAACAAATCATTTTAGCAGTAGTTTGGCATTTTAAAAAAAGAGAGACCTGTCAAATCCAAACCAGTCACCACTGCTCCAGTTTCAGTGCTATATTGTGCGCAGCCCAGAGCATCCATCGCATCATGAATGTTTGACATTGGTCCCAAAGGACGGACGTGTTCTCCCTTTAATTTCTATCAGCGCTATAATCCCCTTTTGAAACCCTTTTTAGGGTGAATTAGAAAGGCCCTGCATTCAAAGAGATGAGTGGAGAAAAGGGGGGCAGGAATAATCACAAGGGCCTGGCTGTCTGTGTGGATTAGAATGGGAAAGAAAATCCTTTCATCTCAGATCTGTACTTCCAAGCTTTGGAAGCATGCATGCACAGTCTCGCACACACACACACACGCTGGAGCAAATCTCAGATGCACACTTGTCATGAATGACAGAAAGTAGCAGACCTCTATGTTGCTAAATTCTTTTTTTAATATAGGAGAGGCAGTTATTTATGTTTAAACAGATGATATTCAATTATGCTCCAAATGGGCGAGATACAGTCGGTGGATTAGAGCAAAGCTGGTGTAAAAGCTTTGCTCTCGAGGCCGACCTCTCCGTTTGGCTCTGAGGCCGGAGACGGAGCGCAGAGGAAGGCTCACACATGACCTCACTCGCTTCTTCTATTTCTCCTGCTGAAATGTGGACGGCTGCTCTATTTTTGGCAGACGAGTCTTTTGACATCCAGCAAAATGTAATGAGAGGGATAAACTCAAAGAACCTCCTCAAGCCAGAAAACAACAACCCCCCCCCCCCCCCCCAGACAACACCATCTGACAGATAAGAAAATGGATTAGCCATTATGTGTGTTTGCTCAGTTGTCGACTCTCTGCGAGGGTTTAACTGCGTGTAAAATGACAAGCCTAGTTGTGTGTAACAGGAGCTGACAGTAAAAAGAGTGTGCGACTATAAAAACATAAATATCTCATATAGCCAGAAGATAAACATCAGGGGTTCCACCAGGAAGCGTGTTGGGCCCGGCAGCTGTTGGTCTCTAACAGCTTCACCCAGAGCCTGAAGGCTGCGCCGCCTCCAGCCACGGCTGCACGGGAACAACGCCGTCGACTGGGAACAACACTGAACGTTAGCAGCCTCTTCCTCCAGGACTCGGCGTCTGAGGAGCCTGGAAGGTTTTCTTGGCTTGAAATTTGGCTTTTTTCTCTCCCCTTCCTTTTCTATATTGTGTATACATATACATATGTATCAATTTCATTTCATAATAATACATTTATGTTTGTGCAATATTGGACACACATCAGCATGTGCAACCGTGTGCTATGGGATCGTGCAATTTAAGTCGATCCTGCACTTTATTGGGGCAAAGTGCAATTAAATTTAATCCAATCTTGCACTTATGCACTCGTCAATTTAGCACGTAGCACTTTAACACATAGCACTGTAGCACTTTATAACTTCTCAGTAATCTGTTGGTCCTCTTACCCACTGTCTTAACCGTCTCTGGTCATTTAACTGGTGGTTTTTGCCTTGGTATTAAACAAATAAAACATCTAAGGAGATTGCTGAGATTACTAAAATTGGGTTAAGAACTGTCTAAAACGAGAAGGATAGTGGGGAAACATCTTCTTCAAGGAACAAATGTGGTCCAGTGTCACCACAGAGTCCAGACCTTAATTCCATTGAGAATATTTGGAAAACGAATGCAACTCTGGACGGAAATAAATGTTGTGACGTTAGAGAAGCTAAATGACGCCATAGAAAATGTACGCCATAATCTAAGCTAAAGGCAGTCCAACGAAATATTAGAGTGTGTGACTTTTTTTTGGACGGGCAGCGTAGTAGGTTAAAGAAATATTTTCATCAGGCGACCACAAGGTTGAAAAACACCGTACTAATAACTACGTTAACTTGTGATCGCAATATGCAATTTCAGTTGCGATGTGTTTTGTTGCTGCAAAACACAAACAAGTTGGTCTCAGATTGATAAATAAAACCTAATGGAAATAAAAAAGTATATAACTATATTCGTCTGATAAAGGAGAAACATCTGTATCTCAGGGTTTATTAGCACCTTTATGAGTTTCAGGAAAATGGACTTTCGATCGGTTTGGATGATGAGTTTTGCTTTTCATAAAAAAAAAAGTAGAATTGATGATAATGTTGGACTAATTATTGTCCAGGACGTGAGTGCGAAGGCTTCTCCTTGCAGACTCTCTGCTGTCCAGCTCCTCAGGAGACGCGCCAATCAAACGACACCACTAGCGTCGACACAGTCAAACAAGCCATGAGCGAATGCGTCCGGATATTTTCCCACAAGGCTACACAGCTAATAATCACACAGAACTGAGTTGACAGAGTCTATACAGTTAGCGTTTGGCTGTGCAAATATCCTCAGGTAGGCAAAAAAAAAAGGCTTCGATTAACGATTAATCGATTAGTTGTTTGTTGTTGTCGGTCAGTGTTTCTCAAACCACCAGACGACGTCCTCAAATCAAACGTCTTGTTTTGTCCACAAACCAAAGAGACTCAGTTTATCGTCATAAAGGAACAAAGAAACTAAAAATATTCAACATTAAAGAAGCTGAAATCAGAGAATTTTGACTTTTTTTCTTTAAAAAACTACTCAAAGCGATTATCCTATTATCAAAATAGTTGACGATTAATTTAATAATCGATTTGATTAATTGATTAATTATTGCATCTTTAGAAATGACTGATGACCAGCTCATGCTGTTCGTTGAGGGAAAACAAACTCCGTTGTGTTTTTGCTTCAGACATGATCTCATTCGTTCCCATTCAAACACAAGTATTGTGTTTGCTCTGCTATTTCACTTCAACCAGTTACTACGGCTACGATCTTTATTCACATCTACAACAATTAGCTGATTATTCAATTAACAAGTTAGGATTTCAAGCACATAACAGATGTTTTGAGTTCTCAGCTGTGGATATTTGCAGCTTTTTTTTGTTGTGTGTTGCATATGATGTGAATGTTTTTGATTGTGGACGCGCGGTTTAGACAAAACAAGACGTGATGACCTCACACTGGGCCGAGGAGGAGGAGGAGGAGGACGACGTGATGACCTCACACTGGGCCGAGGAGGAGGAGGACGTGTCGGGGACTTTCCTCCTGGTTTATAAACTTCACTGTGATTCCCCCCCACTTGTTCCATTTAACAAACTGGCTGCAAACAATCCCCTTAGAAAAGTATTAGAGAGGAGGAGGAGGGGGAGTAGGAGGGGGGAGGGGGGGCGGGCGAGGGGGGGGGGAGGAGGGGGGGGGGCAAGAAACGTAATCCTCTCTATAATCACTCTTGCTCAAACACTGCCTTGCTGTTAACTTCCTCTTTGTTCGACTAGAAAACCTTTCACAGGCGGTTAAAGGGAGCGTTTCTCACCCAGCCCCCCCCCTAACCCCCCCCCCCCCCTCGTGGTCAAACCTGCTTCAATATTGATGATTGCTTTAACCAGAAAACATCGAGGGTCGAACTACTGTTAGCGCAGAATTAAAAGAGGGGGAGGAAATTCTTTTCACATGGACTAAACAATGGAGATTGTGCAGAGACAAAGCGAGAAATCCCCCCCCCCTCCCCACTCCACCCCCCCCCATCGCCACCAAACATTGGCTGCAAACTCTTTTACAACCGTAGCACAAACTCTGAGCCTCTTCTTCCCTCAAAGCTGCTGCTGCTGCTGCTGCTAGAAAATTCCAGGTGAGAGTGTGTGTTGAGAGGAGAGGAGGAGGAGGGAGGGGGGGGGGAGCAGAGAGGGGGGGGGGTCACGTCTGCTCCTCCCCACTGTGTGGGTTTTGTTCTGCTAATCAGACCACATGCCTCAAGGATTCAGGAATCCAAGAGCTCTCAGCCAGCGCCTCTCATTCCACATCCAGCCGCAGCAGCAGCCTGTGACAAACTATTCAGTGTTGGGAGGGGGGGGCGGGGGGGGGGCAGGGGGGGAGGGGGGGAGGGGGGGTTAAAGACTCTATCCATTCATAACACTGTTCAACCCTCCCTCCTCCTCCTCCTCCTCCTCCTCGCCCTAATCTCAGGCAGTTCTTTACCCCTCCTCCCCCCTCTTACCCCTCATTTGCCCTCTTCCCCCCCTCCCTACCCCCCCCCTTACCCCACCCTCACCACAGCAGAGCCTGTTCTATCTGTCTGCATACATACTGCACACCCTGGCTCTGAAAAGGCTCATGGTTTATTATTAGACTCCTGGTCCGACCGCACACCCACCACCACCACGCTTTTTAAATAGAGCGGAGCAGCCCTTTAACCATCCAGTCTGCTGATATCTGCCTCTCTCTTTTTCCTTTTTCCTTGTTTGTTTTCTTCCCTTTTCCTACTTCTCCGGGTCCTTCTCTCCTCCTCCTCCTCCTCCTCCTCCTCCTCTCTCTACTCACGCATCGAGAGGCAAAATGAGGCACGCTGGAAATGTGCAGGCTGACAATGGAAGACAGCTGCTCGCGCTGCACAAGTCTTTCATGAGCTGAATTAGTTGTACAAGCCTTCGCTCCCTTCCCTTCCCTTCCCTCCCCCCTCCCTCCCCCTCCTCCTCCTCCTCCTCCTCCAGACGCAGCACACAACACAACACACCTTGTGGAAAAGCTTTGGGAGAGAAAAGACAAAGCATGACGGAGGCTTTGTTTGACAGAGCAGTGATTGCTTTCTGTAAAGGCAGGTTCTGTGTTTTTCTGTCCCCGTCCAGGATCCAGACTTCAATTCTTAATGAAGGGCTGGTGTTTTTATTATTATTATGTTGGAATATTCTGGGGTTGAAAAACAGAAGGTCAGATCAAATTTCTAAAAAAAACGATACCGGTGTCAAAATAAACCAGTATAAGTTCCAACAGGCTGAAACGCCGGAGGCTCTCACCGCCCGTTCTGCTCTGGAGCTGCTGGTTGTTATTGAGACGGAGCTGAAGTCATATTGTGTTACAGAATATTTCAAGACAAAACTCTCTGAAAAAAAGAGCTAAAAAACACAACATACGTCATAAATATATTGTGTAAAGAGGTCGAATTTGTTTATAATGTTGCGAAATACAGAAGAGTTGGTCTCAGATTATGATAAATAAAAGGTAATGGAAATAAAAAGTAAAGGAGCAATGACGAAATATTTGTATCTCTGGGTTTATATGAGTTTCAGGAAAATTGAGTTAAAGGGATAGTATCATTTTTTTTTAAAGTCTGGTTGTATGATCTACAAATAGCCCCTAAGTACTTTAATTGCAGTAGAAGACTCTCTGCACTCCTCCCGTTAGCAACGCCAGCCCATAATAGCCCTGCCCAGAGATTTACAACATACATTGTTGTGAATGGACCCAAAGAAACGGCCTATTTTCACGGCCTAAAAGAGGTTTTACCTGAAAAAAATACACAGTTCCATTGTTGGCTATAATATAATTTTTTCCAGCCCTTCAAAGTGCAGGAAAAACACAGTTTTTATTTGGACCTAACCAACTCACGTATCCCTCCGCCCAGGGTTAGCGCCTCACGTATCCCTCCGCCCAGGGTTAGCGCCTCACGTATCCCTCCGCCCAGGGTTAGCGCCTCACGTATCCCTCCGCCCAGGGTTAGCGCCTCACGTATCCCTCCGCCCAGGGTTAGCGCCTCACGTATCCCTCCGCCCAGGGTTAGAGCCTCACGTATCCCTCCGCCCAGGGTTAGCGCCTCACGTATCCCTCCGCCCAGGGTTAGCGCCTCACGTATCCCTCCGCCCAGGGTTAGAGCCTCACGTATCCCTCCGCCCAGGGTTAGCGCCTCACGTATCCCTCCGCCCAGGGTTAGCACCTCACGTATCCCTCCGCCCAGGGTTAGCGCCTCACGTATCCCTCCGCCCAGGGTTAGCGCCTCACGTATCCCTCCGCCCAGGGTTAGCGCCTCACGTATCCCTCCGCCCAGGGTTAGCGCCTCACGTATCCCTCCGCCCAGGGTTAGCGCCTCACGTATCCCTCCGCCCAGGGTTAGCGCCTCACGTATCCCTCCGCCCAGGGTTAGCGCCTCACGTATCCCTCCGCCCAGGGTTAGTACCTCACGTATCCCTCCGCCCAGGGTTAGCGCCTCACGTATCCCTCCGCCCAGGCCGTTTCTTTGAGTCTGTTCACAACAATGTACTTACGGGCTATTTGTAGATCATACAACCACACTTTAAAAAAAATGGTACTATCCCTTTAATGCTGCAAAATACAAAAGAGTTGGTCTCAGATTATGATAAATAAAAGGTAATGGAAATAAAAAGCAGGAGTCAGAGCGGTCTAATTACATCCGTCTGATGAAGGAGCAACAATAAGCTCCTTTTTATGAGTTTCAGGAAAATGGACTTTTCTATTAATGCTGCATTTCTTTGTGAAATCATAGTGAACTGAACATCCTTTACATGAAGAATCCACCTTTCAGCGAGAACTTTGGGGGGAAAAACATCAAAAGGTAGATGACAGATTGCCAATGAGGCTCTCGCTGCAGAATGTCAGTATTTTTTAGGACTAAAAGCAGCCGCGCTCCGCTCACTCCCACCTCGACTCTCTCAATACGGCAGCCGGTACTTGTGCTAAAAGCAAGCTATCTTTACAACTCAACATCAGAAGCGACAGCAAATCCAAAAAAACCTTCACGAGGCCGAGAGATAGAGAACCAAAAGAAAAAGAAAAGAAAAAAGCTCTCATCGTTGACTGCGGTCCAGGTGACTACATGCAGACTGGAAAGACCTGGTTCCAGCATGAAATATTTCCAAACAAAGAAACATGTGGTGCCTCTCGACGGTGATTTCCTGTGCAACAGGGCTATAAACTTGGTGGGCCGGTGCATTCTTCTCCTAATTGACCTTGTGAATCCGCGGTCGGTCCGCTGTGTGGGCCGAGGAGCCGCGCGCAGGTCGAGGACGACGACGGCGACGCAGCAACAACGTGCAATCTGCAAATTGTTTTGGAGCGACGACGTGTTGCACTAGGATCTACGAGCAGACCGGCTGCAGCACGCTTTTTACTATTTTGATTTGCACCGGCATGTCAGTGAGGGATAAGACTCTGTAAACCTTGAATATGTATGGTATGCACGGTATCCATGGTAGCCTCCTGGAAAAGTAGAATCAATAGGACATTTAGATTTAATGAAAATATAAAAGATGTAGCAAATGTTAACATTACTGCACTACTAAGTGCTCATGAGTTAAAAATAACTAAGTAGTCAACATGGTAATACCTTCCTTGATTTGACTTGATGCGGTCTAGTGTTTTGTTTTGCCTACAAGCTCAAAACATTTCAGTGTATTGTGAAGGCAGCGGCTGATGGCAGACATGGAAAACAATTAGTGTCAAATGTTTTCTTCCTGTGGTGGTGAGGGACTCCCTGAGGCTGAACGCTGCACATACGCAGAGGCAACGACGCAGACATCGCTGCGTTATGAAGCAGGGCCTTGTAGATGATTCATACTTCTATCAGTCGTCATCTTTCTATGGGGGAAAAATGTTGCATCTAAAAAGAGGTGAGTCCAAATCAGCTGTGATTAAAAACTTGAAAAGGATAGTTCAACATTTTGGCCCATTGCCATAATCCTAAGCATTGGTGCAAGCTATTCTTAGAATGGCAGAGCAGAGCCGCGAGCTTCTCAACTCCATCTGGTGACGTTGTGTTATTATCTCATAGCGTGAGATGAGCATGAGCCTCCAGCGTAGCTCTGAGCAGCTCACGGCTCTGCTCCGCCGCTCTAAAAACAGCTTGCACCGACAATTAAAGGTAACGAACCTACTGCTATGACTATAGGGGTTATGGCAATGGGCCAATTTGCCAAAATGCTGAACTATCCCTTTAAAACCGCTATTCTGTGGTCATGCATCGAGGTGATAAACAATACTGAAGAATATTTTCATCATCCACCATCAGATTGAATGCAACCCAGACCAAATTCCTCCCTTGATGTGCGTACGCTCAGGTTATTATCAAGCAGAACCAGTTTGTTCGATGCATCTTCCGACTGCATTGAAAACCAAAGGGTTTACGGCTCCTGGGGGGCGCGGCGCGGCGCGGCGCTGTAGTGGGTTGTACAGAAAGGAATATTGTGTAAGAAATGAAAAAGAGAAAAGGGAGCTGGAGCTGCTGTTTCACTGCTGCACGGCTGACAAAACACAGCGCAAAGTGGGTGTGAATGTCCAACCGGCCATTTTTAGAAAGTAACAAGAAATGCTCGGACGCAGCAACCCCATAATATCACACTGGAAGTGTGTGGATGGACAGAGCGCTGGCAGCTTGAAGGGAAACTTGGGTTTTTTTCAACCTGGGCCCTGTTTTCAGATGTTTTTCTGTATACGTGAGTGATTTCATTTCTTTATTTATTGCACATTCATCAACACATTAGTGTAAATGTGACGGACTTAGCACAGCAGCTAAACTTCAGCCGCGAGTCCCAAGGCAGGTTTCTAAGAGACATAAACACAGAAGACTTAAAAACCTTGTGATGACAAGTCCTACAATGGACAATTAACAAGACAGAACACAGACAGACAATATCAAGACAAAACAGACGCAGACGTACAAAATAAGAACAGACAGTTAGAGAACAATATACCGTACGCCCCAGGGACAGACACCAGATTAAACAGTATTGAAGCTATATGAGTACATGTCTGCCCGGTTGGAGAGCGTTAGCTGGGCTGCAGGCTGCCTGCCGCCTCAATAACAGTATTATCCATCACTCACGTATACAGAAAAATAGGGATGCAACGATACCGATACTTAGATCTGAGTACTTATCGATACCGAGTACCGATGCCGATCCTTCTACCACAACAAAAAAACAAACGATGAGGCAAAATGCAATGAATTGGAAGACAAGTTTTATTTTCTTCTCTCCTTGTTACAACATAATTTGTTGTAACAAGCCTCTGATCTGAAAAAAAGATGCAAAGCCACCCTCTGATCGTGGTCTTCATGCAGAGCAATTGCACTGGTATCGGTGAACTTTAGCGAGTACGAGTGCACGTATATTACAACAGTATCGGACCGATACCCGATACCATTATCGTATCAGTCTGGTATCGGTGCATCGCTACAGAAAAACATAGGAAAACGGGGCCCAGGTTGAAAAAAAAAACAAAGTTTCTCTTTAATACAATCTCTGAAGATGGAAACGTAGGTAAGAGTTCACGGGCTCATTTTAATGTAACAACTGCCGATGGGAACCGTGTCAAAAAGGAAAAAAGGAAAAACAATCGATCACAGACTTCATGATCGATTACCATGATATTTTGGGACAGCCCTCGTGTCGATGCAATGATGTAAAACCTAAAGCAAAACGGCAGGGTTAACTCCTCCTCCTTCCTGGGTAACATTTCTGACCAATGAGAGAACGGTTGTCTTCGGCCATCGCATTCGTTTACAACTCTGGACGTTTTGGGACTGTGTTAACCTCACAAAACACAAACCACCTAAAAAAGAAAGAAAAATGCACCAAATGCATCCGTTTTTTGCAGCCTGTGAATGGGAACAACATGTCTGAATTCACCCCGAGATACATGTTTGTGCAAGATGTGGCGTAAGAAAAACAACACTCCTGAGGGTGAGGAGGATTTGAAAAGAAGTGGATGTCGTCTTAATTCTGGGATGTAATTGCTCCGTTAACAAAGCGGCGACTGGGCTCATCTCCTCCAGACGACGGGCAGGTAAAGCCATCAGCCTCACTTTGTAGTGAAGCTTCTTGATGTAATTTGCTCCACTTCTTAAAATAAAGTCACAATCTCTCGTCTATTCCAGAGCCTTTAAAAAAAAGCCCTGGCGCTGCTTTAAAGGAAGGAGCCGTAACACAATAGCAACAGTCAGTCAGAAACAAGTCCAGCTCAGCTCTCATGAGATCCTCCTCCACTCCCAGAGCTGGACATCAGCAGCAATGCGGAGCGGTGGCTGTGCTCTTTCATTCAAGTGCAGCCTTCCCTTTCTCTCTCTCTCTCTCTCACACCCCCCCTCCCCTCAACCACCCCCTCCTCTTTCAAAGTAACATTGCCAATGTAATTTTCCATGAGAGCTGCTCCATTTATCAAGGCCAGTGGCACATTGAGGGAGCTGATGAATGCCTTACTCCTCTAGATTTGTATAATGAGAGGTGGGAGAGTGAGACACACTCAGAGGTGGTTAGCACTTGTACGAAAGGAAGTAGAGATGATTTATTCAGCATCCCGGAGCCAAAGCTTTAGGGAGCTTTAACTTAGGACACCGACAATGTAGCCCCCGCTATTACACCTCCACCGCGGAGGAGAGCCAGATCGCTGCTGAGACACATACTGATTAATGCTCGGATTACACGTGGACATGAGACGGCTACTTCTCTTAAATGAACAGATGAGGCTGTAATGAGGCTGACAAATTTTTCCAAATGTACTTCCCAGCTGTAATTGTTTTCTACAAAAATGCGGGTTTGTGCCACTACTCCCTGCAATTAATCCTAATAGACACACGACACAAACATTTAGAGTAGGTGCAGGAGGAGTTGTGTACATATATTACTTTAGAACATTATAACAAGTTAAAGGGATATGCCGACATTTTTTTTTACATGTCTTGCCTCCCTCCAGAGTCCATGACCAGCAGATAGACACCATCCTTTCCACTGTGCGTGCAGTAACCATGGAGATAGAGCCGTATCGCCTGTAATTAGCTTAGCTCAAACAATGGAAGTGTATGGGTAGTGTTAGCCTGCCTCCACCTAAAGTATCTAATTAGCTTAGCTCGAACACTGGAAGTGTATGGGTAGTGTTAGCCTGCCTCCACCTAAAGTATCTAATTGGCTTAGCTCAAACACTGGAAGTATATGGGTAGTGTTAGCCTGCCTCCACCTAAAGTAGCTAATTAGCTTAGCTCAAACGCTGGAAGTGTATGGGTAGTGTTAGCCTGCCTCCACCTAAAGTAGCTAATTAGCTTAGCTCAAACACTGGAAGTGTATGGGTAGTGTTAGCCTGCCTCCACCTAAAGTAGCTAATTAGCTTAGCTCAAACACTGGAAGTGTATGGGTAGTGTTAGCCTGCCTCCACCTAAAGTAGCTAATTAGCTTAGCTCAAACACTGGAAGTGTATGGGTAGTGTTAGCCTGCCTCCACCTAAAGTAGCTAATTAGCTTAGCTCAAACGCTGGAAGTGTATGGGTAGTGTTAGCCTGCCTCCACCTAAAGTAGCTAATTAGCTTAGCTCAAACACTGGAAGTGTATGGGTAGTGTTAGCCTGCCTCCATCTAAAGTAGCTAATTAGCTTAGCTCAAACACTGGAAGTCTATGGGTAGTGTTAGCCTACTTCCACCTAGAGTAGCTAATTAGCTTAGCTCAAACACTGGAAGTGTATGGGTAGTGTTAGCCTGCCTCCACCTAAAGTCATCAGAGAAACTCTTCATCAACTCTAAACGGACCGATCTTCGTCTCAGAGCTGACAAAACTCTCCGGTAAGGCATCTTGAGCGGTCAAATGCCGCTAACGGGACGAGATCGGTCAAAACGGATGGTTCAAGCAAAGACGGTTTATTTTGGTTCAAGCTAGCTACATGGAGGGTAGGTTAGCTTCCTGTTTCAAAGTAAAAGCACTTCTGTATGTAAAGGACAACGGGTGTTTTATTTTGTGAAAGTAACAGGAAGTGCGTTGGTCACAACAGCTAGCTTGAGTAGCACCGAATTCAAAATACACAATCCAACAACTCCACAACGCTCTGGTGGACAAGTTGTGATCTGCACATTCACCACGCTATGAGATAATAACACAACGTTACCACACAGAGTTGTTTTAGAGGGAAATTCATGCAAAGCCGCTGATGCACGTTGCGTTCAGGGACAGTTTTTTTTGGCTAGCAGCAGCGTAGCTCTGAGCAGCTCACTGCTCTGCTCCACGGTTCTAAAAATAGCTTGCACCGACAATTAAAGGTAACAAACCTACTCCTAAAACTACAGGGATTGTGGCAATAAATTTCCCTTTAAAGTGGTTGAAATCCACAAATATCTTTCATGTTTCTACAGTTATTTCTTATGTCAAGACTATAATGATTAGTGGATGATTATTTGCTATAAATAAAGTGAATATATCAGGTTTAAGAACCGTTTTGGGGCGTTGCACCTGGTGAGTGACCCTCAGTGGGATAAATGAGCGTCATCTGAAAACAAATCCAACAACCACGATGTTCTCAATTCATCACAGCTCAAGTCTTATCTAAAAACTGACTTCTTTCCAGTTTGAAAAATGACAAGGTCGTGGTCGTACAAATATTATCAGTCTCACTGATGTCAAAACTACTGGGCTGGATCAATCTTTATAACCGTTCTACTTAACCCCGCCCTGCCCCTGCCCCGTCCTCCATAAGCAGCAAGAGGGTAAATACGGACGACTGGCCTCCAAAGTCCAAACGACCTGAGGTGTTAATAAAACCAAACTAAATCTCTTTATGTGTTTATAGGCTTTTATGGAGAACAAAATAAGTTGCAGCTCTAACACATCAATTAACTGGGATTGCCGCCTTAAAACTGCTCTTCAGGCCTAAATTGTGTGTGTGTGGTAACATAATCACATTTTTGAAGGATACAGTTTCTCCAGTTTGCCGTTTGAAAGCAGTTACGACCTCTCTCCTTTATTCGGTGCTGTCGACCACTTCATGTGCTCCTTTTATTCTAAGTACATTATGATTACAAAGACTTTCCTGAAATTTTTCCTTTCATAGCGTTTGCGCCAAGGAGACTCTGCAGCTTGTGTTCATGGCTGGGTGTCCTGTTTTTTTTTTTTTTTAAAGGAATCAAACAGGCTTCCTCGCAGCCCATCCCCCACGCCACTTTCAGAGCAGCAGGAAAAACGACGAAGGCGTGCTTTGCACCAGCTCCCTCCCCCACACACACACTGCTCCACCAGGCATTACTGGGGCTTGTGGGATTAAGAATGGAACACGATGACAGACAAAAACAGTCCTCAGCACCTCCCTGCTCTGCCGTCTTTTCTACTGCGAGAGCATGAAAAGGCTGCTACGAGGCGTACAATAGACACAGTGATAGATCAACTCTGAGTGAACAAGATAAGTGTGGGTGAACAGCTACACGGATCTTTATATTGTTCTTGTATGACAATGTCAGCGTTGAAATTGTGTGAAGGAAAGAGAAAAAAAAGAAGCAGAACACGATGTGACATTTACTTAACTTCACAGGCGTAATGTGATGTATATAGCTGACAGCATCTATTATACTGTAGAGTGACGAATGGGAACGTTCCCCCGTCTGACACTACAACTCAGGTTTAGCAGCTCGTGTGCAGAACGTAACACCTCCATGGTTAATTGCAACACATGCTGGGTTGGTTTTTATCTTTAAGACAGTGGAAGATTTTTTTTTTTTTTTTACATCAAGGCACTTATGCATCCTTTGAAAATGAATCCAGTCTCCGCTGATAAGAGGGAAAGAAAACAAACACTATGTGGGCTATTTCCTGTAGCCGGGCTCATCCTCATCAAGAACTCACTTATTTTTTTTCTCTTTTTTTTTGCAACCATGTGGTGATAAGAGAACACAGCAGTGGATTTGTTTATGCATCACATATGAAGAGAGGAGGAGAGGAGGAGAGGAGAGGAGAGGAGAGGAGAGGAGAGGAGAGGAGAGGAGAGGAGAGGAGAGGAGAGGAGAGGAGAGGAGAGGAGAGGAGGAGAGAGGAGAGGAGGAGAGAGGAGAGGAGAGGAGAGGAGAGGAGAGGAGAGGAGAGGAGAGGAGAGGAGAGGAGAGGAGAGGAGAGGAGAGAAGAGGAGGAGAGGAGGAGGATAGGAGAGGAGGAGAGGAGGAGAGGAGAGGAGAGGAGAGGAGAGGAGAGGAGAGGAGAGGAGAGGAGAGGAGAGGAGAGGAGAGGAGAGGAGGAGAGGAGAGCATCTCTCAGCCGAGCTGGAAGCGACAGGAAATCACAGCAAAGCACATCCTCGTCAACACCACCGTGTCCTGCTGGATTCACTCACACAGCCCGGATTGGTCCAAACACACCTCGCTCACACAAATGCAACTTCATAAAAAAAAAAAACCTCTTTAAAGTTAGGGTTGCAAAATTCCGGGAATTTTCAAGGTGGAAACTTCACATGGGAATTAACGGGAATATATTGGGGAAAATATATTATAGCATCTTGAAGTACACTTGAATATCGATGCTATTTCTCAATCACATTCAGGCAGTGATTGTATTATTTTGCAATTTTGCTTGCATTTTTCAAACTGAACTTTGAATTTTATTGTCTATATGTATTTTTCTTTTAAATATTTTATCTAATTACTTTGTAAATTTTTTCAGTGGAGTCTCTGGCTTCGCTGCAAGCATGAATTAAATAAAATCAATCAATCAATCAAATGGATGTCTGCTTTTGGCAACAAAATATTTGCATTTATGCTTGAATATAATACAGTTTGTTTAAATTACCCCCAAATTTTCTTTTAATTCCCATAAATTCCCAATAATTCCAATTAATTCCCAAGGTTTGGAAGGTTTCCAATTTGGAATATTTCCTGGAAATTTACTGGAAACTTTCTGCCCCTTTGCAACCCTAGAGACGAGCTAGCGTAGCTTCTGTTAGAGTTGGGTTTTCAAAGCAGGACAAAGTTTGGATGTAATTCCTAAAATAATTGATTTTCCCCCCACGATGTATTTAAAAGAGTAAATGACTGATGTCTTATTGTGACATCATCTCTCCAACTTACAGCTGCCACGTCCCCGATAAAGCCTGGAACAAGACAAACAGCGCCGACGTCTCATCAACCAAACAGAACTCGCCGACGCCAGCGGAGAGAAAATCTTACCTTCTCAGTTTTCACCTTCTTTAACGTCTTGCAGTCGGCGTTCCCGTTCTCCACCTCCTCCGGTTCAGTTTTCGCGGCCAACGCTGGTACTATCCCAACAGGTTCAAGTGCAATATTCCCCATTTGATTGGCTTCTGCCAAGTCTGTTGATTGTGCGTTCTCAAAGGACG